>OU015746.1:101943424-101953926 GCA_907169655.1 Acomys percivali | reverse complement strand
TTTTTTTTTTTTTTTTTTTTGGTAAGTTGCCATGTGGTGCCTGGGAATTGAACTCAGGACCTCTGGAAAAGCAATCAGTGCTTTTAACCTCTGAGCCATCTCTCCAGCCCCTCCTCCTCCTCTAGAATCTTTACAGCTTCTCCAACTTCCCATTTTTCTTCGCCTCCTTCTGCACACTGATGCTCTGAACACCTGTCTTGTGGAGCAGGTTGGGGCAGCAATTGTGGGAAACGCTGGCTCTCAGTACCAGGTGTTTTCCCTTTACCAACAGCTCTTCCTTTTGCTTTTCAAATACTTCAACCTCTACCTGCAAATTCTCTAGTTGTACAGCCAACGCTGCAATCCTTTCCGGAACGATAGAATTTACTGCCCCTTCTGGTTTTCACATCTTACCGGTCTTTCTTCCAATCTTTTTTTCCCCCCAAATAGGACATTTTGTTTGTCACTATTAAAAATCTGGATTTTAAGTAGACTCTTGGACTGATGGTTCATATTCATCAGCTCGTTCAACTTTAGTACCTGTCTCATCACCAGTTGTTTTTTCCAGAGCTCCACGGAGCTCCATTAGTTTGCCCAATTCAAACTTTGCCTGCTTCAGCATTTTAACTTCTCTAATGAAGACATCATGAAGAGGATAGATGGGCTGACAGACCTTTTCTATGTCTTTTCCAATGCTGTCTGGAATTAACTTATTAACAACTTCAAGTAATTTGTCTGCACTTCTCGGGCCATGATTTCCATCATCTTCTTCTGGATCTGGCGGACCTGCTGGTGTTGTGCATATGATGTCTTTGGTATCTGGTTGTTGCATTTTTGTGTGTGTGTGAATTCAACATAGAAAAGATGGAGCAAGTAACCATCGGTCGTCTTGACATCAACATGAGCTTCAGTCATGGCCTGCCACTTTTTGAATGTGGAACACATTTTGTCCTGGGTAAGATCCATGCTGTGGAAGTTAGCCAGACAGTTTTTCCCCTGAACATCCTCAGTAATCAGGTTGAATTTTCTAAACGCAACTTCATCATTCTGTAGATCAGCAAGGCTCGCTTCAAACACACAACCCCTGAGGCCATCAGATGCAATTTTGGTTCCTTGAGTCCTTGTGACTAGTGTTTTCCCAATGTTTCTAATATTGAACATAGCTGGAGCTTTGACATCGTACAAGTCTTTCTTAGAAAATGGATCAACCACTTTCTTCTTGGCTCCCTTCTTGCCGACCACCATTGTGCTGCTCAGAGAGCCAAAAGGCTCTTCCAATCTTTTTTAAAAAATGTAATACAGTAAAAAGAAAAAAAGTCCCTCTGGGTTTAAAGCAGGAAAGAACTTTGCTGCAGCAGCTGTGATTTTGCTGACGCCCTGGAACAGCGTCTCTTTATCTCCAATCCTGCATCTCCCTCCACAACATTAGAAGCTAAGTTACCCATTGTGCCCAAAACACGTTGCGTGTCACCTGTAGGCTACAACTTTTTCCAAACCTACTTTATTTGAGGTTCTTTAATGTTTATACCTCCCTTCCGACCCACGTACCCCAGCTAGGAGAGAAAAGAGGTTAATTGGAACAGAAGAAGTAGACCTTTTTTGACTCAGTTCCTGGGTGTAGTCGGCAGGATTTCAGCAGACCAGCAATTCAAGCAAAGTTGCTGCTGGAACCTGGAACAGCAGCTGGAACCCGGAGCCCCGAAGACTTCGCTGGAGTGGTTCTCTCTAGGAGCATCTAAAAGTGGAGCCAAATAATACCAAGACCCAAAAAACCCTGCCTCAAGATATTGGGCTCATAAATATCTCCTCTCAGCGTATGTAGTAAGATGTGTTTCAGCTGGCAAAAACCAAGTCCTGGCATGAGGTGGTTTGTCTTCTAGCGGATAAACATCACCTGTTCTCTCACAAGTCTGTTCCCCATCCCACACTTGTACATCACTACAGAGGGAGGCACTAGTAGGAAATGAAGTAGTGGTGGATGGATATAGAGATAGCGTATAAATGCATGAAATTTTCAAAGAGTAAAAATATTATTTACAAACCCAAAACCAACCAAACAAAAAAGGCCAGTTAATATCTGAGACCATGTTCAACATCAACTTCCTCAGCCATCAGGGAGATGTGAATTAAAACTGCTTTGTGGAGCCGAGGAGATGCCTCAGTTGGCACACAAACGTGAAAATCTAAGACTGTCTAACACCAAGAGGACAGGGTTGAGATAGCTAGATTCCTGGAACTTCCTAGTCTGCCAGTCTAGGCAATTATCTCTGTGGTTTCCAAAAAGAACACAGGCAATCGCCACTGCCCTTGTTTATTCACAATGACCACAGTTATTGTGAAAAACACCACACATACTTTGGCAGCAGTTAAAAAAACTCAAACCAAGTAGTAAAATTCATCTTTGCTAGCAAGCTTTCCTAGTGCCACACTCAAGAATTCACAGCAGCTATAGTAACCTGCAAGAGACCGGCACAAGATCAAAGTCTGGCCTAGATGGGACAGGTGATCTCTAAGCTCCATCCCTGATTGCAGAATGATCGTCAGCTGATATTGTCTAGGGAGTGAAAGTCATTTTCTAAGGATGTGTCTACTGATAGGATTTCCATGCTTCGGTGGATGGCTCCTTATCGTTCCCCCACCACAACCACACATGGACAGCTCTAACTGAACTTAGTGGGTTATAAAAAAAAAATAAGGACATGAAGCTGGGAGGAGGACACATTGGGGGAAACATACAATCATAGCTCACTATATGCACCTATAAAATGTCAAGAAAAATAAAATGAGAGGCTTCACCCAGCAATGGATCGAAACAGATGCTGAGACTCACAGGCAAACATTGGGCAGAGCACAGGGAGCCTTGTGGAAGAGTAGGGGAAAGGAGAAAAGTTCCTGGACATGACAGAAACCCCACAAGAAGACCAACAGAGCCAACTATCCTGGGCCCAGGGGGGCTTGTGGAGACCAAAGCTCCAACCAAGACCATGCATGGACTGGACCTAGATCCTCTACACAGATGTACCTGATGGACAGCTTGGTCTTCATGTGGGTCCCCTAGTAAGGGGACTCAGGGATGTCTCCGACTTCCCCCCTCCCCCTGCCACCCCCTGCAGGGCTACTCTGTCAGGCCTCGCTGAAAGAGGATACCAATGTGACTTGATGTGCTGCAATGGGTTGGTGGGGAGGTCTCCCTTTTTCTAAGCGGTAGGGAACTGGGGTGGGGGCTGGGGGAGGAGGGAAAAGGGGAAGAGGCAGGGAGGTGGGACCAGGAGGAGAGGAGGGAGGGGGCTACAATTGGGGTGTAAAGTGAATAAATTAAAAAATAAAGAAAAGTTTAAAAACTCAGCTAGAGAATAGTAGAGAGATACAAACTCCACAGCAGCCTCTGCCCTTTACACACACACACACACACACATAGGCACACACACAGACACAGATACACACACACACACACAGGCACACACACAGACACAGATACACACACACATACACACATAGGCACACACACAGACACAGATACACACACACACAGGCACACACACAGACACAGACACAGATACACACACACACATACACACATAGGCACACACACAGACACAGATACACACACACACACACACACACTGCATAAAAGCAGAAAGGGGATCACAGAGGAAATGGTCTTAAAGGAGGGAGGAAGGGAGAAAGAGAGAGTGATGGCATACATTGATATGAAAGTCAAAAAGGGAACTATATAGGGAGGGGCGGGGCTCAGTAAGAGAGGCAGGGAGGGCAATACTGGGGGGAGGGCAATACTGGGGGGAGGGCAATACTGGGGGGAGGGCAATATTGGGGGGAGGGCAATACTGGGGGGAGGGCAATACTAGAGGGAGGGCAATACTGGAGGGAGGGAATGAATAAGGACAAAGTATAATGACATACATGTAAGAAAATCCATTTGCACAATAACTTCAAAATTTAAAAAGAAAATGTAAAATAATAAACACCCCCAAAACCTATTTGTAAATAAACAATTCATTGAAACTTTAAAGGTATTTTTAAAAATCCCAGGTCACTTTTGCCACATTGAAGGTGTTTATTATTGATTTATTTTAGACATGGCTGGTGAGTTTTTCTCAACTTACAGTATCCAAAAGATGATCTTTCCTCTACAGAGTGTATGTTGTGCTAAAGATACTATTTTAATCTAGAAAGCACTACAGTGAGCATGATTGGGAGCAGCGACAGAGAGCAGGAGTAGCAGTGGTTAACAGCAGCCAGCGTGTTAAACAAAGTCCAAATGATTGAAAAAGAACATTACCATTTTAACACAGACTAGGATCCAGAGTCATTTTTACCTTTTTAAAAAAAATATCCTCTAGGACTGCTCTGAAGCTTCCATGCTGTAGGTGTGTCTGGATCTCCACTCCCCTCTGGTGACCATTATAAATAGCTTTACTATAAATACTTGATCATAAGACAGTCTGGCACACTCTCCTTGTTTTTCACATGTGGGTTTGTGCTGTTTGGAAGTATACCTCTTTTCTTCACTGCTAGGTTCATCAAAGTTAAAAGATTTCATGTTATTTGGGAGATATGGAGTATTTACAGGGGGCTGGCCATGAAAAAGAATTCATTTTCTTAAGACTTAGACACATAGCCACTGGAAACCAGAATTTCTTACTTAACAGAAACCAACAATTTTGCTCTGATGGCTATCAAAACTGACTTCTCAAGCCAGGCATGGTGGCGCACGCCTTTAATCCCAGCACTCGGGAGGCAGAGGCAGGCGGATCATTGTGAGTTCAAGGCCAGCCTGGTCTACAAAGTAGACAGGGCAGCCAAAGCTATACAGAGAAACCCTGTCTCGGGGACAAAAAAGTGACTTACCTGCTGATCCTAGTAGAACTAGCCTGTAACAGCAGCTGCTGGGAAGGCTGAGGCAGGAAGAACCCAGGTTTAAGGCCTATCTGGGCTACAGAGTGAGTTCATAGCTAGCCTGGGCAACTTAACAAGACCCTGTCTCAAAATAAGAAGTGGGCTGGAGCTATGTAGCTCAGTAGCAGAGTACTTGCCCAGCATGCATGAGGTCCAAGTTTAATCCCCAATAACACTAAAAACAAAACTGCTCCATGGGTGCAGTATGTATGCATACCTGTATATTCCCTGAGCTGTAGAACTGTGTAGCCTTGTGCACCCTTGGAATCCTAAGGAAGGAATTACAACATAACAGAATTTATTTTTAAATTTGGGTGTGTGTCCAGGTGTTGTACACATGTGTGTAAGTGTGTGGAGGCCACACAACCACCTTTTTAAAGATTCTTATTTTTTGTGTATGTGTGTGTGCCTGCATGTATGTATGTGTACCATGTTGTATGTAGGTGCCCTTGGAGGCCAGAAGAGGGTTACAAGTCCACTAGAATGGGAGTCACAGGGAGTTGTGAACCACTTGATGTGGGCGCTGACAACTGGACCCAGTTCCTGGGAAAGAGCAGTAAACACTTTTATTCACCTTCCTGGTTACTGAGACGCAGGGCTTGCAGATCAGGTAGGCTGGCCGGAGAGCTTCAGGGATCT
This sequence comes from Acomys percivali, assembly GCA_907169655.1. NCBI lineage: Eukaryota > Metazoa > Chordata > Mammalia > Rodentia > Muridae > Acomys > Acomys percivali. The sequence goes on along the minus strand of OU015746.1, from coordinate 101,948,391 downwards.
GCCCGTCTCCACTTTCCTAGCCCTGGAATTACAAAGTGTATGTCAATACGTTCAGTTTTTTTTTTTTTTAATTTTAAAACAATTTAAAAGTATGTGTCTATTTGTTCATCTCTGTGTGGGCAAGAGGAGGGTGCTGGTTTTCTTGGAGCTGGAGTTACAGCAGTTGTGTGCCACCTGATGTGGGTGCTGGGAATTGGCCTCAGGTCCTCTGCAAGAGCAGTATGGCATCTTCCCGATGAGTCATCGCTCCAGCTCCCAATCTAGATTTTGCTGATGGGTTCCGGGGACTGAATGCAGGTTCTCATGCCTGAGTGCCAAGCACTTTACCAACTGAGTGATTGCCCCAGCCCTACAACATAGTATAATATTGATGAAATTTTTATTCTGTTCAAGTATTTATAAATCCTTGGTGTACATTAATATCAGTGCACACTAAGTAATAAGGACATCAAGTATCAACAATGACAAAGGGGGACAGAGTCCCGGAGAAGACTCGGAGGGTGCTTGGTGTGTAAAGCTGACAACCTGAGTTCTAGTCCCAGGATCCCAAGGCAGAAGTGGACTATCAGCTCCCAAAGGCTGTTCTCTGATCCTCACACGGGGACTGTGGCATGCATCCCCCTCCCCCTCTCCCCCCTACACACAAACACTACTACGAGAAATAAAATTTTTAAATAAAGGGAACACTTGACATTTCCAGTGAAAAATGAAGTGCCAAGGGGAACCACACTGCTGTAGCCATGGAAACTGGCACTATCCACCAGCCAGTTCTACCATGTCACCTTCACTTCCTTGTTAGTCATGAGGGTGCTTTCAGAAATTGAAATAATATCTTAGAAGTATGAGATACAGATTTCGGCTCTTTGCATGAATATTATCCTCACCATGCTTTTAAATATTTTAAATGTTAGTGCTCATGAGCTTATGGTAGCTCAGAAGAAAGTATATAATGACTGGAGCTGGAGAAAGGACAACACTAGTGAAAGAATATACCTTCTAATATAAATTAAATCTATCTCTGAGCACTCGGGGAGGCAGAGGCAGGCAGATCTCTGTAATCTCTGCACAACAGTCTCTACAGGCAGAGTCTAGGACAGCCAAGGCTACACACAGAAGCCCTGTCTTGAAAACAACAACATCATCCATTTAATTGTCCAGATCGTATGTTTTTTTAAAATCAAACTTTAAGAAACTAGATAAAATCTACAAAGATTTTCATATGCTTCAAAGTAACACTTTGTTTCACATTTCCTCTGAAGGTGTTTAGCTAAACTCACAAAGTAATCTGGTTATAGGGTTTTAAAATCAAAGGGGGCGACACATCAGACAGAATGTGGGCAAAGACAGGTTCAAAGAATGACACCACAGTATTCAGCTTGGGAAACTTTTTAAGTAAGTGAAAAAATCATCGGACATTTTCTAAATGTGTTCAATTTAGTTATCCAGCTGGCAAAGCAAGGCCACGCCACGCTTGACCCAGTGTTGAGTGGGACTGTCCGTCTTTAAAAGCATTGCGATGACAAAGTTGGTAGAATGTCCTGTAGTGGAAAGAGTTCCTTTCCGTTCACTTGTCTTGTAGAGGGGACAGGTATAGGCATTTGACTTCACAATCTTGAGCTTCACATCTTGAAAAAGAAAAGAGACAGAAACATATCCATTAAAGAAAGAGGAAACAGCCTCTGTTTCTAAAAGAATAGTTGTTTACCGTGTAACATTTTTTAATAGTTGGTATATCAAGGGAAGCACTTTCATATGGTGCATGAGTCTAGGTCTAGAAATCAGGAGTTGACTGTAAAGTTTGTTCTCTTATGGGACTGGAGAAGTGGCTCCGTGGTTAAGTGCACTGGCTGCTGTTCCAGAGAACACCAGTTCAGTTTCTAGCACCGTCATCTGGCAGCTCACAACCTTCTAGAACTCTACATCCAGGTGATCTGGCGCCCTCCTCTGGCCTCCACAGGCACCTGCGCACATATATAGCACACACAGACAAACACATAGATTAAAAAATAAGAACTCTTTAAAATAAGAACTCTTTAAAATACTCAGGTGTATACATGTGTGTTTCTTTATGTGGGGATGGGAGTATATGAACATATGTTCAGTTGCCCACAGAGTTCAGAAGAGGATACTGCATCCCTTGGAACTGGAGTTACAGGCAGTTGTAAGCTAGTCAACACGGGTGCAGGGCAAACAACTTGGAGGCTCCGGAAGAGCAGCAACTGCTCTTAACTGCTGAGTTATCTCTTCAGCCCCGACAAAAACAAATCTTAAAAACAGTTTTGATCTCTTAGTAAGTGTGAAAAATCTCCAGAGAGGACATGGAGGGAAGGAGAAAGGGGACAAGATAGGGAAGAAGTCAAATACACTGTGTGGTGGAGATTTGGGGAAACTACTCAGAACTCCAGTAGAATGCTTTAGAACTGCACTGGACATTTTGAATTACAAATGAAGCAAACACCAAGAAGTACAACGTCCCTACAGGTGTGGAAGCTGCCACTCCTTTCCAGCCAGCTTTAACATCTCAGTAAGAAGCAGCTGAGGCTCCTACTGGCTTTTTTTTTTTTTTTTTTTGAGACACGGTTTCTCTGTGTAGCCTTGGCTGTCCTGGACTGGCTTGGTAGACCAGGCTGGCCTCGAACTCACTGTGATCTGCCTGCTTCTGCCTCCCGAGTACTGGGATTAAAGGCGTGTGCCACCCCGCCCAGCTTTTTTTTTTTTTTAAAGCAGGTTACTAGTAAGGAAAATATACCAACTCCTGTAAACTCACCAAATAATCTATGTGCAATGCCTATAAGCCAGATATAAGGTGGTAAAGAGTTTTTCTAAGTGAAAGCTACCCTTGCCATAGTTGCATCCCATTGATAGGGAAGATGTTTCATAGGTTGGGTGGTGACTGTGGGTACACTCTGTGAATGTGTTCATCTACTGTTATTTTAAGAATAAGAACATTAGGTGCAGGGCATAACTTAGCAGCGGTGCACCTGCCTGGTCTGTGTGAGGCTCCAGTTTTGATCACAAGCATTTCAGCAAAGTAAAACTAAAAATAATTTTTTAAAAACTAGAAAAATGAATGAGTCTCATTATCATTGTTATTAGTTTACTTGCAGAAAAACAATGATGGGCCTTTAGTCCCAGCATTCAGGAGTCAGAGGAAGATGGATTTCTGGGCTCATGGCCAGCCTGGTCTACAGAGCAAGTTACAGGGTAGCCAGGGCTACACAGAGAAACCCTGACTCAAAATACAAAACAAAACAAAAAACCCAACAACAACAAAAAGAAAGGAAGATGAGGATGGTACAAAGAGTAAGTAAGCACCTCCTCTAATGGTAAGTTGACTCTTCTCCCAGGTGGCTTCCAGTGGGTCTTAGGTCTCCTGGTTGGCTCCACAGCCTGGGGGACTCTTACAGCCAGAAGATACTGGGCACTAGTGGGGTCTGCATGAAGCCCTGTGCACTTCTGCACACTAAGCAAAGGAGCTCAGCCAAAGTGTGTGAGGCGAAAGAGAGGCTGACATACCGTGAGATCCATCACAGGAGTGTGAAGGTCTTTAAAAATGGCTATTTTTTTTTTACATTTCTGTGCTATGTGTGTACATCTGTGTGCATGTGTGCTGGTGCCTGCTGAGGCCAGAAGAGGGTGTCAGATGCCCTGGAGCTAAGAGTTATAAACTGTCAGATGTGGGCACTGGGAGCCCAACTGTATCCTCTGCAAGCACTCTTAACTGCTGAACCATTTCTCCAGCCCTTGAAAGCATATCTTCTATAGACTAAGAGCATAAAGAAGTGGAATGATGTTCCCAAAATAATATAAATGCCACAAAATATTTACAGCACAGGTAGTCCATCTTTTATAAATCATAACCGAATTAAATCCTGAAAGGTTTGAACAAAAACTTATTAAGGGGAACGATTAATATCTGTTACCATTCTCTGTAAAAACTCAAATGTATTTTGTTAATGTATTTACTTGGTTTTATCCATATGATGGGCATCAGGTCAAACAAAAGTTTGGGATGTTGTTCAGCAAGCAGTCCACTGCAAAGAGAAATCGATGGACATTATCAGTTATTTCTGGAATTTGCTCATTAGAACAACATTGCTAACTGAATATTGGCCTTCAATACAAGAGAGGACCAGAGATACAGAAAAAGTATTGGATTTATAGAAAAAGAGGAGGAAGAATGGAAAGGGGAAGAGGGAAGGGAGGGGGAGGAGGAGGAGGAGCAGGAGGAAGAAGAGGATGAGGAGGAGGAGGAGGACGAGGAGGAGGCAGTGAGGAGTTGAGAGAAACCAGTGAAGACTGTGGGAAGGCAAAGACTGAAACAGTGAGTAAATCCCAACGTCTGCCAGTTTTTACAGAATGCTCATGAATCAGACGCTGTTCTACCACATCTTACACTCACAATGATCATGTCCCGTCCCAGCCCACAGATAGAGCAGAGGCTCAACGGCTCGGAATAATCTTTTAGAGTTCCTGGCAGTGTCAGGATTCACATGTAAGCTGGGCATGGTGGCTCACCTCATAAGCCAAAGAAGCTGAGCCAGGAGGACACTGGGAGTCCAAGTTTACTCTTTGCTACAGAGTGAGACTTTGAATAACAAGGTAAAACAAAGCAAAATAAACTTAAAAAAAAATCAGTCGGCCTCTATAGAGAATCTATTTTCTTTTCACTATGCTACATCTTTTTTGTTAAAAAGGAAGGAAAACTAAATATATAAGAAGGCAAAGAAAAATGGAATAAATTGACAAGGTGGTAAGACCAGCCATGGTGGTGGTGCACATCAGTATGAAAATGCTTAAGAGGATGAGGTAGGGGGATAATAAATTTAAGGCCAGACTAAACTATACTTTTGTGGGGATTATTTACTCAGTAGCAATGTTTTTCTAGCATGAGTGAGGCCCTGGGATCAAGTCCCAGAACACACACACACACACACACACACACACACACACACACACACACACAC
>OU015746.1:101920411-101934881 GCA_907169655.1 Acomys percivali | reverse complement strand
CATCTTAGAACAATGTTTCCAAAGGAAGAGTCCCAGAATCAGCAGCATCAGTTTCACCTGAGACTAGAACTCCCAATTCTTTTTTTCTTTTTCATTTTCTATTCACTTTATTTTTTTTTAAATATATACTTTTATTTTATTACACATGTGTAAAACAAACTACATACAGCAGGGAGAACCATGTGATAATCCTGAGAATACTGAGTACCATATATGTTACATTCATAGTGACTTGGCCATCTGCATTCGTCTCCTTTGAAGTAAAGACTTTTTCCTGTCTTGTTGGGTCTAGATCTCCGAATGAGATTCAATATCTATCTTATCTCAATTCTAATAGCTTAACTTCTTTATCTTGATCTAAAACGATCTTGTCCCCTAACCAGCTAAACTTAGTTAAAGAACTATATTATCTTGTCTTCAGTGCCCCTCAGAGACTTGAGAAGGAATAAAACTTAAATTCCTGAGTGAACCAGCAGTGTGGGTTAGCAGTTTCCAAAATGTACAAAATGACTTAAGACAGTTTACCTCCTGACCAGTCCCCCAATACACTGTATAACGTTGGAGCCTCAGCTTCAGCTTTCTGGCCTAATATTTCTGCCAGACTTGTTCGCAGGGCAGGAACTACTGAGGACTTGCTTACCCTGACTTGGCAGAGTGCTGCTGTCGACTCTGCCTGCATCTAAGTTGCCCATTTTTAGGCAGATTCTGTTAGTGGCGGAATGAGGACATTTTGCCCAATGGCTATTTTGCCACCTTTGAAGCCATGTCCATAAGGAGGCCCTTTGATACTCATTGTCTTCTTTGGGGTCAGCTGGTTGTTGTCAGGAGTTAACTTGTCTTGTTGTCAAAGAAATTTAGGATTGTGAGAACAACTTTAAATGCCATATTCTGTGTGTCTCTGAGGCTTTTGAAGACCTTATTCAACTATTTTACCTCATATATCGATATAGTCATATCTATCTGTTAGACAGGATATATATTCTTGTGTTAAAATCTGCCAGTTATTTGATATGCCCATGTTTTGTATCAATATATTGAATTCTATAGCAAGGACTTAGACGTACCCTTCATTATAAGTAGCAATTAAGGCCTTGAGTTAAGGAGAAGGTTCAACCATCTGGCTTTTGTTCTATCCTCCCTCTATGTTCCTAAATCTCCCTTTCTTTCTTTACAGATCCCATTTCCTTGCCTACGTATGCAAGATAAAGGCAAAGAGAGACATTCCTGTGTTTCCCCTAATTTTTTCTCTGTATAAGACCAATATTGACTTATGACCACCTCCCGATGAAAATAAGCATTTGTATATCAGGAAAACATACAGCAGCCTATACAACTGCCCCACCCCACCCCCTTTGAGGGAATGGAGCATCGTTCTCTTAAAGTTTCTTCAGGTTCAATTGGGGCACATAATACTTTGGAGTAGGCCCCCCAAAATTGGAGAGAATGGTTAAGCAATCTAGTGATTGCATTTGTGGTTCAGTTTTTAAATGTTGAGAGATTCCAGGCTTAGTAGGAGATTGCAATGGTGGTCCTAATTGGATCAGAAGTTTTCTACAATGTTGTTCAGGAAGCTGTCCAACTCTGATGAGTAAAAGGAACAGAATCATCCAGGGCTGGATCTAGGAGGATGCAGGATGTCAGTGTCCATTGTGCTGGGGGGATTGATTCCTCTCAGGTCTGATCCAGCTGGTTATTTTGTTCTGAAAACACAATCTCTTACAAGTATTATACAGTTCTAACATTATAATTGTATGAGGTGTGCGGGATGCCCAGAACAATTAAAGCTAATTTTCTGGTCATTGTATGGGTCCACATAGAGCATTTACAAATCTTCCTTCTTTCCTTACTAGTAATGGCCTGTAATAGTAATTCACAGATATTCTGTGGTCCACATGAGGCCTCTCTATGCCTATACATTTATACCTTTGCCAGTCTCAGAACTATTCCCATGTAGTCGGATTAGGAATATAAATTACCTGCTTGTTCTGTAGTTTGAGTTCTTTACATCTCAATTGTGGACCCCTCTCTCTTCCCCTCCTGATCCCACTCCCTCCCTCATCTACCCCCGATCCCATCCCCTCTCTCAACCCCTTTCCCTCCCTCCCCTAGTCCTTAGATAGGGGAGCTCTCCTCCCCTACCATCTGATCGTAGTTTATCTAATATCCCCTGTACTATATATGACCTCTTCCTGTGTGGCCTGACTGGGCCACTCTATACACTCGAGACTCTGTCCAGTGTCCAGCTTTAAGTCTCTGTAAATGTCCCTATGTCCTGCTGGATGGAGTCTCTCCTAGGATGTCTGTGTTGGTTTAAAATCCACATATGAGTGAGTATATACCATGCGTGTCTTTTTGGGTCTGGGTTATCTCACTTAGGATGATCGTTTCTAATTCCATCCATTTGCCAGCAAAACTCAAGATTTCCTTGTTCTTAATAGCTGAATAGCATTCTATTGTGTAGATGTACCACAGTTTTTTTTATCCATTCTTCAATTGAGGGACATCTCGGTTGCTTCCAGGTCCGGGCTATTACTAATAAGGCTGCTATGAACATAGTTGCACAAATGTCTTTGTTGTATGGTGGGGCATCTTTCGGGTATATGCCCAGAGAACTCCTAATTCTTAAGCCTCCTCCCAGACCTGCTGAATTAGAAACTTTGAGTCGTAGGGCCCAGTAAGGGGTATTTGGAACAAGCCTTCTAGAGGAATCTGCAGCACAGATTCAAACAAACATCATAGGGCATTTACACTCTCTGTGGGTCAGTTTTTGTTAACTTGACACAAACTAGAATCTCCCGGGAAGAGGGACCTTCAGTTAAAGAACAGCTTCCATCAGATTGGCATTTTCCTGTGAGCATGTTGGTGAGGCATTTTCCTGATTGCTGATTGATGTAGGAGGATCCAGCCCACTGTGGGCAACACCATCCCTAGGCAGCTGGGCCTGGGCTGTGTGAAAAAGGGAGCTGAGCAAGCCGGCAAACAGCTTTCCTTCCAGTTCCTGTCTTTGCTCCTCCTTGAATTTCTGCCCTGATGTTCCTCAGTGATGGACTGTGATCAGTACATGTAAGCCAAGTACATCTTTGCTCCCTGAGTTGTTTTTGGTCAGTGTTTTATCACAGCAACAGAAAGCAAAACAGGGCACACCTTTTATTTGACCTATCTTCTATTTGTTTTTACTTCCAGAGAAGTTGCTTGGTGAAGGTTACCACTGTTAACCACAAAATTACCATCTATGGCATGGATACTGACTTTGGATCTCACAGACAATGATGAGGTGCCAGCATTGCTTGATTGATCAATGTTGTCACACAAAGTGTGAGAGGGGTTTCTTCTCCAACACCGCACCATTTTTAATTTGAGTAATCTGAGCCACAAACTAGCTCTGCTTATGATTTTCGGTCTCTGCACCTCTTTCCTCTAATTGTAGGGCCCCAAGTACCATGCTCCCCTCCCCATTCTGCTAAGCTCTCTTCTAAAACCATAAGGTATCTTGTCAGAGTTACAGAGCTATAGTGCACGAGTAGAAGAATAGAAATCATCATTAAGCAGAGAAAGTAGTCTTCCAACCATTCAGTTCTCTATCTTACCTTCAGTAGGATTCTTTTTTGGCTTAATATGGAATATAAAATAGCTAATATTGGAGCCAGGTATGATGGCCCACACCTATAGTTGCAGCACTTGGGAGGCTGAGGCAATAGGGCTGCTGTGAGTTTGGGGTTAGCCAAACCTTGACTCAAAAAGTTTTGGAGGGTTTGGAGAGATGGCTCTTGCTGGGAAAGCAAGTTTAAATCCATAGTACCAATGTAAAAGAGGTACAATAGTGTTCCTGTAACCCCAGAGCTGGGGCCAGAGACACATGAATCCCAGGCAGCCTAGCCAAAACAGGATGCTTTAGAGTCAGTGAGATCCTGCCTAAAAACTAAGGTGAAGAGCAGCAGAGGAAGACAGCCAATATCAATAAAGTTGTGGTTGCCTTTCCTATGTATATACCTTTTTGTGTGTGAGAGATTCTTAGTTGGAAAGAATTTGCACAGGAAAAGTGAGTGTTATACTGAGATTCCCCTAAAGTCTTCAATACCGAGTACAAAACTAGGCACTTATTTACTTAGAGGTTATCATGCTTTTCAATTTTTATTGACATATTTATTTGTATTCATGATATTGATATGTAGTGTGTGTGTTTGTGTGTGCATGAGCATGTGCACATGTGATTAATTCCAAGACCTACTACAAATAAGAGAAAATATGTAATATTTGTCTTTCTGTGTCTGGCTTATTTTGCTTAATATGATGATCTCCCATTGTATCAATTTTCCAGCAGATGACACCGTTTCATTCTTGTTCTTGGTGAAACAAAACCCTTCTGTGTGCCTATGCCACCTATTCTTTAGTCACTGAGCTTTTGGCGGATACTTGACTTCTATAGCCTGGCTGTTGTGAGTAGTGCTTCATCAAACACAGCTGTATGGATGCTCCAGTAGTGTACTGCTTTAGAATACTTTGGAAATTGTTCTGGCTAGTCATTTCAACTTGACAAAAGCTAGAGTCATCAGAGAGGAGGGAGCCTCAATTGAGAACATGCTTCCATAAGGCCCAGCTGCAGGCAAGCCTGTAGGGCATTTTCTTAATTAGTGATTGATGGGGCGTGCCCAGCCCATTGTGAGTGGTGCCATCCCTGGGATGGAGGTCCTGGGTTGTATAAGAAAACAGGCTGAGCAAATGACACAACTTCACTCTTCCTTATGGCTGAACAAGTTTGTTGTGTTTATATACCATAGCTCCACAACTTAGCTATTGTACTACTGCAACGAATTTGCGTGTAGGTGTTTCTGTGATGTACTGGCATATTGTATGGTAGATCTATACTTTAGTTTTTTAAAAATATTTTTAAATTTTTATTTTATGTATATGTGTCTGGTTTCCTGTATGTGTGTGTATCCTGTATGTGTAGTGCACATGAAGATCATTAAAGGACATTGGATACCCTGGAGCTTGTGTCACAGATGGCTGTGAAACACCCTATGTGGGTGGGTGACTGATCCGTCTCCCCAGCCTCTTGTTTCCTAATTGACTGCCATTCTACTTGGGTAAGAGAAACTCTTAATGTAGTTTTAATTTGCATTTCTCTGATAGCTAGTGAGATTGAACATTTTTTTTCTTGTTTATTGAATGTTTGTATTTCATTCTTTGAGACCATTCATTTCATTAGCCCATTTATTGACTGAGTTGTTTAATTTCTTGTTGAGTTTTTAAAGTTCTTTGTATGTTTCAGATAATCATTCTCTGTCAGATATATAGTTAGCAAAGATTTTCTCCAACCCGCTCGGCTGTCTCTTCAATCAAGTCAGCTGTTTGCTTTGCTGGGCAGAAGGTCTCTTTTCACTTCCTGCTGTCCTAGTCTTCCTTCTCAACTGCCGACATTATTTCCTGGGTTACTGGAGTCCTGTTTTGAAGCATTTTGCCTATGCCTATTTATTATAGAGTTTTCCCTACTTTTTTCTCTAAAATTCTTAAAGTTTCAGGTCTTGCATTAAAGTCTTTGATTCATTTGGAGTTGATTTTTGTGCAGGAGGAGAGGAGGGCTCTAGTTTCATTCTAATGTGGTTTTCCCAGCACCACTTGCTGGAAGCTCAGGATAGCCTAGACTGCTTACACAATCCCGTCTGGCCTCACACTTTTAGCAATTTGCCTGCATCAATCTCCAGAGTGCTGCCACAACAAGCATGGGCCATGATGTCTGACTGTGAGACAGTTTTAGTTATACAATGGGAAACATAGTATCTGAAAATACTATCAGCAGAATGCAAGTTATTCAAAGATACATTTCTCTGCATTTATGTTCACCTTGCTTTGTATCTTGTACTTTGGAAAGTGCTCAACACACATATTTGCTGGAAGAATGATTAAGTGATATAATCTAAGACACTTTGGGGCTTTAGTTTACAAATTAAAAATTATTTACTTCAGTATCTACTATGTCATAAAAAGAATATATACCACTGGGAATAAAATAATGAACCAGAGAGAAACAATTTCTGTCATATTAGGAAACCCACCCATTTTAGAAAATATACTAAATAAAAACCTTATATTAACATATTTAATTATTATAAGAACAAAACTGAAGCATGGAAAGCTGGGCATTACCACTTCTTTGCCGGGGCAGCCTTTGAAAAACGGAGTATCCGAAATTGGATCAGAGAGATACGATTGGAGGAGATTTAGCCGAAGGCCCGTGGGAGGTTCATTAGTCATTTTTACTCCATTCTGTAGAATTGTTACTGGGAACTAAGACAAAACAAATGTAAAGTATCACACAAGATGACAATCTTGATCCTAAGAATGCAAACGCCAGTGCATTAAATAATAAGTATAGCAGCAGAATATAAGCAAACCTTCAAGGTGAAGAGTTTAGAACTCAACTAAGAAAGACGGAGGAAGAGGCGGCTAAATGAATGCACTGGGCTCTATCACAAGACGCAAACATACCTTTGGAGATGGGTAGCTCGTGAGCCAAAGCCTAAAGGTTGGATTGCAGACTTCAGCTGAAAAATCTTCACATATTTTCTCCAATGTGGGCATCCAGGAGACAGCAAGGTGACAGTTCTGTAGACACACCCAAGTTCCTTCTTCTATTGCCCCTTTAATCATCTTTGATGCAACTGGTCCTTGTCCTTGCCCCAGTGAAATAGCTTGAAATTTATTTCCGGACATAGATTTATCATTTGCAAATTTCAGCAGGCCTACAAGGGACATAAATAAATGAGACCACGTCTTACTCTACTCTAGCTTACAGTTTCTGTGAAAAATTCTGCTTACCTTTCCCTAAATGCCAGATTTGTTAGTGGATTTACAATCATATAACAAATGTGTACTGAACAAAATGTTTTAATAATAAGTTAAAAGCTTTCAGTATATGGTGCAATACATGGTGCATTTATATAGATGCAGGCAAAACATGCACAGATAATAAGGTGTGTGTGTGCGCACAGGCGTGTGTGCGTGTGTGTGTGTGTGTGTGTGTGTGTGTGTGTGTGGTGTATGTGTGTGACAATAAATATACTTACTGGCCATAGGATCTGCTCCAGGAGACAGCACAAAAACTAAGGGAATGGTGCAATTTGAATCCAAGTAACTCTTTGTCAAGTCAAATGGTGGAGGCTCTACAAATTTTTTCCCTAGCTTGTCAGTTACATAATTTGTTATAGCTGGGGTTATCTGGAAATAGAGAAGATACATTCTTTTGAGAATGTTTTATGTATACTACAGATTTACAGGGGAAAAATCAACAAAAACAGTAACATGTGAGCATAACTGCCCAAAGGAATACACTTCATCATAGGAAATCATTAATTTCTCTAATATATATATGTATACACATACACACACATATATATATAATCTATAAACAGGACGAGAAAAACATTCCAAGGGAAAATGGACAGAGGAGATTATTTGCTTACAGCAAAAGAAATAAAAGTAAATCTTAGACCTAAGAAAACATGTCTTGGCCTGGAGAGATGGCTCAGAGGTTAAGAGTACTGTCTGTTCCTCCAGAGGTCCCGAGTTCAATTCCCAGCAACCACATGGTTGCTCACAGCCATCTATAATGTGATCTGGTGCTCTTTTCTGGAAGGTAGGTACACACACAGGCAGAACATTGTATACATAAATAAATCTTTAAAAAAGGAGGAGGAGGAGGAGGAGGAGGAAGCGGAGGAGGAGGCGGAGGAGGCGGAGGAGGTGGCATGTCTCAGCACTGGCAAGATGGCCCAGCAGTTAGGAGTGCTTGTGCCTCTACGAGAGGACCTGAGCTCTGTTTCCAACATCCACATCTGTCAGCTCACAGCCATCTGGAACCCCAGCTCCCAGGGAGCCAACATCCTCGCATCCTCGTCTGCTCTCAATGGGCACACATACACATGCAGCATGTCCTCCCTCCCTCCCTCTCTCTCTCTCTCTCTCTCTCTCTCTCTCTCTCTCATTCTCCCTCGTACTCCCTACCTCCTTCCCTCTCTCCTTTTTCTTGCTCTCTCCCTCCCTCTCTCACACATAAAAACAATTTTTAAAAATCCTTAAAAAATAGGATCCTATCATTTAATATGGCAAAAGCTGTAAACTATCTGACATTTTTGCCCCCTTTAGGTAACAGAAACACAGTTACTTCTCAGCATTTCTTGTTGCTAATGGCACATGTGATGGTTTTAGTTAAAAATACACAAGTATAAACTGCTATTCTTGTTTATTTTACTGTATGTATTTATTTTTGTATTGTGTAGGTCAGAGAATAACTTGTGGGAACTGGGTCTCTCTCCATCACGTGGGTCCTAGAAATCAAACTCAGAGCACTGGGATTGGCAGCAAATGTCTTTACATTACTGAGTCATCTTATTAGCCCACAAGTAGAAATTACATACATTATTTACAGATCATGGTTTCTTCAGGAAGTGTGTTCTTCAACACCTTCTTTCCATCTTCAACAGTTCACGAGGAAGCTCCAATCTTGCTAACTAGGGACTTTTCTACACCTGAGTATCTATGTGATCTTAAAGGCAAAGTGAGGCCAGCAGAGTAACCCCAAAGGCAGGGGTGACAGTTCTGGAGCAAAACGGTCTCAAAATAAGAATGAACAGGGCTGGAGAGATGGCTCCGCAGTTAAGAGCACCTTCTGCCCTTGCAGAGGACTGGGGTTTTGTTCCCAGCACCCACATGGTAGCTCACAACCACCTGTAACTCCAGTTCCAAGGGATCTGATGCCCTCTTTTGACCTCCATGGGCACCAGGCATGCACAAAGTGTACATACATACATGTAGGCAACGCACTCACATACATAAAATAAATAAATCTCCCAAGGAAGAAAGGAAGGAAAGAAGGAAGCAAACATAAGCAAATTTATTAAGGTGCCTTGCCATTTGTCTTCTAAGCAGCTATATTTTTGGTATCTTTTTGATAGTGGGTTATTTTATAAGAAAAATGTAAATTATAACCACACTGAGGTCTAATATTTTGCCTCTCATACTCTATAAATAAGAAAAAGATTTCTTTTAATACCATGATACCCAAATAGTTGGTCAAATAGATTCCACTTTGTTGCTAAGACTAAAAAGTCTACACTTTTTGGCTGAGATTACTCTTTAAATCTGTAGACTAAGTAAGCTGATTTCCCTCTGTGATGTAATGTGAGAAGGCCTCATCCAATCCACGGGACAGTTTACAGGACAACAAAGCAAGGGGACAGATGTCTTCTCAGACTGCCTTTGGATCTGAACAGCACTATCAGTGCTTCCTCACGCCTTAGTTTTCCCAGGCTGACTTGTCAATTTCACCATCTCATGACCCACTTCCTTAAACACAATCAGTCTCTGTCTATCCCACAGGTTCTGTTTCTTTGGAAAGCCCCAAATGACATGTTTTAACTCAATTTAGTTCAGCCCACTTTGTAGAAATTGACTGGCCATATAGTATCTGCCATGCAGTACTCTAAGTCTTGACGATATACATCAGGTGAAGATATGGGTCCCCAAAGTCAAGAGCTCCCTAGTCTAGCCAAGGAGACCCCAACAAATAAACAAGTATTGTGTGTTCTATCAGGGTAAGTCCTATGGTGTGTAAATTCAGCCGTCAAAGCACCAAGGACGAAGCAGTGACTCCACAGGAGGCGGGGCTGACTCCAGAGCCCACCAGAAAGCCCATCTGAGAAGAACAGATGGGTGTGGCCCGGATGCAAAGCAGGGGTCTTATTAGGTCGGCTGAGCAAAGTTAAGTTCTTCATTCTTCAAGAAGACATTATCAGTAGTTTTCAGCTTTATAAACTTATACAACTTTTAAACCTTTTAACACTTAGCTTACATAAACATTAGCTAGCATCCAAAAACATTAACCTTTCTATCCTAATTCTATGTGCTTTCTACATTTAAATTTTAAAATGTTTATTTATTTATTTATTTATTTATTTATTTAGGATTTTTGAAACAAGGTCTCACTCTGTAGCTTGAAACTCACAGTGATCCTCCTGCCTCAGCCTCCTGAGTGCTGAAATCACATTTACTATAAGCAAGACCAAGACCTCTTTTCTTCTAACTCTGGCTAAACTGTGAAAAACATGCAATCAAACAAACAAACAAATAAACAAAACAAAACCATTTCTTTTTGCTTATCCCTGTCTCAAGGTTTTCAGCACCAGCCACAGAGCAAGCCTGAGGTTCCAGTTACACAATTTTTGCTGGCTAAGAGGCCCATCGTGGACTAGAGAGTCGTCATGCAGCATGAGGCTGCACAATGCTGTGTTTAGGGCTGGTACTTCATAAACTGCATTTTCCCTGGATTTCAAATTTGCCTTTTACCTTATCAGGCCTTAAACACCGAAGAATTATTATTTTCTGCAGTTCATTCAGTATCTTGTCCATTGGTTCTGGAAATTTCATATTGTGAGGTTCTTTGCTGTCATAGATTTCCCGCCACTCCTTTATGTAGTAACAAAAATGCTCCCTGGTGGAAAAATAAATGTTTTTCATTGAGAAATATTTTAAGAGATGATTGAGCAAGGGAAGAAATAAGACACTCAGGGACATGTTAAAACCACTAGAATACAGGTGTTGCTCTGGAAGGCGGGCAGGGAATGCACTCTGTCTAGGAATAGATAGATAAGTGCTTTTGGTGGAGTAGGAGAAGAAGCCGGAACCCTTGATTCAGACAACACAGCTCTACTGAGACTTATGACTCCTACAGCCTGCAGGACTCTGGTCCCGGTGGTGGCAGATTTGGTTGACTTCTTCTAGCTGTGAGTTCTTCCATGCCAGAAGTACCATGGTATTATTTCAATCCTGAAAAGAAATGCTACTTTTTCTTGATCTCTGGACATAAGAATTGTAACATTGTCACAAAAAGAAGAGCATCATGTATAAAGAAAGATAAGCAGAAAAATAAAAAACAGAAGTGGGCTGGGCTTAGTGGTGCAAACCTTTAATCCCAGCACTCGGGAGGCAGAGGCAGCTGGATCACTGTGAGTTTGAGGCCAGCCTGGTCTACAAAGTGAGTCTAGGACAGCCAAGGCTACACAGAGAAACCCTGTCTCAAAAACAAAAACAAAAAACCAAAACAAACAAAAAACCAACCCCCCCCCAAAAAAAAAACAGAAGTGGGTTTTTTCCGTGTCATCAATGATTGCTGTTTAGATGTAAGCTCCGAGTAACAAAGGCCTAGAGTCAGAGGCCAGGTCCCTCTTCTCTGGCAAGTGCCCAGTTTAACCACACACTGGCAGACACCAAGGTGACCAGCTTCCTACTGAGAAGACACCCTAAGAATATCATCGGCAATATGGATGACCTGAAGATGTCCAGGTGCACAACGCACGTACATCAATACCTATACTTCATCAACATGAAGTACACTCTGTGTTCTGGGGCTTACTGGGTCACTTGGATGACCATGCGCTATTGTACTAGGCTGGAACATTTGAACCAGGCTAGCCTTGAAGTCAATCCTGTTTCCGCAGTCTCTGGAGTGCTAAGAGTGCAAGCATGTTCCACCATGCCTCCAGATGCTGAGTGTTTTATATGGAGAGGCTTTAGCAAAGTTATTTTAGCTAAAAGTTAATTTGGAATTTAAAAAATAAAAGATAACCCCCTTTCTTGTCAAATTATTTTTCTGTCTCTTTTTCTTTTAAAAGGGTATTGGGGGCATCCCCTCCTCAGGGCTGAAGATTGGTAAAATGGAAAAAATTAAAAGTTTCTCCCTTCACTACAGCCCTTAAGGTGTTGTGCTAAAACTTGACAATAGTTCTCATAATTCTACATTAGCCTTAGCCTGTAGCCTTAATTTGACCTATGTTCCTTACCCTAACTATGACATCTTATTTTTTCTAGTCTGGACCCGACCCCCCGACCCCTGCCTCGCCCATCATAGGGCCCTTGGGTCTTAGAAACTCCCTAGACTCATATGACATTAGACCAGCCAATGAGCTTAAAGGTTAAAGAGTGCTTCTTTGTCCAGACAGCCTAAATGTTCCAAGTGCGCTTGTTTGTGGTTTTTCCCATATAAAAACTGGCCCTCGGAACTGTCTGGGGTCACAGTCTTGGCTCCCTTGTCCAGCTGCGCCCAGATCGATCAGTTTGAAAAAGAACGTTCAATAAGATATCTACTTGGCCGGGCCGTGGTGGCACATGCCTTTAATCCCACCACTCAGGCAGCAGAGGCAGGCAGATCCCTGTGAGTTTGAGGCCAGCCTGGTCTACAATGCAAGTACAGGACAGCCAAGGCTACACAGAGAAACCCTGTCTCGAAAAACCAAAAACCAAAAACAAACAAACAAACAAACAAACAAACAAACAAAAAACACTTCTTGGAGTGGATTCTTGAGTCTGAGTGGTCTGTGGGCTACTGGTGGACCTCAACAAAGGAAATGAGTTCTCAGTGGGACTGTGTTTGTAGTTAGGCTGGTCTCAGGAGAACAGGCCTCTAGAAAGCCAGCTGAGGTAGGAAGGCACAGGAAAATCATCTCAGTCTCTACAGGATGATTTAAGGCTGCAGTCTGGAAGCATTTGACTTGTCTCCCTAATGCTGTCAACTACAGTTTCTGGGATTCTACCTTCATTATCATTCATAATCTCTGCAAGAGAAGATGGCTTGTTTGTTTGTTTTTGTTGTTTTTGTTTTTTTGAGATGGGGTTTCTCTGTGTACCCTTAGCTGTCCTGGACTTGCTTTGTAGACCAGGCTGGCCTCAAACTCAGAGATCCACCTGCCTCTGACTCCCAAGTGCTGGGATTTACAGGTGTGTGCTTTTTCAAAATGTTGAGATGCTGAGGTAGTTTTTAGAAACTTGCTCACCCTTGTGTGAGGACAGAATGAGCAGATAGCAAAGGGCATTAATGGTGAGATTACTGCTAATGGGAGTAAAAGCCTTAAAGCAGGATAAAGCAACTGAAAACAGATTGCCGTTGAGGATTTAAATGAAGTGGGTTTGAACTCTTAGTATCAGTGGGACCATTACAGGTCTGAGAAGTGTTACAGATAGCTCTAGAAAGCAAGAGCAGATGCAAGAGCAAGCCTGCAGGCCTGGGAAAGTGCTGCAGCCTTGCAAGCTTCCAGAGCAGCAGGTCTCAGGAGCAAAGTGCCTATGGGTTGAATTACCATCCAAGTCTGAAGCATGGGGCCTTGGAGCCTGAGACAGGAGCAGGTCCCCTTTGCCTGCCATAGAAGATGAGTTTTGGGAGCTAGCTCAAGTAATCTGTTGTCCAAGTACAGTAGCCACAAGCATAGGCCGTCTTCTCTATCTAATTTTACCTCATGCTATGCTCTGAAGGCCAAACTAACAGAGTTCCAGCTAGGTGACTGAATGAGGGCATGCAAATGAAGTGAAGAAAACAGGACCATCAGGGGAGAGGGGAAGCACTGAGCTGCTCATGCTCACTGTCAGTCCTCTAGAGTCCACCTCTGCAGATACTTACCTCCATAAGAAGTTGCTGTCAGTTCTGGTTGCCATGATGCCTCTCTCAGGGGGCCTGCTGTTTCCCACTTCCTTCATCTAGCAGGGGGTTTCACTCAGCTGATGTTGGTGTTTGCACCTAGCTGTTGCTGTCACTGAGTAACAGCTACCAGCAGCCCACGTTTTGGCTCTCTTGCCCACCACGCTTGAGCCTTCTGGTTGCCAGAAGCTCCATCGTGGAGGTAGGAGGGTGTGGGCAGGCACAACACCTACCTTTAATATTACCTTCCAGGATGTAAGCTCTAACAGGTAGTGTTTCTATTTTGGTGACTTAAGTGTTAGCTTCAAGGAGACAGGGTTAAATAAGACTGGTTTTGGCTTCTTATAATGTATGAGCTATAATATGTGAAATGTTTATGGAAAAAGTCTCTTGGAAACTGATTTTGAAAATGTATTGACTCCCCACTTGGGCCCCAAGGTGACTATGTCACAATAAGCATGCTGCCTTCAGTTTAACGCCTGTCTCTTTTACTTTGGGCCACCTAATTACGTCTGCAGGTCTTCATGTGAGTAATTTACAGAGTGTGTTTATAATAATGAATAATATGCCACATGATAGATAAAGGAGGTTTATTTGTGGGAACGGGGGAGAGGGGAGAGAGAGGAGGAGTGTGCCTATGACAGAGAGAGAAAAAAAGACACAGAAAGAGTGAAACCTAGAGAGTGTAAGAGGCTGGTGGGGGTCCATTTTATCTGGCACACCCTGGAGGCAGGCCCCTGAAAGGCAGGCTAGTGGGACCACCTGTATTTTTTTTTTCATTTTTATTAATTTATTCATATTACATCTCAATTGTTAGCCCATCCCTTGTATCCTCCCATTCCTTCCTCCCTCCCGCTTCCCCCCCTACTCCCTTCCCCTATATCTGTGACTGAGGGGGACCTCCTCCCCCTGTATATGCTCATAGGATATCGAGTCTCTTCTTGGTGACCTATTATCCTTCCTCTGAGTGCCACCAGGCCTCCCCATCCAAGGGACATGGTCCAA
>OU015746.1:101892126-101920401 GCA_907169655.1 Acomys percivali | reverse complement strand
AAATTACCTTGAGGTTGTCTGGTAATTCAGAACGTCCTGCATAGCCAGGATTCATGGTAATAGCTACAAAACAGTTTGGATTGAGCTTAAGCTCTGTCCCTTCAAAAACAAAAACTTCCAGTTTCTGTTGAATGGCTCTCTGAATGCAAAGAATCTGCTGCGCCACCACCGATAACACTTCCAGTTCAATTCTATTGAATTCATCAAAGCAAGCCCAAGCACCTGAAGACGCCAATCCTTTAAAAAACTAAGGAGATGGAAGGAAAATGGTGAAGTTTCTTAAGAAAGGGCATCATTTATCTTAAAAAAAATTTTTGACCTTCTAAATCAAAATGAGAAGTTAGGCTTAAAAATCTCCAAGGCTGTTATCACTGTCTTTACCACGGAAATCAAAAAGTTCAAGTAACACTTAAACGACAACCCAGTAACATTGTCACACGAATTTGCCTCAGTGTGCCCAGGCAGCCCTAGCAGTCAGCCTGTAACACTGATATTCCTACCTTCCCCATTGCTAGGTAGTCTAGCCCATCGGAGCAGTTGAACACTACACACTGTACAGCAAGAGCTTTGGCCAGGTCCTTGGTGGTTTCAGTTTTTCCTGTGCCTGCTGGCCCTTCTGGAGCGCCTCCAAGATTTAAATAGAAGGCACCGATCTGGGGGGGAAAGTATGTGTGAGAAAAAAAATACGATTAACTAAAAACAAACAAACAAACTAGATAGTTGTTGGCCAAATGAAATTATTTGTATTTATAGCTTCAGGGAAGCCAGTAATCATTATATTGCTGTTACTTTTCAAATTACACTGTCATGGCTATACAAGTAGAAAGTTAAAAGGGGCTCCTCAGCAAGTAAAATGTAACAAAATCTCTTTGGTGTCTAATGCTTTACGTATACATAGTTCCCCTTCAAAAATGGAGAATATAGCTCTGAGGAAGTAAAATTAATTCAGGGTGGTTTTCTTCAGAAAATAGATGTGAAAATACGGGTAGAATATAATAAAGACACCTTCCAGGTGGCTAGTTGCAAAGAGGTGAGTACTTGAAATAAGTGGTACAAATAGAGTCCATATTTAGAAGACAAACAAATGTATCATTTACGATTTCTCTACATTGTGCCTTTCACTCTTGGTATGGTCTTCATTTTCTGCATCCCCAAAGAACTGCTCTATATTTCTCTCTCTAATATCATTGTGTCCTACTTTGTATTCAGGTAATATGCATTCTTCTTTTTCAACAATCAGAGTTTAAATTTAGCAGTATATGAATTATTTCCCTAATAAATCATGCGCACAAGAACCTCATTTCATCTGCTACTAAATAACTCAACTTTATACTCCAGCCTACTCAGCATTAATGGGTTGCTGTTTCTTCACGCCCCTCCTCAGTTCCCAGGTTGGACTGGCAGATGCAGAAAATAAAAATACACAATGCATAGGGAAATGTAAACGTCAAATGAACAATGGATGATTTGTTAGCAGTTCTCTTGCTTCTCTTACATTATTTAGATAAAACATACACATATACACACCAAACACACCATACACCATGTCACGATGCTTCAGTTAACAACAGATGATGCCAATAACATGTGCCATACAGCCTCACCCTGTTAGCCGTACCATCTAGTTTTGGAAACATCTGATTTTGCAAATGCATATTTTGTGGCATTTGCATGAGATATAATTACCTAAAAATATTTTCTAGAATATATCTCTATCTTTAAGTGACACATGAATATATTATTATATTTCTTTTTTACATATATTTTATACTATTACACATAAATAAAATTATATACAGCAAGAAGAACCATGAAACAATCGGGAATTATATAAATATTACATTCATAGTGATTTGGCTATTTATATTTGGCAAACTTGAAGAAAACATCTTTCCTATCTTGGTGAGTCTAAAATTCTGAATGTAAATCAGGATCTATCATATCTCATCTTTAGCAACTTAAAACATCTATCTAGACCTAAAAACATCTTAATCCCTAAACAACTAAGCTTAATTGTGAAACTAAACTTCTGGTCTTCAACCCCATCAGAGACTTGAGAAGGAATAAAGCTTAATTACCTGAGTAAACTGGAAGTGCAGGTTAGCAGCTTCCAAAATGAGAAAATGACAGAGACAGTTTGCTGCATGAACAATCAGTCACCCAAGACTATAACGTTGAAGCATCTTCTTCAGCCTTCTGGCCCAATATATCTGACATGTATTTGTGGGGCAGGAACTATTGAGGACTTGCTTACCCTGTCTTGGCAGAGTTTGGCTGTTGACTCTGCCTGCATCCAAGTTTGTCTATTTTTAGACAGAATTCTGTCTGTGACAGAAACTAGGACATTTTGCCCAGTGGCTGGTGTGCCACATTTGAAGCCATCCCCATAAGGAGGATCTATATTTTTAATCATTTGAAATTTAGATTTACCTAGAGGTCCTATATCCTATCTGAAATCACTATGAGGGGTTGTAGTAGTTGTACCCCTGTCTTCCCAGCCAAGAGCCACCCTCTGCAGCACCTCCTACTTTAGTTCTGTCGCCCATGCCAAGCAGCAGCAGCAATCTGGAGTTCTGGAATGCAGCTGTTCTCACTCATCTTCCTGTCATCTCTCTAGCATGCCACTGTAAAAAAACTGATGCTATTTTCTGAAGCTCTGGCTTTGTCCTTAGTCTTCAGCACCTTTCTTTTTCTAATTAGTCACAAAGGAAGTGACTCATGACTTGTACACAATAGAATTCAAACAATTTGTATATTAAAAATGGCGGTGGGGACTGAGGAGTAAATGCTCTATTACAATTCTACATAAAGAGAATTTTGGGGTGTGGCAAGATAAACATAAAAGCGTTTGCCATACAAGCATGGTAACCTGAGTTCAGTCTATGAAACCTTTGGGAGAGGGCTAGAACAGACTTATTCCTGAAAATCATCCTCTGTGACATAGGCACATACTGTGGCATACATCAACATTCCCATTCACATGCATACATTATATATGTAAATATATTATATAAATTATTTAATTATACATGTGTATATGTTATTATATATTTGTATATACGTACGTGCATATACATATATACAAATATAATTTATATTATGTGCTATATATAATATATACAATATATAATACAATAGAAATATACATAGTAAAAAGATTTTTATAAGAGAAATTGGGGTTAAGAAAGGATAAGTGTATTTGATTATTAGAACTAAGTTAATAAATAAGGGGCCAGTGAGATGACAAAGCAGGTGTAGGTATTTGACACCAAGCCTGAGAACCTGAGTTTAATCCTCAGGCCTCATCAGGTAAGAGGTAACAGACTCCTAAAAGTTGTTCTCTGACCTGTGCACATCCAGCAACACACACACACACACACACACACACACACACACACACACACACACACGTAAAAATGTTTTAAACAAATGAGAATAGCCAATATTAAATGTGGACAAGAAAGTTAATCCTTTATCAAAAAGTAATATTTAATGTGTGAACAAAGCAACTTAAGTACATACCAATGTTCTGTAACATCTGTCAGTTAGAGGAGTTATGACAAGTCGAGGTGAGTTCCCAAGATACTCATAAGCATATTTTACGTTGCAATTAATGATACGAACTCGTGCATTCTCATATTCCCAGTAATAGCGAAGTTGAGCAAGCCACTGGAAATCTGTATCATGTGAGACACCTAGAAAGGATAAAATAAAATCACTAAGTGAAAATAACTTTAAAAAGTAATCTTATAACAGCAAATATTAAAATAATTCATGTTTTCGCCGGGCAGTAGTGGTTCACGCCTTTAGTCCCAGCACTTGGGAGGCAGAGGCAAGTAGATCTCTGTGAGTTTGAGGCCAGCCTGGTCTACAAAGTGAGTCCAGGACAGCCAAGGCTACACAGAGAAACCCTGTCTCAACAAACAAACAAACAAAAAATAAGCAAAAAGAAAAGATCATTCAAAAAGGAATTCTTTTAAGAAAACACTCATGTCTTTGTTTCTTAGAAGCTATCAATATTTTACATTTTATGTTAGAGAAACAGCCACCTACCCATCTCAATCATGTCCATGACGACATCTCTAGCATGGACATCGATTGTAACCAAAGCCCCCAGTGTGATCCTGGTCTGCTTAGACAGTTTCCCTCTGACAAGCTCAACGATATCATTTAGTTGATACTGGAGTTCCTTGTAGTACTTCTTTAGCCCCTATAAAGTAACAACCACTTAATTGATGTTACATACAAATGTATGGCACACACTTTACATCAGTATTTACTTATGAAACAACTGTGACTTCGTCATCTATTTCAAAATATAAGTGAGTTATAGAGTGAATTTGTGTAAGCCTTATAAAAATAATAGAGACTTCAAAAAGTGTATAATTTTAATGCTACATAGAGAAATTCAGTGGAGTATTATCTTTGCAAAGAACACACAAGCAAACAAAGAAATATGGAATGAAAAGAACAGTGCTGCTGTTTAAAATCAAATACTGCTTTACCTCTGTTCCACCGCTTATAACTTCCTGTGTCTCTGAAGTCCAGAACATCTGAGAAACACAAAGAACAACCTGGCCAGGCCACTCTCTGACCCAATCTTTTCTTGCAGATTCTGGATAAGCCTGAAGAATTAAAATGAATTTTTGTTTTTAAAAGGTTAAAAGATATGCTGGTCTGTGGTGGCGTACACCTTTAATCCCAGCACTTGGGAGGCAGAGGCAGGCCAGCCTGTCTACAGAGTGAGTTCCAGAACAGCTAGGGCTACACAGAGAAACCCTGTCACAAACCCCAGCACCAAAAAAAAAAAAAAAAAAAAAAAAAAGGTTACAAGAGAAAACATCTAATAATTTTAAAGCTCTTTTGCTGGGTTAGTTGTCAAGTGTTTTATGCACAATATAAATTACTTTTGCTATAAGGAAAATATAATAATTTCATTAAACCAGTTAAAAAGTCATGCATAAGAAAGGTGAAGGTTATAAAATGGGTTTATACTTATGTATGATTTATGGATGTACAAAAGCTTGCAAACCAATAAAATGTAATACATATTGATGTCAAATTTTAATTGGAAAGGAAACTTGCTGGCTAGTGTTAACTGTCAACCTCACAGAACTAGAGTCACCTGGGAGACAGGCCTCTGGGCATGATTCTGGAGGCATATCTTGGTTAGGTTAACTGGTTCAAGAAGACCCATCTTAACTATGGGTGGGAATCCCACAGCAGGGGATTCTGCTGTGTATAAAATGGAGGAAGAAAGCTAAGCACTAGCAAGCATTCATGGCTTTTCTCTTCCTGGCTGTAGCAGCCATGCAGCCAGCTGCTTCTGGATCCTGCCGTCTTGCCTTCCCTGCCACAGTGGAGCATACATTGACCTGTGAGCTGAGATTAAATACTCCCTTCCTTCAACTGCTTATATGAGGTTATTTTGTCATAGCTGTGTAGCAACCAAGGCAGAGACCATACAATACATTTAAAAACTGAGATTGTAGTTAGAATGTCTGTGTTACTTATCTACAGCTTTCCTAAAAACCTATATAACCAAGATATACATTAACATTTATAAAATTATATACCTTTTAACAATCTATGCATTTGAATTTGAAATATATTTTCATCTACTACTAATACTTTCATGTCTCAAAACCTTTACATGTATTTTGGGGGGAAGATTTAATAGTTTAAAAGTAACTTGCCCCAATAACAAATGGTAACAGCAAATACAAATTATAAATTAAAAAAAAATTTTAAAGAATGAAATTTGAAGTTGATGCTAATGAAAGTATTCTTTTAAAATAACACATTTAAAAATAAAATAAAATAGCACATTAACTATAAGAATATAGATACATTATTTATAAAAATGTTTCTTATTAAAACACCTATAGATAAAATCAAACAACAAAGTAACATAAGTTCTAAAGAAAAGTAATTATTACATGAAAGTCCTGCCTCATGGACAGTGGTGATGTTTTTCTATGTGCTTTCAGTTTGGAATCATAAAGAAAGGAGAAAAATATTTAGATTTATTGCAAAAACTCTGAATCTGCAGAAAAGCCATCTCAAGATGAGCTCTGGGCTAGAGAGATGACTCAGTGGCTAAGACTGTGGTGCTGCTCTTCCATAGGACCAGAGTTCAGTTCCCAGCACCCATGTCTGGCAGCTCACAACTGCTAGGAGCTCCAGGTCCAGAAGGATATGATGTCATCCTCCATGGGCACTTGCACTACTGTGCACTTACTCTCTCTAACACACTCATAAATACTATACATAATTAATATAATAATAATAACTTTGAAAGATAAAGAGAAAATGAAGCTATCCTCACTCACACAGTGAGTGCTGGACATAGGCTTCAAGGGTTTTTAAAACTGTACTCAGTGCACAACTGCTCCTTTGTGGTGTTAAAGGCAGTACAAGGGAAAGCATATATTTTGAGATTAGAACCATGTGATTAGCATTAAGTGAGGTACATAAATGTACCCAGGTGCTAGGGGCTGCAGAGATTACTGGCTGTTCTTTCAGAGGACCTGGGTTCAATTCCTAGTACCCACATGGCAGCTCACAACTGTCTGTAACTCCTGTTCCAGGGGATCCGATATCCTCACACAGCTATACACGCAGTCAAAATACCAATGTACATAGAAAACAAACAAAAAAAGCATGGGTGTGGTGGCACACTCCTTTAATCTCAGCACTTGGGAGGCAGAGGCAGGCAGATCTCTGTGAGTTCAAGGGCAGCCTGGTCTACAAAGAGAATCGCTGTCATGAAAACCAAACCAAACAAACAAACAAACAAAAATATCCAGGTGTTACATTTCCTTCCATTTATTATGTTTGTCTCATTTAGAATTTTAAGGTAAAGTCTCAAAAGCAACAAATGAACTAGATAATTTCTTTAACAGCATGCTTGAGAGTGTCTGACCCTGATCAGCAAGTATTAAAGCACATGGCTGTTTGCCTACTAGAAATACCACTGCAATGTTTTATTTATTGAGTTTACTTACATATTGTTGGGGCCGGTATATAAGTCAAAGTGCATGTGTGAAGATCAAAAGACAACTTGTGGGAGTCAGCTCCATTTTTTTTTTTTCATCATATGGATTTTAGGGATCAAACTCAGACTGGCAGGCTTAGCAGCAAGAACCTTTACCTGGTTAGCCATTATTATTATTATTATTATTATTTTTGAGACAGCCTCACTTTGTAGCCCAAGCTGACCTGGAATTATGTAGCCCAGGTTGATCTCAAACTCTGAGCAGTCTACCTTCCTCAGCCTCTCCGGGCTAAGATTGTAGCTGTGAGTTACTATGTCTGGTACCATTTCAATTTTGACATTTAAGGAATAAAACTCTGATCCTTCCCAGGCCTCTGTCTTGCAGGCTGTCCCCCAGGTAAATCTCATCAACATATGCACGTCAAGCACATTAAAGCACTTCTTGAGCCCTTCTCCCCCTTTCACTATGCAGTCAGTTTAACACATGTTGAAATTAGATGCAAATACATTTCTTATCTGTCTAATTTGTTCCATAGCTCTCACCACTTGTCTAGAGTCAGCCCACATCTTCTATCTTCTAGGCTAATACAATGGTCTCCTAATTTGTCTTCCTGTCTGGATAGTCTTGATACCACAGTCCTAGTGGTACAAAAACATAACCCAGATTATGAACTCCCCTGATTAACATACTCTTACCCTTCCTATGTAAAATGAAAATGGCTCCCTTGCCCACCTTCCTTTCCACCTTCATTTATCTTCATTCTCCATTGCATTCACTCTACCCAAGGCACGGAGACCTTCTAACAGTTTCTCACAAAATCTGGAATTGTTCTGAGTCCAGAGTCTTTACACGGGACACTTATTCTTTAACTAACTCTTTATCTAGCTATTTTCTATCTATCTCTCATATCTCAGGCTTAGTCTAACTTCCTCTATGAGCCTATTGCTGGACCCTTGTCCATTCTAAATTGATAAACTCTATTATTCTTACTGATAATATATTTTCCTCTTAAGACATACCTGTATTGTTGCATGTGTCACTGTGTATATCATCATCAATTCTTACTAATGATGTTAAAAATACAGAGAAAAATAATGTTCACCAAACAAACAAAAAACCCTGCATTTGCAGAATATAGATTATTCACTTAATCCTAGGAAACATACCAGCCTGGATGCAGCAATCACATCGTGAATACTTCTGAGCATTAGATCTTCGACTTGAATGAGCCATTTCTCTACAGCACCCCTCGCTGCAGACGTGGAAATCAGGTCAATCAGCTCCACTCGCTCACCTTCAGAGCTATACATGGCTTTAATATCCAGATTAGGCAGGAACTCCAGCTTAGCAATGCCCTCAAAGCACTTCTTTAAGTGCGGCTGAACTCTCAGTGGATCTTTGGTCTCTGACAAAATCTCTAACATTTCATCATTAGATAAAAAGAAAAAGCTAGAAAAAAAACCATGTGAATTAGATAGCTTTAGTGGCAGTTCATCACACACCAGAAAATGTCTTATATTATAGCACAATTGGTTATCTATCATACCGAGGGAAGAAAAGTCGCTTCTTCTCGAGATACGCATTCAGTCCTTTCATTATCTTTTCTAGAAGGTCATTGCAGTTCAGTAGCTTTTCCAATAAGCCTGTTAAAGAGGTAGCAGCAAGAACCTAAAAGACAGATTGACATGAGACACACTTGTGTGCTCAGTGTAAGACATCAGCATTAATATACATATGTAAAAGTGTTAATGTTTTTGAAACTTTATGAAATTAGTACTGAAATATTCACCCCCCCTTCTTTTTTCTGAGACAGGTCTCACTATGCAGCCCTGGCTGGCCATGGATTTATAAATTCTGGGATTATAGGCACCACATCCAGCTTTGAAATTTCTTTTATAATGTAAAACTATTAAATTTCAGTAAATCATATATAATACAAGACATTACTTACAAATGATTGTCATGTATATTTTTATCTTCTTTTAATGACTTAATTTTTCATTATTAATTGTGTGTATGAATGAAGGTATGTTTGAGCATGGGTTTGTGCGGGCAAGTGTAGTGCCTAGTGAGGCCTAAAGTGTCAGATTCTCTGGAGCTGGAGTCACAGGCAGTTGGGTGCTGCTGGAAACTGAACTTGAGTCGTCTTGTTAGGATGGTGTATGATTTAACTTTAGCTCTTATAACTGATGTTTAAGCTTAATTTACAGCAGGATTTGGCAATCTACATCTCACTGGCCAAATCTCACCAGCTGCTAGTTCTTGTATGACCCTCAAGCTAAGAGTGTGTTTACACTTTCGGAAGGTTAAATAATTAAAAAGTGTTGCTTTTAATTTATCAGTATGGGCCTAGTAATCGTTTATTATCAGGCCTATAATTATTACTATTATTACACTGGTATAATCTGCTAGCAATCAATCAAGACACAGACACCTGTTATATTTTATTTATTTATTTATTTATTTATTTTTAAATTTTATTTTATTAATTTATTCATATTACAAACCTGTTATATTTTAAAATAGCCTTAGTTAACCTGGGGTAAGGCAGACATTAATCCTCTAAACTACTTCCCATAGTGGGGCAGGTGGGGGATCCCTGCCCCAATCCCCTGCCATCTGCTTCTAATATTTTCTATCAAGCTACCTTCCATCCATAATCCTAAATATTTGCTAACCAAATCCTTAATCCATAAAGGCCATGTGCTTCTCTTTCATCTAACCCGTTGAGGCCTTTCTCCTCTCTCCTCCTCTGGTCCTTTCTCCTCTTCTTCCCAAGATTCTCTCTGTCTTTCCAAGCCCGGAAACCTTAGCCATACTTATCTCATTTGTCCTGCCCAAGTGATGGCTTTTTATTAATTAGAATCAAAATACATCAGACCATCCCCCAACAAAAAGGAGACTAAGGATGTAGCACAGTTGGTAGCATGCTTGATTAGCATGTATAAGGCTGAAAGTTCTATTGCCAGCACCATGCATGAAGTGAGTGTGCTGGCACACAGCTCAATGCCAGCATTCCACAAGTAGATGCAGAGATATAGTTTATACTAACTGTGTGAAAAAAAATACTGTTTTTAACATTAGAATCCTGGCCTTAATAGGAAAGACACATAGGAACTGAGACCAATTGAGAGTAGATTCTTTCCCTAATTAACACTTCCAAGCAAATATAGAACCACCCGTTCTGATCACACATTCTCCATCCTCTTCTTTATCTCATTGTTTCATGTATCTGTTTACTTCCTGAAGTGGTTGTATATAGTGGGAGTCAAGTGAGTTACCTGTTCATCTAAAGTAGCTACACTATGCATACACACGTACTTACACACACACATACATGCACACACATACACGCACACAACATACTCACATACACACACAAGTTGCAAGTAGTATTATTATGAATTGAAAAAATAAAATTATTTTGATACTTTTGAACTTACATTTTTATAAACTTTCCAATCTGCATACAGTGAGTAAGGTCTATTTTTGTTTGTTTATTAATTAAATATTTTTTATTTTTTACATAAACATTTATATTATTACCCATATATACAATAAACTACCTATAGAAAGAACCACCATGACACAATCAGGAATTATATAAATGTTACATTCTAGGTGTTTTGGCTATTTGTATTTGACAGCCGAGTAAGGTCTATTTTATTTTATTTTATTTTATTTTATTTTTTTAAATTAATTTATTCTTGTTACATCCCAATGGTTATCCCATCCCTTGTATCCTCCCATTCTTCCCTCCCTCCCATTTTCCCCTTATTCCCCTCCCCTATGACTGTTCCTGAGGGGGATTTCCTCCCCCTGTATAAGCTCATAGGGTATCAGATCTCTTCTTGGTAACCTGCTGTCCTTCCTCTGAGTGCCACCAGGTCTCCCCTTCCAAGGGACATGGTCAAATATGAGGCACCAGAGTACGTGTGAAAGTCATACCCCACTCTCCACTCAACTGTGGAGAATGTTCTGTCCATGGGCTAGATCAGGGTAGGGGTTTAAAGTTTACCGCCTGTATTGTCCTTGGCTGGTGCCTTAATTTGAGCGGGACCCCTGGGCCCAAATCTGCCTATCATAATGTTCTACTTGTAGGTTTCTAGGAACCTCTGGATCCTTCTACTTTGCTATTCTCCCATGCTTCTCTCATCTAGAGTTCCAATAGGATGTCCTCCCCTCTGTCCCAGTTTCCTGGTAAGGGAAGGCTTTCATGGAACATGCCCATTGGGCTAGTATGCAGATATAAGTGATTTTATACCATTTTAGTCTTTCTGCTTCTGGGTTAACACACTCATTATGATCATTTCTAGCTCAATCCATTTATCCACAAATTTCGGGAATTCCTTGTTTTTAATAGCTGAGTAGTATTCCATAGTGTATATGTACCACAGTTTCTTTATCCATTCTTCTACTGAGGGACACTAAGGCTGTTTTCACGTTCTGGCTATTATGAATAAGGCTGCTATGAACATGGTTGAGCAAATTTTCTTGTTGTGTGCTAGAGCATCTTCTGGGTATATTTCAAGGAGTGGAATAGCTGGGTCTTGAGGAAGCTCTATTCCCAGTTTTCTGAGATAGCACCAGATAGATTTCCAAAGTGGTTGTACTAGTTTGCATTCCCACCAGCAATGAAGGAGTGTTCCTCTCTCCCCACATCCTCACCAGCATGTGGTGTCGCTTGAATTTTTTTTAATTAATTAATTTATTTATTAATTTATTCATATTACATCTCAATTGTTAGCCCATCCCTTGTATCCTCCCTTTCTTTCCTCCCTCCCGCTTCCCCCTCTACTCCCTTCCCCTATGTCTGTGACTGAGGGGGACCTCCTCCCCCTGTATATGCTCCTAGGGTATCAAGTCTCTTCTTGGTGACTTATTATCTTTCCTCTGAGTGCCACCAGGCCTCCCCATCCAAGGGACATGGTCCGATATGGGGCACCAGAGTTTGTGTGAAAGTCAGATCCCCTTCTCCACTTAACGGTGGAGAATGTCCTGTCCATCAGCTAGACTGGGTAGGGGTTCGAAGTTTACTGCTATATTTTCCTTGGCTGGTGCCATAGTTTGAGGAGGACTAGAGGGCCCAGACCCGCCTGTATTTTTCCAGGACCCACTGGATCCCTCTATTTCCTCATTCTTCCAGGCTTCTCACCCCTAAAGTCTCAATAGGATTTTCTCCCCTCTGACCCACTTTCTTGGTAGGTAAAGTTTATCATGGGGGCGTACCCCTTGGCCTAGTGTCTCGATATAAGTGAGTATATACCATTTGACTCTTTTTGCTTCTGGGTGAACTCACTCATTATGATAATTTCTAGTTCGATCCATTTGTCCACAAATTTCTGGAATTCCTTGTTTTTAATAGCTGAGTAGTATTCCATAGTGTAAATATACCACAGTTTCTTTATCCATTCTTCTACTGATGGACACATAGGTTGTTTCCATGTTCTGGCTATTATGAATAAGGCAGCTATGAACATGGTTGAGCATATGTCCCTGTTATGTGGTAGAGCATCTTCTGGGTATATTCCAAGGAGTGGAATAGCTGGGTCTTGAGGAAGCCCTATTCCCATTTTTCTGAGAAAGCGCCAGATAGATTTCCAAAGTGGTTGTATTAGTTTGCATTCCCACCAGCAATGAAGGAGTGTTCCTCTCTCTCCACATCCTCGCCAGCATGTGGTGTCAGTTGAATTATTGATCTTAGCCATTCTGATGGGTGTAAGATGGAATCTCAGTGTCGTTTTGATTTGCATTTCTCTGATGACTAAGGAGGTTGAGCATTTCTTTAAGTGTTTCTCCACCATTTGATGTTCCTCTATTGAGAATTCTCTGTTTAGTTCTGAGCCCCATTTCTCTATTGGGTTATTTGGTTTGGTAGTGTTTAACTTCTTGAGTTCTTTATATATTTTGGATATTAGACCTTTGTCAGATGAAGGGTTGGTGAAGATCTTTTCCCAGTCTGTAGGCTGTCGCTTTGTTCTCTTGACAATGTCTCCTGCCTTACAGAAGCTTCTCATCCTCATGAGGTCCCATTTATTAATTGTTGACATTAAGGCCTGGGCTGTTGGTGTTCCGTTCAGGAAGTTGTCTCCTGTGCCAATATGGTCCAGGCTCTTCCCCACTTTTTCTTCTAACTGACTTAGTGTCTCTGGTTTTATGTTGAGGTCTTTAATCCACTTGGATTTGAGTTTTGTGCAAGGTGACAAATATGGGTCCAGTTGCATTTTTTTACACATAGACCTCCAGTTAGACCAGCACCATTTGTTGAAGATGCTATCCTTTTTCCATTGAATGGATTTGGCTCCTTTGTCACAAATCAAGTGACCATATGTGTATGGATTCATATCTGGGTCTTCGATTCGATTCCACTGATCAACCAGCCTGTTACTGTGCCAGGCCCATGCTGTTTTAATTACTATTGCTTTATAGTACAGTTTGAGATCAGGTATGGAGATTCCTCCGCAGTACCTTTTATTGTACAAGATCGTTTTAGCTATTCTGGGTTTTTTGTTTTTCCATATGAAGTTCAGAATTGAACTTTCAATGTCTTTAGAAAATTGTGTAGGTATTTTGATAGGGATTGCATTGAATCTGTAGATTGCTTTTGGTAGGATGGCCATTTTTACTATGTTAACGGTCTATTTTAATAGTCAGAAAAAAAGTCAAATGTTTTCTTTAAAACCCCAAACAAAGTCCACTTATTATAAGAAGGAAAACAAACACGTACCTTTGGATCTTTAGCACAAAACTTCATGACATCCCTCCAGTGTCTGTCCACTGTCTGAAACTGACGTCCTTCCTCTGGCATCTGCTGCATGATATCCTCAGAGCAAAAGATGGGCTCCAAGTACAGCCACTGCGCTTGCACTTTTAACCACTCATCAATTGTTTCCTGTATTCGAATCAGACGGTCCTCCCAGGCCTTAGTAAATAAAGAGCATACTGTACTAAATTCCAGTTTTTAAAAGAAAGACTATAAATTATAGAAATAAGAAACTACTTAGGATTCACTATTGTTTTAATATCAATACAAAACAACTTACATCTTAAGATCACTCATAGAAGCCTCACCCAGGCTTAGAAAAATATAGGAGGCAAAAAGTTTCCCTAAACCAGTGGAACTCACATTTGGTAGTGATTGTAAAGTTATTTCATTTCCTAATCTCTCAAGGAATCACTCCAGATTTAAATGTACATCCTGCTCTACACCAGGGACTATCAATATGGATGATGTTGTCCAAATACCGGGCAATATCTCGGAGGGTCTGAAACATCACAAAGTCTGAGCTATCACAGTGTTGGTTGTTACAGCTACTGGGGGGAGAATGCTGATAATAGTTAGTGGACGGAGGCCAGAAATACAGCTAAATGTACTGCAATATGCAGGATAGTCTCCATAACAAAGAATTATTCAGCCCAGGACCAGAGAGATGGCTCATGGGTAAAAGCACTTGCCACAAAACTGACATCTTGAGTTTGGGGCCCCAAATGGGGGCCCACATGGTGGAAGGAAAGAACAGACCTCTGCAAGTTACTGTCTGGCACATGCACTAAAGCACACCTGCATGCACACACAAACACGAGCACACACACACACAGCAGTAAATAAACATAGAAAGAAAGAAACGTAGATTTAAAAAAGAATTATTCAGCCCCAAATAGTGTAAAGTTGAAGGATCTTGCTTTACATCAGCATAGTTTGGAAAGAATTGAAATTAAAATTTTAAAATAAAGTAAAATAAGCCTCAGAGATTGCCTAGAGTTAGTAAGTATATATAGCTTAAGGTCCTGGGTTTGGAGCTTCATCTCTATTTGTTATTTTCAGTTTGTTGAGACAGGGTTTCTCTGGCTATCCTGGAACTTGATCTGTAGACCAGGCTGGCCTCCAACTCAGAGATCCACCTGCTTCTCCATCTGTCTCTGCCTCCCAAATTCTGGGATTAAAGGCATGCACCACCACTGCGCAGCCATCTTTATATTTTTTTAATTGATAAATGTCAATTTTATTTTTTATGCATAAGGGTTGATGAAAAAACTACTACTAGCTCTATTAAAACTGAACATTTCAACAAAAAAGCATAGTAAGTATACTTACTACATACCATTTTCTAAAATACAGCTTTAAAACATCTAACATGCTTGTTCAATTTTAGTACAATGGATTCAAGAACAAGTGTACACATTACACGCATCAAGGCTAGATTACAAATTATCATAGTCATCATCATCGTCGTCATCATCATCATCATCATCATCTTCATGCTTTCTTTTCAGTGCATTTGCTGACTCATTGGCTGTATTTTATGATACCATGTTAGTAGTAATAAGAACGTTTTTGGACCCAATCAATGATGGATTAATGAGAACATTCTGAACTGTTGATGTTGCAGGAATTGCAGCCTTTACAGCAGGGGACTGAGAGGCAGGCACCTGCACTGTAAACCTCTGCCCTGTAAGGGACACTGGAGTGCCTACTTTAGTGGAAACAGACATGGTCTGTGGAGTTGGTGTGCCTAGTGTGGGAGTACTTTGTCTGCTAGAAACTGAACCAACACTTAACCGTGGAACTGTTATTCTTCCTGCAGGAGGAGGTGCCTTTTTTTTGTAAAGACTTAAGCCTATAGTTTAGAGCAGTTAAGCAATACCTATCAGGTGGCAATCTAGGACCTGAATAAGGATTGATCAATGGCAAGGGAGTTTGATTTCTTTGTCTTGCAAGATCTAACAAAAAATCTCTCGGGGGAGGAGAATGAAAGACTTGTCAGCTTGGCACTGAATTGCCAATCGCACGTCATGGCTTGAATAAATCTTAGCATCATCTAGAATTGTGGTCACATATCAGAAGGCAAACTCCAACATCTGATTTATAACTCTTGGCTCATATACTGTATCCCCATATCCTTCAGGATTTGTGCCATCATCTGTGCATCTTTTGGCATGCTCTTGGGAGAAGCCATCTTGCCAGAGTCCATGATATCCGGTGATCAGACTTCTTGAGCTAAATCACTCACATTAACGTACTTCAATCCTGATCTTGATGCAAGTTCTTTGCCCAGTGTGGTTTCCCCAACCCCTGCTGTACCAGATTCACAAAGACCAAGTCTCCGGCAGGGCAGTGGAGCAGGACCTGGCTGCCACTCTCCTCCTCGCCGCTGGCGCATCTCTATTTTTTTAATCATAAAAGAGCTTCTAAATTACTCTTTTTAAACAAGAACTTTCTAACATACACGTTTTCTGAAAATAATGGCAGCCAAGATCATCTATGAAGCACTGTTTATGTTCAAATTAAACATTTCACATAAAAATGTATCAAAACACCACAATGTACCACATAAGTATATAAAGGGGTTACTTGCCAGTTAAAAATGTAACTAAAAATTATATCTGTCCAGGTGTGGTGGTGCACACCTTTGATCCCAGCACTTGGGAAGCAGAAACAGGTGGATTTCTGTGAATTCAAGGCCAGTCTGGTCTACAAAGTGAATTCCAGGACAGCCAGGGATGTTACACAGAGAATAGTATCTCAAAAACAGAAACAACAACAACAAAAAAATACACAAAAAATTATTTCTAGTTTTAAAAAGTGCCTTGGTTTGACTCTCAGTCCTGTCACTTAATAGCTAAGTGAATTTGGCCAAATTACCCATCCTCGGTTTCTTACCTGTTTAGGCAGATAATAAACAATGCCTAACTTGAAGGTCTGCTTTGAGATTAAATCAGTTAGGAAACAGAAAACCACTAAACCAATGAGTAGGATAGTTAACACTCAAAACTGGGATCAACAATTCAGTAGTTTCTATTTTACTCAATTTACACAGCCTCCAGTTAGAATTTTAATATAATTGTTAGTTACCTAACAGGAATTTAAAGGGAGAAAGGCCTGTTCTTGAGTTGGAGGACAAACTTGTTGACTACAAACATGCTGTCAGGTTGGTTCTGGGGTTTTTTGTTTTGTTTTGTTTTCTGGTGTGTGTGTATGTGTGTGTGTGTGTCTGTCTGTGTGTGTGTGTGTGTGTGTGTGTGTGTGTGTGTGTGTGTTTTCAGCTAAAACCAAAGCACTAGGTTAAATCAGACAAGGTTACCCACCTCCTCTTCCAGGTCACATATAATATTTTTTAATGATATGTAGGGAAATTTCCCTCTACTGCCTTTGAACATTCAATGTATTTAAACACATGATCTCTGTTTATCTACTTACTTACCTTTTAGAGACAAGGTCATGTAGTCCAGGCTGGACTCTAACTCTCTAACTAGGTTAGATTGGAGTGCAAGGTGATTCTCCTGCCTCAGATTCCTGACTAGTGGGATTACAAGATTTGCTAGGAGCAGCTAAAAAGTGATCTCTAACTGCGCAGGTACAAGATTGTACCTACTTGGCTACCGCTACATTAGATAACACGTCTCTTCAGTAAATGTCATATATCTCTCTCCCTCTCTCTCTCTCTCTCTCTCTCTGCACCAAATTCCCTTACTGTCTTTGTTCAATGTTTTAGGAGCTATCCTCAGAGCCTCCCTTACTTTATACAGTTTATAACCCTTTCTTAATCTTTTATCTCCTTGTTGTGCCATACTGGCTTTGTATTCCCCAAGGGGCAAAAACACTGGACTTCACTATACTATGCAGCTATTATCATAATTTGTATTCTTTTCATAGTTACCTATATCAACAATAAAGAAATGTCATTTATTTTTCTGAAGCCTGGCCTATACAGAGAGTTCAAGGATAGCCCACAGTACAAAATAAGTCCATGTCTCAAGAAAAAGGAAGGGAACAATGAGAAGGAAGGGAAGGAAAAACAAAGATCAAGAAGTTGTTTTCCCTTCTATTAATATCACTGAAGAAAAATCTTAATAAAGTGTTATTTTTTTCTCAAAGACATTACATAATATCTCAAATCTATTGCATGTTAATCTTTTTTTTAATTTATTTATTATTTATCTTTTTTTTTTTTTTTTGGTTTTTTGAGAGAGGGTTTCTCTTTATAGCCTTGGCTGTCCTAGACTCATTTTTTAGACCAGGCTGGCCTCGAACACACAGTGATCCGCCTGCCTCTGCCTCCGGAGTGCTGGGATTAAAGGCATGCACCACCACGCCCGGCTTTATTTTTTAATTTTTTAATTTTTATTCATATACGTGTTTTGTCTTTGTATCTGTCTGTTTACTGTGTGCATACAGTGCCCGCTGAGGCCAGAAGAGAGCATCAGATCCTCTGGAACTGGGGTTACAGATGGTTATTAACCACCTTATGGATGCTGGGAATGGAACAAGTGTTCTTACCACTGTGCTATCTCTTCAGCCTCCTATTGCACGTTAATCTTTAAATATGTATTTCTGTGTCTCGCCACATAAAGTATCAAGGTTCAGTTCTATCACTCGAATAGACATTTCAAGAGCCATCCAAAAATATTTATGTGAGAACATGTGTGAAGGAAGATGGAAGTTTTTATAAATGACCAGGGGCTACCATATTTAACATACCTTGATCTCATTTTCAAACGGCTTGATAAAAGGTGAGCCTCTCATTGTCTGGGTTTTTATAATTTGATCATCAAGAACTGCCTGAATCTCATCCACTGAAGAAAGGATACAGACTCCAGTATCACGATACAGACTTATATGAAAAGAAATGTCATCCCAAGTTGCTATCATAGCATTCATGGCCCTCTCTAAGGAAAATTCCTGAAAGGGAGAAATGGAAAAGGAATAGGATAATGAAAAAAGACATTTATTCATGTTATTCAATTTCCCTGGGTAACTCAGACTATAGTAACCATAATCTCCACAACTATGTGTCTGTCTGTCTATCTATCTATCATCTATCTGTCTGTTGAGGAGGGGTCACTTTTTGTTTGTTTGTTTGTTTTTTGTTTTTCGAGACAGGGTTTCTCTGTGTAGCCTTGGCTGTCCTGGACTCACTTTGTAGTCCAGGCTGGCCTCGAACTCACAGCGATCCACCTGCCTCTGCCTCCCGAGTGCTGGGATTAAAGGCGTGCGCCACCACGCCCGGCCTTAGGGGTCACTTTTTTTAATGATTTAAAAGTTCCTTTGAAAGGCCATAGACCTAGAAGAAAAGCAATAAAATGACATTCTGCTATATTCATAGGTCAGTGTCTTTCTCAGCCACCATCTGAGAACTCCCTCCTAAGACCCAAACCTGGACTGTGGGCAGAGAGTGAGGGACCTTGGAACAGTCTGCCCTAAGCTATATGTCTTCATCAGGTCCCTTTTTTCCGGGCTCAGGGAATCCTGTGGAAGAGGAGGTGGAGAAACTGTGAGAGCCGGAGGGGACGGAGGATACCAAGGAATCCAGGCCTTCCTAACACAGCAAGACCGATGCATCTACGCACTCACAGACGGTGGCAGCTTGCAGAGGGCGCTCACGGGACTGTACTAGCTGCAGCCCCAGTGCTGAGAGGGGAACCCAGAAAGCTCACAAAGGAAAAATAGCTTTCTCCAACAGAGTCTCACTGTGTGTACAAACTACTTTTTTTTTTTTTTTTTTCTGAGACAGGGTTTCTCTGTGTCGCCTTGGCTATTCCAGACTCGCTTTGTAGACCAGGCTGGCCTCAAACTCGGAGATCTGCCTGCCTCTGTCCCGCTGAGTTCTGGGAGTACAGGTGTGCACCACCATGCCGGGCTACACAAACCATTCTTACGGGCAGGCCCCGTGCCCAACAGCCGATGGCCAACAGAAAACTAACTCAATGGCATTTTTTAAAGCCTTAGAGGTCTTTTGCGAATATATTGTGGCTTCTGGTGTTGTGTTTTCATGGGATTCCTCTGTGCGCAAACAAATGAGTTGCTGCATCTATGTGTTTTTTGTGCTTTTTCTTTGTCTCTTCTGTTTTGTCCTATTTTGATTGTTTGATTTTATTTTAACTTATTTATTTTATTCTTTCTTAGACTCCTGTTTGTTTTCTAATGAGAGAAATAAAAGATGTGGATTGGGATGGGAAGGGAGGTAGGGAGAATATGGCAAGGGTTTGGAGGAGGAGAAACCATTATAAGAATATATTGTGTCACATTCTCCACAGCTGAGTGGAGAGTGGGGTCTGACTTTCACACGAACTCTGGTCCCTCATATTTGACCACGTCCCCTGGATGGGGAGACCTGGTGGCACTCAGAGGAAGGATAACAGGCTACCAAGAAGAGACGTGGTACCCTATGAGCATATACAGGGGGAGGAAGTTCCCCTCAGTCACAGTCGTAGGGGAGGGGAGTAAGGGGAAAATGGGAGGGAGGGAGGAATGGGAGGATACAAGGGATGGGATAACCATTGAGATGTAATATGAATAAATTAATAAAATATAAAAAAGAATATATTGTGTGAAAAAAATCTCTTTTCTATGAAAAATGAAGATTTTTTTAAAAAGTTTAATTGCTATGGAAACTGTTAAAATAGACAACAGAATAAAATACCCACTGGATCTCCGCAGTGGCCTTTTGCAGGTAGCCTATAGCTTGAACTTTTTTGTGTATTTCAAGAACCCACTCTCTAAGGTCATACTTATTTTGTTGGAACACACACAGAGACACACTATATGCCACATACATATCCACCTACTCACGATTCTTAACGGAATAACCATCCATCGATACTAGTGTATCAGCCAACTGTATCAGAATGTGGCAGAATTAGGAAGATGTCAAAGGAGGAATTTCTAGTCTGGATTTCAGAGAAGTGAGCACTGTTTATGCCATAGAAGAGTGGTCTTCTGTCGTCACCCACCACCACCTCTTCCCATTGCTGGCCTGTACTATCTACTTCACACCAAATCGAAAACTGTGACTATCAGGGATCAAACCAATCAAGCATTTCAGCTCCTCCTGTGTTTACCTTACTTGCACCTGCACTTATGACTTCAAATTTTTCTAAATATGGTGCAAGGTTTAGTTTTAAAACTTTTCTCAGTGTAGTTCCGGAATCTGGAGTTAAGTCATAGCCCACAATTTCTGACATCTGTTTCCAGTGACGAGCTCTCATTCCTGGATTGCACAGGGTGGACACAGTAGGGATGTGCTCCTAAGGATGAAAATACAAATAACAGTGTGATGTAACTTCCATACACATGCATTCCAGATCTGTGCAGACCACCTACTGCTGCCTCACCTTCTTCTATACCCCATCTCCAGGGGAGATCATATAGACTTCCTCCTCCTCCAACCTTCCCCTCACTCATCACTTAATCCTGGCCCTCAACGCCAGCAGGCATTCTCTGGGAACCTACAGGCCAACCCGGCCAGGGACGCAAGTAAGCTCACTGCAGATCTGTCCCTCTTCTCCCCCAAATCCAATCCCGTAGTCTTGTTCCCAGCTCTGTAGCTAACCACCTGTTGTTGCCTCCCCTGTCCCCATTTCAATCTCCAGTGGATCACAGAGATCTTCCCCTCTGAATTTCTTTCCCCATAATGCATTGCTTTAGGCCAGTCCCCAACTCCAGTAAGACATTCCCTGGGAAGCCATAGGCCACTTAGGCCAGGGAAGCAGGGAGCCTACCTGCAGCTCTTCACCTCTCCCTTCTCCCTTCCAATTCCTTGGTCTTGGCCCCATCTCTGTAGCACACCACCTGCTGTGCCCCCCCCTCCTCTCTGCCGCATGTCCAGTGGATGATGCTGACCTCTAACCTTCCTTCCCACTCATCCCGTTATTCCAGCCCCAGACTCCAGCATGCATTCTCTGGGAATCTGGTAGCCAAGCCAGCCAGAGAAGCAAGTAAGTCAGGAAAGTGGGTATTCCAGCTATGGATCTCCATTCTTCCTGCACACCTAGATATTCAATCCCCCAGTCTCAATCCCAGCTTTTAGCAAATTATTTGTTGATGCCTCTCCTCTCTCTTTCTTCCTCCATTATGAAGAGACTTAGCAGATCCTGGTGGAACACCCTGCTTTGGTCTCTCCCGTGGACTTCCCCAGCCCCTGCTCTCCAAGCCTATCACCATTCCTAAGTGTCAGCTCCCAGTACCTAGGGACGCTTTTTACCCAAAACCCATAATGGCCACACCTATCAGGATCCCAGAAGAATTTCCTACCAGGCAACACAAAACTACCACTCTCTTAAGAACTAGAGAGGACAGCAGATCATCATGGATTAAAGTTGGGCCTCAACAACAACAAAACAACAGAA
Source organism: Acomys percivali (assembly GCA_907169655.1). Lineage (NCBI taxonomy): Eukaryota > Metazoa > Chordata > Mammalia > Rodentia > Muridae > Acomys > Acomys percivali. Next base: position 101,898,277 of record OU015746.1, on the reverse strand, counting down.
AGCTTACAAACTCACTACTGAATGAAAATGGGTCAAGACAGAAAATAAGAAAGGAATTAAAGACTTTCTAGAATTGAATGACAATGAATACATAACATATCCAAACTTATGGAACACAATGAAAGTGGTTCTAAAGAGGCAAGTTCATAGCACTGAGTGTCTACATGAAAAAGTTGGAGAGATCTCATACTAGTAACTTCACAGCACACCTGAAATCTCTAGAACAAAAAAAAGCAATCACACCCCAAAGGAATAGATGGCAAGAAGTAATCACACTTAAGGATGAAATCAATGAAATAGAAAAAACAACATGTAATACAAAGAATTAATGAAACAGAGTTGGCTCTTCAAGACAATCAGTAAGATTAGTAAACGCTCATCCAAATTAACTAAAAGTGAGAGAAAGAAATCTAAATTAACAAAATTAGAAATGAACAGGGTAGGGCTAGAGAGATGGATGGCTCAGAGATTAAGACCACTGGCTGCACTTCCAGAGGTCCTCAGTTCAATTCCCAGCAACCACATGGTGGCTTGCAACCATCTGGTGCTCTCTACTGGCCTGCAGGCATACATGCAGGCAGAACATTGTATAATAAATAAATTAATTAATTAATTGAAAGAAAGAAAGAAGTGAACAGGGGACATAACAACAGACACTGAGGAAATCCACAAAATCATAAGGACAGACTTTAAAAACCTGCATGGCACCAAACTGAAAAAATATTAAAGAAATATGTATAGGGCACAAGGTCCTTGTGCTCACGGATACGCACTAGGGAAACTGGGAATGTTAAACTCACAGGGTAATCACAATGGAGGAGATGTATACCTGTTTCCCATCGGGGAACCTAGAAATGGATGTAGTTAATAACCTGGTGATCGGTGCTGTCAGTATGGCCAGGTCACACCTGAATCTCCCAGACGATTATATTCAGCCCAGCCTTATATTTCTCCCTAGACCTTTACCTTGAGCACTGTTTCTCAGTCAATCAAACCCATCCTAATGAGAAATTTCACTTGTGCCTTACAACAGTGTGAGTAACCTCTGTGATATACGCACGGCCAGACCACTCCTGACTCCCAGACTATTATATTCTCTGTCATTCTCCCTAGACCCTTATCTTGAGCTTTGTTTCTAAGTCAACAGAACCTATCTTTATGGAAGAAGCCATATGTACTTATAAAGAGTTTCAATATAAATATGTCTTAAGCTTTGTTGTACACATGGGAAAGAATTACTTATCAGGAAAAATGTTTTTCAAACTTGTGCTGTGTTTAAAGATGGATAAAATAAACTGCCTGGTGTCAGACTCTAGAAACTTGAACCAACAACAGCTACTGAGTCATGTTAAATCAGGAATTATATAAATGTTACATTCATACTGTTTTGGTTATTTGTATTTGGCAACCTTGAAGAAAATATCTTTCCTATCTTGGTGCGTCTAAAATTCTGAATGTAAATCAATATCTATCATATCTTGTCATTTTCAACTTAAAACATCTATCTAGACCTAAAAACATCTTAATCCCTAAACAACTAAGCTTTATTGTAAAACTAAACTATCTGGCCTTCAACTTCATCAGAGACTTGAGAAGGAAAAAAATTAATTACCTGAACATACAGGGAGTACAAGTTAGCAGCTTCCAAAATGAGAAGATGACAGAGACAGTTTTCTGCCTGAACAGTCACCCAAAACTCTAGCCTATATCAAAGAAGATGATGAGCATCAATGAACCTCCTTATGGAGATGGCTTCAAATGTGGCAAACAAGCCACTGGGAAAAATGTCCTTGTTTCTACCACAGAAAGAATTCTGCCTAAAAATGGGCAGGTTTAGATGCAGGCAGAATCAATGGCCAAACTCTGCCAAGACAGGGTAAGCAAGTCCTCAATAGTTACTGCCTCGCAAATATGTCTGTCAGATAATATTGGGCCAGAAGGCTGAAGATGATGTTCCGACGTTATATAGAGTTTTGGATGACTGTTTAGATTTCCTTCTTGCCTCATGTGGATCATACTCTACTGATCATGATGTTTATAGAGATTCCCCACAGAAAGGGAGAGGCAGGAGTAGGAGGACCATGAGTCTGAGGGCAGCCTGAGCTGCTACATGAATTCTGGGCCAGGTTGGACTGCATGGCAAGATGGATGACATGTGTCCAATTCCAAGACCCACATGGAGGAAGGAGAGGGCTGACTCCAGTGCTGTTCTCTGACTTCTACACACATGTAAGACATCCTTGTGCATGCACAGGTAGATGGACCTGAGGAATGACAGCCATAGTTGTCCTCTGACCTGCACACACACATGCATGGATGCCTGTACATAAACATGCTCCTCCATGCACGAACACATAGTATACACATAAATGTGCATATATTTGTGCATACACACATTAATATTCTTGCCTAGAATGAAGAAGGTAGGAATTTGACCAAAAGTTGAGGTTAAAAAAATATTCTAAAACTACACTGATTATATAGGTCACTGTTTATTTTCTTTTTGTTTGTTTGTTTGTTTTGTGAGACAAGATCTCACTAGACAGCTCAAGCTAGCCTTTTTTGTTTGTTTGTTTGTTTGTTTGTTTTGTTTTTTCGAGACAGCGTCTCTCTGTGTAGCCTTGGCTGTCCTGAACTTATTTTGTAGACTAGGCTGGCCTCGAACTCACAGGGATCCACCAGCCTCTGCCTCCTGAGTGCTGGGATTAAAGGCATGCACCACCACGCCTGGAGCTTTTTTTTTTTTAGATACGGTTTCTCTGTGTAGCAATCTTGGCTGTCCTGGACTCTCTTTGTAGACCATGTTGGCCTTGAACTCACAGCGATTCACCTGCCTCTGCCTCCCTGAGTGCTGGGATTACTGGCCTGCACCACCTTGCGTGGCCAACCAAAGCCTTTTTACATGCAGCTGGACAACTGACACACACAAATTCTAAGATCATCGGATTGATTTTACATTGTATACAATATACAACTTAATATTGAGAAGAGATATATTTAAATGCCACTTGAATATATTTATACCTTAAAAGCCTTTATCTGCTCCATTACTGTAGCACACATTATAATTGTAGGATTCTCTTTTGCTACTTCTTCTTCAGGTTTCTCTTCCATCAAAGACCGTTTTCTTGCTGCCTTTCTTTTTTCTTGTAATTCTTTCTTTTGCTTGGTTTGGAAGAATTTCAGTGTCTTAAAAATTTCTCGGGAAAATTCATCTACGTCAGCCTCCATGCTTTCCCCATTAAGGTCCAAAAACCCTCCATCCATCCACCTGAATTAAAAGAAAAAAATGATCTTTAAAATTCACATTTTTGAATTATACAGAAGCATTAAGAAACTTTTGTGTACACTCCTCATATTCTTTTCTGAGAGAGAGACAACTGAGACAGACAGAACTGAGGGAAAAGGAATAGAGTTAACACCATCATTTAAACTACTGAAACATGCATCTCATGACAAACAGGTAACAACTAGCACTACCCAAGTAAAATACAAACTTGACCCCACACTTCTAACTTTGTGTAAGTATTAGAAAACTAGTTACATAAAATGTAAACTGACTCTGAAAACTAGTAAGGTTCGGTGGACATGTTAGCATCATCTGAGGCTCTCCTATATAATATGTGCTTTTCACACAAGTAAACTAATAAGTCTTACTTTAAAACTTTTAACAAGAACACCTTATTTATATCATTTGCTTAATTTTTTTTATTACATTACCAAAATTTACCGTTTTTCTGTTCGTTGCCACTTCAAAACAAAATTAAAAAACTTCTGGTAGGGCTCAATGTTGACTTTCAATTTTTCCAATTCAGGATACTTTGTTAACTCCCATTTTAAAAGTTCCTCTTCTTTATTAATAAACTGAACTGCTTCTTCTGATTCCTGAATACGTTTCTGTAGTTGTCGTACATCTGTTACATACTAAAAGCAAACAAATGTCCATTCCAGAAATATCCAGCTGATGTTATAACAAGACTGCATAATATTACACAAGGTATGTCCTTCCATTTACACATAGCTTTGAGTATTAATTTCACAACATCACTGTGATGATATGAAACATATGGGTGTGTGCACTATATGATAGTAAACCAAGTCACATAGTATCGGGCTTAAGAATCAAGTAGCCTTTGTTTGGCATGGTAAATGCATGCTTCCTCTACATTTTCATAAGTGTTGCTCTGCCCTGTATTAGCCTACAGCTGCCACGGTTACAGCGCTGAGGATGGGCCTGACCTGTTGCATGCGGTCCAGTTCTGCAAACTCTGCAAACTCCTCCATGCGCCGAGACTCTTTTTCTATTTCCAAAATCAACTTCTCTCTCTTGGCTATTAGTTCATTTTCTTTCATATGTTTAGCGGTCTCAATGAGCTTTTTAAAAAGATAATTGAATGATGTTAATTAATGGAGTAGAAAGAAAAAAATTTTCTAATAAAAATATGTGTATTTTATAGTAATTTAGAGAAGACAGAACCAGAATCATTGTCTTTAACAACTGATGTAAAAATGCAAGGATTAAATCACAGAGACAAATTTTTCTAGATCTTTCAAAACTCAAAGTTGTTAATTATATAGTTTGACTATTTAATATATTTTGATTAATATTAAAAGCTACCATTTACTGAGCATACACATACCATATATCAAGAAGTGTTAAGTAAGTGCCCTTTTTACAATATTATTTTCTCCTCAAAGATAAAGGAGGTATATGGAAGTCAAGAAGCAAATCAAGGTTACAAGGTCATAAAAGCAAAAAGTCAAGATTAATACCTTGTTTATCCCATACTTTTCGTATTACTTAGGATAAACCAGCTGGTTACTTTTAGGAATGTTAAGCTATATTAGGTGTGATATAAAATCCTAAGTCTGCTACCTCCAATCTCTGTGAATTTGAACAAGCTTATCAACTTCTCTGAGTTACATTTTAATCATCTATAAAATGAGGCAAATAGAAGCAGCTGGAATTTTATGAATATTTAATAATTTAACAAATAGAAATATAATTTACATAATACATTTGACCTCTTTGTTGTTCATCCTATCCTTACCAAATCTGGGTAAGCCTAGACGTATGTTCTAGGCTGGCAAGATCATAACAGGTGAAAGACACACATGAAGTTCTTAAAGTCAGATGACAAGTTGGTATGAAAATTAAACATCCACACTGTACTTAAAATGTCAGAACATGGACAGTGAGATGGCTCAGCCACTAAGTCTGATGCCTGAGATCAGTACCCAGGCCCCACAAGGTGAAAGTAGAATCAACTCCCGCAAACTGTCCTTTTATCTCCACCTATAAGCTATAGTATACAGAGAGAGAGAGAGAGAGAGAGACACAGAGAGAGACAGAGACAGACAGGCAGACAGACATGTGTGCACAGGGACGGACATAGGGAGGGATGGAAAAGTGGAGATAATACATAAAATGTCAGAACACAAATTACCCATTTAAAATATACTTACTTGCTGGGCATGGTGGCACACACCTGTAATCACAGCACTCAGGGAGGCAGAGGCAGGTGGATCTCTGTGAGTTTGAGGCCAGTCTCGTCTCCAATGAGAGTCTAGGACAGCCAGGGCTACAGAGAGAAAGACTGCCATGAAAAACAAACAAACAACAAAAAGATGTACATACTTACGTCATCATTCTCATCAAAGATAGGGGTAATTTTCGAAGGCCACATGAGGACAGTTGCATTTAAATTTAAGTCTTCTTGAGGAAGTAGAAAAATATCTAAGAAGTAACTCATTTGGCGTTTTGATTCCTACAAAAGAAACTCTAGATATATCATGTGAAAAAGAATAGAACCATCAATTTAAAATATTCTTGTAAATTTGCTATTTTATGTGCTGTCCAAATCACATTGGACATTCATTCCAACAGCTCCAAGTCACACACCTGTACTTTGATGTGGGTTTTAAAGTTCTTTAAATGTGCTGGTGGCTCATGCTGATAGGATTTGCTGAAGGAGATGGAAGAAGGAGGATCATGAGTTCAAGGCCAACCTGGGCTACACATTTTTAGCAGGGCATGGTGGTGCATGCCTTTAATTCCAGCACTCAGGAGGTTAAGGCAGAGGCAGAGGCAGAGGCAGAGGCAGAGGCAGAGGCAGAGGCAGAGGCAGAGGCAGAGGCAGAGGCAGAGGCA
>OU015746.1:101817867-101891621 GCA_907169655.1 Acomys percivali | reverse complement strand
ACCCACCACACACATAGCCCATGGCCACCTCTCCCCCCACCTCACCCCACCCACCACATACATGTCCATACATGAAATCGTTTTTCACTTATTGTCAATTTAATATAAAGGTAATTCTATGACCTCCTTGCATATGGTTTTAAAAGGTAATCAAGTGTTTGGCAACCTTTGAAACTTCTGATTTTAAAATATCTTAAATTCTCTTTGTTCTTATGACTTGTTGTTAATCTTTGGTGATAAACACCTTATCGTCTTTTGTCTTATTTTGCATCTCTATAATTTTATCATATTTTTTGGCTAGCATAACAACAGTAGTCCAGAAAGCTCTGCAGTATGAATGGCAAAGGAAAAAAAACTTTAACATAGTAAATGTATCTAATTGGAGAGGCAGAATATTTTACTCCTTGTGGATCTCTTTGACCCAGAAGCTATACTGCATTTGTAGAAAAATGTCAGAGCTGACAAGAGGGTTCAGGAGGAAAGGCACTTGGTGCTAAACCCCGGGAACCACATCAAGAGAACTGTCGATCCCTCAAGCTGTTTGTTCCCTGACCACCACAGACATGTTCTGTCATGGGCACAGCTCCACACTAATTAATTAACCCGTTAATTAAAAAGAAAAATTTGGTCTGGTAGTCCCTAGGGTGCTTAGAATGAACAGTAAGTTCAAGGCATGCCTAGACTACATTGTACAATTAGCAAGTCTCTGTCTCTGTCTCTGACTCTCTCTCTCTCTCTCTCTCCCCCCCCCTCTCCCCCCACACACACACACATCACACACACACACATACACATATTATGACTCCTGAGAGAAATTCATGAATATAGTCTCCAAAATCCATGCTCAGAAATATTTTCAGCAGCACTGCCATTAATAACAAAATAATAATCAAATATCCAGAATATTAAAATCTAAAAATCTTTTTGTGTGTGCAGATGTAGGTACACATGTGTGTCCATATGTTGTGGGAGCCAGGGGTCAATCTTTGGAACATTCCTTAGGATCTGCCCATATTATTTATTGATTGATTTTGGTCTTTTGAGACATGATCTCGCTCTATAGCTCTGGCTGTCCTAGGAATCATTCTGTAGATTAGGCTGGCACTGAACTCACATAGACCCTCCTACCTCTACCTCTAGAATTGTAGGGTTAAAGGCATGGAACACCATGTCCAGCTGCTCACCTTATTTTTTCAGAGAGTCTTTCACTGGCTTGGGGCTCAGTGATGATACTAAATGCCGGGGACCATGCAAAAGAAACATCAAATAGCTTTAGAACTCATGGAGGACTGCCCACTGGTTAGCACAACCACCATGGGTGTGCCTCCAAGAGGCAGAACTCAAGGACTATGTGTCATTGGACCTCATGCTGTTATGGAGTTTCAATCTGCTTGTTGCTCTCAGTCACTGTTCTTTTTCAAGCATTGCTTCTGGAACAGATTGATGACTCAACCACCACCCTCAGAAAGGCCTTAGAGATGTAGACTGTTAGTACAGTTAGGTTAAGACGTTTTTGTTAGTGGCTTTGATGTAGAAAATCTTGGGGAACAATGTAAAGTTCAGAAAGGAACAGTCTTGATCACTGAGTGAGGGTTTTTTGAGGTCAGGGAACAGGAGCAATGGCAGCCTGACTAGCATCTAGCTGACCTGCCTTTCCGGCTAAAGTTGGGTTGGTGATCTAGGCAATGATTAATTTCTTGTACCCATTTTTTTTGGTTTGGTTTTTTTGAGACAGGGTTTCTCTGTGTAGCCCTGGCTGTCTTGGACTCACTTTATGGACCAGGCTGGCCTCAAACTCACAGAGATCCTCCCGCCTCTGCCTCCTGAGTGCTGGGAGTAAAGGCTTGCAACACATGCTGGCTTCTTGTACCCATTTTTACCCTTGGTGAGTAGGTGTGCATTCTGAGTATTTAAAGTAAACAGGGATGATTGTTTTATATATGTTTAGATTTGTGGTTCTCCGAGGTTTTTTTTTATAAGATTACATTTTAAGATAAATAATCAAATGATTGATCCTTCCTTTGTAACTGCAAATTGCAGCCTGCCAGTAAGAGAAACTGGTTAAGAAAATGTCTTGCTTGCTTACATTTTGTTAATCTGTAACAAGTTGCTTAGACATGAATGTGGGTTCTTGGAAATAATTTGTTTTTCGCCTGTAACACATAAAACATTTAATCATGTAAGGGTATTGGGAACATTTGATCATGTAAGGGTATGGGGAACTGCTTTTTTTTTTTTTAAACGTATACCCATTGTTTTTTGAGACAGGGTTTTTCTGTGTAGCCCTGACTATCTTAGAGCTTGCTCTGGAGACCAGGCTGGCCTCGAACTCACAGAGATCGACCTGCCTGCCTCCGCAGTGCTGGGATGAAAGGTGTGCACCACCACTGCCCGGTCATGTTTTACAGTTTTAAAAGTCTTCCAAGCTGATTGAAAGTTAAATAGATTTGAATGGGTACAGAATTTAGTACAGGAGTTAAGACTACTATTAGATGTAGAAAGTCTAAAAAAATTTTAAATGTTGTTTAAGAATATTTTTAAGAATATGCACATAATTGATGAAAATAAAGAACACCAAGCACAGTGTTTCAGGGAGGGAGGAGAACAACACGTGGGAGCAGACCTTCAGCATTGCTCTGCTTTGTGACCTGCGCACGTCAATACTGACAGCTCACTTCATACTACTTTCTAAGGTTTCTTTTTACCTGGATTCTTACAGCCAAATCACAAATTCCTGTAGTTCGAGCTTTTTCTACAAAAGCGATCAGCTCCATCATTTCTTCTGTTGTCTCAGGAACTCGTAGAGCATGCTCTTTAATTGCTTCAAATTCACTGCAAATACTGACAGAACACTCTGATTTACTATACTTATGGTAAGTAATTTGTAGCATATTTAATAAATATGTGCTTGTTATTGTTATAAAATAGGAATGCTATCCTCAAAAAATTGGCTGATTCATTAGATTTCATATAATATTTAAGCTTAGCTTGTCTGATGTCATCATACATCATATCAATAAAAATCAATCTAATATTTTCAATTGAAAGTATGGCATACTTAATTTTTTCTAGTGCTCTCTTAAGCTCTCTTCAAGAGTGGGATGAGCAACGCAGCAGACCTTAATCTGACAGTCCTGATATATTGTACTTCAGCTGCCAATAGATGCTGTTTAATTTTTGCCAACCTGACACAAACTAGCGTAATTTAAGAGGAGGAAACTACAACTAAAGACTTGATTCCAGGGCAGGAGAGATGGCTCAGAGGTTAAGAGCCCTGGCTGCTCTTCCAGAGGTCATGAGTTCAATTCTCAGAAGCCACATGGTGGCTCTTAACCATCTTTAATGTGATCTGATGGCCCTCTTCTGGCCTGGAGGTGTACATGCAGGCTGAACACTGTATATATAATAATAGTAAATATAATAAATAAATCTTTAAAAAAAAAAAACTTTCTTTGAGCTGGGTGTGGTGGTGCACGCCTTTAGCTCCAGGACAGCCAGGACTGTTACACAGAGTAACCCTGTCTGGAAAAAAACAAAACAAGACTTGCTTCCATCAGACTGGCCTGGGGCATGTTGATCAATCGATGGAGGAGAGCCCAGCCCAGTGCCGGCAGTGCTGCCCCTAGGCAGGTAGTCCTGGGCAGGTAGTCCTGGGTTGTGCAAGAAACCAAGCTGAGCAAACCGTGGGGAGCAAGCCATGTACTTAAGCAACCTTCCCTGTTGCTGCTTTACTTCCTACCTCAAGGCTCCTGTCTTGTTGGTGTTCTTACTTCCCTCACTGCAGCACTGTGATCCGGATGTGTAAGCCAAATATATCCTTTTCTCCCCAGAGTTGTTTTTGGCCATGGTGTTGATCACAGCAATGAAAAGCTTAGTATGACAGCTAGTTCTGTGAATTTAGGCCAACCTTCAAGGTCCAGGGTCTATATGTCTAAAATGAAGCTACTAACATCAATTCTGCTGGACTGTGTGATACAAGATGAATGTAAAGGGAGTAGCACAGCCTGTGCCCCTGTGAAATATAACAGTGCAGCAAATAAAAAGATAAAATCCTGGTTTATATATTTTAAACTCTATGATATCTTAGCATATCCTATGTAGAGAAGTATGACTCTGGCTACCCTGTGTCATTATTTAACAAAATTCAGTTTTTTCAGACTTGCCTTTCTTTTTTTTTCTTTTTTTCTTTTTGGTTTTTCGAGACAGGGGCTCTCTGTGTATGTAGCCTTGGCTGTCCTGGACTCACTTTGTAGACCAGGGTGGCCTTGAACTCACAGCAATCCACCTGCCTCCGCCTCCCGAGTGCTGGGATTAAAGGCATGAGCCACCATGCCCGGCCAGACTTGCCTTCCTATGCCTTAAAATGTTTGTATTGTTATGTGACCACTAGAAATATCAGGGAAAGACCGGCTAGGCTGGAAAAGATGCATGTATATAATTTAATCTTTTGTTTTTAAACAAGAGTAATTTTAGTGAAATAATTCCTTGGCCCTGTTATTCTGAATACAGCAATTAACTTTACTTACGATTCATTTTCCTTTCTATGTTTTGAAGCTATATCACTTAATAATATGTTTGCAAAGGCTCTTGCTTTATTTGTCAAGCCTGTCTTCAAGTCTTCACAGTCCAAACGAACCATAGGATAATGAACCCATTGAGGCAAAAGCATTATTTCTGAAGCAAGATTGAAAAATTTTTCTATAAACTATAAAAAAATAATTTTTTAAAGTTAGAATTATATAACTAGTAATTTTATAAAACTATGTTATCATTACATTCTTAATCGTAGAATATATTATTCTTGCTAAGAGACTCATTCTTTTTGTTAAACAAACTTTTTTCTTCTTGGTGCCAAGACTAAACCCAGGGTCTGAAGATTCTGGGCATGTGCTCTACCACTAAACTACACAGCCAGTGCACAAATATTCTTGTTCTTTTTATGGAAAATTTTGAAGTACTAGTAAATATCAGGTGTGGTGACATCTATAGCAGAAAATCTGCATATTTTGCCATGTTTCCTCAATTAAAAAAATGCCCAGAGTCAACTCATTTCTGTTTAAGAGCAAATCTGCACAATGCAGTAATGTCTGTAGCTGTGTATACTTGGTTTTTCCATTACTGACCACCCTCTCTGGAGCTTTTAAGTCAATTGTTAGGGAAAAAAAAAAAAAAAAAAAAAAAGAAACCTTTGGTTTCATGCTAAAGAAGGCCAGAAGGACAAAAATATTACATTCTACTATTACCAAAGGTCCAAGATCTTGGAATTTATATTTGTTTCTTTTTTTTTTTAAATAATTTATTTTATTTTTTATTTTATGTGTTTTGGTGTGAGAGTATCAGATCCCTGAAGTTACAGACAGTTGTGAGCTGCCATGTGGGTGCTGGGAATTGAACCCTGGTCCTTTGGAAGAGCATACAGTGCCCTTAACCACTGAGCCATCTCTCCAGCCCTTATATTTGTTTCTTAATACTTAAACACTGGGATGACTTTTTTAAAAAGTAAAGTAAGATAAAAATAAAACACTGGCAACATGCACTGCACTTTGTGCAAACGAAACATGCTTGCAAACTCTGGACAACTTTTGACCTAATGTCAGAATTCCCCTTTAATGCTTCTGTCAGCTTTCTTCTGCACTACGCCTCTTCCTCCCCACAGCCAAGCATCCTGCTCCTTTTATTCACCTGTGAAACATTTTCCTTCATTTTTTTATCTCAAAGCTAGCCTATTCTTCTACAGTTTACAGTATTTAATGAACTGGGTTTAACCTATTCATTGTCCAGTGGATCAGAGGGCATTAAGTAATTTAGTGATTATCTCAAATCCCTGCCTTGTTGTTAACTGGAAATATAAGAGACAGAAACCCAGTGGTGCTGATGTTAATAAGGAACGATAAGCACCGGTGAATGTAACAACCGTGAAGAGGAAAAACACTAGACAAACAACCACTCTAGTATGTTTCATATAAGATTGTCATGGGACAAAATTAAACAATACTAGGTTTGTATAATACAAAAATATTGGGGGAAATGGAAAAGCCGGTATGATACAGACAATCTCCCAGTGGTCTATATAAATATGCTCATAAATGTGTTTAGGAGAAATCATCAAAGAAACTGTGAAACAAAATCTGAAATGAAAATGTCCCTTGATTGTTAGGGAGGGACACAGAGACCACACAAACAAGATAAAAAGTTACCATATTGCTATCATAAGGCCTTATTATCAGCAATTAATCAATACATTAGATTCTACAACCAGAAGACAGAGTAATGGGCTGGGGAGGTGACTCCAGGCTTAGACTGCTTGCTGTCAAGCATGAAAACCCGAGTTTGCTCCCTAGCCCTCATGTGAAGTCAGGTTGCCCATAGTCCCTCCCTTTCCTCTCATAGGGATCACACAAATCATATGAACAGACCACACAACAAAGCTCAACAAATTCTGAAAACTTGGAATCATACTGAATATGCCATGAAACTAGAAATCAATAAAGAATACTATGGAAACTAAAAATATGTGGAAATTAAACAGCTTAGTTTTAAATAACAAACGGATCAAGAAATAAAAAAGGAAAGTTAAATTTTCTTTCTTCTAAGATGCTGAGATTGCTCAGTGGGTAAAGACACTTGCCACCAAACCTGTTGACCTGAGTTTGATCCCTGGAAACCACGTGGTACAGATAGAACTGATTATTTGGGTTTTCTCACTCCCACATAAGTGCTGTGGTAGGTGTACAGGCACACACACAGGCACATACGCACATACGCGCGCGCGTGTACACACACACACACACACACACACACACACACACACACACACACACGATGTAATAAGAATCTGTTTTTGTTTTTGTTGGGTACGGGGCCTCGTGCATGGCAGTCTACCGCTAAGCCACACCTCACTAAGTTGCCCCGGTCGACCTTGAACTCAGCCTGGGCAATTCTGTAACTTACTGCCTACTTGACAGCATCTTAATGTAGCTCAAGGTACTAACAAATGGCTCAATATATGCAAAGTAGTAGCCAGGCCACAGAACATTAGAATGAAGAGCAAAGTCCTTGTGGTCATCTCAGTGTATTCATGAACAGAACTTGACAAGGCTGGGGAAAGTGTGGCATAACTACTCTCCTTAACCTCTGAGCCACCTTTCCAGCTTGCACACTTACTCTATTTTCATCAATAAAAAATATTAAGTGGACTTTTCAAAATGTTTTCTTTTATTTTGAATTATTGTGATTTCCCTAAATGTCTTTCTCATACCTTGCCCTATATTGCTTTCCCCTGTCCTTTTTTCTATCTATTGCTTTTGTTCAGGATGAGAAGGGGGAAAAGAGAGAAATAGAGACAAGAGAAAGATTTAGGAATAGATAAGTTAATTTTAATTCTCAAATAAAAGGTATTGTCAAATAAACAGATGAATGACTCAATTCAAATGATAAGAAATTCGTCATTATGGATTATAAATTCAGGTGAGAGATATATATTCAGAAAAATGAAATGGAAACCTTGGAAATTAAGAACTCACTAAAACAATTTAGGAATTTGGTGGAAAGAATGACCCATAAACTATGTCAAACATATGGTATCTGTAGTTTCTCTTGCTTATTTCAAATTATATTCCATTTTGATTTGCTAACATATAAGAAATCATTTCAGAAGCTGGGTGTGGTGGCGCACGCCTTTAATCCCAGCACTCCAGAGGCAGAGGCAGGCGGATCGCTGTGAGTTCGAGGCCAGTATAGTCTACAAAGCAAGTCCAGGACAGCCAAGGCTACACAGAGAAACCCTGTCTCAAGAAAACCAAAAAAAAAAAAAAAAAAAAAAAATATATATATATATATATATATATGTCATTTTAAAATGCCTTTAGTTTTTGAGATTATAATTATATCATTTTCCCTTTTTCTCTCCTCCCTTCAAAATCCTCCCATAAATCCTTTTTCTTCTCTTTCAATTTCATGGCCTCATTTTCCATTAATAATCATTTGCTTCTTCTCTATTCCCTTCTATCGCCATATAAACATCTGCTTCAAACCAAGGCTCAGCTAGGCGTGGTATTGTGGTCCTGTAATTCTTGCATTTGAGGGGTGGGGGCAAGAGACTCATGCATTTAAGACAGGACAGCCTGGGTTACATAGTGATTTCCAGATTAGCCTGTTCTGCATAGTGAAACCCTGTTCACACACACACACACTCACACACACACACACACACACACACACACACAGACACAGGCACCTTTTTTGTTCCAATTTTGTATGGAAAGAGAGAACTGACTCCTCTGACTTCCACATCCATGCATGGCATATATGTGCATACTCTCTATATAAATAAATAATAAATAAATAATAAATAAATAAATCCTATCCTAAAATGTTTAAATAAAATTTTATTATATCAATAGATGACTGAATGAATAATTAAAATAAATGTGAGGTAAATCAGTGGCTTTACTAAAATGATGCTGTAAATACTAAATTCTATTTACATTATTTAAAATATTTATACCTACAACAGAAAGATCCTAAACCAGGCGTGGTGGCGCATGCTTTTAATCCCAGCACTTGGGAGGCAGAGGCAGGTGGATCACTGTGAGTGGGAGGCCAGCCTGGTCTATAAAGTGAGTCCAGGACAGCCAAGGCTACACAGAGAGACCCTGTCTCGAATAACCAAAAAAGGAATTTTTAAAAATTCAGAAAGTATTCACTAAAACTAAACAGAAGTATCCTTCTGAGTAAGCATGTCTAGTCACACTGTGATTGGTCGAGTCCTGTTTTTCAGCTATTTCCAGGAGAGACAGTCTCACAGCATTGTATATGGCATTCTGGCTTTCACACTCAGACGACTGAGACAAGGAAAGCCAGCCTCTCCAGGGTGAGCCCCTATTGGCTATCCAAGATAAAGCGGTCAGTTAGTCCTGAAACCACACACACACACACACACACAACAAGGGTCAGTGGTGAGAGGGAGTGGAGGGGGCTGGAGGAAGGAAAAGGAAGAGGAGAATGGTGTAATTACAGTTTAATTAAAATGCATTTTTACAAATAAAAAAGTTAACAGTTGTTTGTAACAGTCTCAATTGGTCAAAGTGCAGAGGAACTGACCAGGAGGTGCCCAGCCGGGTGGATACATGTGAAACACAGGTCCTGCACCTAAGGCTCAGAGAACACTGAGAAACAGAGGCGAGAAAGACTGTGGAGACAAGGGGTCATGAATCTGCTGTAAGATTGTGTCTCCTAGAAATGGCAGGGGAGCTACACCCAGGATATTGCCACAATAAGGCTGCCAAAACAAGACCTGCAAAAGAACACCGCCATAGATACACTTACGTGGAAAGGGAAAATCTGAAGGAGTGAGAGGCAGCACCCATTACAAAGAATTACAGGCGCCTAAGGACTGGATTGCTGAGAGAGGGGGTATTAATTTCCCCAGAGGATGAATCCCTAATTGGTTATCCAATACCAAGTGGTCAGCCCTGAAATTACCTACAAGCAAACAACATTAAATGGACTCAGCAGGTTGTATTTATATATTTAGGTACATATATGTGTGTTATACTCATATATGCATATATGTTACATATATGTGCCTAAATATATAAATATTATACATATGTATAATAATGACAAAGAAAAAGAGGCCATAAGTTTGAGAGGGAATGAGGGGTACATGTGGGGCAGGGGGCTAAGGAAAGCTAAAGAGAGGAATGCTATACTTATAATTAAAAATAAATGTAAATATGAAAAACAGCAGAGTTACCATTTACCTCTGTGTATTCATCAAAAGTATGCTCTTCTCCCTGGAAAGTCTCTATCATCTTCATTGCAGTCCCATCAAGGAGCCAGTTATAGTTTTCGACTGAAAATTAATGTTCTAATTAAAATCTGAATAACATTTCAATATAGTAAAATGTTTAAATCTATTAACATCCACCCTTCAAACCAAACAAAGAAATGCAAGTTTTTCAGGTCTGACCCAAGACTACTGAACCTATGCTTCCACTTATTTCTGCCCTTTTTATAACAGTATCAGAAAACCAGGTATCTGGCCAAATTCTACCTAAAAAAAATGATGAAAATATAGTTCATGTGTACCATATATATCATAATTATAACAGTATCAGACTGAATTCTAGCTAACAAAAAAATAGAATGATGAAAATACAGTTCATGCGTACCGTATGTATCATAGTGTGCTTTTGCACCCTCTAAGTTCTGGTATACTGCTATCTTGAGTGTATTAAGAGCCCACTGTAGCACATGTTCTGGAAGTTCTGTGTCAAGATTAACTGAAGTTCCTGACAGCCAAGACGGTACTGTTTGGACATTCTAACAGAAATAAAACCAGAAGTAAATATAATAAATAGTTAAATGAACTGATCTATAGTATTTTCTTTAAATGTCTATGGTCCAAGAAAAGGAAACTCAATGAAAAGTAATAATTTAATAGTAAATAGTTTGTAATTCAGTATAAAACCTTAAGCTGGAGCTGAGCTTGAAAACTTAATGAGTGTCTAAATCTCAGCAATTTCTCTTTGGAGGCTAAAACAGGAGCACTCAAATTCCAGGGTAGTCTGGGCTACAAAGTAACATCATGTTTCAAAATGTAAAAACTCAAAGACAAAACTACAATCACAAATAAAAACCTAAACCACCTTAAGTTTATTTAGTTTTCTATGATTTAACAAATATTTATTATCTACATCGAGGTAATAATAATAAAAAGCACTAGAAGGAGGAAATATGAGTTAGATATTGCTTTGATTTTTGTTTGTTTGTTGAGACAGGGTCTCTCTGTGTAGCCTTGGCTGTCCTGGATTCACTTTGTAGACCAGGCTGGCCTCGAACTCACAGCGATCCACCTGCCTCTGCCTCCGGAGTGCTGGGATTAAAGGCGTGGGCCACCATGCTCTGCTTGTTTGTTTGTTTTTGAGACAGAGTTTCTCTATGTATCCCTGGCTGTCTCTGAATTCACTTTGTAGTCCAAGCTGGCCTCAAATGCACAGATCTGCCTGCCTCTGCCTCCCAAGTGCTAGGATTAAAAGTGTGTGCCATCAGGCCCTGGATTTTTCTAAGACATTCACAAATCAGTAGCAAGAAGACACACACAAAAGTATTTGTTCAGAGCAATGAGAAAAGATCAAAAGGAAAACATCTCCAATTAGCAGATGTTTTCAAAGAAAAAAAAACTTAAAATAACTGGGAGGAGAATAAAAGGCCATAATATTTTATGTTTATACACAGTACAGTGAGATTCAATTCAAATTCCAAAATAGAACAATATAAAAACACATAATGGTTAAGATTGAAGTAATACCTGCAGAGTGTCAGATATTCGTTCTATCAAACCCAAAACAATATCTTCCAAATCTTGAAAGGTGGGATAAAATTCCATTTTATCTTCATCAAATGTCAATTCCATCTTAAATATTGGAAGCCTGTCTTGGTAATTTGGATCAAAGAGTTTTACAAATTCTTGTACAGTTCTCCATAAGAGATCTTTTACCTAAATGGTATCAGAAATTACTATTATTTCAGAAAGTATAGATTCAACCTTTACTTAATTACATAAACTCTATAAACTGTCTTACTCCTGGATTTATAACTATCCTTTTTGTTTGCTTTGTTTTGTTTTTTGAGACAGGGTTTCTCTGTGTAGCCCTTTCTGTCCTGGACTCACTGTGTAGACAGACCAGGCTGGCCTCAAACTCACAAAGATCTGCCTGCCTCTGCCTCCAGAGTTCTGGGACTAAAGGCGTGTGCCACCACTCCCAGCTTCATGACCATTCTTAAGAAATCTCTAAATAATAAATAGAAAGTCAGACAGTCGTGGCACACGACTTTAATCTCATCATTCTGGAGACAGGGGCAGGCTGATCTCCAAATTCAAGGCCAGCCTGGTCTCCAGAGTTCCAGGGACAGCTAGGGTGACATAGAGAAACCCTGTCTTGGGAAAAAAAATTTTAAATAATAAATAGAACAATATGTGTGAACCAAATTTTGTAATAGAATATCAGCACTCTACAAACGGCAGTGCCGAATTTCCACATTTATTAGAAAGTTTGTCCCTGGTGCATAAAACATTTCAAAAGACCAAACAATATGGAGAAGGCGCACACCTGAAGGCAGAGTGGACGATGACCTGACACTAAACATAGCTCCTACAGTCACAAGAGCCAATTGTCAAATAATCACACATTTGAGGGGTTGTAAACTTTTAGAAGCTTAAATTCCACATGTTGAAGATAAGTATACTGCAAAAATCAGTAAACAGAACTCAGGGTACTTTTCCTTCTGGGGAGCCAGATTTCCAGCACACTGCTAGGTGAAGGCATGAGCAGAACCATGGTAACCTTGAAATGCGCACCATGTTTCTAAGTAGGAAAAGCACATTCTCACCTAGAATCAACTGTTGGCTATTTAGGACAGAAGACGTGCATAGACCTGAGCAATGTCTTCAAACTGTGTTTCATCTTTTCTTTCCAAATAACCATAGTCCTTAGGAGAGTAGCGGGAGGAGGAAAGGGCACTAAATACTAGTTACTGTGTTAGATACACATAAGTTAAAGAAACAAGGCAGAATCCACAGACCTTGGGACTCTTCACTGAAAAGGAATGGCTTCATCAAAACTAACCTTCTAGAGTTGTATGTCTAAAGTGGTAGATATTTAAAGGCTCCATAAAAAAACAACTGTATAAGATTAATGTTCTCTGTATGTTTATCGTCTCAAGATGATCAAAAACACTTTGAAATAAACCTTTCATGAGAATTCAGTGCAATAAAAATAATCGTCTTAAAATTTAATCAAAAACAGATTTACTAGGCTAGTCATTTTGTTACGTACTGCAGTAAAACTGGAGACAACTGGCTTGGAGGCTTAAGCATCAGTCAGGTGACACTCACTGACACGTCCTTCCATACTTTCTTCTTCTTGCTGTATTTTTACTTCCTTATGAATGTATTTAGTGGTAGTAGAAACAGAATCCCCATGCACAACACATCAACACAATCATTGAGCTATATGAACAGTTTCCTTCTCACTTTAAGTTGCTTTAGAAAATAAGTATTTTTGATACTTTTATTTAAATAAAATTATTATAAAATATTTTACTTTTTACATTTATGTGTGTAAATACAAGCATGTTGATGACATGGTACATGTATGTGCCATGGTACTCGCGTGAAGGTCAGAGGACAATCGTTTGGGAGCCGGCTCTTGTCTTGCACCTCGCTGAGACAGGGCCTCTCTTGCTTCTCTTGCTGCACCAACTGTGTGAGCAATTCTGTCTCTCCTGCTCATCTTGCAGCAGGGTTACAGATGCATGCCATTGCATTCCGTTTTTTACATGGGTTCTAGAAAGAGACACTGGGTTGTTGTGTGCCCAGCTCTTTTACCTACTGAGCCATTTCTATGGCCTTCCTTAATTTATTTTTTCAAAAGTTGCTTAGCACGGTGGCTGGAGAGATGGCTCAGAAGTTAAGAGCACTGGCTGCTTTTCCGAGAGGCCCAGTGTTCAATTCACAGCAACCACATTGTCTCGTGACATCTATTAGTGAGATCTGGTGCCCTCTTCTGTCCTGCAGGCACACGTGCAGGTAGAACATTGTATACATAATAAATAAATCTTTTTTTAAAAATTGCTTAGCATTATGCTTAAATGGATTTTACTTAAAATACTGAATTTTAAGTGTTATCATTCAAAATACACATATAGCACATATACCTGATTGGACATAAGTATGGAAACACAGTTATAAAAGGAATCCAATTTTTCAGGCTTAATGCCTTCCAGTGCCTCCTTCTTAGTAAAGAGATTTATAACCTTTGGATACCATGTATTCATTATCTTCTCTTCTGATTTTTTAGCTTGAATTGACAGATCATTTCTTAGTGCTTCACAATCAATTGGGCCTTTGGCTCTATTGATGAACAAAAGAAAATAATTCAGACAAACGACAGAGTGGTCCTGATATACAATTGTTGAAACAGATAAGATATAATTTAAAGTTCTAAAACATAAAAGTTTTAGAGAGTTATAAATCAGTTTTAAAATTATATAATAAAATGTCAAACAAGAAGTCACTCAACTTCTAAATTTTAATTAATACATATAAAAGTTTACCTAATTCCTGTTAAGTCCAGCAAAATTATATCAGCAAATGTTGTATAACCAAGCTCCAGTAATAATTTCATAGTTGGATGAACAATGTGCAAATTAGATAACATTTGACTTCTTGCCTGCACAAAGCTGGAATGCCAAGGGTTGGAATAATCTAGTCCTCTGGAAAAGCAAAACACTATATTAAACATGATTGAAACAACATGGAGCAAGTTTTGAGAAGTTAATGCTAAAGTAAAAAGCTGGGATTTGGAGTACGGAATTGTGGCCATGAATGGAAGTCTTCTGAGTATACACACTCAATTTTGAAAGTACACATTATCTTCAGAGGAGAGAGATACTCTGTATCTGAGACAGATTTGTGGCACTACCCTGTATGTCCTGTTAACTTTTACTTTGCTCTAGCTCAGCTTTCCAAAATACAGAAGGAAGAACAGTGTTAGATTTATAGAAATATCTTTCTGGCATAAGTTGAGATTTGTTTTTTGGTTTGTTGTTATTATTTGATCAATTTTCATGTAGCTTAGGGTAACCTCAAACTCACTACGTAGCTAAGGCTGGCTTTGAACTCCTAATTCTCCTGCCTCCATATCCTGAGTCCTAGGATAACAGGTGTAAGACACCTTACAACATACATCAGGTGAGATGAAGTATTTTTTCATATAGGTCCTTCTACTAATGTAAGTAGAACCAGATGATTAATGTGGAGAATATCTTCGGAGATTTTCTTAAAAAAAATATCTGAACTTCATGATTGTAGACTTGAATATAAAATCAGTTCATTTTTAAATATAAAGCTAGATAATATGGTGTTTTTAGAAATAGTTTACTCACACAGGAGATTCAGGCAAAGGGCCTTGTTCATCTTCAAGCCATTTGATTGGAGGCTTCACAAGAACGCTCTGTACTAAAATACACATATATGTTAATATTTTCAGAAAATCCTTCCAAGAGCTATTCTCTAAGTTAGATTTTTAAGTACAAGGAAAAAGCCTCCCTTTCTTGCATATAATCAAGCTATTAGCATTATTTTGATCTTCCTTTGGAGATGAATTCAGATACAGGAACACTCTTAAGTCTTCATCCTTTCATTCTATTGAAAGATCATTGGCATGACCACTTAAGAAACTCATTCTAGCTGGGCGGTGGTGGCGCACACCTTTAATCCCAGCACTTGGGAGGCAGAGGCAGGTGGATTGCTGTGAGTTCGAGGCCAGCTTGGTCTACAAAGCGAGTCCAAGACAGCCAAGGCTACACAGAGAAACCCTGTCTTACAAAAAAAAGAAGAAATCCATTCTAAGACAGCCACCAGGAGTTAGGGGAAGGGAGCTTGGGGAGTTGTTGGTAAAAGGTTAGAGAATTTCATCTAGCTAGGAGGAATAAGTTGAAGAGAAGTATTGTATAATATTGTGAAGATAGTAAAAAATAATATGTTGTTTATAAGTACTTAATAGTACTTTTCAACACTTTCAGCACATGCAGGAAGTAATACATGTTAATTGGATCACCTTAGACATTATATAATGCATATATTATTTTAAAGCATATATATATATATAGTTTTGCCAATTAAAGAAGAAAAATCAGAGCCTAGCATGGTGGCTCATATTTGTAAATTCAGTATTCAAGAGACTGAGGCAAGAGGATTGTCATGACCTTGAGGCCAGTGGAGGGTACATAATAAATTTCCAGGTTAGACTGGGATGTAAAGTGTTACTCTGTATCAAAAGCAAAGCCAACAATATTCCAATAAGAACTGCAAAGATTAAAAAGCATTGACAGCCACTCTTGTCTAGGAAGTGAGTCTAGGACAGTCAGAGCTAACCAAAGAAAGCCTGTCTCAAAAACAAAACAAAACAAAAAGCCAACCAACCAACCAAACAAACAAAATAAATTTCCATTTATGACATTATTTCTTTTTTAAAAGATTTATTTGTTTTATATTTTTTTTATTTAATTTTAATTTATGTGCATTGGTGTGAGGGTGTCAGATCTTGGAGTTACAGACAGTTGTGAGCTCTCATGTGGGTGCTGGGAATTGAACCCGGGTCCTTTGGAAAAGCAGTCAGTGCTCTTAACCACTGAGCCATCTCTCCAGCCCCAAGATTTGTTTGTTTTATAAATATGAGTACTCTGTCTTTATGCACACTAAAAAGCATTAATATTGCCAGGTATGGTGGCGCATGCCTTTAATCCCAGTACTAGGGAGGCAGAAGCTGGCAAATCAATGTGAGTTCAAGGCCAACATGGTCTACAAAGTGAGTCCAGGATAGCCAAGGCTACACAGAGAGACCCCGTCTTGAAAAAAAAAAAAACAATTAGTATTTTCTGACAATTATAAAAAATAAGATAGGTATAACCATAATGACAAAATGAGAAATCAAACAGCAATAAATATTAGCTAATAAATACAAAAGGCACCCTTAAATTACAAAGTCTTTGGATTGTAGACTCAGAATAAAACTATAGCTAGAAATCAGATTGAAATACATGCATTTTAAATATATAATGTTCAATATTCATTTTATTCCTACTACTCTGTTTTCTTTGGTTGGTTTTTTTTGTTTGTTTGTTTGTTTTGTTTTTCTAGATAGGGTTTCTCTGTGTAGCCATGGCTGCCCTGGAACTTGCTCTATAGACTAGGCTGGCTTCGAACTCAAAGATCTGCCTGCCTCTGTCTCCCTGGGTGCTGGGAATAAACTAGTGCACCAGCACCACGCCAGGCTTGTTTTGCTTTTGTGAGACATGGTCTCATGTAGCCCAGGCTGGTCTCAAACTCACTATGCAGCTCAGGGTGACCTTGAGCTCGTCACCTTCCCAGGTCTACCTCCCAGGGCTGGTATTACAGCAGTGTGCCAAAAGCCCAGCTTCCTTCAACTTCTGATCCACTCACTGGGCAGAGATAAAAGAAGTTTGGTGTGTGTCAAATGTTATTTACCCAAATATCTCTTCATGCTTTTTTCGAAGTCATTTGACACCTCATTTATGAGACTTCCAAGCAGCTCTTCTCTTTTTCTCCCTTCCTTTAAGTGCTCGGGTATCAGCATTAGCATGTGGTCCAGCCACTCCGGCTGGATAGGTGCGATGGGGCTGCTCTCCACACACTGCCTCATGTAGATGTAGTTTAACTTGGGAGCATTAGAAGGATAAGCAAGGTGGTCAGAACGATAGAGCACTTCAGTCTAGCACCTACATTCTATTTCCTAATTTAGAATAAAAAATATTCTAAAACACACACACACACACACACACACACACACTACTATAAATAAATAAATGTGATGTTATTTTTTATTAGGTAAATAAACCAAAAATCTTGATTAGTAAAAAGAGGTTCTTCCATAGTATTCTAGTTCATAAAAAGGTTATAATTTCAGTCTTCTATCCTCAAACGTCTTAATGGACTTAGAAAATTTACAGCCCCATCTGCAAACATGCTTCATAATTTCCTCTTATATGTAAGCAGCCCCAAAAGTGTCTGGTTCCTTTATTATTAAGTTAGTTTTACCTGCTGTCATGGTTCTACCAACCGTTTCACAGGCCCACATTGTTACTCGTGCAGTGCCTCTGAAAGGGCCTCCACCTCCTGGCTAGTACATAGTGACTCTCAATCAGGATAATTAATTATTATACAATTGTACAAGAGAGATGTATTTCTTTTATAACTGCCATCCTGAATATTTTCCAATAGTTTGGAATAAGAACTAAATTATTTATACAGACAATCCTCAAATAATGGATGGCAATACAAATGCAAATCTTGAAGACCTCTTTTGTTGTCCACAACATGTTTGCTCCTTTGGGTAAAGAAATACAAATCTATTCAGACTTCTTTCCTGGAGGAGGTGTGGTAGGTAGTCTTAGAAAAATATTTTGAAATAATTATTTTGAGCATTTTCAAGACAAGGAAATCCAACTCACTCCTTTTTTCTTAATTGCACTGGTCATCTGTCAAAAACAAAAACAAAAGACAAACAAGGATGAAATTTAAAACATTTTAATTAAATAAATCTTAAATTTAAAGATCAGTTCTAACAGGGCAGTGGTAGTGTACGCCTTTAATCTCAGCATTTGGGAGGCAAAGGCAGGTGGATCTCTGTGAGTTCCAAGCCAGACTGGTCAACAGAGCGAGTTCCAGGACAGCCAGGGCTACACAGAGAACCCTGTCTCAAAAAAAACAAACAAGTAAACAAACAAAAGTCAGTTCTAAACTTGACGGTGGTGGCGCTCACCTTTCAACTCTCTGAGTTTGAGGCTACCTTGGTCTACAGAACAAGTTCTAGGACAGTTAAGACTACACAGAAAAACACTGTTCTAAAAGCAAAGCAAAACAAAAAACAAACAAAACAAAGTTCTACTGAGATTCACATAAGAAATCAAGTGCTGCAGGTGTTAAGGAGAAAACTCACAGTTGGAGGGAAGTCAGGCTCTGGTAACGAAGGTACTCTCTTATCCAGGGTTTTGTCTAGACTTTTCTTAGCTCCAGAAATTCTGATAATTGTGGTTAGAAAAGTGTATGAAAAAAAATGAGCATTAATTACTAATACACTCTAAGTTGAACATCTTAAATATTTGTATTATACTAAACAAAGAAATTTTCAAGAGATCTTTAACTAACTACATTTTCTTTTTTTTTTTTTTTTTTTTTTTTTTTGGTTTTTTTCGAGACAGGGTTTCTCTGTGTAGCCTTGGCCATCCTGGACTCACTTTGTAGACCAGGCTGGCCTCAAACTCACAGCAATTCGCCTGCCTCTGCCTCCCGAGTGCTGGGATTAAAGGCGTGAGCCACCACGCCCGGCTCATTTTCTTTTCTTTTCTTTTTTTCTTTTTGTTTTTCAAGACAGGGTTTCTCTGTGGAGCCTTTGCTGTCCTGGACTTACTCTGTAGACCAGGCTGGCCTCGAACTCACAGAGATCCACCTGTCTCTGCCTCCCAAGCACTGGGATTAAAGGTGTGCGCCACCACACCCAGCCTCTTTTCTTTTTTTTCTTTTTTAAAGAAGGAGGGGATATTGAGAGACAGCCTCACCCAGGCTGGCTTTGAACTTACTATGTCATTGAGGCTGGTCTTCAATTCATGGCACTCCCCAGCTTCCCAGACTAAACTCCTTATGAGAAACAAATCCCAGTGGCTATTACCAATGATATATTAAATTTTAAATTATTCAAGAATATTAAAGGAGTAATACTAAAAATAAAGTCATTTTCTAACCGGGCGTGGTTGTGCACACCTTTAATCCCAGCATTTGGGAGGCAGAGGCAGGAGGATTGCTGTGAATTCTAGGCCAGCCTGGTCTACAAAGTGAGTCCAGGACAGCCAGGGCTACACATGGAAACTCTATCTCTAAAAACAAAACAAAACAAAAATCATTTTCTTTTCTTTTTTTTTTTTTTTTTTTTTTTTTTTTTTTTGGTTTTTCGAGACAGGGTTTCTCTGTGTAGCCTTGACTGTCCTGGACTCACTTTGTAGTCCAGGCTGGCCTCGAACTCACAGCGATCCTCCTGCCTCTGCCTCCCGAGTGCTGGGATTAAAGGCGTGCGCCACCACGCCCAGCCAAAAAATCATTTTCAATTATAACTTACTGATAGCTTAAAATGAATTCTGATATAAACTAAGCCATCCCCTGTTCAAATGCTAACATGTCAGAGAAAGCTTTCCTTATGCCCTGTATTAAGAATACCTCTGAGGATTTCACAAAGCCTCCAGCTTTCTTTAGCTAGAATGAGACTGAAGACAAGGAAAACAAACTGGGGAGACATGGGCCACAGACACATCGAATGAGCACCAGAAATCCTTAGGACGCACAACAGTGCTGGTGCCATGAGAGAAGTTGAGGCAAATTAATATAACACATTTAACTCCAGTCTTTTGTTTTGTTTTGTTTTTCTGCAAAGAAATACATGTTAATTCTACTTGTGTTATTATTAATATAGTACTATGGTTGGGAAACTTTGAGGCAGTATATTTTATCAAGCAGCCAGTGAAAGTGGTACAGATCTGTAAGACTCTGTCTTCAAAACAAAACAAAAAGAGAGTTTTGTCATCCATACAGCTCTGCAAGTAGTACCACTTTCATTTGTTGATTATTAAAATATCTCTAGGCCTGGAGAGATGGCTCAGCAGTTAAGAGCACTGACAGCTCTTACAGAAGACCCTGGTCAATTCCCAGCACCCACATGGTAGCTTACAACTGTCTGTAACTCCAGTTCAAGGAGATCTGACCCCCACAACACACACACAGACATACATACAGGCAAAACACCAATGCACATAAAAAGAAATAAATCATAAATTTTAAAAATCTCTAATAATTTTCCATCATGTTCCTATTTAGAACATTTGACCTTCTTTCCTTTGTTCCTTTCCTCTTCCTCTTGTTCCTCCTCTTCCTCTTCCTCCTCCTCCTCCTCCTTTCCTTTTTATAGTCCTGGCTGATCTGGAACTTGATATACAGATTTTCGGGTCTTGAAGTCACAGATATCCACCTGCCTCTGCCCCTCAAGTGCTAGGATTAAAGGTGAGTGCCACCACACCTGGCTTGCTTAGAACATTTTTTAAAGATTTATTTATTATTACATATACAGTGCTCTGCCTGCATGTACTCCTGCAGGCCAGAAGAGGGCATCATATCACATTATAGATGGTTGTGAGCCACCATATGGTTGCTGGGAATTGAACTCAGGACCTCTGGAAGAGCAGTTAGTGCTCTTAACCTGTGAGCCATCTCTCCAGCCCTGCTTAGAACATTTTAATGGCATTCACTGCTCTAAAAATACATCTTGAATTCCATATTATGGCCTATAAGACCCTGAACAACCCACTCCAATCTCCTCTTCACCTTCTTCTGGTCTCACCAGGCTTATGGTACCTTCATGAGACTGGCTCTTGTCAATTCCTATTTCATGACGTTTGTGGCTGCTATCGCTGCCCCTAGATCAACTTTCTCCTATCTGTTCAAGAAGAAGGTTTCCTCTCATTCTTTTGTCCTCCACTTAAATATTATCTCCACAGCCTTTCCTGTGGCACTCCAGGGATAATCTTCTACTATATGATCTTATTAATTTTTATTCATACGGGGTCCCACTAAGTCAACTCAGGCTAGCCTTGAATTCGCAATCCTCTTGCTCCAGCTTTCTCTGTACTGAGACTAAAGGCATGTACCACCACACTGTGCTTTCTCCTTTTTGCGGGGAGAGCAGTTGAGACAGGGTTTCTCTGTGTTAGCCTTGGCTGTCCTGGACTCGCTTTGTAGACCAGGCTGGCCTCGAACTCACAGTGATCCACCTGTTTCTGCCTCCCGAGTGCTGGGGTTAAAGGCGTGCGCCACCACGCCTGGCTAACCATGCTTTTTCTATCTTGTTTCTTCTAAGTACCCATCCATCATCCAGCATAGTAGAGGTGGCACATGCCTTTAACCCCGACACTAGGGAAGCAGAGGCAGAAGATCTGTGAGTTTAAGGCCAGCCTAGTCAATGGAGCGAGTTCCAGGACTGCCAAGGCTACACAAAGAGACCCTGTATCAGAAAAAAAAAAGGACCCATCATTTAAAGCAGTGGCCCTCAACCTTCCTGATGCTGTGACCCTTTAATACAGTTCCTCATGTTGTGTGACGCCCCACCATAAGATTATTTTGTTGCTATTTCATAACTGTAATTTCGCTACTGTTATGAATTGCAATGTAAATATCTGTATTTTCCAATAGTCTTAGGCAACCCCTGTAAAAAGGCCATTCGATCCTTAAGGGGGTCACAACCCACAGATTGAGAACCACTGATCTAAAGGATTACTATACTTGGTTGTTTTTTTGTTTTTGTTTTTGTTTTTGTTTTGTATATGTTTACTGTCTTATCCTGCTGGCAAACAAACTTGTTAAATCAGTCATTTCCTATAGTTTTCTATGTTCTTCCTAGTAACAGGCACTGTGTACAACATCAGGTAATTAATATCTCCAAATAAAATGATATAAATTTATAGAATGAATTAAAGCAACGTAGAAGGAATTCAAATGCTTTCTAGACATGGTAACACACAAATTAAACCTTAATTGCAAAGCCTATCTTTAAACTGGGGAAAATATAGTATATTCCTGGAACTGTGAATAGGTCATGACTATGAGAAATGATAAAAAGCTGTTGAGTAACGTTCTCAGAACTCTCTTCTATGTCTTGTGAAATAGTAAAAGAGTCCTCGGACTGAATCAGGTAAGAGGCTAGAAAGTTGGCTCAGTGGTTCAGAGTTTTGGCTGCTGCTTTTCTTTGCAGCCCTCGTGTTGGGCAGCTCACAACTGCCAGGGTAGATATGATGTCCTCTTATGGACTCCTGAGGGCATTTGCATGTACATTTGTACACACACAGCCACACACCACACATGCCCTCCCCACAAACATACACATGTGTGCATGCCTACAAATTAAATATTTTTTAAAAGAATGAAGAGGGCAAAATATATTTAATAGCATATCTAATGATACTATTTAATATTCCTAATAAATTTAGGATTAAGTATAAGTCAGTAAATGATGGGATAATAAAAATATAAGTCTAAGGACATTAAATTACTCCAGACCTGTTAACTACAAAGTATAACTACCAAAATTTCAATGAGTATTTTTGATACTATGACCATCAACAGTGTAACAACAAAAGTTAATTCAGTTGCAAAACCACTTACAAAAGAGGTTGACCAAGAAGGGAAAGTCCTGATTCTTTTTCAAAAATCATTACAGTTATAACATAATAGCAGACACAACAACAAGATTCTTGAGCTGCAGAACCAGACCACTTGGATACAAAGCCCACAGGTGCGAGCAAATTCTTTCTCTGTTCCTTAGTTCACTCACTTAAAAGGAGGTGGGAAATGGCTCAGGACCTAGATTTGCCACCCACACGGCAGCTCACAACTCTAGTTCCCTCTTCTAACCTACCTGGCCTCTTGTGTACACATGCACAAAAACGCAGGCACACACATACACATATAAAACAAATAAATATTTTAAAATAAAAAGTTTAACAATAGTATCTTCCCACCGGGTGTGGTGGTGCACACCTGTAATCCCAGAACTCAGGAGGCAGAGGCAGGAGGATCTTTGTGAGTGGGAGGCTGGCATGGTCTCAAAAGTGAGTCTACAAAGTGAGTCCAGGACAGCCAGGGCTCTGTTACACAGAGAACCCAAAAGCCAAAACCAAACCAAAACAAAGTGTCTCCCTCATGGAGGTGCTGCTGAAGTACAGGTAGGGTGACAGGGACAACAAGCAGGCACCCTACAAAACTGGCTAGCGTTATGGTTCTCAATTGCTTTTCTAATCGATTTGAACTTTAATTCTTATTTTACCCACAGACAGCCTACATAGTTTTTTTTTATGAGTCTAGAACACTAATGATTAATTCCAAGCAACGACTGCTTGCTAATACGCTACTTACACTAACTGATTAATTTTCTTCTGCTGCTCCTTTGACCTTCGGTAATTTAGCAGCTCGATTTGTTTTGGTGTGTCAACCCCCATGCCTTTTGGAGGAGGGACAATGGGGGGCAATCTCAAGTTCAAAGCCTCCTTTTCTGCTGTAACGGCATTTTTGTTAGGACTTGACATCTTGGTCTCCTAAGGGTTAAAATACTCTATACTCTGAAAAGAAAAAGTTCATACAGAAATTATTATATAAAGTCAAGCCTCAATATAGTCAGCCTCTCTTACATGTCAGTACCATATATAAAACCACATACCTTTTCAGCTTTACTTACCAAGTATGGGAGAGGTTAAAGAGTGGCAGTTGAGAGGAGACGGCAGGGATTCTAAACACAGCTCTACCAGCCACTTGCTAGGAAGACGTGAAGCCAGGTATTTCCCTTAGAATCTGAAATTAGGGACCTGAGTTAGGCGTGCTCCAGAGTAGCCTTTCAGCTCTCAAGTCCCAGGTCTCTTGTTTTCCCCTGGATGCAAGCCACAACAAAACTGGTTGTTAAGAGAGGATGCCCCTCCCCGTAGCTAGTATTTAATAGCATTAACATTTTTTTTGAAACATTATTAAATCAGTAGGGCTAACATCCTAGAAAGTGATATTATTACTGACAAAAATAGTCATACTTAAAGTAAATGTAAAACTTATGAATGCTCAACAGTTTAACTATGGCATCAGCTACACTTGCCCCAGGATGTGAAGATTTTCTTCAGGCGCCCAAACCACAGATCTTAGAAGGAAAGGAAGAGGAAATGCAGAGAACTAGTACCTATCTGATTCTTCTCTATTACCGTGCAGAGACAGACATACGAGTTTCTCCTCTGCAGTGGGATGGCAATCCAACAGAAACAACACTGTCACCATGGAAACTGTCCTGGCTACCAGAACGGCTGGATGGAGGTCACTAGAAGAGGCAGTAGCTGAAGGAAGACAGATTTAAGACTAACAGTCTTGATACAGTTACACAGCTTTTCTCTCAAGTGAATAGCGGACAAGCTGGGTTTTGTTTCTATTGTTACTATTTAACTAACTGCCTAACCGTGGGAAGGATCCAGGAAAGCAGGATTTTCAAATTGCAGAAAAAGGCATGAGCAGAAAACTGTCTCCATTGCAGAATATATAGATTTATGTAAATATTCATTTTCAAGAAGAATGGAGTCTACAAGTGTCTCTATATTGTAACTAAGCCTCAATATAATTTATCTTGTTTCCATATTTGCCATTTGTTTTACAGCATTTTCGGGAAGTCCTTAGCAAAAATCAAATAGGCTAAGGTTTACAAACTTTGCAGCTATGCTTGAGGAAAAAAATGTTGTAATTTGAAACTCCAGTGTATAGTGCAGGAAGGTTATAGGGCATGAAAAAAACCTCATGGATATTTTTTCAGTTAGCATACCAAAGAATGGATTTCACTATGAGATTTCTATACTTTATTTATCTTTCACTGTTACGGGGACCCCTCCTGTTCTCCCCTCACATTGGTTCCCTTCCTTCACTCAGTTGGTGGTCCCCTTCAACTTTTATCACCACATATGTATTCAAATAAGCGTTCTGAAAAAATAAAAATAAAAAACATTCTGCACATGAGAATACATGAGACTTAGGTTTGGTTTGTTTCACTTGACATGAACTGCCACATTTAATGCCTTTTCTGTGGTGTGCCAGTAATAGCATTTTATATTGGTAGCTTTTAACGTCCAGGCTAGGGGCGGGGAACAGGGTTTAAGCACTCCTTCTTCCTGGACCTTACCTCCTCCCACCCGCCTGGAGACAGGGACCTACAGTTTCCTGTATAAACACTTGAGTGGTTCTGTCAGGGTTAACTCATTTCTCCTGTTTGCACGGTTCGTAGGGCACTCCTTTGTTTGGAGACTGTGGTACTGACTTTTTTTCTTTCTCTGGCAGACCAGCAGAGCAACTGGGGCTGTTCTCCAAACCACCCTTTTTCACTCCAGACTCACTCACCTCCAGAAAGGAGGTGTAGCAAGCAGGTCACAAGTTGGTTCAGGGTGTACTTCTCAAGCCCAGTGCAGATTATCCCCCTAAAATTGTTTTGACGATAACATCAGATGCTACTGTGTCTTGCACACAGTAAGTGTTCCATGTGTGGTTTCAGTAAAAAAATGAACTTTGCTGGGTGTGGTGGCGCACGCCTTTAATCCCAGCACTTGGGAGGCAGAGGCAGGCGGATCGCTGTCAGTTCGAGGCCAGCCTGGTCTACAAAGTTAGTCTAGGAGAGCCAAGGCTACACAGAGAAACCCTGTCTCGAAAAACCAAAGGGGGAGAAAAAGAGAGAGAATGAACTTTATAGAGTGCTGTAGCTTATTAAATCAAGGAGCTGCATGTATAAAACAAAATAATTGTATGTTTACGGTTAGGTGGTTCACGCTGTCTTCATTAGGCTAGGACACAGGACAAAGGGCAAGGCAAACAGAATTTAGTGATATAGTGAAGAGATATTATAGATACAATCAAGTCACCAATAAACTGACATTAGTCTATGAAGATCCCTTTAGACAACTTATTTCTATCAGTAGCTTTTTAAAAAAAGTTTGTCTTGTTTTTTCTTTTTGTTGTTGATTTTGTTTTCTCTCTTTTTTTAGTAGTAGTTTTTTTTAAAAGTATTTTTTATTAAATACCTATTCAAACCTTTTGTCAGTTAACAAATTGGATTATTTAACCTAAAAATATTTTTTATATGTGTGATTGTGATGGGGACAATGCTACTATTGCCCTGATCCAAAACCACATAAGGATAGCCCCCAAAAAGGAAATTATAGACCAATATTCCTTAGGAACATAACCAGGGCCCATAGGGGCTCACAGAGGCTGAAGCAACAATCAGGAAGCCTGTGTGGGTCTGACCTAGATCCTCTGTATATACAATAGGGTTGTGTAGCTTGCTGTTCTTTGGGACACCTAACAGTGGGTGCAGGGGATGGCTCTCCTTTCCCTGCTGTTAGGACCCTTTCCCTCCCACTGGATTACCTCATCCAGCCTTACTATGACAGTAGGTACCTAATCGGACTGTAACTTGCTATGCCATGTTTGGTTGATATCCCTGGGAGGCCTGCAGTTTTCTGAAGGAAAAGGGAGGAGGAGCGGATCTGGGGGTGAGAGGTGAAGTGGGGGGGGGGGTTGAAAGGAGAGGGTAGAGGGAAACTGCAGTTGGGATGTGATATATGAGAGAAGAATTAAAAAGAAAAAGAGATAGTATCTAGAATACATAAATGACTCAAAAACTGAATATCAAGAAAATAATTTTAAGGCTGGGCATGGTGGTGCACGCCTTTAATCCCAGCACTCGGGAGGCAGAGGCAGGCGGATGGCTGTGAGTTCGAGGCCAGCTTGTTCTACAAACCGAGTCCAGGACAGCCAAGGCTACATAGGGAAACCCTGTCTCGAAAAACCAAAGAGAAAAAAAAAAAAAAAAAAAAAGAAAGAAAGAAAGAAAGAAAGAAAGAAAGAAAATAATTTTAAAATGGGGTAAAAACTAAACAATTCTTAAAAGATGAACACAAATGGCTGAGAAACACTTAAAAAAACATTATCCATCCTTAACCATCAGGGAAATACAAATTAAAACTACTTTGAGATTTCATTTTACCCTAGTCAGAATGACTAAAATCAATAAAGAAAACAGCATCACATGTTGATGAGAATGTTGAAAACAGGAAACACCTATTGACTGCTGGTGGGAGTGCAAACTGGTTCTGCCAATACAAATCAGAGTCCAAGTTTAAAAAAAAAAAAAAAGCTTAAAATCAACCCATCTCAAAAACAAAAGCAAAAAGAGCTATTTGACTGTTGGACAAATACCCCAAAGGACTTTACATTTTACTATAGAGATACTTGCTCATTCATGTTCATTTCTGCTTTATTCATAATAGCTAGAAATAAAACCAGTATAGATACCCATTAACTAATTAATGTATAGCAAAAGCAGTACATTTACACAATGGAATATTATTCAGCTGTTTATGAAAATTGAAGATAAATAGGTGGAACTAGAAACAATCATCCAGACTGCGGTAATCCAGACTCCAAAAGACAAATATTGCATGCTTTCTCCTGTAAGTCAATGTGAGCTTTTAAGATTTTGATGTGTGCTTCAATCTAAATATCCACAAAGGTTAAGTACCTAATAAGGGCCCAGGGAGGAAGAATTTATTTTCCAATGAATGGGAAATGAGCATAGTGTTACAAAGAGAAAAAGAGGAAACTAGAATGGGAAGATTAAGTTGGGAGGGTGTTGGAGAAGGATCCTGTGCAATGTGTTTTCAGATGATAATTTCAGTGCCCTGAGATCTGGTTACCACCCTACCACAAGCATTGCTACCAAAGCTGACCCATCTCCTGTCCATATGATGTAAGGAATGCTCCTCAATTATGCTTGATTGGTTAATAAAGTTTCCAGTATCCTGGACTGGGAAGAAGAGAAGTGGGAGAAGCTAAAGTTACTGGGCGTGGTGTCTGAGATGGACCAGGAGCAGCAGGATGGAGATGTAGTGGAGTTGCCATGGGGTAACTGGAAGCACGGGGCTGAGAGCAGCTTGCTCTGAGGACGGGCCTGATGGAGCAGCAGCAGCCAAGTGGAACATGTGCAAGTATACAAGAGGGCTTAGAGGGTTGATACCTGCCCAGCTCTAGTGCTTAAGGCTTATTATAAATCTAATGTGTTTCTGTGTCTTTTATTTAGAAAATAGCTGGCTTAGGAATAAGTGCTACTATAGTTTCCTGGTTAATTAACATATACATAATAATAATTTCCTACAACAGGAGGAGAGTCTTTGTTTGAATTTATTGTGTGTGTGTGTGTGTGTGTGTTAATAGAAGGAATATTCTAACAGATCTGTTTC
This sequence comes from Acomys percivali, assembly GCA_907169655.1. Lineage (NCBI taxonomy): Eukaryota > Metazoa > Chordata > Mammalia > Rodentia > Muridae > Acomys > Acomys percivali. The sequence continues at coordinate 101,863,187 of OU015746.1, read as the reverse complement.
TCTAGAGAACCCTGATTAATACATTGCACATATATGAAAAGAATTTAAGTGAGGTCACCATACAAAAGGGGAAGCAATGTTCCAGCTGGATATCTGATGACACTAGGAAGATCTCCAGTGCCAGGACTGGGATGTATCATGTTAAGTCCTTGGCTAAGTGGTCCCATAGACTCCCTACACACACAGACACACACACACACACACAGTAGGAATGTTAAGAAAATAATGAAAGTAAAATAGCGTCACCCCTTAATTGGCAATCACTGATAGGGCTGCGTGCAGTAATATATTACTTACAGGGGGTATGACTAGAATGTACAAAGAGTAAGACCAGTAATCAGGGAAACACAAACAGAAGGGACAGTGGACTTAAGATGAGGCATATTTGGCTAAAGGTAGAATGAAAAATTAAAGGGAAGGAAATGTAATCAGGTTTAAACAGTCATAACTCTCAGAAGATTTAGACACAGACCTCATGAGCCAGGCCAGCCTGTAGTCTCTGTGAAAGCCTGTAGGGGGAAAAAAGAAAAGAAAAGAAAGGATGAAGAATGAAAAAGGACAAAAACAGAGCAAGACAGAGCTCTGAGTCTGAGGCTAGTCTAGTCTACAAAGTGAGTCCAAAGCCACACATAGAAATCTTGTCCAGGAGGCTGGAGAGATGGCTCAGAGGTTAAGAGCACTGTTTGCTCTTCCAGAGGTCCCGAGTTCAACTCCCAGCAACTACATGGTGGCTCAAAAACATCTGTAATGAGATCTGGTGCCTTCTTCTGGCCTGCAGGCACACATGCAGGCAAAACACTGTAAACATAATAAATAAATAAATCTTAAAAAAAGAAAGAAAGAAAGAAAAAAAGAAAGAAAGAAATCTTATCCAGAAAGGAACAAAACAAAACAGGGGAATGTGCTTTTCTAATCACCCACTCTATCCCCCAAATAAATAAGAGACATATCAAATGTATTAATAAGCTTTAGACTTCATAACTGGGCAGATGCCCATTTATATTAGTCCTCTAGACTAGTCTTGCTATTTCCCAGTTATGTTTCCCAATTTGCTTGCCATATTGGTCCTACCTAGACTGTTTTGGTACATCAGGGCAATTCTTAATCACCACATCCTTTCTCCACCATTATTTTAAAAGAAAATACCAAGCGTTCTATTTTTACCAATGAAGACTCAGGAGCAAGACGTTGGGGTGAAAACCTGCTAGCTCAGAGAGGCAGAGAAAGTACCCAGCTGACCTTCCTACTCAGCTCACCTCCCAATGGAAAAAATCCCAAAAGTCTCACTAGCTCAGCTGACAGCTCAGGAGGAAAATCCAAGGGCAAAGACTCGCTCGCTTAAAGCACAAAAAGCCAAAGGCCAAGTTGCTGAAGAGCTCAAAAGCTAAAGAGCTAAAAACCTAAAAGTCCCTTCTACTTTTTCACACCGTCTTAAAAGATCCTGTTCAACTCAAAAACTCTCCTATTCCTTAATCCCTGTCATCTGGTTTCTTACTCTGCCTCTTGATCTAGGGTTAATTTTATTAAATCCTGTGTGGATTAAAGGTGTTTTAGGGCTCAACTACGCCAAACAAAAGACAGATTTTTTTTTTTACCGTTCACAATCTCAGAAATCACAATGGGATCAAATGGCCTGCATCACTCTACTTCTTCTTCCTCTTTCTTTCCCCGACCCCCAAGACCTGGAAGAGAATCCCACCTATTCCTTTCCCATCCAGTCACAGGCCATCCAGCTTTTTTATTAACCAATCAGAGATAATTGGGAAGCAAAGTTTACACAACATTGATCAGTGTTTGTGACAAGGCCCTCTTCCGTACTGCAACCAGGTTGGGGGGGGCATGTAGAATTCAGCATTTGAATACACAGAGCACCAGACCAAGCCCCAGTAAGATTGTGACAAAAAGTTTTTATCTTGGAATAAAAAAAAAAAAGCCACGCCAAACCAAACCAAACAGTAAGCAAAACCAACCTGGGGAGGAATAGATTTATTTAGCTTATAGGTTATATAGTCTATCATAAAGGGAAGCCAGAGGAAGAATGTAAGACAGGAACCTAGAAACAGGAAATGAAGCAGAGGCAAGCTGTTCCACTCACACCTGTTATTGTCTTGTTGGTGTTGGCATCTCCATTCACAAATGGCCGAGTAGCTTCTCTTCGGGAGCTCCAGCCCTGCCATGTGGTGCCAAGTCTCAGCTTTTTCCATGACCCCTCCAATCTTGCAGCTTTTGTACTGCCAAAACGTACCACATAGGAGACATTTATATATCAACAAGTTTGGCTCTAGATATAGCCTTGGCTCCCTTTCCCATAGCTTCGGTGCGCTCACCCTGAGGAACTATTTCCCAGAAGATTTCAGTTCAGTGATGCTAGTCTCTTGTTGATCACAGCTGAGTTTGTTTGTTTGTTTGTTTTTTCCAAGCCTGGAAAACCAGCATCTACTGTCTCAGTTAAGTAAAGGTTTCACTTCCCAGATGCTTAATTTAAATATATCACATAAACAGCCATGATTGAATCTTTGAGGGACTCCTAAATGTGGGGAGTGAAGGAGGCCCTGAGTGTAGGAAGTCCTGAGGGAATGTGTGTTGTTGGTATGAGTTCTCATTGGAAGAAGGGAACACCCCAAACTGAGCCAATTCCTCCAGGACAAACTCTGGGTTCTTTTTCCTGCTTTGTAAAGTTCTCTGTTTTACTTTGCTACCAAAACTAGACTTATTCAGTGCCACCTATTTCTTCTGCTGTTACCTAACTTTACCCAGTTCACTTACTAGAGAATCTAGCAAATCACGTCTGCTAAACATCTGCTGTCTTCCAACCAGTCACTCAACACTAAAATTCTTTGTAAGAGACTGTCCAAATTTATTAATTTGCAGCTGAAGAGGTTCCCTAGACGCTCTAGTTTTTATATTTTCAGACATTTTCCTTTATTCCCCCTCCCTCTACTCCTCACAGTTCCTCTCTAACTCCCTCCCATCCCAATCCACCCACTGCCTGTTCCTCATTAGAAAACAAACACGTTCCTAAGAGATAATAATAAAATATAATAAAGCAAAAAACTAATACATAAAAATAGGACAAAGCAAACAAAAGGAAAGGAGCCCAAGGGAAGACACAAGAATCAGAGACCTACTCATTTGCACACTCAGGAATCCCATAAAAACACTAAACTTAAAGCCAAAATATATGCATGATGGGCCTGTAGGGTAAAAGGAATGAAATATATATTTACTTAAAGAAGTGTGTGTGTGTGTGTGTGTGTGTGTGTGTGTGTGTGTGTGTGTGTACATAGATATGTAGGCAGATAAAAAAATTTAAAGCCCCAATAACAGTAAAAGGCAAGGAACCTCGAATGATACCATGGAGTTTGTGTTCTGTTTGCCATCTATTGCTGGCATGCAGCCTACCCTTAAGAGAAGATGGTTTTTCTGGTGAGATTCCCTTGGAGAAAACTAAATTTTTATTTGCAGGATCTGTAGTGGAAGTTTTTGTTTCTTTAAACACTCAGTTATATAGCCGGGCATGATGGCACATGCCTTCAGTCCCAGCACTCAGGAGGCAGAGGCAGGCAAATCTCTTTGAGTTTGAAGCCAGCTTGGTCTCCAAAGAGAATCCAGGACAGCCAGGGTTGTTACATAGAGAAACCCTGTCTCAAAAAATCAAAACCAAACCAAACCAAATAAAAAAACTCAGTTATGTAACATAAACATGTTTTTGTTTTAATCCCAATTATGGAATATGGAGCTGCCTTGGTTTATGCACAGCCTTCTGCTGGGGCATGGTCTTTGCCAGCTGATAACACCTTCCTGCCAGCTGCAGATAGTTCAATTCTGAAAACTCTGAGAGGGTGTAAATACCACAGTTACCACAGTTCAGAGAGAGAAAAAGATGCTTCAAAGAGACAGGTGGAGAAGGAAGAGGGGTGCTGGTTCACTCTGCTGCTGCATTTGCTGTCTGCTAGTCTGCAGGTTAGCTGCACTCTTGGATAGCCTGACTATGAAGACTGGAATTGTCAGCCAGGCATGGTGGTGGCACATGCCTTTAATCCCGGCACTTGGGAGAGGCAGGCAGATTTCTGTGAGTTCAAGGCCACCTGGTTTACAAAGAGAGTACAGGATAGCCAGGGCTCTTTGTAACAGAGAAACCCCGTCGCGAAAAACCAAAAATAAAAAATTGGAATTGCCCCAAGGAACTAAATATAAAGAAGTCTACAATCCCTTCCCTTCTAACCCGCTTTCTCTCCTACCAAGGGTATGTGTGTGGAGTGGAGGCTGGGGCTGAAAGGAAGGTAGAGGCATTAAGAAACCAAATAAAGGCTGGAGAGATGGCTCAGAGGTTAAGAGCACTGACTGCTCTTCCAAAGGTCCTGAGTTCAATTCCCAGCAACCACATGGTGGCTTACAACCATTTATAATGTGATTTGATGCCCTCTTCTGGCCTGCAGGTGTACATGCAAGCAGAACACTGTATACATAATAATAAATAAATCTTTAAAATAAAATAAAATAAAGTGATAAAAAGACCCAAGTTGTTGTCCATTGGAGACAGCTTCTGGATTAGGAATGGGAGCATGTGTCCACTTCTTCTTTGAGCTCTAGGACCTCATCAGATTCAGAGCTGTGCAGGCCTGTGCATGCTGCCCCAGTCTCTGTGAGTTCATCTGTGCACTAGCTCTGTAGTGTCTAGAAGGCCTTGATTCTCAGTGTTCTCCAGCCCCTCTGGCTCTTACACTCTTTCTGTCTCCTCCTCTGTAGGGCCCCCTGAGTCCTGAGGGGAGGGATTTGATGGAGACATCTCATTTAGGCTTGAGCATTCCAAGGTCTCTCATTCTTGGAGTAATACCTGGTTGTAGGTCTCTGTATTTGTTCCCAACTACTGCAGGGGAAAGTAAATATTCTAGTTCTGAGACCAAGAATACAATTTGAAAAATGAGATAAACTTATTTTTCAAAGCCTTAGTTATTTTAAAGGGATTTGCAGATATGATCAAAAAGTGATCCTCTAGCTAAGCATAGGGGCACACGTGTCATTCCAGCACTTGTATACCTTGGACAGGAAGACTTCAAGTGAGAGTCTGTATCAAAAGGGAGGACATGGAGAGATGGCTCAGAGGTTAAGACCACTGGCTGCTCTTTCAAAGGTCCTGAGTTCAATTCTCAGCAACCACATGGTGGCTCACAACCATCTATAATGAGATCTGGTGTCCTCTTCTGGCATGCGGGCAGAATACTGCATAAATAATAATAAATAAATCTTAAGACAACAACAAAAGTGATTCTCTAATATATATATATATATATATACTGAAAGTTTCTTCTTTAAAAGAAAAATTTAGACTGGGTGTGGTGGGCACGCCTTTAATCCCAGCACTCAGGAGGCAAAGGCAGGTGGATCTCTGTGAGTTCAAGGCCAGCCTGGTCTACAAAGCGAGTCCAGGACAGCCAAGGCTAACACAGAGAGACCCTGTCTCAAAAAACCAAAAAAAAAAAAAAAAAAAAAAAAACCAAAAAATTTAAAGTCGGGCGTGGTGGTGCCCGCCTTTAATCCCAGCACTGGGGAGGCAGAGGCAAGAGGATCACTGTGAGTTCAAGACCAGTCTGGTCTACAAAGTGAGTTGAGGACAGCCAAGGCTAACACAGAGAGACCCTGTCTCGCAAAACCAAAAATTAAAGTTGGGTGTGGTGGTGCCCGCCTTTAATTCCAGCACTGGGGAGGCAGAGGCAAGAGGATCACTGTGAGTTCAAGATCAGTCTGGTCTACAAAGTGAGTTGAGGACAGCCAAGGCTACACAGAGAAACCCTGTCTTGGAAAAAAGAGAAAGATAGAAAAAGAAAATTTTTAATTTCTTTCTTTCTCAGTACTGGAGACTGAACTTAGTGTCTTCTACCTGCTAGGCAAGCATTCTACAAGCCTGACTTCTGAATTATGGGGAGAAATAACCCAATATCAAGTACTGTTCAAACTTCTGAATGCTAGCATCCAAAACTACAGTATCATTTTTTTAACCTAAAGTATTGATAGTATATAAGCAATCTGTGTGGTTTACAGCTGATATCACCTACCAGAATAAAAGTAATTAAAAGAAACTAGTATTCACATATAAATATGGGAGGTTTATAAATGATACATAGATAAATATAATTCTGATTGGTAAAGCCATGTTTCCTTGATACTGATTTATTTATTTGTTTATTTATTGAGATAGCTCTATATATTTCATTTATTGAGTGTGATATCACTATATAGCCCAGGCTGGTCCAGAACACATGATCCTCCCAAATGGTGGGATTATAGGTGTTTGCCACCATGTCTAGCTTGGTTTTGTAGGCTTCCTTTTCTCTTAAATTAAAACTTAAAAAAAAAAAGAGCCTGGAGAGATGGCTCAGTGGTTAAGAGCACCGACTGCTCTTCTAGAGGTCTAGAGTTCAATTCCCAGCAACAACATGGTGGCTCACAACCATCTAAATATGATCTGATGTCGTCTTCTGGCCTGCAGATGTACATGCAGGCAGAGCACTGTATACATAATAATAGGTAAATAAAACTTTTTTAAAAAAACTTTAAAAAATTACATGTCTATGTGGGCACCTATGTTGTGGGAGGGGGCAGGGTGAACATATATATATGCATGCACATGTGTAGAAGTCAGATGTCAACTTCCAGTGTCTTTAATCAGACATAACCACGTTGTTTTATAAGACAGGGTCTGTCCCTTGCCCTGGAACTTGTAATTAGGCTTGGTTGGCCAGGAACCCCAAGGCTCTACCTGTCTTTGCCTTCCCAGAGTTGGGATTACAAGCACATATCACTCTGTCTAGCATTTTCATCTTCTTGTAGCCTGCTTAACCTGTTTAAACTCTATAGCCCCTCTGTTGAGACCTTCTTCAGTTCCTAGCATGACTGTAGCTCCTCAGTTAACACCAGCTCTTAGCTTATCAGAAACCATTTTGACGCCAAGTCTCCATTTTGATTATAAGGTGAAATTAAGTTCAAGTTCTCAGGCCCTACGTGCCTGAAACCAGAGAGGTTCAATGCTTGCTGTTTAGAATAAAACAGTAGGTGATAAATGCATGTTCTACTCGTGTTAAAGACAAATGATGTTCTATTAGAGTTAAGCTGCAACATCCTGCTATGTTCCTTTCTCCCAGAGAGCTGGAAAGCCCCCAAGGGCTCTCCTACCTTAAATCCCGGCCAGTCAGCTTAAAGTGCTGTCTAGCCACCTGGATACATTGTGCTCAGAATGAAATGGATCCTTCTCCAACCCTCCTCCTTGCTTCCCCCTGGTTACCTGGTTACAGTTTTTCATATAAAAAGCCTGCCTTAGCCGTGTGGTGGCGCACGCCTGTAATCCCAGCACTCGGGAGGCAGAGGCAGGCAGATCGCTGTAAGTTCGAGGCCAGCCTGGCCTACAAAGCAAGTCCAGGACAGCCAAGGCTACACAGAGAGACCCTGTCTCCAAACAACAACAACAACAACAACAACAACAACAACAACAACAACAAAAAACAACAACCAAAAAAAACCTGCCTTAGAAACAGGCAGATGTCTAATACCGGACTTCGGACAGAGGCCTTGACATGTCAGTTCATGTTCAGCGTTCAAATAAACTTCCATCAATCTGAGTCTGGTATTTGAGTGTTCAGTATGTGGCTATTCCTGAACCCTAAAAATCTGGGCTCTGGAATCAAACTTAAATCCTCATTCTCGCATGACAAATATTATACCAACTATGCTATCTTGCCAGCATGTAGACTTTCTTTCTCTGAGAACTTTTTAAAGTCCTCACACTTGTTAGCCAAGCACTCTACCACTGCACTACACCCTTACTTTGTGTTTCTGGAAATGGATTAAGATTGGTGAATAGGGCTGGGTGGCGGCACACGCCTTTAATCCTAGAGCTTGGGAGGCAGAGGCTGGTGGATCACTGTGAGTTCAAGGCCAGCCTGGACTACAAAGTGAGTCTAGGACAGCTAAGGCTACCCAGAGAAACCCAGTCTTGAAAAACCAAAAAAAATAAATAAATAAATAAAAAATAAAAAAAAAAAAATGTGGTGAATAGGGGCTGGAGAGATGGCTCAGAGGTTAAGAGTACTGGCTGTTCTTTGAAAGGTCCTGAGTTCAATCCCAGCAACTACATGGTGGTTCACAACCATCTATAATGAGATCTGGTGCCCTCATACATACAGGCACGTATGTGCAGGCATACATGCAGGCAAAACATTGTATACTTAATAAATAGTTTTAAAAAATGGTGACTAGCCGGGTATGGTGGCCAAATGCCTTTAATCCCACCACTTGGGAGGAGTGGCAGGTGGATCGCTGTGAGTTCAGGGCCAGCCTGGTCTACAATGTCGAGTCTAGAACAGTCAAGGCTACACAGGGAAACCCTGTCTCAAGGAGAAAAAAAGCGAATAAAATTATTCCTATTCACCTCACCCCCCCATATGTATTGTCAAAATCATACTACTGCTAATCTCTCAATGTCAAATTTAAATTACATAATTATAAATGGGGCTATAAATTAATTTCATAAAAATATAGCTTCAATAGTGGCATTTACTTCTTCGAAGCTTGTGGATTTAAAACAAGCTTTCCACGAGACTTGACACTTTCAGAATACTTCTTGAAAAGTAAAAGATCATGAAAACAAAAGAAGGTCTGGGCTGGTGGAATGGTTGTGGGTAAAGATGTATGTCACAGGGTTGACAATCTGAGTTCAGAACAGTCTTGAGTCTTTCTTACATGCTACTGTCGCCTAAGAGGCTCACTGTTGCAGGAATTTGTTTTGGTCTACAAATAAACCAAGATTTAAACCTCAAATAAAGTAGTACAGGAAGGAGTTAAGCGTTCCACATTTCTTTCTTTTTTTAAAAAAAGATATATTTATTTATTATTATGTATAGTGTTCCGCCTGCATGTACACCTGCAGGCCAGAAGAGGGCATTAGATCACATTATAGATGGTTGTGAGCCACCATGTGGTTGCTGGGAATTGAACTCAGCACCTCTGGAAGAGCAAGTCAGTGCTCTTAACCTCTGAGCCATCTCTCCATCCCCAGGCTCCATATTCCTAAGCGACCTACCTCAAAACTAATTAACAAACCGTGAGGCCTAAATAAATCATGCGCCCTGTGTTTTGTATCCTCCAGCGCTCACTAGATGGTAAAGAAACCCGGCAAGTGGCTCACAGCTCCTTAGCGACCTGAGGCTCGGCGCCTGCCATGTCTAGCTTTATTCAATCCGCCACACCTCGGAAAGACAGGGAACAGGGCCTCCGAACTTTGAAGAATCGACGTCACCATCCTGGCGGGGCGTGCCCTGGCTTGGGCAATGAGAAGTGACGGAAAGCCTAGTACAGCCGGCAGAAGAGCGCGTGACTCCGCCCAATCACTTCCGGTTGCGTCAGCCTACCGTTCCCACCCTCTGCCTGCACTTTCAACAAAACCCCGGGATCTGGTATTTCTCTCCGGCACTTTTAGACTTCCTTCTCTTGCTGCCTTTCACTCACGCTGAATAAAGATGCCAAGGCGCTTGGATCTTGAGCCGGGCGACTATGGCAAGAATGAGCGGGTATGTGAATCTGGCGAAAGTGCGGGTCGGAAACACCGCGCGATTTATGCTCACACCGCGGCAAACGCTCGCCGTCGACCGGAAGTCTCCGGTCTGAATGGGTCTTGGAGCCGGCAGCCGCCGCCGCCAACGCCGCCGCTCTTCCTCCCAGTGGGCTTAACGCCGGGCGACGACGACTCTGGCTCTCGGATCTCGTCGGCCGCCAGGTTCATGTGGAGGTTCCCAGGCCGCGCCGTGCTTCGTGGGGTCCGGTCGGTGGTGGATCAGCACAGCCGGGCCGAGGCAGCGACCGACGGGGCGGTTGGCGCCATGGAGCGCGCGGTGGTGCGCTGTGTGCCCTCGGAGCCCAAGCTCAGCCTGTCTTTCGCGCTGGCCGACGGCAGCCACAAGAACATGCAGCGCGACCAGAGCGAGCCCCTGGGCCGGGCCCTCAGCCGGATCGCCACCAACGCCCTCAAGGGCCACGCTAAGGTAGCGGCTGCCAAGAAGAGTAGGAAGAACCGAGCGCACCCGAGCGGCGGCTCGGCCTGCGCGGCGACGGGGCCGGACCCGGCTGCGGCCAGCGAGCCCGTGGTGAAGCTGTACTACCGAGAGGAGGCGGTGGCCGAGGATGTGCTCAACGTGGACGCCTGGCAGGACGGCGCGGTGCTGCAGATCGGCGATGTTAAGTACAAGGTGGAGCGCAACCCGCCTGCCTTCACCGAGCTGCAGTTGCCGCGCTACATCATGGCCGGCTTCCCGGTCTGCCCTAAACTGAGCCTCGAGTTTGGAGATCCCGCCAGCTCCGTGTTCCGCTGGTACAAGGAAGTCAAACCCGGGGCGGCAGAAGCTGGGGCCGGCGGCCTCGCCTCCTCCTCCTCTTCCTCCTCCTCCTCCCGCTCTCTGCCGTCCTCGTCTTGGATCGAGACGGGCGTGGGCGAGCGCGTGTACACCCCGTGCAATGCGGACATCGGGCTGCGGCTCAAGCTTCGCTGCACGCCGGGCAATGGGCAGCGCTTCGGGCCAAGCCGCGAGCTGGAAAGCGTGGGCCCCGTGGAGGCCGGGCCTGGCACCTGCACTTTTGACCTTCGGCATCTGTACACCAAGAAGGTGACGGGCGACTCGTGCATCCGCACTGTCTCCTACAACATCCTGGCAGACACGTACGCCCAGACTGAGTTCTCTCGGACGGTCCTGTACCCGTACTGTGCCCCCTACGCCCTGGAGCTTGACTACCGCCAGAACCTTATCCAGAAGGAGCTCACCGCCTACAACGCAGACCTCATCTGTCTGCAAGAGGTGGACCGCGCCGTGTTCGCGGACAGCTTACAACCGGCCCTGGAGGCCTTCGGCCTGGACGGCGTGTTTCGAATCAAGCAGCACGAAGGCCTGGCCACCTTCTACCGGAAGTCGAAGTTCAGCCTCCTTAGTCAACACGACATTTCTTTTCAAGAAGCCCTGGAGTCGGATCCACTGCACAAAGAGCTACTAGAGAAACTGGCTTTGAACCCTCAGGCGCGGGAGAAGGTGCTCCAGAGATCGTCCGTCCTTCAGGTCAAGTCGCTCTACCTATTTTCTTCATACTCGTGCACGGTTAGGGGCCTTAGGAGTGGAGGGATGGTATTGGTACTGCTAGTCATTGAAACTACCTAGAGTGTAGTTTACACTTAGAGTGTAGACTTTCTTTAGAAAGTCTAAGCTGGGCGTGGTGGCACTCGCCCTTAATCCCAGCACTCGGGAGTCAGATCGCTGAGTTCGAGGCCAGCCTGGTCTACAAAGCGAGTCTAGGACAGCCAAGGCTACACAGAGAAACCCTGTCTCAAAAAAACCAAAAAACAAACAAAACAAAAGTCTATTTGCCGTAGTGTCCTATATGCTGCAGCCTGTTCCTTAATTCGGCACATATTAAGCAAGCACTCCTAGTTGGCTGTCCCATTGCAGGTTGCCTTGAACAAGATAGAAACATTCTTAGTGTTTACAATCCAGGTAGATACACACAAAATTCAGTAATGATAGTAATATGTCAGGCACTATTTTAAAGCAGTTACAAGCATTGTGTCTCATTTTGAGACCTCTTTCATAACTACTGTTACCTAGTATGTAAAAAACAATCTGTATTTACAGATAACCATTCTTGTTTGATAAATGAGAAAATGTTCATACGCTCTTAAGCGTATGAAGCCAGGATTCTTAGCCAGTTGACAATGCTAACATTATTATTATTTGGAGTGTGAACTGCAACATAGCTTAAAATTGTCTGAGTTATTTTTTGCTTCTTGTGTTTGGTTGATATTTTGAGACAGAGTCTCACTGTGTAGTTGTGCATGTCCTGGAACTGGATATGTAGGCCAGCCTGTCCTTGAACTTACTGAAATTCATCTGCCTCTGCCTCCCAAGTGCTGGGATTAATTAAATGTGTGTGCCACCACACTCAGGCTTGTCTTTTTTTTTTTTTCCTAAGATATTTTCATTGTGTTCAGAGCTCTTAAGTAATGGGTTGTGTTCTGTGCACTTCTGTGTAAGCTCATTTATTTAAGTATACAGTTATGACATTGGTGATACTGTTTCTTTGCCACTTAAACACTGAAAAGTGTCTTGCTCTGAGGCGCAATGCTAGACGCTAAACCCTAGACTGTTCAAACTTGCCTGACTCCAGGACATGTGTTTTTAAACTTGAAAGCAGTATCCAGACCTAATAATCCAGTCAACTAAAATGTATTTTTTTCATAGTGGTTCTGTATATTGGATGATTATTAAAATGTTATAATTACTTATGTTAACATCCCTGAAAACTTGCAGTATCAGATTTAAAACTTGCTGTCTTTGTTTTCAAGGGACAGTGTAATAAAATAGCTAAGCTTACAATCTTAAGTACAAAACATTTTGGGAGAGTGGGGTGTTGTGGCACCTGCCTTTAATCCCAGCACTTTGGAGGAAGAGACAGGTAGATGTCTATGAGTTTCAAGGCCAGTCTAGTTTACATAGTTACAGGACAGCCAGGACTATACAATGAGAAACTGTCACAAACAACAAAACCAAAACAGTTTTCAGGAGATGGTAAATACCAACTGAAGTCTTGGTGTTTCCTATTATAGATTTCAGTTCTTCAATCTACCAAGGACTCTTCTAAGAAGATATGTGTTGCCAATACTCATCTCTACTGGCACCCAAAAGGTAAGTAGGTTTTATTTAGTTTTACAAGTGATGTAAACATTGTGACTTATCTCCGTGCATGCTGCTCCCCCCCCCCCCCCAGTCTCTCTCTCTCTCTCTCACACACATACACACACACCTTGTGTCTATGTGGTTTGTTTCTTTTGTTTATTGTTTTGGAAAACATGTTGGCCTGGAATTTGAAATCCTCCTGCCATAGCCTCCTCAGAGCTGAGGTTACAGGTGTGTACCACCACTCCATCCCTATTAGACACTCAGGTACTGTAGATGATTATTTTAAGCTGCTAAAGCTCTTTTACAAAAATGTGTGTCTTGGAGCCCAGGAAGATGGCTCAGCTGGTAAAGGTGCTTGCCACCAAGCCTGATGACCTGCGTTCAATCCCAGGGACCCATATGGTGAAAGAGAGTGAACTCAGATCTCCACACATTCTACCTGCCGTACACACATGCCAAATGTAAAAGTGTGTGCTTGTGTGTATGTGTGTTAAATTCATTCAGGTACCATGATTTGTGAGTGCTGCTGCCCTAGGGTTTTAAGAAGTACTTACACTAATTTTGTTTGTTTGTAGGTGGATACATTCGTCTTATTCAAATGGCAATAGCCTTGGCTCACATTAGACATGTTTCATGTGATCTGTATCCTGGCATACCAGTTATATTTTGTGGAGACTTTAATAGTACACCATCCTCAGGAATGTATCATTTTGTCATCAATGGCAACATTACAGAGGATCATGAAGACTGGGCTTCCAATGGAGAAGAGGAAAAATGCAACATGTCTCTCACACACTTCTTCAAACTGAAAAGTGCTTGTGGTGAACCTGCCTACACAAATTACGTTGGTGGCTTTCACGGATGTCTAGATTACATTTTCATTGACTTCAATGCTTTAGAGGTTGAACAGGTGATCCCATTGCCCAGTCATGAAGAAGTTACCACCCACCAGGCCTTACCTAGTGTTTCTCATCCTTCTGATCACATAGCACTAGTATGTGATTTAAAATGGAAATAGACTTTGCTACATTGTATGAACAGGAAGCTAGTTACTTTTCAGAAAATTTAATATGAAACAAAGCTTAGATAAAACCTTCAGTGAACACATCTAGACACTAAACTGTATGGTCATTCCCTACTAGATCTGTTCCACATGGCTCTGTTACAGAACCAGTTCATAATGTTTGCAGCATATCTTTATCCTCTTTTTAATTTCCTACGTTTGGAGGAAACCATTTATGACTAGCAAAAAGGAAATTGGATTATTGTGTACATTTTATAAGTTTTTTTAACCTGGTAATTAAGATTTTTAAGTACTATTTGAATAATCTCATAATTTTCTTTCATAATGCATTTTACATTGAATTATGTTCATTTAATTGGGGGAGGAAGGGACATGCAGGTAAAAGATGGGGGAGACTTCAGAGACACATGAATAGTCTATCACTACCTCAATTTGGTTAGAATTTATTATAATTTTGGAGCTTTCATAAAAGATTAAAATATACCATTACCCATTTTTATAGCTTCTTCATTTTTCAGTTAGCAAGGTATTCTCCTTCTCTTTCACATTTTTTCAGTGAACAAATGATGGTACAAATGCATATAATTTGTATGCTCATTTTAATAGTAGGAGGCAAGCATAATAGAGTACTCAAAGGGAGCAGCAACATAACTGGACCCCCTTGGCTACACTCTCACTCATGATACTTATAAGCACATAGGGTACTTGTCCATGATATGAAAGAACACAGCACAATCATTTTATGAAAAACTTCTGATGGGGGCTTCAGAATGCAGAAGACCCATTGAGCATTTCTATGCTGGAACTGTTTTCAAACTGTTTTTATCAATAGGAAGAACACAGCAAGCATGGTGCTTTATAGCTGTGTCCTAGTTCTTGGGAGTCTGAGGCAGAACTGCTCTGAGTTCAAGGCCAGCTTGGGCTACATCGATAGGAAAAAAGGGGGGGATAGTGGGCTTTTGCCAATATCTGAAACAAACTTTTTATAAATGTAAGCGTTATAGTTTGAGTAACAAAATAGTGCCACATAATTTATATATAAAGAAAAAATTTAAAGTGAATTAAACATTTTAAGATGAGAAATGGTAAGTCGTATTGATTAGTATCTGTTTAGATAACTTTTACTAAATTTGGTGTTGCCATACCTTCCTGGCAATGCTTTAACTATTGCTTTTTGATGGTCAGGATGTAACATAGCTTCCTGCAATTAATTTCTGGCTTAGGTAGTAAAGGCTTCTCACCTCAAGAGGCCTAGTTTTCCAGTCTTGAAGCCCTTATTTCAAAATTTTTAATCTCTAAGCCCAGTGCCATAAGAACTTTTCTCTTTTGAAAATGTGATTTCACCCCCTTTTTCTTCTAATTTACTTTGTGTTTTCATATTCTACTATCAGATACCCTGAAGCTAGTAAGTCTGAGAATATAAGCATTTCATTTGCACTTTACATTGAACCTTTATTTGGATTATTTAAAGGGTAATAATCATTAAGTTTCTTGGGATCTTGTTTTTTAAAAAAAGCTGATGAAAAATTGGTTACCAAATTGTGCCTTCCTAAATATAGTAGTGGGATATGTGTTTATTTCTCCTCCTGAGGATCAAATTCAGGGCCACTGAGTCACACTCCCAGCCATATTATATGCATGCCATTTTTGAGAGCATTTCAGTGGCAGTTTATACAGTCAGAACTAGTTCTGGGGATCGAACCCAGAATTCTGAGCCTGCGCTACATCAAAGCTGCAACCCTTTTCTTTTCAAAATTTGGTTTTGTTTTGCTTTCAAATAAGCATATTGACAAGCTTACATGAAATCTTAAGGAATTAGCAGTAATTTACTCAGCAAGAAAAGTCAACATTTTGAAAAAAAAAAAATGTTTGTACTGGGAGATTATTCATACCCACAAAAAATGGTGGGATTGAATTGTGTGGTATACCAAATATCCCACATCCTAAATCCTTAAATTTGCTATTTGTGGATTAAATGGTATCATCAAATGACATACAGATATTTCAGGATATTCAGATAATGAAGTGTAAAGATTTGACTCGAGCATGCAGGTGTTAGGATGACTGGAGTGCAAAAATAGCACTGTACAAACTATAAATACATATCAAAAGTTATTGTACTTACAAGTTAGGACAAGCTGGTTAATCAGAAGTGTCTAAAGCTATCTTTGTGATTGAATTTTTCTATTACTTTTACATTTTTTAAAGTACATTTAACTTTAATTATTAGAAGTCTAGCAACTTCGTGGTAAACCACATCTTATATCACAAATTCTTGTTGGAGGAAAAGTAGATATTTTAGAGCATGTTATTCTGTTAGAATCAACTCTTACAGCAGTTGTCCTGATAACATTAATAGTGTGTAATCCATTAGCAAGATCATATCAACTACAGTATCTGTTCTTTAATATTCTGAATACTAAATCAGTATTGAAATTTCCAAAACTTGCAGTGGGTGAAGACTTTGAGGATAAGGTGTGCTTTCATCAGAGTGGGCTGGCTTCATACTAGAGACAACTCTTTGAGGAATTTAAGGTGAGGAAAAGGCTAAAGGACACCACTTGTGGAAAGAGCACCTGGAGAGAAACTGACTTTTCCTTTTTAAAGATTTATTTATTATGTGTACAGTGCTGTACCTGCATGTTTGTCTGAATGACAGAAGAGGGCATTAGATCCCATTATAGATGGTTGTGAGTCACCATGTGATTGCTGGGAATTGAACCCAGGACCTCTGGAAGAGCAGCCAGTGCTCTTAACCTCTGAGCCATCTCTCCAGCCCCGAGAAACTGACTTTTTAAGATTATGTTCTCTAACTATGAGATTGAGGCAAAGGTTCTCTATAAACTAACCTAAGGCAAATCTAAAATCTCTATAGTGTAACAGAATCTAAGTTCGTAGCATTCACCATAAAGCTCAGCAAGGAAATCCTCTGAAATATGGCCAGCACCAATCTTCTAAGCGCTATTCAGAGACTGAAAATCCTTTGCTCAATGTACTAGTAGTGCAATCTTGATTTCACAATTTGAAGAGCTTTCACTGATGAAATAAGTTCTGTGGTCCTATTTTCTAAGAAATACATGACATTTCTAATAGAGCATGTATTAATCAGATGAGTTTTTAGCACTGCAGTATAACAGTACTGCATTCTGATTACAATACCAAAGCAGAGGTAAAACTTAGGCAGATTAATCATTTAAATGTATACAGCCTATTTGTATTTAATACATTGACCGTTGTGTAGCTGATTCTAAGGCATTCTCATCAATTCAGAAGGGAAGCATAACTCTGTTAGTCCCCATTCCCACCTCGGCCATTTTTGATATACCATAGCTAGCTTTATCCACTTGATTTGTTTTTCCAGTTCATCTGTGTTAGAGTATGTACCAATACTTTTTTTTCTACAGCTGGATATTTTCTACTGCATGGACAATACATCCTGCTTATCTGAACATTTGGATTGTTTCTTTTTGCTATTGTGACTAGTAGTGTGGATATTTGTACTCAAGTTTTTGGTTGAACAATTTTTTTTTTTTGGTAGTACTGGGGAATCAACCCCTGGACTGGTGTATGTTAGGCAAATATTCTACCACTGATCTATACACCCAGCACAGAACATCTGTTTTCAGTTCTCTAGAGTTTATACTTGAGAGTAAATTGCTGGGTCATTTCTCTTTAGCTTTCTGCAGAACTGCCATACTTTCCTGCCATGGCTACACTATCTTACACATGTCTTCACTGTTACACACAGATATAGTTTTCCATCCATCCTCACAAACACAAAATAGCCATCCTAATTAATGTGAAGTGATACTCTGGTGACACATGTTTAACTGTGGAATTAAGTTGCTGCAGCCACAGTATGCTTATTTTAAAGTTTACCAAACTTTTTCCCAAAGCCCCCTTTCAGCAGCTGCTACTTATTTTTAGGAGAGGGTTTACTGCTTCCTTTAAAGAAATACAGCCTTTAATGTAAACAAAAAATTCTGGTTAAAGCCTAAGATGTGCACAACAAAAGGCCATTTTTTTTTAACACTTCAGTAATTTCAGAGAACTTACTTTTAAATGAGTCTACTTTAAATCTCATTTTAGGTACAGACTAGCAGGTGGCAAGAATGTCTAAATACTAATTACTGAGAAAATTAGATGGATATAATTAAGTATACTATAAATTATAATGTATAATCATAAAGTTTTATTACAGAAGTTTTAAATCTCTAAATTCAAGGTAGCTTTAAATATAAGCCAATAAATAAAGCTGGCACTTACCCTGTTAAATAAGGGGTGGGGAAGATTATTTCACCACCTTTAGTGTATTAACATACAGATGCTAAAATTTAATTTATATAGTAATTATAACTGTTACATAGAAATACAGTTAATTTTGACAGAAACTGTCAAAGCTGGGTTTGGTGGCTTATAGCTAAATCCTAGCACTTGAGAAGTGGAAGCAAATGAATCAGTTCAGTGTCATCCACAGCTGGAGGCCAACCCGACTAGAGACTGTCCCAGAGCAATTAAAGAACTGAGTTCATGGTGGTGTTACAGATTCCCTAAAACAAACTTCTGATGGAGTTGTGTACTTTTTAAAAAAGATTTATTATGTATACAATGTTCTGCCCGTATATGTGCCTGCACACCAGAAGACGGCACTGAATCTCATTATAGATGGTTATGAGCCTGCATGTGGTTGCTGGGAATTGACTAAGGGACCTCTGGAAGAGCAGTCAGTGCTCTTAACCTCTGAGCCATCTCTTCTGCCAAAAGGTACTTTTAAAGAATAGAATTACATAGCCAGGAGGTGGTGGCTCACACTTTTAATCCCAGCACTTTTGAGGCAGAGGCAGGAGGATCTTTGTTAGTTCAAGGCCAACCTGGTCAGCCAGGGCTAACAGAGAAACCCTGTCTAGAAAACAAACAAACAAACAAACTAAAGAATGGAATTTCATCACCCTTTCATGTTTTTTTTTCCCCCCATCTATCGTAAACTGTATTTTTGAGACAGGGTTTCTCTGTGTAGCCTTGGCTGTCCTGGACTTACTTTGTAGACCAGGCTGGCCTGGAACTCAGTGATCTGCCTGCTTCTGCCTCCCGAGTGCTGGGATTAAAGGCGTGTGCCACCACACCCAGTGTAAACTGGTATTTTTGTTGTTTTTAATCTTAAAGAGCTTTTGGTATTTCAGTGTCAAACTGACAAAGTATGACACCTAAAAGAAACCTTGTACTTAGGGGTAGGCACTCCATTTGCTCTGGCAACCCTTTACCTGCTTTGTCTCCATGAAATGTCTATTTTAGACTTTTCATAACTGCAAAAACTATTAATTTTGTGACTGGCTTTCACTTAGGCTGTTGTAGCATCAGTTCTGGTTTATGAATTTTCCATCATTAGGTTATACTACATTTTATTTATCCACTTGTAGATTGATGGACATTCATACCACTTCCACAAATTATGTTGCTATAAACATTTGTGTACAAATTTTGTGTGGGTGTTTTCATTTCGTTTGGGCATCCCTTTATCACAGGAGCAACCTGTGGGGTCATGTGGAAACAGACTTAAATTTTGGGAAATTGCTGGAGTACTACTGAAAGCAGGTACACAATTCCTACCAACAATACAAGAGGGCTGCAGTTGCTACACATATTCAACACTAGTTTCCTCTCTGATTATAGGTATTCTAGTTTGAAGTGGTATTGGTTTTGCCTTTTAATTTACATTCCTCTAGGGAACACACAGTCCCTACTTATAAGACTCCTAATGGATTCCTAAAAGAGTATCATATCCTGCACTAATTTGTGTGTGTACATATTTATGATAAAGTTTAATTGATGTACTAAGCACAATATAATACCAATACATAGAAAAGTATAAAAAGCTATTTAAAGCCCAATTCTTTGCTTGCTTGCTTGCTTGTTTTCTTGAGACAGGGTTGGCTGTCTTGGGCTCTTCTTTGTAGACCAGGCTGGCTGGGAACTCAGAGATCCACCTGCCTCTGCCTCCCGAGTGCTGGGATTAAAGGTGTGTGCCACCACTGCACCGGCCTCAATTCTTTCTTAAAAAATATTTTTTGGAGCCGGGAGTGGTAGCACATGCCTTTAATCGCAGCACTGGGGAGGCGGATACAGGCAAATCTCTTAGAGTTCGAGGCCAGTCTGGTCTACATAGGGAGTCCAGGACAGCAAAGGCGCTACACAGAGAAACCCTGTCTCAAAAAACAACAAAACAAAGCAAGAAAAGAGCCAGGCGTGATGGTGCACGCCTTTAATCCTAGCACTTGGGAGGCAGAGGCAGGCAGATCGCTGTAAGTTTGAGGCCAGCCTGGTCAACAAAGGGACTCCAGGACAGCCAAGGATACACACAAAAAGCCCGTCTCCAAAAACCAAAAGCCAAACAAAACAAAAACAAAAAAAAACAAGGTTCAACACAAGGACTGAAATTGTGGAAAGCTAAAGTGTAGATGAGAGAATACTAAGTCTGGGCAAAAAAAGAGCCACTGTAACTAAAGCCAGAACAGTTCCTAAGAACTAGTCTTATCTTAAGTGCCCAATAAAACAGCTTTTTTTTTTTTTTTTTTTGGTTTTTCGAGACAGGGTTTCTCTGTGTAGCCTTGGCTGTCCTGGACCCGCTTTGTAGACCAGGCTGGCCTCGAACTCACAGCGATCCACCTGCCTCTGCCTCTCCGAGTGCGCCACCACGCCCTGCTAAAACAGAATTCTTACCATTCATTGGCAGAGTGGAAATTGCTGACAAGGCAGAAGGGAACCTAGTTTTATTTCTTCTCCTGTAACAATGACATAGAAGGCATCACTAACACAGCTGCTTTGCTTCTTTTTTTACCTGAGTCCCAGTATTGCTGTTCACTGAACCTAGCTTGTAATAATTGTTATTTACTAATAATATATTTGCCTAAATGTATCTAAAAACTAAAGAACTTCTGAATGGCATAGGGTTTTTTGTTTTTTTGTTTTGTTTTGTTTTTTCCAGACAGGATTTCTTCTCCCTGCCGCCGGGGCTGTCCTGGAGCTCTGCCTGAGTGCTGGAATTAAAATGTGCCACCATCGCCTGGCAAAAAAATTTTTTTAAAAATATTATACAGTATTCTATATGCATGCATGCCTACATACCAGAAGAGGGCACCAGATCTCATAGATGGTTGTGAGCCACCACCGGTTGCTAAGAATTGAACTCAAGACCTTTGGAAGAGCTCTTACCCTCTGAGCCATCCCTCCAGCCCATTTTTAGATTAAAAAGACTTTTTAAATGTATGGTTTGTCTTCATGTGCCTGTTCAGCACATGTACAATGCTCAGGGTAGAAGAGACCAGTGGAGCCGCTGGAACCTGTGTTACAGATAGTTGTGAGACCCCACATGGGCTCTGGCGATCTGCAAGAGCAGTCAGTGTGCTCTTACCCACTGAGCCATCTCTCTACCTCTTAGTTTTTAAAATTACTATGGTGCTAACTTAGGATCCTACTCCTGAACTTAAGTTTTGTATTTTTTTTACTTTATATGCCATTAAAAAAATACACTATCATATTTTCATTTTCTCCAGACCTCCCTTATTGAGAACACAACTGATGGGCTAAGGAAGTTTCAATCACATCAAACGAAGCTGACTAATCGAACACTTTATGCCAGTAACATATTTCAGATACTCAAACTGTTTAACTTCAGTTTTGCTAAATTCACTTTTTAAAAAAATTTATGAACAATTTAGAAATACACATTTTACAAGTAATTGACTTTAGAAACAAATTTTTGAAGCTGGGTGTAGCGGTGCACACTTTTAATCCCAGCACTTCTGAGGCAAAAGGCAGGTGGATCTCTGTGAGTTCAACATTAGCCTGGTCTACAAAGCAAGTACAAATACAGCCTGGGCTGTTACACATATAAATTGTCTCAAGAAAACAAATGAATCAAAGTCATTTTTGATTCATGAGTTTGCCTAAATCCAAAAGAGCTATGAAGAATCATAAAAAGGCAGTTTATATGAGATTGACAGAAACCCACTCCAACTAGTAGCGTTACGGCATGTACCTCTGTTGTCACCTTAATAAATCGCATACAGCTTTGTGTTGACATCTTGAAATGCTAAATTACGGTGCTTGTGGACTACTCTCTAGCTATGGGTTCCACTAATGTTAGCTGCCAAATGTAGGCATACTTTTTTTTTTTTTTTTTTTGAGAAAGGTCTGTTTCCCAGACTGACCTCAAACTAAGAAATAGGCAGTGACAGTTTCTGGCAGTCCTTACACCTTCCTGGAGCATGGTACTGGGATCGAACTCAGCACATACGAGGCCAGCACCCTACCAACCGAGCTTGGTCACCAGCCCTTCATACCCTCTTCTTGATCTGACTTTTGAACTTCATGGCTTTAAATGGTATTCTATTAGAAGAAAATAAAATTTTCATACTGCACGTTTCTTCAATGCACTTAATAAGCCATGGTTGTTTACTGCCAACTTAAACCGTTAGTAAACTCACTGGCATTTGTCTAGTTCGCCCTACCATGTAGGGAGAAGACTTGGATAGGGCTTCACTGGATTGTAGCGTCTGGATCCAGCTTCTCTGGCCATCTTGTTGGGAAATGGGGCTAGCTTATGTGACTGAGGGTGAGGAGGCTTGAGAAGACATGTTGTGGGAGGAGCCACTATGAGGAAGACATGCTTGTGTCCAGAACTTTGCTATGTAAGGAAATGTTTCAGATACTGTTAAGGCTCAAAAGAACACACACTCATGGTTTTTTATCATTTTATTAGGAATAATTCCAAATGGGTTATGAAGAAAACTTATTCATTGAATTTGATGAGTTTTCAAAAATTCTTAATGAAGATATGTTCATCAATAAACAGTAAAATTATCAGCAGAACTATCGTATACTGGGCAAAGAGCCAGGCTGATTCCAAAAGCAACATGCAACATAAAAAAGATAACAATATAAAGGAAAACAATCTGCTGAGTATTAAAAGTTATCTCAATATGAACTCTTTGCAACCAGCACAGAAGTAGCTATCAAATCCAAACCACATCAAGGTAAGTTTGGCTGATGGAAGCCTGGAGTGAATAATAATGTGAGGTGGTGTGGGGACCCTCAGTACAAGAAAACTGAGTAGTGTTTCGGAGCACATCTCTGGCCGGTACAAGCAGTATTAGAAAATCTTTTTTGGTAAGGGGTAGAAATAAATACAAATGGAATGCTACATTTTTAAATCAGCAGACCGTTGTAGGAATGATAAAGGTATCAGTAAAGTATCAAGGGAATAACTTTAAAACATTATTGGTGGGCTCAAAAAACACTCAAAACAGATTTGTTTAACGGTGTCTCAATAGCTATATATCCAGGCATTTAGGTTTAAGGGAAGTATAATAATGGATACTTTTTCCCCCAAGAAGAATTTTTCTTTAACCCAAGCATATTGCTACATAGCAACATTGTACTTGGTAGACAATAATTGGCAACAAAACAAGTTTTAAATGCTGTAATTTCTGCCCAAACCTGTCTCAGGTATCCTTTAATAACCAAGATGCAAACTAATTTTGTTGTAATAAGCCTAGACCGATTCTATCAAACGACATGTGTCCTTGGTTAGATCTCCAGTTTCTTTAACGTTTGGAAAGTTCATTTGACAGCCAATCGAGTCCCTCATACAGGCCAGTTCCTTGTGTAGCACAAGTGGCTTGGACATACCACTGTGAAGAGAAGATAAAACACGTGATTAACAGGATAATACAGATTGCCATCTTTTTGGGTTTTTTGTTTTTGTTTTCAAGACAGGGTTTTTCTGTCTTGGACTCATTTTGTAGACCAGGCTGGCTTCGAACTCACAGAGATCCACCTGCCTACACCACCTAGAGTGCTGGGATTACAGGCGGGTGCCACCATGCCCAGCTAGACTGCCATTTTTAAACAAAGAATATTAAGTCCCCATAAATGCCCAATAGCCCTAATGAGTAAGTAATCAAAAGAATACAAGGATGGAAACTATAGTCACAGTGATAAGCATAAGGAAATAAATAATCTACGTACATCCCACAAACATGAATTTCATACTCTCGGTAACTACAAAGGTCACTCAAAATTGTTGTTTAGGAATTTTATCACATTTCCTGTTTCTCACCATACCCACTTAAACTACATCTATTAGTAAATGAATTTATCCTTTCATTATACCCCAAAACTAAGTAGAACACATTTGCAGACTTGTTAGACTTTGATTTTTGTAGTACTAGAGATTATTTACAGTGCCTCATTTATGCTAAGCAAGTCCTCTAACATTTAAGCCATAGTCCCAGTCTGAAAGGGATAAATTTCTGAAAGATGTTTGTTGATATTCTAAATTTTCACATAATTTTACTTTTGTAAAAAATTTTAGCAGAGCTAGAGGCAAGTGGATCTCTGTGAGTTTGGGGTCATCCTGGTCCACAGAGTGAGTCCAGGACAGCTAGGGCTACACAGAGAAACCGTGTCTCGAAAACCCAAAAATAAATAAATAACTTACTTTAGAATATAACAGTATTACAAAAAATTTCACTTTTTAAACAGTAAAAATTCTTCCCCTCCCCCTTACTCCCGAGACAAGGTTTCTTCTGTGTAGCTTTTGCTGTCCTAGTCTCACTCTGTAGACCAGGCTAGCATCAAACTCACAGAGATCTGCCTGCCTCTGCCTCTACCTCTCCCTGAGTGCTGGGATTAAAGGCATGCGCCACCACACCCAGCTCTTAAACAGTAAAAAAAAAAAACTTTTTTCAAGACAGGGTTTCTCTGTATAACAGCTCTCTGGCTGTCACTTTGTAGTCCGGTCTGGCCTGGAACTCATGGAGATCCGCCTGCCTCTGCCTCCCAAGTGTTGGGATTAAAGGCGTGCGCTACCACCGTCCGGCAGCAAAAATTCTTAATTGCTTGTATGACACAATAAAATCTAAATATTAAAAAGAGACGGGGGAGCACACCTGTAACCCCAGCACCCAGGGTGGCAGAGATTAGGCAGATTTGAGTTTGAGGCCAGCCAGGTCTACAAAGTCAGTCTAAGGACAGCCAAGGCTACAGAAAAAAGAAAAAGAAAAAAAAAAAAGAAAAAGAGAGAGACCTTGTCTCAAAACAAAGCAAAACAAAACTTCCCACAAAACTTCAAGCACCTAGAAAATGGATAGTTTATTCATTTTTAACTGACTAGTCTTATTTCACCTTAGAATAAAAAATGTACTTTAACGTTGCAAGGCCACTGTAGGTTTACCACGCGGCCAGATATCTATCTGAATGCCAAAGGGAGGGGAAGGATACCAATTCATATTGCCACAGCATGAACAATTTCTGTCTTTCATGATGTATCCTTTTGATCTATGTGGGCCATGGCAATAGGCTATACAATGAACAAGTCGCATCATATGTTCCTTGTTGACAAGCTAATGCAAAGCTGTAGTAAAGTGTGGGAAATGCAGTTTTGGGCAGCATCTACTGTCTTTTGAAGACATGGTCTCATGTCTGTGGTACAATCTATGTGTTAGATTTTGCCATTACATCAATCACTGATGTAAAATGATAAGCTGTTTGATAGCAGGCACAATATTTCTTGGAATTTTGTACTCAAAATATATTTTTAAAAATGTATCAGTAGAGGTTCCTCCATAAGGTTTCAAAGTTAGTAAGCGAAGAATACTAAACAATATGATTTAAAATATAGTTGCTATATCTCAGGACTTTTATGACCAACCCAAAGGGTAGGGCTTGGTATGACTGTATGGTTACAATCCCAGCTCTCAGTAAAGAAAAGCAGGAGGATATCCCTAAGTTCAAGGCCGGAATACACTACTTAGTGAGCAACACTTGAAAAAAAGCAAGCCAAGTATAAAATTCGCCTTGATCTCCCTAACTATCTATCTATCTATCTATCTATCTATCTATCTATATTAAAAGATACAAAACTAAGAATGTCCATAATCTCTACATATTCAACTCAACACTATTAATGTATCAACATAGAACATAAAGCTGATAAAAATAAAAAATAGAAAACTGAGAGACTGCCAGTGTTTTTTTTTTAATTTTTCTTTCTTTCTTTTTTTTTTTCTCCCCGAGACAGGGTCTCTCTGTGTAGCCTTGGCTGTCCTGGACTCATTTTGTACACCAGGCTGGCTTCAAACTCACAGAGATCTGCCCGCCTCTGCCTCTTGAGTGCTGGGATTAAAGGCGTGCGCCACCACACCTGGCACATTGTATATTTTCTATAAATCATATTACCACATTTTTATAAATGTTCGATCCGTCCAAAGGAAATAATTATAACTCATTTAAACTGGGCAGGCATGTGGCATATGCAGAGTTAGGCAGACCTTTTGTGTTTGAGTCCAGCCTGGTCTACATAGTAAGTTTAAAGTAAGTCAGGACTACAGTGAGACTCTGCCTCCAAATATTAACAACAACACCACTAACAGGCAGCTGAGTATTAGCTTAATTACCCTATTTCACAAGTGAGGAGCTTAGTGTCACGTCCATATACTTACTGTTCTGTTACGGAGAGACTGAAGACCTAATTTATCTGTCATCTCACTGATGGCCATAGCATTTGGCAAATCCTGTTTGTTTGCAAAAAGCAGCAGCACTGCATCCTGCAGCTCATCTTCCAGAAGCTGGAAATAAAGGCTAAACCGTTAGAAGCAACTCATCTTACGTCACACTGACTACTCAACACTCCTCCTAAATAGACATTTTATTCCACACCGAATGCGCTATTAAATACCAATTAAATCTCTCCATGTAAATTTCAAGTACTCTTGTAAATCTTATATCCTTCACTTTGATCAAATAATGATTTGCCTTTAAGAAAATAAACTTGGGCAAGAGATGGCTAAAAGCACTGACTGCTCTTCCAGAGGACCAGGGTTCAAGTCCCAGCACCCACATGCCTGCTTACAACTGTCTTAACTCCAAGATCTGACACCCTCACAGAGACACACATGCAGGTAAAACATCAATGCACATAAAAATAAATAAATAAATAAACTATTTTAAAAAAGGGGGCCAGGGGGTGGGGGTGGAGAGATGGCTGCTCTTCCAAAGGTCCTAAGTTCAATTCCCAGCAACCACATGGTGGCATGGTGGTGCACACCTTTAAGCCCAGCACCCAGGAGGCAGAGGCAGGTGAGTCCAGGATAGCCAAGGCTACATAGAGAAACCCTGTCTTGAAGAACCAAGAAAAAAAAAAAAAAAAAAAGACAAAGAAGAAGAAGGAGAAGAAGTTGGTAAGAAGAAGTAATTGTGATACATTATATAATGTGGATAAATGTTGGGGGGAAAAAAAACCCATGCTACACCCAAGACTCTAATATTAAATGATTATTACGCTTACATGAAATTTAAAATAAGTGACTGTATAACAGGAATCAGAGCATAAAGGCTTTTCTGTGCATTCTTAAGAACTTGGAAACAATATAGTTTCCCAAGTTTATTTCTCCCTCTAAAATGTGTAACCACTGACAATATTCAAAAACATACATCTTGAAAATGATTACTTAAAGTTCATACTCACCATTTTCTGCAGCACAGCTGCTCCTTCCTGAATTCTTTCACGATCATTGCTATCTACCACAAATATAAGACCCTAGGGAAGAATGCTTTAATTAATTATAGCAGTTAAACTTAAGGGCCCCACTAAATATACACAGCAGAACAGTATGGAGTATTAAACATGGGGTAGAAGATATGCTCTTATGTCCTAACTAGTTTTAAGTCAACAAGCTAGAGTCATCGGAAAGGAAGAAAACTCATGAGAAAATGCCTCCAAGATCCAGCTGTAAATTATTTATTGATATTGAATGGCCCATCCCACGGTGGACAGATACAGTGGCCTCAGTTGGTCTATTCTGAGATCAGAGCATGCACAACACTTCTAGAAGTCAGAATGTAACTGCTATAAATTCCAAAGTCTGATGGCTTAGTAGCTGCGCTCTCTGCTTTTAAGTTTTCTGGGCTAAGACTGTGGCTTAGCTGGTGGAGTCCTAGCCTAGCATGTAGCAAGCCCAGCATAAACTGGACCCAGTGTCAACGCCTGGAGGTAAGAGGATCACAAGGTCAAGTCATCCTCAACTACACAGTAAGCTTGAGGTCAGCTGGGCTACATGAAAGCTGTGTCTCTGAAGAAAAGATTAGCTGGGTGTAGTGGCGCAGGCCTTTAATCCCAGCACTCGGGAGGCAGAGGCAGGCGTCTGTGAGTTCGAGGCCAGCCTCGTTTACAGACTGAGTCTAGGACAGCCAAAGCTACACAGATAAAACCTGTCTCAAAAAAACCAAAAAGAAAAGAAAAAAGATTAATTTAGTAAATGAAAAACCTCAAGATGGGACTTGCCTACAAAGCAAGTCCAAGACAGCCAAGGCTACACAGAGAAACCCTATCTTTAAAAAAGAAAAAATTGGGGGCTGGAAAGATGGCTCAGTGGTTAAGAGCACTGTCTGTTCTTCCAGAGGTCCTGAGTTCAATTCCCAGCAACCACATGGTGGCTCACAACCATCTATAATAGGATTGGATGCCCTCTTCTGGCTTGTAGGTGTACATGCAAGTAGAGGACTTATATACAGAAAATAAATAAACTACCTATATATGTGTCAAAGAACTGCCTAAAAAAAAAAAAAAAGAAAAAATTATATTATATAGTTACTTTGTGTTACTAGCAAAAATACTTTTTCTTAAAAATGATTAACTTTAAGCTACAGGGAAGTTATTCTTGAAATCAAACACCTGATCATAATTACATTCCTCCTCTTCCCTTTCCTCCCTCCAACAACTCCCATGTACCCCCACCAAAGCCCTTTGTTCTCTTTCAAATTCATGGCCTCTTTTTCTTTGTTGTTAACGTTTATATTCCTAAATACATCAATATAACCCGCTTGGTCAATAGTTTTTATATACTTCATTAAAAAAAAAGTCTTGCTCTAAAATGTGGCCTGCTAACTCTAATTGGGAGAAACAAGCCCTAAACAAATATCTCATGAAAAATTCAAGATTTGCAGCTGGGGTGGTGGCACACACCTGTAGTCCCAGCACTCAGGGGGGCAGAAGCAGGTGGACTGCTGTGAGTTCGAGGCCAGCCTGGTCTATAAAGCAAGTCTAGAACAGCCAAGGCTACACAGAGAAACCCTGCCTCAAAAAACAAAAACTTCAAGGTTTGCATGATCAAACAAAAATGGTGTCAGTAAGCATTTTGAAAATATCTACAAATATCACAATTTTATACAACAAAAGAAGTAGCATTAGGAAACAAATGAATTAAGATTTCTAAAAAGCCGGGCATGGTGGGGCACGCCTATAGTCCCAGCATTTGGGAGGCAGAGGCAGGCGATCGCTGTGAGTTCAAGGCCAGCCTGGTCTATCAACTAAGTCCAGGACAGCCAAGGCTACACAGAGAAACCCTGTCTCCAAAACAAAACAAAACAAGAAAGACTTCTAAAAATTTTCAAATGGCACAGTACATGAAATTCTCAGTTAATGAAACAATAGTTAAATTGCACCTCTATTAAAAATCTATATCTTATATTATACTTAAATGTTTGGTAAATGTTCTTTCCACAACTCTAACCCCTACAGAATTTTTCTGGTTAAATAATTTCATTTTTTAAATGGGTGCGTGCCTGTGTGTGTGTGTGTGTGTGTGTGTGTGTGTGTGTGTGTGTGTGTGTCTGAGTGCTCTGTATATATACACATATAGGAGCCTGCAGGCAGAGGTATCAAAGAGCGTATCAGAGTCCCCCGAAACTGGAGTTACAGATGGTTATAAAGCACCTCCTGGGTGCTGGAAATCAAACCTAGGCTTTTGCGAGAGCAACTAGCACTCTTAACTGCTAAGCCATCTTCCCAGCCCAATCTCATTTTCTAACATTACAGTTTCTGTTTTTCTAAATGTAAATAATGTCATCAGTTCAAGTAACATTAGTAAGAGAAATATTTTAAGAATAAATTCTAAGCCGGGCATGGTAGTACATGCATTTAATCCCAGCACTCGGGAGGCAGAGACAGGTGGATCGCCGTGAGTTCAAGGCCAGCCTGGTCTACAAAGCGAGTCCAGGACAGCCAAGGCTACACAGAGAGACCCTGTCTCAAAAAACAAAACAAAACAAAAAAGCAAAAAAGAAAGAAAGAAGTTCTAGGGCTGGAGAGATGGCTCAGCAGTTAAAAGCACTGACTGCTCTTCCAGAGGTCCTGAGTTCAGTTTCCAGCAACCACATGGTGGCTCACAATCATCTATAATGTGATCTGATGCCCTCTTCTGGAGTTCAGTTGTACATGCAGATAGAGCACTATATACATAATAATAAAAAACCTTTTTTAAAAAAGGAATAAATTCTAAGTTAGTTCTTTCCTATAATAGCCTAGAATCAACAGTATGAAAAACCTAGGCTTCTAAAGATAAACACATCTGTTTTTATGAAAAGATTACTTTAAGCCAAACAAATTGGGAGCGGCAGAGTTTGGTTCAATGGTAAGAGCATTTCCTGCTCTAGTGAAGGACGCAAGTTCAGTTCCTAGTACCCACACGGCAGTTCCAACCATCCATAAATCCAGTTTCAGAATATCCAACAAACATCTCTGACTCTGCAGGCCCCAGGCATGTATGTGGTACACATACATATATGTAGGCAAAAAAGTACATACATACAAAATAAAAATGAATCTTTTTTAAAAAGCCAAATAAATTATTTAGAAAAGCAAAAGAGGAGCTGGAGAGATGGCTCAGAGGTTAGAACACTGGCTGCTCTTCCAGAGGTCCAGAGTTCAATTCCCAGCAACCACATGGTGGCTCACAACCATCTGTAAAGTGATCTGATGCCCTCTTCTGGAGTTCAGGTGTTCATGCAGGCAGAATACTGAATATATAATAAATAAATCTTTAAAAGACTTGGAATTATCTAATGAGGAGAGAAGA
Organism: Acomys percivali; assembly: GCA_907169655.1. Classification (NCBI taxonomy): domain Eukaryota; kingdom Metazoa; phylum Chordata; class Mammalia; order Rodentia; family Muridae; genus Acomys; species Acomys percivali. The sequence goes on along the minus strand of OU015746.1, from coordinate 101,832,540 downwards.
ATTTACCACAATAAACAATTAGTTTCATTTAAGTGTTAGGAGTAGAACTGGTTAGGAATGCTAGAATGCAAGCTGAAACAGCTTAGCTGTAATTACACCAGGACACATAGAGCTTTCCCTAGCAGGCAAGAACTCCCTAGGATGAAGAATGGTCTAGCTTTTAATTTTAAGATCCAGAGAGGCCAGGACTAGATCTAATCTCAAAATCATGATTGACATGTCTTATGAAGATTCTAAACAAATACAGGGATAATACTATTGTTTTAAAGTTTAAAAATAAGCAAGATTTAAATCGTGCCTAATTTTGTTTCAAATATATAGTCCCTAAAATAAATATCTAAAACTTACCTTAAAACAGTTTAAGGTGCTAGCACATTGCAAATGAGCAGTGGTTAAGCATGTCCTAATAACTGATACCAGTTATATATGACAGCTTATTGTGTTAGTTTCTATTTCCACAATCAAGTTTTTTTAAAGCCTTTACTTTCGAAAAATCTGTTTTCTCTCCAAAACCATTGTGAATTAACACATTCTTGTTCTATAGTAAAAACTTACATCACAGATTTATTTTTATTTCATATATTTAACACGATATACTACTTAAGTCAGGATGGGTGCAGACACTCAATATTCACTGCTACCAGGCTACAATGTACCTCAACGGAGAATAAGCACAACATTGCACATCTTAAATATCCCAAATGTTTAATATACTACTTCAAAAAATTCCCAACTTTGGTAGTAAACAAAACCTGAGGTATAACCCATCATGTGGTAGAAAAGACAAGCGAACTGAGACCAGGTTAGCAAAAAAAGGAATTCTCAATCTCTATTTTTTTTTAAAGACAGGCTCTCCCTATGCAACCTTAGCTGGCCTGGAACTTGCTATACAGAGAAGGCTGGATTTGAATTTACATTTATTCTCCTGCTTCCCAAGCTACGATTACAGGTATGTGCCACTGCCGCCCAGCACGGAGTTTCAGTTTCCTCACATTTAGAAACCCCAACACAATGATGCATGTCTGCAATCGCAACACTCAAAGAGAAAAAACAAACAAACAAAAACCCCACAAGACAGGAGAATTAGAATAGTTCTTCTCACCAGGAAATTATTTTTGGTCCTAGGGAAGTTTCTTAGGCAAGTGTGCAAGCCTTTGTAGTTGTCACAACCAGACTGGGAAGGTAGAATGACTCCTGGCATTGAATAGGCAGACACTAAGGATGCTGTTAAGCATCCAAGAGAGGCTTCCCCACAGTTCAGAAATGTTAACAGAGCTACTGTTTAAAGAACCCAAACTAGCAAAATCAGTACAAGAGAACTTGATAGAAGTACAAAATCTAAGAAGCTTGTCCCACTGAATCAATCTGTATTTTCAACAGACACCCAGCTGATTCCTATGCACACTAAGGTGCTAGAATGCTAAGGCTGCATGGCTTATATGCCCAAGATTCTGACTTATAACTAGACTTTAGAGATGTTTCAAAACTCTCCCAGTGGTTCAAAATGCATCCAAATTTGACAACCCATAATCTATGCAATCACCAAGGTCTCTTTCACGCCAGCAAATCCTGAATGATAATATAAAAGCACCCTTACATGTTACCACAGCGGGCTGAGCTAAATCAAGTTGTACCACTGTCTTATTAGATCCGCTGGATACACACCTTAATCTCAAAATTAAGGTTAAAATAAAAAGAACTACTGATGAAATGATTTATTCTTGAAAATTCATTTACGCCCACTCAAAATCTCCCTGGAGCAGTTATATTTAGTTCTTCCACACCCTGTAACTGAACTTTCAAAGGCATGAGTGAAAGTATACTAAAGAAGGAGACTGGTACTGAGAAGAATATAAACCAAGCAAACACTCACTATAAAATTCAGGGTATACAATTTATAAATTCTAGTTCCCAATATATGGCGTTTCTCACCTGGGTGTTCTGGAAGTAATGCCTCCAGAGAGGCCTAATCTTATCTTGGCCACCCACATCCCATACCGTGAAGCAAATGTTCTTATACTCTACTGTTTCCACATTAAAACCTGTAAGAAAAAAACACAAAATGACCACTGTGCACAACAGCGTACCAAGAAAATAAACCCCTGTAATCAGAAATTCTCTTTTTAAGTCTTTTTAAACCTCACCAAATCATCTCTAAGATTAACAAAAACAAATCTTAATTTCTTTGTTTTTTTGAGACAGGGTTTCTCTGTGTAGCCTTGGTTATCCTGGACTCACTCTGTAGACCAGGCTGGCCTCGGACTCACAGAGATCCGCCTGTCTCTGCCTCCGGAGTGCTAGGATTAAAGGCGTGCGCCACCACGCCTGGCTCAAAATTTAATTTTATACCGTATAAAGTTATCTATAAATTTTCTTACCAATGGTAGGAATGGTGGTGACTATCTCCCCTAACTTCAGTTTATACAGAATTGTCGTCTTGCCAGCAGCATCCAATCCAACTAGAAGAAGACACCATAGATTCAAAATCTGATCAAACATATATAAGGAAGCAATTCAACAATAATTTAGTTTCACAGAAAAAGTTAACTGCTTGATACACAAATGAGTTAAATGTAATTGTTCTCATTTCTGTCCCGCCCACTAAATCAACACGCCCTACAACTCCTTCCATTTTCCTTTTAGACCTATAGACCAATGGCTTTCAACTTGCAGATTGCAACCCCTGTGGGGGTCAAATGATCCTTTCACAGGGGTTGCCTGAGACCATCTGCATACCAGATACTTACATTAGATTTATAATAGTAGCAAAATTATACTTATGAAGTAACAATGAAAATAACTGTGTGGTTGGGGTTTAGCACAGTGTGAGGAACTGTGTGCTAAAGGGGCACAGCATTGGGAAAGTTGCTATAGACAGAGAAAAAGACTATCTGGCATACTTGAGTGCTAATCTCTGGGCACTATGCCATCAACCAGCTGAGTGCCTTTGTTTGGAGCAGACGGGCCTCATACTCATTATGTGGCTGAGGATGGCCTTTAACTCTTGCTATTCCTGCCTCTATATGCCTGAACAGTGTTGCATCTGTTAGGAATGGAAGAATCCAGCATACTACACCAACTAAGCTACATTTCCAGACCAAAAAATAATACACTCAAATAACTACACATTGTGTTTTGAATAAATGTTCTTCACGCTGCAGATGTGACTTAGTGGTTAAGAGCAAGTACTGGTTTAGTTCCTGGCATCCACTACCAGATAGATCACAAGCGCCTATAACTCAGGCCCCAAGGGATTCGACGCCTTCTTCTGGCCTGCACAGGTGCTATACTCATGTGCAAGCCCACACCCACACACTGGCACATATATACACATAGTTAAAAATTAGAAGTAAAATCTTCCTTTTAGAAAGTTAATGCTAAGAGGGAACATATGTAACTATGTCCTAGTCTCTGTAGTAACATCAAATATGCACAAATAAGATTCAAAGTACTGATCTGTGTTATGAAAATGGACCCATCATAGTCTTCTCTAATTATTTATTTTGTTGTCTTGCTTTGTAAAACAGGATTTCATGTTGCACAGCCTGATCTCAAACTCACATCATACCAAAGCTGGCCTGGACATCCTGATGCTTCTGACACTGCCTCTGAAATGCTAGAATTACAGGCATATGCCACAACACATGGCTAAATGATGTCTCTGTTCTTAATCCATGAGACACAGGTAAGCAGGGGGATATACTTGTTTATGGGACAAAGTCTGTATTAGAAGGTTTACATATGCCTCTTTATTAGACTGGGTAGCACTGGCTATTCTATAGACCAGGCTGGCCTGGAACTCAAGACATCTACCTACCTCTGCTTCCCAAGTGCTGAGACTGAAGGCGTGCACCACTGTGCCTAGTCTTTTCCTTTTTTAAAAAAAAAGCTTATCCCAGAATTTTAAAACTAAATCAACTAAGCACTAGTTCAGGCAAAACATCTACTTAATGTTTAGATCAAACCACAACTTAACACATGAAAACAATGCTAGTGGTTTTAACCTCATCCATCCAGTTTATATTTCTATGCATGTAGGTTTGACTTTTTTCAGTTTCTCCAAGAGAAATGAAAAGCTACAGAAGTTGGACTTCCACCTATAAAACAACCTTTTCTGCTCTGTATCCTGCAAACAGTAGTGTCTCTTTGGAGATGTTGTTTAAACACAAATATGGTCTGTACTCCCAGCAATATTTCGGAATCTAGCTGTGAGAATATGGGAGGTGAGGAGGGGTGCTGAGGGGGTGGAAGAAGGGTGGGAATCAAGCACATATTCATTTTCTTATTCCTATGCTCCCTAATTGACCCTGACTCTCATTTGTTGATCCGGGTACCAGTTTTTTCCTTCCAGTCTACTATGACATATGACTAGTCTACCTCCACTTATAGGCCCTACAAACATTAACTGTTAAACAAAGTATTTGTTTTTCAAATGTGGAACAGTATCAGTAAGATGAGCAAATCTGAGGTGGTAGCTTAATGGTATCTTCAGAAAAAAGGAAAAAAAAGGAGCGAAACAGAGCCAGACCTTTCAATTCTATGAAGAATCCTTTTAAGGCTTCTCTGGGTGATTTTGATCAAATTTTACTAACCTCAAAACTCACCTTGGGGCCAGATGGGGTGTCATGCCTTTATTCCCAACACTTGGGAGGCAGAGACAGATAGATCTCTGTGAGTTTGAGTCTACGCACATAGCTGTTCACAAATATGCACAATGACATTATCATGAGAACTAAAAATAACTATAATCAATTTCCATCAACTGATAAATGGATAAACACAATGCAATTACCATCTGGCTACGGACATCACAGAACACTAATACATGTTACACATGTTATACAAATTAAGAAAACAACTGTGCCAAGTGAAAGCACTACACATAAAAAAAAAAAATCCATATATTATTATTATTCCACTAGTAAAATGTCTAGAACAGAAAAACAGAAACAAAGTACATTAGTGGTTGCCATGGATGGTGAAAGAATAAAATGGGAGTGACTGATAAAAGTTATGGGATTCATTCTGGGCAGTCATGAAAATATTCTAGAATCTGACAGTGGTGACTTATACTTCAGAGGCGGCACATTTTTTATTAGTTTAATGATTTTGTGAGTTACTATGTGTACGTGTGTGGCTGCACGCATGCATGACTGGTGCCTGCGGAGGCCAGAGGTCAGCCTGCAGGAGTCAACGCTGTCCTTCTACCATTCCAGTTGTCAGGCTTTGCAGCAAGTGCTGGGACATTTTGAAGGCCCAGGTGACTTATGATTTACGAACATATGCCTCTATTTACAAAAATCAGAAAAACAAGAGTTGGTCAGTGGTGAATCTCAGAATATGGGAATGGGACAGAAGAATCAGGACCCATCCGAGGCCACAAGAGACCTTGTCTCAGAAAATACCCATCAACATAAGAAAGGTGATTCTGATGCCAGAGCTTTCAAATAATACTAATATACTGTAATCTTACTTTTAGGATGTTAAGACTATTATATCTTAATATCTTATCTAATTCCTCAGAAGTTTGACCATCTAAAGAGAAACTAGACCTACTAGGTACAGAAAAAATAAGTTTGGGGGGCTGGAGAGATGACTCAGAGGTTAAGAGCACTGACTGCTCTTCGGGAGGTCCTGATTTCAATTCCCAGCAACCACATGGTGGCTCACAACCATCTATAATATGATCCGATGCCCTCTTCTGGCCTGCAGGTGTAAATACAGGCAGAGCACTGTATACATAATAATAAATAAATAAATCTTAAAAAAAAATAAGTTTAGGTTTTGCTAAAATTAATGTTTGAATTTTTCTTCTACCCAACATAACTGAGTATTTTCCCTTTTATGAACAAATTAATTAGCAACAAGTTATCAAAGGCTAGTAATTATGTTTAAAATAACGGCCTAAGAAAATGCTTGTAATATATTAAGTAAAAAGGGAACACAAAACGGGTTTAAAGGACTAAAACCTGCTAAAATATGGAGAATAAATGTGACAAGTAGGGACTGAAGAGATGGCTCAGTTGCAAGCACTGTTGTTCTTCTAGAGGACCTGAGTTCAGTTCCCAGCACACACATCGGGCTGTACACAATGGCGTGTAACTATAGCTCCAGGAGATCTCAGATACACATAAAGTAAGTAATAATAGTGAAATGGTTGAATTATAGGTGGTGATCACTTTTTTCATGTCTTAATTTCACAAAAAGGGGATTTATAAAAACAATCAGAACCAAGAATTACCTAATAAAATATTAAGGGGGGAAATGTGGAACATCTATCACTCTAGATTAAAGCCTCACTTACTAGTACATTTAGTATATTTTTAAATGAGCAAATAGAGGGTCCTTCAAGGTACTCAGGAGGTAGATCAAGCTCAACCTCAGCTACCGAGGAGAGGCCAGCCTGGGCTACACTGAGATCCTTTCTCAAAGAACCTGGCAGGGCGGCTCAGTGAGTATACATTCTTCATCCCCAAAGCCTTCTCCCCAAGGTCAAAGAAGATAGTAATTAGTAAGTCTTCTACAAAATACATTAGTAATTTCAGAAATAAATTTAAGTATTTATTTGCCAAAAGTACACCTCATCACAGACCTCTAAGATATGGACCTGCCTTACAATTCAGAGCTACTGCTTTCTAACTCTGGTTACCTGAGTAATCTAAGATGAAAACTAGTCCTTGAATTTGAATTTAGTATTATTCAAATGAGTAAACATTCCTTATAAATAACTAGTACATCATTTCTGTGGATCAATAGTCTAGAAGATGTTAAACTCAACATATTTCACTGGCTTTTTATTTGTTAGTGTTTAAAAAACAGTATTACTGGCCTCAAATTTGAGATTCTCTGGTTTTTGCCTCCTTGGTGCTGGGATTACTGACACACCCCATCATGCTACCCCTGGCTTGGCTGACTTTTAATTATGGTTAAGTATTAGCCATATCTTCCAACATCTTCTCAAATTAATTTTGGGAGATCTGCTGGTATAGAAATTAAGTTTTCATTTCCACAGTACTTGAGCAAACCAAACTCTTATACCAGGCTAATTACTGTCTCTCAATACACTTCTAAACAGTAATCTAGGGCTACAGATGTAGCTCAGTGGGTGTGTATGTGGTCAAAACTCAAGAGACCCAGCAGCAAAAAAATAGCATATGAGAGGCTATTGACTTAAGAAGGTGTATATAAGCCTGATAGAGAAAATAGGAACCCACTAATGAAAGAGAGGGCAAAAAACAAAAACAAAAACAAAACCCAAAAACAAACATTTAGGGCTAGGCTAGGCTAGAGCACATGCACAAGGCCTTGGGTTCCATTTTCAACCCCACCCCCACCCCCACACACATACACAGAGGGAAGGAGGAAGCATTTGTACACATGTGTACATGCAATCACTGGAATTCCCAATATTCTGGGGAAGATAATATAAAAGTGATTTTTAATAACAAGGTCAATCACTCATAAAGCCACTAAGACAAAAACAAGAACCAAAACAAAGACAACAAAAAACCCCACCAAACTTAGGAGTTACCAAACTTCCAGCCACTATGTTCCTGGTTCATGCACATAACCATGACATTTATACTTCCTCTGATGAGTTAACGTAAAAGTTGACTTTATGACTAGAGTGCTTTTAACCAAGGAAAACTGAGTATTTCTAAAATTAAAGTGTAAAATAAGAACAGCAGCCAGCAGCCAGACAGTGGTGGTGGACCCCTTTAATCCTAGCATTTGGGAGGCTGAGGCAGGTGGATTGCTGTGAACCACACCCTGTCTCAACCCCTCCCCGTCCTGCCCCCCCCCCACCCTCAAGCCAAAAGCAAACCTGCCAGGGGTGATGGTGTACATACACCTTTGATCCCAGCATTTGGCAGGCAGCAGCAGGTGGCTCTCTGAGTTCGAGGCCAGCCTCAGCTTTATAAAGAGTTCCAGCCAGGGCGGCAGAGAGAAACCCTGCCTCATATAGTAACAAACAACAAAGGGAAAAGCAAACCTGAGCAATCAAACCCTTCATCCTAAACCATGAGTCTTTCCCCTCCATAATCACAGTTAACAATGGTACCTCCTTGTCTATTTCCGTTTTCTTCCAACTGGGATGGAGAGGAATGTTTCTCAACATAATGAAGGGCTTAAAGCATCCTTCTCCTTCTGCCCCTTTAGCCATTACTGTGACAATGAGAACCCATTTACGGTGAACTCGTTACTTTTCAATAACCCAGTCTTGCACTCCCATCATCACAGTCCCAAGTCCTCCCTCTGACTTCAGGTTCTATTTCACACTGCCAATCTCCAACCACTGAAAGATTAAATTACACGCCTGCCCGCCTAAAATAATTGTTCTCTTCATAAAGGGTATCTGCAAAATTGTGGGTGGGAAACAGTTTCCCTTAGCTTTGTGAATGAATCATGAACAATTGTTTTATGGATTGTAAAGAAGCTGAATGAACAGGGGAGTGACACAGTAACCAACTGTACACCCGAACTCAAGTGCTCCGTGGTGGATGGTCAGAACAATCCTTTTCTCCTCACACCCAACAAGTGTCAATATTCAGTATTCTAGGGGCTTTTAAAAAGGCATTATTCAGGTCCTTGCAACTCAGCTGTGAGGTAACTGCTGTACTAAGGAAAGACAGCTTACAATGCTCAAACAAATGGCTTCCACTGGGCAATAAAAACCTGTCACTGAGAAGCAGTTTTCAAACAAACTTTTTTTTTTTTAATAGATCAATTCTGGTACTTTAGAACTATACGGTTGTTGTTGTTTTTTAATCGTTTCTAAAAGCTGACTTTTAAATTTTATTATTATCCAGGCCAGACAGATAAAATTAGTTTGAAAGAGCAAAGATAGTAAACCAAACAAGTTTGGCATTTTAGGTTTAGAGCTGAAAGACAGCCATGGGATAAAATTCCATTCTCACAGAATAAGCTACATAATCATGAGAAAATAAAGTCGAATCCAGAGCAAGGCAAAGCTTCGCAAAATGAGCTCAGAGGGCTCCGGACTTTTTCTCAAGCCTTGGGTGCTCCTTCGCTACAGCGGGCCTGGTCACTTCCTGCCCCAGGCGGCTCCTGGCCCCGGTCACATACCAATGGTGTGTGCACAGGGCGTACTCGACCAGGAAAGGGGGAGGAGGAAGGCCGGAATCGCCCAGCCTCACTCTCCATCGCTGCCCACAGCCACGAAAGCGAGGTGGAAGATTGCACCCTTAGAATGGGCTTCACCAGTGTGAACTAACCCTCCATCTCCGCTAAATCGTCTCGAGCTCTCAATTAGATCAGAGAGAGAGAGAAAGGCACGCAAAGCCAAGAGCAAGTCAATCTGGCTCAACTCTCTGGCTCAGCCTCGGTGGGAGAGAGATCACACCCCCCCCCGCCCCCCATTGTTCCCCCGAAGGATTCTTCTTGGCAGCCCTCCCCCACCGCAGCCGGAGAAGGCAGGGCCCGAGACCCCCGGCGCAGACACCTGGCCCTCCCCGGCTCCCCACCCGCTCACTCACCCATCAAAATGCGCATCTGCTTCTTGCCGAAGAGGCGCGAGAAGAGAGAGGAGATGGTGAGGCCCATAGCGGTGGTGGCACTCGCGACGGTCAAAAGAAGGGGTCTGGTGCGTCCTCGGGCCTTCTCGGTTCCGGCTCACAGCCAAGCGGGCGGAAGGGAAGAAGCTGGAAACCTGTCTCGCAGGCTGGCGTGTCGGCGAAGCCGCGGGACACGACGTAGCGAGACCGGGACCTGCTCGGCGACTGGTGCGGTGGCTCCGGCGCGGCGTTAAGTGTTCGGCTGTGCCACGTCACACGGAGACCAGCAGAGATCTCTGGCGGCGGCCCGCCCGCTCCAACGCGGACAGAATCGCGTCACCGCTGCCCCACCCCCCTGCGTCGCTGACGCCGCCCGTGCCACGGCGCCTGCGCGCACAGGGCAGGAGCCAGCTCCGCCGACGTGCGACCTACCGGACGTGGAGTCCAGCGAGGACGATTGGCACATGCGTACGGAAGGCCATGCAGGTTCCCATGATTCCTTGCTTCATCACTTCCAATGGGGTTCGAAGTGAATGGCTTCCGCCCGGATGAGTAGTTGTAGTCCACGATTCCAGGCAGGCAAGATGTGCATTGTGGTCTAAGTAGTGACGTTTGCTGACCTTTGGGTGACTTCCTCCTTCCGGGAGTCTTGGTGGTTTCCCTCTCCTGCATGTGTAATTGATCCTTGCTTGCCACCAAGATGTTTGTCACAATTAAGTAACGAAGATGCACCTTCTTTTAAACAATAAAGATTCCCCAGGCTAGGTAAAAAGATGCGCTGGGACGGATTTCTTGTGAAATATCCTCAGTAGCCCGGCCGCTCACAGCAAGCTGGGATAGGAGATCCAGCGACAGCCCGCACAACAAAGGAAAGTCCTTACTTGTATAGACTTCTTTATTCTCCCCGCCCCCACTGATAGACCTCTACAGTCTCTCTGTGAAGGGAGAGAGGGCTCTGAGTTTAGCAGTTTAATGAAAATATTAGATAGTAAATAAGCGTGGGTGATCTTCACAGGAGCAGCATCTGACCCTAGCTTCTCTAGAAATGATTAAAAACAGTCTTGCTGGCAGAGTAAGGGTGGAAAACTCCTAGAACCGACGCAAAGTTATACTGAGATCGCTAATTCCATTAATCACAAGGACGGAACCCAGGATTTCATGCATGCTAAGAAGCCTTCTACCACTGTTGTACAGTTTTCATTTTGCGATGGTAAACTGATCTCGAATTTATGATCCTCCCTGTCAGCCTCCAGAGAGGCTTGTACCACCACATCCAGCTGAGTATAAATGCCTTGAGAAGTCAACTAAAAGACTGCATTTCTGAGACTTCTCTATTCCCAGAATAATAATGAACGGCTTGCTACTGTTTTCTTGTTACAAAATAAGGTATAAATATCTGTGTATTTTAAAAAGTAAATTCTCTTAAGAATTTTCCACCAATTTCCCTTACCACTATTGCTTAAGTTTACAGCTAGTAGTGCCTACAATCCCACCCTTCATAGTCAGTGTTCACCAATTCAGTATTTTCCTTGGGAAGGTACTTTTTAACCAAGAGATTTTCCAATTTCTTGGGCTCACAGTGTGATGACTTCATAAATAATGTTATTAGCAACACTTCACCTTTTCCCTCCTGTCTGAAAGCATTAAGAAAGCAGAGACTCTGGCACACCACAATGATAGGGAGATGACCAAATAAAAGATGGTATATATCCATACTCTAGAATAGACAAGGCGTTAGAACAAGTCAGAATGATACATAGTATCCTAATAAAAAGATTTACAAAGTAGTGTTAGTGGAGCTGGGGACAAATAGTAGATACAGTAAGATTTCTGAAGCCACTGCACACCTGTAAACCCAGCATTCAGGGAGACAGGAAAGCAGACTCTATGAGTTCGAGGCCAACCTGGTCTACAAATTAAGTCCACGACAGCCAAGGCTACACAGAAAAACCCTGTCCAAAAAAAAAAGTGGAGATGGGATGGTCAGAAGTCCAAGGACATGTCCCACTATGTAGTTTAAGACCAGCAGGGAAAACACAAGACTGGCTTTAAAACAAAATTCTAACTTCTCAAGTCTGTTATAGGGCACATTTGTAGTCCAAGCTCTTGGGAGCTAGAAAGCGGAGATCAGGAAGACAAGGTCATCATTGGCTGCATAGCAAATGTGAGGCTAGCTTGAACTATATGAGACCCCAGGAATAATACAGATCATCACTGTGTATGTTTGTATGCGTGCATGTGGACGCAGCATGAGATTTGGAAATAGAATTCAGTAGTCATTATCAGTTGCCTGATTAACTATGCAGGAAGGGAACCTTTCCAGGGAACGGAGAAACCTTTATTGAAATAGTCAAAGGTGAGCCTTATTTGTACTTTAAAACAAACAATTTATTGGAGCTAGAGAGATGGCTCAGCAGTTAAGAGCACTGTCTGCTCTCCCAGAGGTCCCTAGTTCAATTCCCAGCAACCACATGGTTGCTCAAAACCATCTATAATGTGATCTGATGCCCTCTCTTCCGGTATACATGCAGATAGAGCACTCATATGTAAAATAAATAAATAAACTTATTGAGATATAAGTTACTGCAATGATGCACCCATTTTAAGCATACAGTTTAATAACATATATTCTGTAGAATAACCATTCCTAAGGCTGGTGAGCATAGACATAGCTTGACTACCTAGGACCCTACTTGGCTTGAGCTGCACACACACACCTTTCTCAATAATGCACCTTGCAACCTGAGACCCTCACCTACATTAAGCTGACTTAGCTCCTGAGAAACTCTTAATAACTTCCGTTTTGTGGCCAAAGACATAACCAGCAACTATGGGCAATGGCACAATCCAGTCTGAACTGGCTTTGGATGCACATGCTGTAAGGCAAACTATCCTGTGAGTGAACTTTCAGGGGGAAAATCACCTGTTGACTATCATTTTCCTATACACGATGGAGCATACATGTAATTAAAATCAGATGCAATACAAGGTCGCAGGCAGCGAACAAAGACATAACACAAGGCTTTGAGACAAATCTGCTATGAAAATAAACCTTACCTTAGTTTTCATGATTTTCACTAATTTCTCTTTTTAAATTTTTCATTTTTATTTTATGTGCATGGGTGTTTTGTCTGCATTTATGTCTGCACACCATGTGCATGCCAGGTACCCAGGAAGGCCAGAAGATATCTAAGTCCCGTGTGAAAGCCAGTTGTGAGCCACCATGTAAGTGCTAAGAATCCAACTTGGGTCTTTATTTAAAAAAATAAATAGCTGATCTTTAAATGCTGAGACATCTCTCCAGGCTCTATTTTTTTTTTTAAAACAAGATGATTTACTAGGTTGGAGAGATGGCTCAGAGGTTAAGAACACTGACTGTTCTTCCAGAGGTCCTGAGTTCAATTCCCAGCAACCACATGGTGGCTCACAACCATCTATAATGGGATTGGATGCCCTCTTCTGGCATGCAGGTTTACATGAAGGCAGAACACTGTATACAAAATCATAAATAAATAAATAAATCTTTAAAAAAACAAAAAAGAAAAAAAAAGATGACTTACTTATTCCAAATGATTTTGGGAAGTGTCTTGTATATCTGGATCTAAGCTTTCCTGGTAGTCAAGGTTGGGTCTGCTCTTTAGTAATTTGGGGGAATATTGACTTGGAAGAGAATAATACAGTTGGCTTGACTTTGCTAAGACCACAGTGACCTACTTCCCCAAATGAGGGTACTTACCCTATTGCTTTAACAAGAAATGTTATATATGCATTGAACTATCTTAGCATTTCTTACAGGGAGTTTTTGGTTTTGGTTTGGTTTTGGTTTTGGTTTTTCAAGACAGTGTATAAGAGCCCTAGCTATCCTGGACATGCTTTGTAGGCCAGGCTGGCCTTGAACTCACAGAGATCCACCTGCCTCTGCCTCCATGCTCAGGTTGAAGTTTTTTTGTTTACTAAATTATTGTTTGGAGACACAGCTTTCATGTAGCCCAGCTGACCTCAAGCTTACTGTGCAGTTGAGGATGACTTGACCTTGTGATCCTCTTACCTCCACGCGTTGACACTGGGTCCAGTTTATGCTGGGCTTGCTGCATGCTAGGCTAGGACTCCACCAGCTAAGCCACAGTCTTAGGCCAGAAAACTTAAAAGCAGAGAGCGCAGCTACTAAGCCATCAGACTTCGGGATTTATAGCAGTTACATTCTGACTGCTAGAAGTGTTGTGCATGCTCTGATCTCGGAGTAGACCAACTGAGGCCACTGTCTCCAGTCATACTGTACCTCCCTTTATAAATATTCCAGTTAAAGAAATGAAGGGGGGAGGAGTAAAAGGTGTGGGAGGGGTTGTGGTGGTGTGGGGGTGGGTGAATCAGACCTTATGCCTTGTGTGTCAGGTTCCTCAAATCGGCATGTCTAAATCCACTTACTATGTACCACAGCAGCATCAACCAGAGAAGGTTATGTCTCAAAGCCTCCCACCACACAAGCCTGCGGCCTTTGTGTGGTCTCAATGTTTTGCTTTCATTTTCACTTTCAGGTTGATACCTGCCCAGTTATTGTGCCTTAAAGCTTTTATAATTCTGAAAGGTCTCTTGCCTCGATTATTTGGGAACTGGGGTTGCAAATCCCACAAAAGTCAAATATTCTTCCCACACACTGGGATTACAGGTGTGAGTCACCACGCTGACAAAACACAATCTTTTTTTTTTTTTTTTGTGTGTGTAGTTTCTTTGAGAGAGGTTGGCTGTCCTGGAGCTTGCTCTATAGACCAGGCTGGCCTCAAACTCACAGAGATCGAGTGCCTCTGCTGAGATTAAAGGCGTGGCTACCACTGCCCAGCTCAACACAAATGTTTTGTATGCTCCCACTTATTGTAAGTATCTCCTGTGCTTCAGAAAATTAGGAATAATCAACCTAACAAGTGTTCTGTAACCCTCAAACTAAGATTTAATGAGTCATTTCATTCATTAATACTGTCTGGTAGTGATAAGGAACAATTACCTCATGTTAATAGGATGTGATGGTTGCAGACATGTAATCCTGACATTCAGGAGGCTGAGGCAGGAGGATCACAAGTTTAAAGTTACACTGGGATAGCAAGCTCCAGACCAGAGTGTGTGTGTGTGTGTGTGTGTGTGTGTGTGTGTGTGTGTGTGTGTG
>OU015746.1:101755448-101817857 GCA_907169655.1 Acomys percivali | reverse complement strand
TGTGTGTGTGTGTGTGTGTGTGTGTGTGTGTGTGTGTGTGTGTGTGTCTCAAGAGCCTGTATTTTTCTTTAATCACGTGTTAGGTTCATACATCTTAAAATTTTAAACTTCTCAAGCCTAGAAGCCTATTAAAACTGGATTGCTAGTTCTTCCTACTAGCAAAAATCAAGGAACAAGGATCAGACTTACCACCTAGAACAACATAAAACCCAAACCAGCAACATATGAAACAGTGGTTTTAAGATGCAGCAGGCAGGGGCTGGAGAGGTGGCTCAGAGGTTAAGAGTACTGCTGCTCTTCAAAAGGTCCTGAGTTCAATTCCCGGAAACCACATGGTGGCTCACAACCATCTATAACGAGATCTGGTGCCCTCTTCTGGTATGTGTAGATGTACATGCAGGTGTAAATGCAGGCAGAACCCTGTATAAGAGATCTTTAAAAAAGAAACAAACAAAAACCATAGGAAGCAGGGCTGGAGACACGGCTCAGTAGCTTGCCATACAAACATGATCATATGAGCTTCAGTCCCCCGAACCCACAGAAGAATCCCTGGAAACTCACCAGGCAGCTACCCTGGCAGATGTAGCATCCATTCACACACACACACACACACACACACACACACACACACACACACACACACGCACACACACACATGGTAAAATATAAAAGAACTTTATAATTAACCGGGCATGGTGGCTCACAGGGATCCTCCTGCCTCTCCCTCCCAAGTGCTATGATTAAAGACAAGTGTCACCATGTCCAGCCCTCAGCATGTGCATGTGTAAGGCAAACATCAACCTTGAGTGCCGTTCCTCAGGACAGTCTCTCATGGGCACTGTAAGTTACAGTGGCTGGTCAGTGGGACACAAGGATCCACTATCTCCCCAGCTCAGGGGATACAGCATATGCAGGGCACCTGGCTTTTCATGTGTGTTCCAAGTCTGAACTCAGGTGAACTCAGGTCCTCATGCTTACAAGGCAAGCACTTTACCAGTGAGCTATCTCCCCAGCCTCTAAGGGTACTTGCTTGTTTGTTTCTTTGTTTTTCAAGACAGGGTTTCTCTGTGTAGCCCTAGATGTCCATGTAGACCAGCCTGGCTTCTACCTCACAGAGATCCACCTGCCTCTGCCTTCTGAGTGCTGGGATTAAAGGTGTATGCCACCCTGGCATACTCAGGTAATCAAGTTTATTCCTTCTCAAGTCTCTGATAGAGTTGAAGAGCAGGTAAGTTTAGTTGTTAGCGGTTAAAGATGTTTTTAGGTCTACATAGATGTTTTAAGTTAATGATGAGATATGACAGATACTGATTTACATTCAGAATTTTAGATGCACCAAGATAGGAAAGATGTTTTCTTCAAAGCTGTCAAATACAAATAGCCAAAACACTAAGAATGTAACATTTATATAATTCCTGATTGCATCATGGTTCTTATGGAAAAAGTAAAAAAAATATTTACAAAAATAAGGTGTGTGCCACCACCACCTGGCTAAGATATTAATCTTTTATTTTCACCTGTTTATAGTAAAATACACAGGAAAAGGTTCTGACTTTAATTTTGTCTGAAAAAAAAACTATCTGGAAATAAACTATTTTAATAATGTACAAGTTCCATTATGTATATTTTTCCAAGTATTCCAAATATAAGAAATCCAAGTTAGGTCTGGGCATGTAGCTCAGTTGGCAGAGTGTTAGCCTAGAATGCATGAACCTTGGGTTTAATCCTCAGCTCTGCATGGACTAGGTGTAATGGAACAGGTCTGTAGTTCCCACACTGAGGAGGTGGAAGATCGAAGATCAAGGTCAGCCTTGGCTACACAGGGAGTCTGAAGACAGTCTGGGGCTCCTGAAAGCCTGTCTGTAAAACAGACAAACACACAGAAGAGAAGAGACATAACATAAGCTATCCAAGTGTTTTAAAATCCAAGGCCTTTTATTCAGCTTTTGGTAATGACCATAAATGCCTCCACAAAACCTCCTTCGCACTGTAGATAGAAGGCACTGGGCATTACGTAACACCCTCAAGCCCTGACTCCGTCCCATGCTGGTGGGGAGAACATGGTAAATGGCAGCGTTTGAATACTAAACTCTTTAAAAAAAAAACAGAGACAATTCTGAAAACCACATAAAATTTTAACTTACCATTCAGTCTTTCTTGGATTTACAATGCAACCTTAAACTATTCTTGCACGTACATAATTTGAAATTAAGAGATAAAGTAGGTGAATATGATTCGGTCTTCAACATAGGTTGATTTTCTACTATATGTGCTAAATGTAAAGACAGCATTATCATGCTAATTGACATTTCATGTTATCCTTTATGTGTGCAAAATAAACTTCAAGTGAGCTATCCTGTAGAAGTATATTTCAAAAGATCCTTGATATAACACTAATGGCTTTCATATTAATGTCACAAACTGTATATAAATTGTGAAATTATTAAAATACATTTTTTGAAAAATAATAAGATGACAATTTCTACCTAAATAAAGTTTCCCAGAAAGTTATGAAGTACTTTAGCATATAAAAGTAGTTGCCCCTTTTCTGAAAGGGGAGCATTGTTTCACAAAATAACCCATTTGATCCAGACAAATGATTTCATCCAAATGCTATATTCTTTCTTTGACAGTGGTATGCTTCAAGAGACTGTATCCATGACTAAGGGCACACTTGGATATGAGACCACGGTCACAAGCATAGAGAACTTTTCTTGGATCAAAAATGCCCTTAAAAACAATATCAACAGAGAACAAGAGATGGCTTCTTAAGCCATTGTGTGACAAACACATACACCTAGTTTTGGCTGTTTGGAGGGGAGGATACTTAAGACACAGCTATTTACATATGTGCTGCTTCGTGTGTGCCTATCTGAACAGTGGCTTCTGCAAACACTCCCATTTAAACACAAACCAAACAATATTACTACATCAAGCAATACCATTCTAATTTTGGCAAGGTAGTACAAACAAAATGGAAACAAACAAAACGATAATGTTGATTTAGACAAAAGTTCCCATGTCAAACAATAACAGAAAAAGTATTCTGAAAATCATTATTTGGGGGAGAAAAGTATCACCCAACAAATAATGTTGAAAATTAAACTTAAAAGCCGGGCACAATGGCACATGCCTGTAATCCCAGCACTCAGGGAGGCAGAGGCAGGTAGATCTCTGTGAGTCTGAGGCCAGCCTGGTCTACAAAGTGAGTCCAGGACAACCAAGGCTACACAGAGAAAACCCTGTCTTGAATAAACAAACAAACAAAAACTCAAAAGAAAATTAAAGTTCTCAAATAATTATTACATGAATGCTTTATGAATGGCATAAGAATAATTATTCTAAAAAACAGCTGACTATGAGGTTCATAGTGAGAATGTCTTCAAAAGACATTCAAGCTAATTAATTTATGCAGGCCCAGTTAGTGAAAGGGAAGAGAAAAACTAGGACTACATATGCCTCCATCCTTTGGAGAACTCGTAAGACTTGATATTGAAAACGGTAAAGGAAGTGGTAAAATGAAAACCTACATGATAATTTAAGATACCAGTCAATAAACATGAGGGGCAATAAGAAACACTTTTGAGCAAATGATTACTTTGACATAATGCCTTTAAAGTTATGTATCACAATTAAAAAAAGAAAAGCTTTACAATTAGCAGCTGGACCCTGTGAAACATATAGGACAATGGAAGGCACTACATACGCCTCAGTTATATCTAACTATAGTTGGAAAGTTCAGTTTTTCCTTCTGAAGAAGACAGCCAGTGTGAACATTATTTTTATATTCCCCTGAGTTTCAACATGATTGGGCAAAGCAGCACCAATTTAAAAAAATATCTGCAATGCCGGCACTGCAGTTTGGAGTCACTTATATTGATGGCCCCACAGGTCTCTCATAAGAGCACTTTAGAACGTGATTAAAAATGTGGAAATGTCTTCCAGTATTTCAGCATTGTGGAACCACCACCCAATGCACTAAAAATGTCTGTATGCTCAAACTTCCCACCTCTATCTAGTGATGGCAGCTGTTTTCCATGCTACTGCCACTAAGATGGCTCCTTTGTGCATCTGGATGAAATGTCAGTATGCTTCATGGGTCACAGTCCTTTTTGGCTGGAAAACCTGGTAAGTATCACGTCATGCTAGTCTTGAGCAGTATGCCTTGCAGGTCCTCTGGCAATGCTAGGATAATTGCATCTATGTGTGTCCGCAACTTCTCCACAGTGTTGGGTTTCACAGGTAAATTCTCTCGGTCAGCCTGTAACTACATAAGGAATAGTTTAAGCCAATCTGTATTAGTGCATTGTATTTACTATATAAACCCTTTTGCATAGCACGATCACTTGGAATTTTAGGTCTCAGTTTAGAATTTACAGAAACTAAAACTATAGAGAATGTTAAGTGGGGAAGGGGGCACCAAGGGGCATCAATAAAAGGTTATTCTATAAATTCACAGAGATTGCCTGAGGCTATTGTGTGACACAGACTCCAGGTGAGACGGTGGTGCAGTAGAGTTCACAAGACTCCATTCTAAGTGTCTTTTGAGGGGCTGGAGAGACAGCTCAGCAGTACTTGTAAAAGACCTGGTTCAGTTCCCAGCATGCACATGGCTTCACAGTTCCCACGCATGGGACACCATCTTCTGGCCTTAGTAGGCATGCACACATGGGTATGCTTGCTAAGTGCAGGCCACACACTTACATTTAAAATAAAAGTATCTTAAAACTCTTTAAATATCTTTTGAATAATTTGGAACCATTTGATTTGTTTGAGTTATCAAATATTTGTAGTGAGATCTACTATCAATTGGTCAATCTCAAATCTTCTCACTTAAAAAGTTACTTCTGTGGCACATAATAGACTGAGTGTCAGCTCAGATGAGAAAAACATTTTCCACTTTCCCATAAAAGGTCCACTTTCTATCTTCATCTCTTCAGTTACATACCAACTTATTTTTCAGCTTCAGTACAAGGTCCACTGTTTCTACTTCTGTGTGTCTCTGGGTCCAGAGAAGGAGGTCCTAAAACAGCAAGAAGACCCCACATTGATACATACTCAAAAAATATTTGAGCCTCTCTATTTCAACCACTGAGGTTAGTGTAAAGGAAGAACAAGACGGAAAGGAAGACAGGGCATACAAGTCCAACGCAGCAGTACAGTGCAAGGGTGATTGCCATGAAAATCGAAAATTTGTTAAGTAGATAAATTTTAACATTAGCCAAAATAACTGTAAACAAAATCTAAGAAAACTCCTTTCTGAGGTGGCCCTTTTGTCAAGAAGGAAAAAGAAAACAGCAGCTCAATGCAATACTAGTCTTTATTTATTATAATAGTAATTTATAAGAAAATTTTAGCTAACAAATCAAGATAAACATAAATATAGTACTCCATATAAATTTTGTATCTTCAAATAAGATTTTCATAGGGCTTACTTGTGGTTGCATTTATCATAGTATTTTTCTAAAAGCCACAGTCACTAGGAGTTTGTGATAGAAAAGGTAACAAACACTGTGACCAGCCCACCTCAACATTTAAAGCTAAAGACAAAAGAAAATAAGATTGCATTGTCTAAAGAAGTTTACTTTAAGCCAGGTGTGGCACTAGGAGGCAGAGACAGGTGTATCTCTGTGTGAGTTCGAGGCCAACCTGGTCTAAAAAAAGACCAGCCAGGGAGAAGCCCTGTCTCAAAAAACCAAAGGAAAAAAAAAAAAAAAGAAAAAAAAAGAAAAAAAAAGTTTACTTTGAAGTAGGCTGGTGATAAGTTACAACTAAATAATGCAGTCCAACCACATGACAAAACTGTTAACACTAACTGGAGATGGCGGTTAAGTCACACTGGAAACAGCTGGAGGGAGACTGCAGGGAGGGAGTCCTGATCCCAGGTGTGCTCTCTGCTTTCTAGGATCTGCCAGTTTCTGTGGTACAGTACTCCCACTGCAGGTGAGTTCATGCTACTAACTGAGGTCACTGAGCACAGAACTGGGAAGAGATGTGCACAATTAGTTCATGGAGACCAAAAAGCAGACTACAGCACCCCATGGCTTCACAACTTGGAATGGTGAAACCAAGGCAAGCTCACTGAGCTAAACCACAGGTGCAGCACAACACATCACAACACACCTACCTCAATAGATGCTAAGAAATCCCTGCCAGGACACGAGCATGTTAGCTGTGAGTACTATTTATAACTGAGTAGATAAAGGCACTACTGCCAAGCCGATGGCCTAGTTTAGAGCTGGAACCTGCGAGGCAGAAGGAGAGAACTGCTTCCTGAAAGCTGTCCCTGAGATCATACTGACACTACAGCATGTGCCCACACATGCACACACACAAATAAGAAAATGTAACTAAGTGGACTGTAAGTATTATTTTTAACCTCTAAGAATATTTTTTATAATCTTAACCCGTGCATCATGCTAATATACTATTTTCTAACCTCTTCACAAAGAGCTTCTAGATGAAGTGCCTCCAATTTTTGGGTCATTTCTTTCCGTCGGGTCTTGAACCAGCCATCAAAATTTGGAGACTTTAGAAACTGCCTACAAAATAAATTTTAAAAAAGCAAAGTTTGGTCAAGATTCATTTCTTCTTTCAAAAGCCCCCTCTTGGAACAAAACAATAACAAAAAGCCAGGGTCTCCAGTCATCCAGCTAGCCTCAAACTTGCTATGAAGCTGAGGGTGACATTTAACTCTCCTGGCTCCACCTCCCAAGCGTCTGGGTGATAGGTATGCACCACCATGCCAGCCTTTCCTTCCTTCCTTATAGTTCAGAAATTCATGCAATATGAATAATCTAGGGTTTCAGCTAGTATGTTTTTCAAGTTAAGATCCACAGATAGATGGAAAGTAAATAAAGAGATTAACCGGTAAAGTCCAATCCAATCGCCCTTTATTCCAGATGTGAGCTGTGGCCCCGTTTTCTCAAGTGTTTTCATAAACTCTTCTGGAAGGAACTGTCTTAACTGGGGTGGACTCTAGAAAACAAGGCATACTATATTTAGAAATAAGGAACTGTTCTATTCAACGAAGGTAATTATAGCTAGACAACCGAAAGAGGAAATTGCTTGAATATCACATACCTTCCATGGAGAAATACTTTTCTGCAAAGGCATCAAGCTTGCCACATATCTTTCCTAAAGCCAAAATAAACGAATGAATGAATGAATGTTAGGAGTACTTTTACTCAGTCTTACTTAAGGGATCTTCCATATTAATAACATGGTTTTCCAAGCAATACTATGACACACATACCTTTTTTCACAGTTTCTGGTTTACAATTCCCTACTATAGGCCGTTTATAGAAACTAGAATTTCACTCTCCACAGTAGGTTACAAAAATCTCTTAAGTCTTCCATGGCCTTTCTGTCTAGGAGATGTTAACCAGGAAAAGGTCTGGATCACAACTGCAAGGAAGGAATCTGTCAGGCCTTGCTGACTTTCACCACCCGGTCTGGTAGCATCAGATCAGAACATACACTCTTTGTACCAGTAACACTTATACTCTTTGTACCAGTAACACTGGACACAAATACCTATGCTTCAATCACGCTTCTGCAAGGGCGACTCTGTTGCAATCCAAAGGACATGGGCTAGAGAGTTTTAAGGTAGCTGAACACACATTCACAGAGGGTGGCACACTCAAGTGCCTCTAGCCTCTCTCTTTATACTACTTAGTTGCTTGTACTCTTTGCTCTGTGTAAGAAACCAACTAACATCAAATGTTTCCTCGAGTCACTCGAGTAAATTACTGGGCTGCCAAGAAGGGGATTATGGGATTTAGAGTGGATCAGTAATCACAGACTGGAGCTTGTGATTGGCTTCTAACACGGCGTAAGGCAACCCCAAGAACACAGCTCTCAGCACGGAGGGGCTGAAGCTATACCAGGTGGATAGTGTCAGAGTTGAGTTAACAGACAGCTTGATGGTAGCTACTGCAGAACTGATTGCTTGTGAGTATATAGAAAGAAACGTAAGCCCGAATGGTTTTTAAAAATCTTTTTAAGTTACTACATTCATTTATTTACTGTGCGTATGCAGGTGCATCTGTGCACACATACCATAGCATGTGTGTGGAAGTCAGCTCTCTTCCCTTCTACACTGTGGATCCCAGGGATCCAAGCATGGAACCCAGATCATGAGGCTCTGCAGCAAGAGCCTTTCCCTGCTGAGACAACCTGAATCTGAGTGTTTCAATCATGCTCCTTCAGTGATTTCACCATTCCCTAAAAAACATTGCTCCAGGTAAATTGAGTTGGGATGTCATGTTTCAACAAAATTTAACTAAAACTTGGATACTCAACACAGACTGCTTTTTAAATGTTTTCTTTTTTCTTTCTGAGATTGGTGGCTTGCTGTACTACCCAAGCTGATTTTGACCTCATGGGCTCAAGTGATCCTTCCACCTTAGCTTCCCAAGTAACTGATATATGACACTGTACTCAGTTCATGTTTTCATTTGTTTAATTGGTGTGTGAGTACATGATATAAGTGGGCTTAAGCACCAAAACAAACATGTGGAAGTCAGAGGACAACTTTGTGGAGTTGGTTCTCTCCTACCTTTACATGGGTCTCAGGGATTGAACAAATTTATGGTCTCTTTAGCTTTAATTGTTGTTACATATGTGTGTGTGTATTTAAACACACACACACACACTCTCTCTCTCCTAAATTCATAAGTACAGCCCACTCTGCCTGTATAATGAATGGTACTTGTATGTACATCTTCAGGTCTGACTACTTGGTATTCAATAGCCAATTGGCGTGCTCCTCCCTGGGGAAGACTATTTCTTGCACTTTCAGCGTTTCTTAGTTGCCTACAGCTTTTTCTCTAGGGTGGAAGCCTCATTAACTTTTCCCTTCCATGTGAGCATGTCTATTGGTGTTGTCATTGTTCAGGTGAGCCATGCTGGTGAGACTTGGTGGGTATAGCTTCTGATATTTCTAAGAGATACAATTTCATAGCAAACTTCCTGTTTCTCTGGATCTTCCAATCTCTCCACTCTCTCTTCCACAATGATCCCTCAGGCTCCAGGGTAGGAACTGTGTTATGGCTCCATCAGTTGGGATTGCTTTGATGGTTCTGCTGTTTTTCTGAGACAGCATCAGCCTTGGCAGGCTTTCAGCTTATCACAATCCTGCTTCAGCCTCCTGAGTGCTAGGAAGACAGAGGTGAATCACCAGGCCCAGCTTAGCCCACGCTAAGTACCAAAAACATGCAGTTTTATTTGTTTGATTCTAGGCATCAAATCCAAGGTCTCTTGATGCTTCCTGTACCACTCCAACATGACACAGGTTTAAATGAGTCAAAATTCCACCCCAAAACAAGAAAGAATATTTTTTTCTAAAATGAATAACAAAGATCTTCAAGTTGTTTTTATGTATTTATAGATTCTATTAATAACTACATAAAAGCAATGACTACCAAGACATTGTGATACTGCCTATATTTATATGTCATGCCACTAAGTTCCTTAGAATGTCTATATTACTTAGTCATTTATTTAATAAATGGTTAAAGTACCCTACATCATACTGACCAAGTGCTAAGGAGCAAGACATATCAGAATTATATAGCTTCTTGGATGTGGTATCAAAATCTGTTCCAAAAAACACTATCAGTCAGGTATGTTGGCCCATGTCTTTTTTTTTTTTTTTTTTTTCCTTTCCTTTTCTTTTCTTTTCTTTTCAAAACAGCATTTCTTTGTATAGCCCTGGATGTCCTGAGCTCACTTTGTAGACTAGGCTGTCCTCAAATCCAGAGATCCACCTGCCTCTGCCTCTTCAATGCTGGGATTAAAAGCATGTGCCACCAAGTTCAGCTGGTGGCACAAGACATTACTCCCAGGACTTGAGAGGCAGAAGCAGGCATATTTCTGTGAGTTGGAAGCCATCTTGATCTACATAGTGATTTTCAGACCAGCCAGGGCTATATAGTGAGACCCCCCTCTCAAACAAAGTAAAACAAACAAACAAACAAACAAACAAACAACCCACAACCAAACAAAAAGTAGCAGAGAAAGAAACTCCTCAGTAACCTTTTAAGGTACAAAATGCAGACATTATATAAAATTATACAACAGACTAGTTCAAGAGACATATGTACCAGGACTCATATGCTTCCTGATTTGACCCACTTGGGCCAAGGCACAGCACACTGCACTGCCCTGCACTGCCCCTGACAGACAGAGGCAGCTGACCCTGAGTCCCTGTCACAGAGCAGCTTGTGTGCTATAAGAGCAACCTACAGGGCTGCTGGTCTACTTCAGCAACAGGGGAAACAGGAACAAAGTTCCAGTCTTGGTTCCTGTTTGTAAGAGTGATATAGACAAATACTTGCAGGTACCAGTATGAGTCTGGATATAGCAGTGCCACAGGCTCTCACTATAGCAGCTTCCTCATTCCCAGGTACAAGACATGAGTAAAGTTTTTGAAATAGATCCCCACATCACTGGACAAAATAAGAATTCCTAGTCTGAGGAAGATGGTATTTAAGAGAAGGAAAGTAGTTGAAAGCATCATGAAGGAAAAATAACTTAAATATGGGATTGGCTGAGTCACCCAGAAAACATCCCTGCACTCCACTCAAAACTTTCTCTTGAAAAACTCAATGTGCATAGCTCTTCTCAGTATGAGAAACAGCAGTACTACGATGAAAGGGGCATTCTGCTGCAACATTTCTGGATGTTTCTTTCTCTTTGTTGCATCTGACCTCCAGCAATTTCTGGTGAGGAACTGGATCCTGCTTTGTACACATTGTAGGTATTTATATATGGACTTGTAACAACTAACACAAACCTAGCCTGACCCTTGGGTGTCTGCACAACTGGTAGTCATTTGTTCTATGAATGCTGCACCATAAATCCACAGAACAATCACCAAAGCCAGGAGTGGTGGCGCATGCCAGAGGCAGGTGAATCTCCATGAGTTCCAGGACAGTCAGAGCTACATAGAGAGACCCTGTCTCAAAAATCAACCAAACAAAAAACCAAAAAAGAACAATCACCAAAAACATCTATTACACCTACAGGATAAATTAGATACATGTTGGACTGGTTGGTCTAATGTAGCAATTTCATAGTAAGTTGTCTTTGGGTAAGTGACATAAGTATATAGTAAAAATAACTTTAATACACTAGTTAAGGTGTACACAGTAATTTAGAAATCAATTCAGTTAGTTAGGCAGTGGTGGCAAACAACTTTAGCCCCAGCACTCGGGAGGCAGGCAGATCTCTGGGAGTTCATGTCAGCTTAAACTACATATAGAGTTCCAGGACAGCCAGGCCTACACAGAGAAACCCTATCTCAAAAAACAAACAAACAAAAAAAAATTGATTTAGCTGAAATACTTCAGCTTCTGAAAAATGAGCAACACTGATATTAAAATTACGGCCACTACATTTAGGAGTTTCTGTGGTTGGATATAAAGTATCCTTCCAAAGGACTCATATGTTGAAGGCTTGGTTCCCTAGCTGCTGATGCAATTAGGTGATTAGACCATAAAAGTACTAACCTCATCAATGGGTTAGTCCACTGCTAAGTTTGTTTGAGATGGGCTACTTGTGAGATAGAGCCTGGCTAGAGGTCATTGGCAGAACAACCCTGATGTACACCATGGCCCTTCTCATGAAGTGGGCATCCTCTGTTAAAAGTTCACACTGCTGTGACAGTCTACCTGCCTCATGCCTAAAGCAGTAGAGACAGGCTGACCTTTCACTCAAGTCCCTAAAACTATGAGCAAAAATAAATCCTCCTTTTGAACTGTTGTCTCAAGAATTTGTCATAGTGATAAAACACTTGAATAATATAGGGTTTGTCCAAAATACTATAGCTTCTTCATTAATAACTTACTAATGGTATGATGAAACTTTGTGTCAGTTCCAAAAAATAGCGTCGGAGAATAACACTTTGGGCCTCAGAAGGACGTTTCTGTTGTACACCCTTGAAAAAAAGAAAATGAAACCCATATTTTAGTGTCAGGAAATATAAGACAGTGAGCAACTAAGTCCAACTGCTTTGTAACTAGACATTCATATTTAGTACCAACCAATCAACCAAAACCCTAGAACATTATGTTGAAATAATTTAATTTGAAATTCATTTTGTAAAACTCTGTAAAAAGAAGCTTTGGGGGCTGGGGAGATGGCTCAGAGGTTAAGAGCACTGTCTGCTCTTCCAGAGGTCCTGAGTTCAATTCCCAGCAACCACACAATGGCTCACAACCATCTAAAATGAGATCTGGTGCTCTCTTCTATCGTACAGGGGAATAGGCAAGTAAAAACACTGTATACATAATAAACAAATACATTTTTTAAAAAAAAAAAAAGAAGCTTTGGCTGGAGGCTCAGGAGAGCAGGGGTGGGGAGGGAAAGGCTGAACTGTACGTATACTAAATTATAGTGGATAGGAGCAAACAGTTTCAGTGTGTTATTATTGTACAATAAGGTGGCCACAGAAAACTATGTGCTAAATATCTACAAAACATAGAAGAAAGGATTTTAAGTGTTTTCACCACAAAGAAATGATAAATGCCTTTTAAAACTGGGTGTTTAAACTGACTTAAACATTACATAATATATATCAAAACATCATGGTATTGTATTGATACTATACTTTGCTTTTATCATTCAAATGTGAATTTATTTTAGAAGTTCTCAGAGTAGGGCTGGAGAGGTGGCTTGGTAGTTAAGAGTACTGCCTGCTCTTTCAGAGTCCTGAGTTCAATTCCCCAGCAACCCCATGGTGGCTCACAGCCATCTATACTAGGATCTGATGCCCTTTTCTGGCATGTAGGTGTACATGCAGATAGAGCACTCATACATAAAATAAATAAATTCTTTAAAAAAAAATTCTCAGAGTAAAACCTGAGATCCTATAGACTTACTAACATAATTTATTCCATACTTAAGAGCATTCATTCACAGTAAAAATAATCTTTATTTTGCATATCCTGTATTAATACTACTGACATTTCAGGCTGGAGAGATGGCTCAGGGTTAAGAGCACTGACTGCTCTTTCAAAGGTCCTGAGTTCAATTCCCAGCAACCACATGGTGGCTCACAACCATCTATAATAAAATCTGGTGCCCTCTTCTGGCCTGCAGGTGTACATTCAGGCAAAACATTGTATACATAATAAATAAATATGTCTTTTTTAAAAAGATTAAAAAAATACTATTGACATTTCTTAAAAACAAAACAAAACAAAAACAAAACCTCCCAACCTTTCTCTTACTGTTAGATGCTACTGACATTTTCCCTACAATGTCTAAGTTTTCAGAGTGACTGGCATTCTTCTATAGCACAGAACTAACACTCAAGTCTATGATCACCGCTGCACTGGTGTCTTGATTATGTGTGTGCACCTTACCAACTGAGCCATCTCTGCAACCCCTACTTTTTTTTTTAATTAAAAAATTTTTTAAAGATTTGTTTATTTTATGTATATGAGTGGTCTATTTCCATGCATACTTGCATGCCAGAAGAAGGCATCAGATCATATTATAGATGGCTGTGAGCCACCATGTTGTTGCTGGAAATTAAACTCAGGACCTCTGGAAAAGCAGATAGTGCTTTTTTTTTCCCCCAGCCAACGCTCTTAACCGCTGTGCCATCTCTCCAGCCCCTAGTCTTTTGATTTTTTTAAATTAAAATTTTTATTACATTTATTTGTGTGCATGTGTGCTTGTGCACATGTATGCCAAGGAGTGCTTGTCTAGATCAGAGGACAACCTGCAGGAGTCAGTTCTTTATCATGTGGATCCTGGGACTGAAATCAGGTTTATGCATTTATTTTGTGTGCAGCAGTATGTGTATATGACTGAGGATGTGGGAAGTGGCACACATGTACCACAGCAGAACTTGTAAGAGTTAGTTCTCCTCTCTTTTTGTATCATGTGGGTCCCAGAGGTTGAATTCAGGTTGTCAGCTTGTCAGCCAATGCTTTCACCTGCTCAGCCATCTCACCTGACCGTGTATTTATGTTTGAGACAAGGGCTCACTATTTAGCCAGGTTGGTCTAGAACTTAAGATCCTTCTGTTTCAGTTTCCTAGTTCTGGTATTGCAGGAATGAGCCACAACATCAAGGCCTAAAGCTTGGGTTTAAAAGTGATTCAGGGTTGAGGTGTGCAAGGCAAAAAACAAAAGTGACTTAGGATTAGCAAGATAGCAAAGGTATTTTTCCTTGGAACCCACATAAAAGGTGGAAGAGAGAATAGACTCTTTACCACAATGTTTCCCTGACACTGTCATGTGTACACGTACACACACACACACAAGATTTTTTTTCAAAGAAAATCCAAGCCACGGCATGATGACAGATGACTGTAATACAGTACTTAGGAGGCAGAAGGAGGAGGATTACAAGTTTAAGAGCAGCCTGGTCTGCACAGTGAGTTCTAGGTGAGCCACGGCCAAAAGGAAAAAAAGTAGGATTCTAGACTAGGGATATGTGTCAATGGTCACTTGCCTAGCAAGCATCAAGTCCTAGTTCAATAAGCAATACTGTTTTTAAAAAGGAAATTCTGGCCAGGCAGTGGTGTACACCTTTAATCCCAGCACTCGGGAGGCAGAGGCAGGCGGATCGCTGTGAGTTTGAGGCCAGCCTGGTCTACAGAGCGAGTCCAAGACAGCTAAGGCTACACAGAGAAACCTTGTCTCAGAAAAAAAAAGTTCCATTTCACAATACTATATACCCCTACACACACACACACACACACACACACACACACACACACACACACAATTTCCCTAACTAAATATTACATAACCTCAACAAGGAGATTTAAATGAATAATATGAGCAGGTATTTACCTTCTGGAGTTGTTTTATGATCTCCTCATCTCTGTTTAGATATGGCTTGTAAGAAGTATAAACTCCTAAGAAAAGATAAATAGAAAACCCAACAACCTAGATGAATATATACTTAAAATGAATGAAAGTCTGGGCTAAGCCTCCCTACATGAGCTCCATCCCTGGACTCTATGGTGGAAGGAGAGAAATAACTCCTGAAAACTGCCCTCTGACCTCCACCATGCACTACAGCACTTGCATGCAGACATTCACAAGTATACACAAAATAAGAAAAGTTATTAGGGGGCTGGAGAGACGGCTTAGCGGTTAAGATCACTGGCTGCTCTTCCAGAAGCCCTGAGTTCAATTCCCAGCAACCACATGGTAGCTCACAGCCATCTATAATGAGATCTGGTGCCCTCTTCTGGTGTGCGCGTGTACATGCAGGCAGAGCACTGTATACATAATAATAAACAAACAAACAAATCTTTTTTAAAAAGTCATTAATAAAAGTCAATACCAGAGCCAAGCGTGGTGGCACACGCCTTTAATCCCAGCATTTGGGAGGCAGAGGCAGGCGGATTGCTGTGAGTTCGAGGCCAGCCTGGTCTACAAAAGGAGTCCAGGATAGCCAGGTCTGTTAATGCAGAGAAACCCTGTCTTGAAAAACCAAACAAAAAAGCCAATACCAGGTTTAGAATCCAGAGTTTTCAAGTTCTTCAACTTTTTCACTTTAACTTGCTTAGGGATTTCACCTGAAAGAAAAAGAAAACATAAAAATTCTTATAAACTGGGCTGAGGATGTATCTTAGTGATAGAATGTTTGCCTGGCATGTACAAAACTCCATCTTTAACATCATAATACTCGTAGTTAACAATCATACATAACAGGACTCATGTATTATGGTCAAAACACAATGTGCAACAAAAACTAAATGCCAGGGTCAGAAATAATTTAGCAATAAGTTTCATATTTCTTTTTTCTCAAAAAAAATTTTTTTTAAAGATTTCTTTATTAAGTATGCAATGTTCTGTCTGCATGTGTGCCTGCATGTAATATGAAGGCACCAAATCTTATTATAGATGGTTGTGAGCCACCATGTGGTTGCTGGGAACTGAACTCAGGCCTTCTGGAAGAGCAGTCAGTGCTCTTAACCTCTGAGCCATCTCTCCAGCCATATTTCTTATTATCACTAAGTTCTTGGTATTAATGAAAATACTGTATTTTTTTAATTGTGAAATAACAAAAATACACCAGTGCAGCAGGCTTCACTCTGACTCAGGAAATGTCATCAGGTATAAGACACTGAGCTCCAATTGTAGCCATCAGTGGAAGAAATGACAGGTGGACTTGGTCAAAACACATTGTGTGCACACAAAATTCTCAAGCAATTCTTTTAAAAACATAAAATGGAAGCCAGGCAGCTCTGGGGAAAAGTCACCAATGTGAGGAAACAAGTTCTATGATGGTAAATATTTACTTTGCACGGTTACTCAGTGTCTGGTGTGACTAGCAGACAAGCAAAAGGGGCTTCGCTGTGGAAGTCATCTTAACGCACCTGTGCGCGTCTGCACATAAGTCTTGACTTAGCTCAAATATTTTACCTTTCCTGTCAGGAAATAAACAAATACACTTCTCATTAAAAATGATCAGTCTATAATTAGAGCCAATACAAGCCAGAACAACTTGTTTTTTCTTCAAGTGACATTAATTAGCCTTAGGTTTTATTTCTCCATTAATTATAAAGTCAAAATTTTGTATTTTACCAAGCAGGTAAAACACAGAAAAAGCAGCAACTTCTCTGCACCAGGACTAATTACCTTGCATGTGACAACCAAACGCACATTTCTAGGCAACCATAAACTCCTGAGCCCCAGAGATACACTCTGCTGTGCTACGCCTTCTCTCTGGGCCATACAGGACATGCTGTTTCTATACTTCTACAGATTCCGTCCGTCTTAAGTTTTCAAAGTCAGAATCTGCAATGGGGTTTTATGTTGCATAGCTTGTATAGCTTATGCAACTGGCCAAACAAAGCCCTAAGACACACTCCAGACATTCATGCTTGTAAATCTGGTCTCATGAAAATAGCTCTAAACCCACAAGAAATAAAGGAAAAATTATATAGAATAAATGTTATCAAAACTAATAACTTGCTCTCTTCCTCTTCCGCTCTTCCTCTGTCTCTGTGCCCTCTTTCTCTCTCTGGGGTACCCCTCCCCCTTTACTTAGCCCCCATGCTCATTTAGTAAACCTCATATAACCTTTAAAAAAAACACCTAAAAACTCTACTGCATAAAAGGACTCTATTCAGAGAGTAAAAAGACAAGCCACAAGCCGGGCGTGGTGTCACACTCCTTTAATCCCAGCACTCGGGAGGCAGAGGCAGGTGGATCGACCTGAATTCGAGGCCAGCCTGGTCTACAAAGGGAGTCCAGGACAGCCAAGGCCTCACAGAGAAACCCTGTCTCAAAAAACAAAACCAAAAACAAAAACAAAAAGCCAGGCCTCACAAGAGTGGGAAATGTACAAAGCCTGTCTGATAAGAGACCAGCACCCAGGCCATACAGAACCGAGACCATCAAAAACATACAGACTGGAATAAACATTTTTGCAAAGAAGGCATATAAAAGACTCATGCAAAGACACACAACATTATTAACCACTAGGGAAAGGAAAATGAAAACCACAATGAGATGTCAATTATACACAGCAGGATGGCCACTGGAATGGTTTGGTAAAGGTGCTTGCTGCAGGCCTGACAGCCAGCACTGTCAGTGGAACCCATGTGTTAGAGAGAGAATCAACTCTCTAGAGTTGTCCTCTATCCTCCATATGTATGCTGTGGCTCATATCTACACACACTCTAGAGTGCCCACAAACACACACACACACACACACACACACACACATGATAAATGCATAAATATGTAATAACAATGAAAATTAGTTAAGCAGTGAAATAGTCCAAATATACTGATAAAGAAATAGAGAACATAGTATTTCTTCTCAAGACAAACTGCTAAAAGTAAAATGCACTTAGGTGCTAAAATATATCCTCTACATCTGTTTTCTTTCTTTCTTCCTTTTGTTTCAAGACAGGGTTTCTTAGTGTAGCTCTAGCTGTCTTAGAACTCAATATGTAAACAACACTGGCTTCTAACTCAGAGCTCTGCCTGCCTTTATCTCTCAACTGCTGGGATTAAAGGTGTGTATCACCATGCCTGGATCATCACACACACACACACACACACACACACACACACACACACACACACGCTGTGTAGACCAGGCTGGCCCGCCTCTGCCTCTTGAGTGCTGGGATTGGATGTGTGTGCCACCACAGCCCACCTGGCTTCATCTACATTTTCAAAAGTTCAGGAGCTATCCAAACCCTTCTCCCGACCTGCTCCTAGGTCCTATTTTTAAAAACATTTTTTACATATACATTTATATTATTACACATATATACAATAAACTACCTATAGCAAGAAGATCCATGACACAATCAGGAATTATATAAATGTTACATTCTTAGTGTTTTGGCTTTTTGTATTTGACAGCCTTGAAGAAAACATCTTTCCTATCTTGGTGCATTTAAAATTCTGAATGTAAATCAATCTCCATCACTTTTTTTTTTCTTTTTGGTTTTTCAATACAGGGTTTCTATGTGTCCTAGACTTGCTTTGTAGACCAGGCTGGCCTCAAACTCAGCCTGCCTCTGACTCCCCAAATGCTGGGATTGTAGGTGTGCACCACTGCGCCCAGCCCTAGGTCCTATTTTTAAATATTCTACTTAACTTGCCTGACGATTTTATTTTTTCTGAGATAGAGTCTCACTATATAGCTCTGCCTGGCACTGAACTTACTATGTCAACTATGACGGCTTTAAACTACAGAGATCCATCAGCTTCTGTCTCCAGAGTGCTGGGATCATAGGCACTTGCCACACCTGGCCTGAGAATTTTGTTTGTTTGTTTGTTTGTCTGTTGAAACAGGGTTTCTCTGTGTACCCATGGCTGTCCTGGACTCACATTGTAGACCAGGCTGGCTTCAAACTCACAGCGATCCACCTGCTTTTGCCTCCTGAGTGCTGGGATTAAAGGTGTGTGCCACGATTGCGCAGCTGAAAATTTTTATATGTGTAAGAATATTATGGATCCCTGAAACTAAAGTTACAAATGGTTGTGAGCCACTATGTGAGTCTGAGAACCAAACTCAGTTACTCTGCTAGAGCAGCAAGTGCTTTTAAGGACTGAGCCATCTTTCCAGCCCCTATGAGAATTTCTTTTTCCTCTTCCTCCTCCTATGTATGTATGTATGTATGTATGCATGCATACATGCATGTATGTACATATGTATATATGTATGAGAACTTGCTAAGAATATCAGGCTAGCTTTGAACTCATAGATATCTTCCTGCCTCTGCCTCCCAAGTGCTGGGGTGCTGGGATTAAAAACATGTGCCACCATGCCCAGCTCCCCTTGAGTGGTTTTTAAAACACACTTGTCAGTTCCTACTACATTACCAGTGATTTCTGGCAAAAGTTTTCTACCTATATCCTTAAGGGAACCTTTTTCATAGGAAAGAAAAGTAAATAGCAATGTATTATATTACAATGAATCAAACAGTCTATATTAGTAAAACCAGCCATGACAACAAGTATAAAGATTAAGATCTCCCTTGTCTTTTAAGAGTAGAGTGAGCTATTCTCTAACTATCATTTGTATCTTCAGAAAGCTAACGAATGACAGGAGACCATGGCAGGGTTAGGGGCTTCATTAAATTGGTATCTGAAGTAAACATCCTATCTAAGAATTCATTTATCAATGTAACAAACACTAAATTCCTGCAACAAGCCAAACACTCTTTTTCTCAAGGAAAGTACAACCAGGAGGACTACCTCAACCAATACGATGGCAAGGGGCCACACAGCCCTTGTCGGAAACCTATGAGAACTTCATGCAGCGTCTACAATAATTCTGGCCTTTCTTCTCGTCCTTATTTTGAGACAGGTCTGTAGTATGTGGCTCATGCTGGCCTGGAACTATGTGGTCCACACTGCTTTGAACTCGCAATCCTCCTGACTCAGTCTCTAGCGTGCTGGGATTATGCATGGGCACTATGACATCTGGCTATCATTTTAGTTTTCTATACGATTTCTACAAGCATAACTAGAATTTCAATTTTATACAGCTTATAAAATGCAAATGTCAGTGTTCTTGGCTCTATAGCATCCTTTTGGGGTAGGGCATAGACCTATTTTAGCGAGAAGCTATACTTTCCAAAGGCCCTTCTTTATCTAGGCTGTCCCCAAGAAAGTCGCCAACAATATAAACAGTAAGTGGCAAACACAAGAGAGTTACAAGTGCCCAGTCCCATCACACACTGTGAACACCAAGCAGACACATTACCTGCAGGTTTAAGATCTCCTATTCGAATAATGTGTGGCCAATGCTGTAGTGTTTTAGCAAAAAAGGGGTTGGTTACCCCTAAGATGACTGAGGGCCTGTATAAAAATGAGACAAAACAAAAGAGTGCAAAAAAAAAAAGAATGTTAAATCACAAAAGAAAAGGCAACAATTTCTGAGTGAACAATATACAAAGCAACCCTTTACCTGATTATTACATATCAACATGACAGGCAATATATTCAGTACTACATATAAGAACATAAAAACACATGACACTGGGCATGGTGGTACACGCCTTTAATCCTAGCACTAGGGAGGCAGAGGCAGGAGGATCGCTTTGAGTTCGAGGCCAGCCTGTTCTACACAGAAAGTCCAGGACAGCCAAGGCCACACAAAGAAAGCCTGTCTCGATAAAACAAAAAACCAACAAACAAAACCCATGAGTTTTTATTAGATTTAATTTATTTTATGTGTGAGTGTTTTGCCTGCATGTATGCCTGTATAGCGTGTGTGCTTGGTACCCTAGAAGGTCAGAAGACGGTATCAGATCACCTAGAACTGCAGTTAAGGATGGCTCTGAACCATGATGCTGGTGTTGAGAGTCATACCTGCATCCTCTGGAAGAGCAGACAGTGCTTTTAATGGCGAGCCATCTCTCCAGGCCCCAAAAGACATGATTCTTACAACAGCATGAAGCTATAAAGGCATACAGATTATCATGATGCTAACAACTAGAAGACACTCAAGGGGAAATAAAAAGCACAGTGACCACAAGGAGAACCTATGCTCTGCCAGGGTTTAAAGGGCAGACTCACCAAAGGCATGACGCAGACGAGACATGGAAGATGAGCAGCTGTCTCATAATTATACACTTAGAAATTAATATGCTATCTTATAAGCAAAGAGAAGTCACAGAGAACCAAGTGGAGGTATGCCATGTAGGTGCTATAGATCACTGTGGGGAAAATTGGACAATACCTTACAAGGAGGGAAAGGAACAGTAAATAGAGAAAAACTAAAGTCTGAGAATAAATTATGGAAAGAACATAATAAATAGGCTGAGAGAGATTTTAGGGTGATGAACTAGCAGAATTAAGATTTGTTGCTGGCCATGTTAAGAAGACATAATACTATGTTTTTGACAACAAAATCAAAACTAATACCACTTATCAAAAGAGTAATAGACAGGTGATTAGAAAAAAAAGAGGGAAATAGAAAGAAGTCAGGTAGAACATGCTTAGTTTCAGATGCATTAAGACATACAGGTGTGAATCAGGCACAGTGGCACATGCCTGTAATCCCACCAGCACTTGGGAAGCAAAGGCAGGAGAATCACTAGGTTAAGATCTTCCTAAACTACATTATCGAGCTCAAGAACAACCTCATCTGTAGCGCTAGCTCTAGGCTGACCATGCTAGGAACTAAGAACCAACAAAGGATGGATCTGCAGGCGCTATGGTCTACACTACTACCAGAGGGCTGCATATAGGGCTGCATTTCAAGAGATCTACGTTACAAAGATAGACTTCAGTCATTTGTAACTGACTACTGTTACTTTGTGGGTTCTTCTTTCTTCTACCATTTTAACCCCCTAACACTAGATAAGATAGAAAAAAGACAGAGAGGAAAGGAAAGAGAACCTTGAATAAAGTCAGGGCTCAGACT
This sequence comes from Acomys percivali, assembly GCA_907169655.1. Lineage (NCBI taxonomy): Eukaryota > Metazoa > Chordata > Mammalia > Rodentia > Muridae > Acomys > Acomys percivali. The sequence goes on along the minus strand of OU015746.1, from coordinate 101,795,984 downwards.
GCGGGCAGCATAACACTTCCTGTTGACTAGGGGCACCGAGGAGCTCCTTGAGGCGGTTTGGATCTCTCCCATCAGGTTATCTAATTTCTTCTTCGACTTTCGTCTCTACACACAACTTAACAAATTGCCAACAACAAAAACCAACAGCAACCCACCACACCTCTAGCACTCATACACCCTCTGAAAAGTCCCCAGAATTCCAAACATCACACAATCACAGAAACTATCTGCAGCTGGCAAAATCACACTCCTGCTAGAAGCACAGGCAAATCATAGTCAGGTAATAATAGTCAGAATAAGAAATATTCTTATTTCTGGTTTTTTAAAAAAGATTATTTATTATGTATAGAGTGTTCTGCCTGCATGTGTGCCTGCACACCAGAATAAGGTACCAGACCTCATTATGGTTGGTTGTGAGCCAATATGTAGTTGCTGGGAATTGAACTCAGGACTTTTGGAAAATAAGCCAGTGCTCTTAACCTCTGAGCCATCTCTCCAGCCCCTCATTTCTATTTTTTATTTTTACTTATTTTTTTCAGGCAATATATATTTTTTAAATTTTTATTTAGTTAATTTATTCAGATTATAACTCAATTGTTATCCCATCACTTGGATCCTCTCGTTCCTCTCTCCCTCCCGCTTTCACCCTATTCCCCTCCCCTAGGTCTATGACCGAGGGGGTCCTCCTCCCCCACTTTATGGTCATAGACTATCAAGTCTCATCTTGGTAGCCTGATTATTCTTTCTTTGAATGCCACCAGGCCTCCCCACAAAGGAGAGGTCATCATTTATGGGGCACCAGAGTTCATGTCAGAGTTAGTCCCCACTCTCCACATAACTGTGGAGAATGTCCTGTCCATTGGCTAGGTCAGAGTAGGGGTTTAATGTTTACTACTTGTATTGTCCTTGGTTAGTGCAATAGTTTGAGCAGACCACCACACACACACACACACACCCCACACACACACCTGTGGGCCCTGATCCACCCATCACAATGTTCTTCTTGTAGGTTTCTAAGACCCTCTGAATCCTTCTATTTCCCCATCTCCTGTATTTCTCTTACCTAGAGTCCCAGTAGGATGTCCTTACATCTATCCCAATCTCCTGGTAAAAGAAGACTTTCGTGAGACATACCTTTTGGGCCTAGTGCCCAATTATAAGTGAGTATAAACCATGTGAGTCTTTCTGCTTCTAGGTTAACTAACTCAATATGATTGTTTCTGGTTCTATCCATTTGTCCACAAATTTCAGGATTTCCTTGTTTTTTATAGCTGAGTAGTATTCCATAGTGTAAATGTACCGGTTTCTTTATCCATTCTTCAACTCAGGGGCATTTAGGCTATTTCCAGGTTCTGGCTATTATGAATAAGGCTGCTATGAACATGGTTGAGCATATGTCTTTGTTGTGTGGTGGAGCATTTTCTGGGTATATTTCTGTTTTTTAAGGAAACCAAAATTCTTTTTTTTTTTTTTAATGATTTATTTCTTTATTATTATGTATACAGTGCTTTGCCTGCATGGACACCTGCAGGCCAGAAGAGGGCATCAGATCACATTATAAATGAGTGTGAGCCACCATGTGATTGCTGGGAATTGAACTCAGGACCTCTGGAGGTACAGTCCAGTGCCCTTAATCTCTGAGCCATCTCTCCAGTCCAAAACCAAAATTCTTATCCTCTCTGTAGTCATTAGTATAGGATCTTCTAAGTTTTTATTCTGTAGTTAGTCCAGGGGGCTTTGAACGCACTTCCATCTTTCTACCCAGCTCTCAAGCACTAAGATTACGAGAGTGAGCTACCATGCCAATTTCATATAGGGTATTTTAAATTAGTTACAATTAATTAAATGTTAATTGTATATGTTATGAGAGAAGGAGTATGGAGAGAGAGAGAGAGAGAGAGAGAGAGAGAGAGAGAGAGAGGGAGAACTCGAGCAAGAGCGCAAGAGCATGCACACACACATGCTCTTGTACTGGGGGGTGGTATCAAAAGGCAGTTTCCAGGAGCTGGTTCTCTCCTTCCACCTTCCTGAAGGAGGGTCTTTCATTGTATCTGTTGGTGCAATACAAGCTTCCAAGGTCTCTATCTCCGGCTCCCATCTAACTGTGGGAGTACTTATGCCATTGCACCAGCTTTGTACGTGGGTTTAGGGCTCAAACTCATGCTTGGCAGCTTGCATGGCAAGCACTTCTACCTGCTTAGCCACCTCTTTAAAAAACAGCATGGATATTGTTAAGGTTATATAGAAAAAATGATCTGTCTGATAGAAGAACCCAGAACATAGTCTTTGCTAAGATCATCAATTAAGTGTATAGCAGAGAAAGAGGTTTACACAGCAGACTAAAATACAATACCACATAACCAGGAAACAGGAGGATCAGGATTAAGATATTTTAAATATGCTGGGCGGTAGAAGCAGAGGCAGGTGTATCTCTGAGGTTGAGGCCAGCCAGGGCTACAGAAAAACCCTGTCTAACAAAACCAAAGTGGGGAGGGTATTATAAAGGTAAGTGTGAAGTGACCTTTAATGCCATGGGACGCTCTAGTAGAAGGATCAAAAGTTAAGGCCAATCTGGGCTATGTATAGAAATTTTGTCTTAAAAATGGCACACCTGCCATTCTCATAGTTGGAAGGCAGCATCAAGAAACTCAGAAATTCAAGGCCAGCCTTGGCTACATACAAAGTTCAAAGCCAGCCTACAGTATATAAGACCCTGTCTCAAAACAAACAAAAAAACAAACAAAAATAGTCACACACACACACAAAGAAGGCAATGGAGTGCTTGTTCAATACATCAAGAAATGAAAATAGAAAATGTTGATAGATATTAAGAAATTATCCCAGCACCAGGAGAGGCAGAGGCAGGTGGATCTCTGAGCTCGAGACCAGCTTGGTCTATAAAGTGAGTCCAGGACAACTAGGGCTACACAGAGAAACCGTGTCTTGAAAAAAAAACAAAAACCAAAACAACAACAAACAACAAAATAAAGAAAAGAAAAGAAAAAAGGAAAGAAAGAAAATGAGCCTAGCCTAGGAACTGGAGAAGTGGCCAGCCCTGGTGGCATTCCAGGGCACTCAGGCTTGTTTCCTGGCACCCAAAGGGCATCGTACAACCATCAGTAACCCCAGTTCCAGGGGATCTGACACCCTCTGGCCTCCATCAGCACTGTGAGCTTGTGGTGCATAGACACACATGCAAGCAAAACACTCATACACATAAGAAAAAAAAAAAGAATCCTATTGTAAGAAAAGAGCCTGCAGCAGACACTGTGACAGTAACAGAAAATCAAGCAGTAGAGAAAATGAATGGAAATTACTTTTCTTCTTCTAAAACTTTAGCTAAGAAAGAAGGTAAGCTATTATAAAACAGAAGCTAATCCCTTCCACAGAGAAGAAGAATATGCTTATGTTTTTGTTTTGTTGTGTTTTCCAGAGACAGGGTCTCTCTGTGTAGCCGTGGCTGTCCTGGACTCATTTTGTAGACCAGGCTGGCCTTGAACTCACAGAGATCCACCTGCCTCTGCCTCCTGAGTGCTGGGATTAAAGGTGTGCACCACCACACCTGACTGTAAAAGGATTTTTTTTTATAATGAAAGTAAAAGTCAGTGGTACAGTTGGGTAAATGTTAACAACAACACAGATTCTATTAAGTAAAAACCACTCAAAGAAACTAAGTTATTATCAACAGCTCCCCAAACCTTTTATAAAAATCAGTTTGTCAGTAAGTCAAATTTTTTAATTAAGAATTTACTACATGGGGCTGGAGAGATGGCTCAAAGGTTAAGAGCAATGACTGCTTTTCCAAAGGCCCTGAGTTCAATTCCCAGGAACCACATGGTGGCTAACAGCCACCTATGATGATGTGATCTGACGCCCTCTTCTGACCTGCAGACAGAGCACTGTATATATAATAAATGTCTAAAAAGAAGAAAAGCTTTATTATACAATTCTACAAAATTTTGGTAATAAAAGTAACACTGAGTTAAGAAAAGTTATTGTGTTTACTCACGGAGCTTGAGTACGCGTAGTATATTCTTTGAATTCACTATCATGAATCGTGAAGTAAGGTCGAAAATCGCTAAAGTACTTTAATGGGGAAATACAGCTGTGGAACAGGAACACACAGAAATCAAGATTCCACTCCACAACCATGAGACATCCATATAAACAATAGACACCCAACAGACAAATTATTTCAATATTAGGTAAGCACTAATCACTAATATTAATTGGAATTTATCAAGGTCTAATTTCATGTTAGTGAATGAGTGTGTATGTTACTCAAAGCAGCAAAAACATGGCTCTAGCTCTAACTGAACCTGAATCAGTCTTCTTATCCATTCTGACAAGCTGTTGTATGGCCTGATGCAATGCGTGGGGGAACATCACAGACTGGAAATACCACACGACCAGCACCAAGAGGCAAATGTACTCACTTAACAAGGGCCAGTACAGTTTCAGAAGACTCTGATGGCGATGGTGCCATGACCACAAGGGGCTCTCCCAACAGCACCAGCTCCCAAAGCATCTGACTATGAAGGAAAACTGGGCAGAAAGACCTAGAAAGTTTACCCAGTAGAAATACTTTATTATTTATCCAATGTTGCCTTTAAAATTCCCAAATAATCATTTTAAGAACTCCAAATTGATACCAATTTTTCCTGCTACTGATAGCTTGACCTGTAAAGTTAACTGAGAATGTGGTAATGCACAGAGACATAGGAGAGTGTGCCTCTCTCTCCCTCCCACACGCACGCACACACACACACACACACACACACACACACAATCAAAGCCAGGTGTGAGGTACACTCTTGTAATACCAGCAGGAGGATCAGAAGTTCAAGATCATCCTCAGATACATAGTGAGATAGTGGATAAGCTCTGGACTTGTCTCAAAAAAGAAAAGAAAACCAAAAACCATCTAAACAATGTATCAGTTTGACTTATCCCACTTTTTACAAAATTAGATGCAACACACAGAACAGATGACAAACAATAAAAGCATATCATCCAATTGTAACAGACCTATTGTATTAGCAATCCTTTGTTATACTTTATTGTGGGACTGTCAAGGACCCACCCGAGGTATAAATAAGGCGTGAAGACTTCTAATATATGTCAAAGCTTAGGCCTTTTGCGGGTGCACTTTCCCAGCCACTACCTAAACTGACTCAACTATACTAGCACTGCAGCCTGCTCCTCTACGCATTTCAATTGTCCCACTTCTGCCGAGGTCTCCCAGTGTCCTTCTCTCCACTCAGAAGTTCCACCCTTGTTCTTCCTGCCCTAGATATTGGATGTCAGCGCCTTTTTACAACCAATTAAGAGCAAGACAACACCTGGCACATCACGTGGATTGCCTCTGGGCATAGAGGGCTGTCTAAGCTTCAAATATCTGCACAGCTGTTCAAGAACAAGTATTTACAAAAACAAAGCTGTTGATGGGCTACGTAAATGACAATGCAGGCCGGGTGGTGTCCAGGACAGTCAAGGCTACACAGAGAAACCCAGTCTTGAAAAACCAAAAAAGAAAGAAAGAAAGAAAGAAAGAAAGAAAGAAAGAAAGAAAGAAAGAAAGAAAGAAAACAAATGAAAGGACAATACAAAAATCCTGCCAGCACTCAGCTCTCTGCCAGGACAGAATTACCAATTGAAACTACAGAGACATGAAGGAAAGTCACCCCAACAATATTTGAATTTCTATTCTAAGTATTTTGAAGGAAACAAAATAATTTTTCAAGGGGCATTTGCTGAATGTCCATAACTTAAAATGCAAAGCTAGGCTGGGAGTTCAGTTTTGCATAGAGCATGTGCTTTGCACACTGCAAGGCCCTGGGCCCAATCTCTAGAACACACACAGACACACTCACTCTACAAAGAGAAAGAAGGAACAGGAAGTTCATCTGTGCTGGGCGCGGTGGAGCACGCCTTATATCCCAGCACGCCTTTAATCGCAGTGCCAAAGATTCTTACTCAGCTGTCTGGAGAAAAAGGATAAACAGTGGTAGTTTTTCTTTTTTGCTTCTTTCCTCTTTTTTCAAGCACTGGAGTATATCATTTTATTTAAAAAAATTCAAGAAATAGTATTTGCTGTTGTTTCTATTTTTTCTTACTGAAGGTTTTTTAACTAAAGGACAAACCCTGTGCCATTTCATCCCCAAATTTAAAATTCAACTTAAAAACAAAAACCCTCTACTTTTTCTAACATCTCCATGATACAGCTTTTGTACCAAACGAAGCAGAAGCTATTTAACCACGAAGTACACAATGTAGAGCTCATAAGCCCCAGACGAACCACTGGATTTTGCCAATAAAACATAATGAATATTTTTTTTCAAATTTTCAAGAATCTTTGGGGGTATATTATGAGTATTTTCTTCCAGGTTTATTCACATTCTCCATTAATTAATAACAATTATCACAAAGTAAAAGACAAGCAGTTGACAATTTTTTTATTCTTTACCTGAAAAGATCCACCTCATGAACAGTAGGTAAAATAATAGATGTTTGTGTGTCTGCCTAAAGAATTAAAAAAAGAAGAAGAAGAAAATTAGGAGAAATATTACTACAATTTACAGAAATTGTTTTTTGTTTTTGTTTTTAAGACAGGGTCTAACTGTAGCCTTGGATGTCCTGGAAATCACTGTGTAGTCCAGGCTAGCCTTGAACTCACAGGAGATTAGTACTGAGACATAAAATTGTGTACCACCACACCTGGTTTTAAGCCAAGTATGACACATGATGGTACATGACTATACTATGATACCAGCATTCAAAAGCAGAGGCAGGAGAATTGATGCAAGTTCAAGGTCAGCCTCACTATTAAGTTCTTGGTGAGGCAGGGCTTACATAATGAGATCCTGTTTCAAAAAACACATAATAATAAGCGTAATTAACAATACAATTATCTCACAATAAAAAAGCTATATCACTCTGTTCACTTTGACAAGTTTCTCTTCTTCCAGAAAGAATGGGTCTTATCAGTCTCCCAGTACAGAAGACGACAGAGAAAAGCACAAACACTCTAAGAATCAACCCAATGGCCAGCTGTGAGACACAGCTGCACAGCACACCTACCACTGACACTGAGGCACGGGAAACAAGCGCAGCTGGCTTTCCTGCTGCTCTCCAGCTTTGCACAAAGACCAAAGGGAGCAGCAATAAAGCAGCCGGACTATTTCACCAAAGACTCAAACTGAGATGAACAGAAACTGCTTTCAGAAAAATAAAAGTTCCGGAATCCTTTTGATTGAGTCTTCTAAAATTAGGACTCTGTTGGCTACTCTTCTAAGAGAACAGCTTTTGCTAGAATTAAACTTCTCTTAAAGTGTTTACTGTCCTTTTGTCCCCACAATTGCAACATAAACTCTGAGTTCTCCAGTACCTACTGAGCCAGGAACACCACAACATTTCTAACAAGACATTTAACAAAGTGTATCGCCAATTAACTTTAAAAGTAATGGGTGTTTCAGTATGTTCAGAAATATATTTACAGGCCCAGAAACTACGTTGTGATCATTTTTAGCATCACAGTACCTGCTGAGTTAACTGCACCATCTGAGTGGTCCCAGGCTTGTCATGGCATGTGGGAATCCGCACCTTAAGTGACAAATAGAGAAGATAGTACCTTCATCTGTATGAGACGTGACCTCTCTGGCTACTACAAGGACATAGCCAGCACTTCTAAAATGCCATAACTACATGTAAAATATGTATTTATGTAGGATTTTAGCACTACAGGTAATCATTTTCAGTTACAGCAGAAAGCAAGGAAACCAAAGTTCCCATGTCTACAAACAGAGGACACTAAAAACCAAGGAGCAAATGTGCTGGAAGCACAGTAAGGACATCAGCCTCGCAGACTTCCCGCCTACCTATCCAGTCTCTGCTTCACAAATACACACACCCAAACACACCCTCTCGAGCCTGCCAGACTTCTGAATAAATCCCACAGGAAACAATGGGAACTCTCAACTCAGTGCTATCAGTATTATTTTTTTGTTTGCCCAAACGAGGGTGGGGGAAATACATACACACAATAAGCAAATCTAAAGAAGGAACATTGATATGAATAAATCCAATGTCATAAATACATAAATTGCAAAGAACTTGAATACATTCATACAAAATCTGAGAGTAAAATACCTTAAAAACAAAACAATGGGTTAGAGCCATAGTACAGTGGTAAAGCACTTGCTTAGTGCTGTGAGGCCCTAGGCTCAATCCACAATCCACGGAGAGAAAAAAGAAACAGCAAAAAAAAAAAAAAAAAAAAAAAAAAACCCACCCTCATTGTAGCAGAGAATATTCCAAGATAAACATGCTTGGTTTGACATTAAATGTTAAAAGACCATTTAGAGCTGAAAACCAGTGACTTTTCTAGCTTTCTTAATTTTATCAGCAACTCACACTCAATACCACAAGTGCTCTGCGTCTGCTTATCACCCTTACTGCAGGATTCGAGGGGGAGGCACTTATATCTGTGTATAGTCCACAGGAACAACACTACTGCACAAACTCTATAAGGGGCAATGCCTGGCTAGAAGGAGTCTGTAAGCAGGATAAACTGTGGTGTATCTGTAATGCCTCACAGCAAAAACAACAGTGAAGGCAGAAACAGTACTAAATGTCACCAGGTTGTTAAAAAGGCAAAACTCATGTGTGAGCTTTCTATAGAGTTCTTTAAAGCACAGACAAGTGAGATTACAGTAGGTTGTTACCTTCATTAGGACTCCCATGATAGGCAGATGCAGTGTTTTCCCTGGCACTGGGGCAGGCCATCGGTCAACATCATTACAAGCTGAAAATGTAACAAAATATTTTCTTTAATGTATTTTATTAATTTATTAATATTATATCTCAATTGTTATCCCATCCCTTGTATCCTCCCATCCCTCCCTCCCTCCCATTTTCCCCTTACTCCCCTCCCCTATGACTGTGACTGAGGGGGACCTCCTCCCCCTGTATATGATCATAGGGTATCAAGTCTCTTCTTGGTAGCCTGCTATCCTTCCTCTGAGTGCCACCAGGCCTTCCTATCAAGGGGACATGGTCAAATATGGGGCACCAGAGTTCGTGTAAAAGTCAGTCCCCACTCTCCACTCAACTGTGGAGAATGTCCTGTCCATCGGCTAGATCTGGGTAGGGATTCGAAGTTTATTGCACGTATTCTCCTTGGCTGGTGCTATAGTTTGAGCAGGACCCCTGGACCCAGATCCGCCCATCATAATGTTCTTTTTGTAGGTTTCTAGGATCCTCTGGATCCTTCTATCTACTCATTCTCCCATACTTCTCTTGCCTAGAGTCCCAATAGGATGTCCTCCCCTCTGTCCCTCTTTCCTGGTAAGTGAAGACTTTCATGGGACATATCCCTTGGGCTCGTGTCCAGATATAAGTGAGTATATACCATTTGACTCTTTCTGCTTCTGGGTTAACTCACTCCAAAATATTTTCTTAATGTATGTAGAAAGTTAAAATATTTAAAATGGGTGTTACAGGTTAGACCTTTTTTGTAACATGGAAGAAATATATTAATAATAACAGCAGATAAAGTAACGTAAAATTGATGAAATATTTGATTTATATTTTTTTCACTGCATTCATTTCATTTACATTACATTTCTAGGATATACTGATTAAATGTTTAATGGGACCTAGAGAGATGGCTTAGCTGTTAAGAGTGTTTCCTGCTCTTGCAAAAAAGCCTGAGTTTGGTTTTTTTCTACTGATGTCAGGATATCTCCGTCCGTCCGTCCGTCTCTGTCTCTGTCTCTGTCTCTGTCTCTCTCTCACACACACACACACACAAACACACACACACACCAATAAAATTTTTTCTAATTAAAAAGAAAAACTCTTTGAGCTGGGTGTGGTAATGCACACCTTTAATCCCAGTACTTGGGAGGCAGAGGCAGGCAGATCTCTGTGAGTTTGAGGCCAGCCTGGTCTACAAAGCAAGTCCAGGACAGCCAGAGCTACACAGAGAAACCCTGTCTTGAAAAACAAAATAAAAATAAAAATAACAATCAAAAAGCCTACTGAATGACAAGTAGGCTCAAAGGGAGCTTTACTATTTATTTTTTAACTACTGTTTCTATTTCTGTATTTCTGCTCAGTGGTACTCCAAGAACAACCAGTTCGAAACCTTATTACTAACTCTAACAGACTCCATTTATGTTATTACAGTAGATAGAATCAGAGAGCATTTTTGGTATTTATAGGAAAGATGCCAGACCAAATGTTCTGTATCTCCCTCACATCATGTAAGTCTTATATGCTCTTTTGATTTTTTTAGAATATTAATTTCCAGTTTATTCAAACTCTTTAATTAAGAGTATATAACTTGGGGGTGGGGATGAAGAGTTGCCTCAAATGTTAAAAGTGATAACAGCTCTGCCCACAGACCAAAGTTTGGTTCCCAAAACCCATGTCAAGTAGCTCACAGACGCTTGTAGCTTCAGCTCCAAGGTATCTGACAGCTCTGGCCTCCAAGGTATGCTTACACACACACACACACACACACATAGAGCAAATAAATAAATAAATGAAAACCAAAATTAAATCTTAAAAGAGAACATACCTTGAGCTGGGGAAAGTCACAAGCATGAGGAATGGAGTTTGGTGCCCAGAGCTCACACAAGAACAGTCATGGCAGGGATGCATGGTTGTGATTTAAGCACCAAGGAGGAGACAGGAGGCTCGCTGGGGCTTACTGGCCAGTCAGCCTATCCTAATTAGAAAGCCGCAGGTCTCATTAAGAGACCCTGCCTCAAAAACCAAGGAGAGTGGCTCCTAAAGAACACCACCGAAAATTCACCTCTGGCTCTTCCCACATGGGTATATGCACTTACACACATATGCCTCTGAAAACATGTAGATATGCATGAACAGATATACCTGCTCTCACAGACATACACACAGTACATGACTCATATAGTATTTAACTTACCTGCTTCCAAGTAAGGTTCATTCTTTTCAAAATATTCTGGTGCTATCTGTCTGAGCACGGTGTGAAAAAAATGAATATAAGGTAGTTTGCTGATCAAAACCAATGACTGAGGAAGGAAAGGGGAGAAAGGTGTTTTAATGCCTAATGATTATAATTTAAGTTTGCCATTTATGTTTTTAAGTATCTATTACTACTATTATTATTTTTGTTTGTTTTTGAGACAGGGTTTCCATGTGTGTAGCTTTGGCTATCCTGGACTTACTCTGTAGACCAGGCTGACCTCGAACTCACAGTGATCTGCTTGCCTCTGCCTCCTGAGTACTGGGATTAAAGGCGTGTGCCACCTCGTCCGGCTGCCATTTATGGTAGTTTTGTTTTGTTTTGTTGGTTTTTCAAAACAGGGTCTCTCTGTGTAGCCTTGGCTGTCCTGGACTCACTTTATAAACCAGGCTGGCCTCGAACTCACAGCGATCCACCTGCCTCTGCCTCCCAAGTGCTGGGATTAAAGGCGTGCACCACCATGCCTGGCTTGCCATTTATATTTTTATGAACAAATTATTGAGCTAAAATTAAGCAAAAAAAAAAAAAAAAGTATGGGTTTTGAAAATGAAAGATTTTTACAATACATGGTTAAAAGAAAATACAAAATCATGACTGAGGAATGTAAAATGTTTAATCTTATTATGCTTTAAGGAGTGGTTCTCAGGCTGTGGATCATGGCACCTTTGGGAGTCAAAGGGCCCTTTCCCAGGGGTTGCATATCAGACATCCTATATACCAAACATTTACATTACAATTCATAACAGCAGCGAAATTACAGTTACAAAACAGCAACAAAAACAATGTTACTATTGAGGTCACCACAACAAGAGGAAGGTTGAGAAGCACAGGGACTACAGGCGTGTTCACAGATGCTCCTGCTTCTCAGACCAAACAACTTCCCAACAAACAGACTACTATAATGGGCAATTTTAAAAGCCAACTATAATTGTTAGTTTTAACTGTCAACTTCAGACAGTTATAACCACCTAAGAAGAAAATATCAATAAATGATTCTGTATATCAGGCTGGCCTATGTTTGTGGGAGATTATCTTGACTATGTTAATTGTGGTAGGAAGACCCGCCCACTACGGTTAAAACCATTTCCTGAACAGGGGATCCTGAACTGTCTAAGAGTGAGAAGAACAGGCTGAGCACGCTATGGATGTAATCATGTGGATGCAAGTCATCAGGTTCCCGAGCCACTGCCACTGTGAACGCTCCGCAAAGGCGCACTGTATGACCTGGAACTACAGCTAACACACTGCATTCTCCCGAGGTGTTTGGTTCAGTGCATTTTATCATAGCAATAGAAACAAACTAAGATACTTACCTATTGTCTACAACATAACAATATCAAAAATTAGCCACATGAAGTCTTCCTACTAAGGAAATAACTAACTGTGGTGTTTGGCCCAAATCCCTAGGCCTGCTTTTGTTCTACAGTTCAGCTGTCCTAGGCTAACCACACACATCAAACTGGCAAGTATGATCAGTTTACATAACAATTACACTAATTTTTAAATGCAAGGTTTTTTCTTGAAAGTTGTTCTTTTTTATTACGATTTTAAATGTGTATATGTGTGGCTATCCAGAGGCCAGAAGAAAGCTGCAGATTCACTGGAGTTGGTTATAGGTACTTGTAAGCTGTGGTTGCTAGGAACTGAACTCCTGTCCTCCGCAGTAGTAGAAAATGCTCTTAACTGCTGACCAGTCTCCAAACTACATTTTACCCTTCCATTCAACATTAATTAGTGGGCACTAAAATTTTTGTACTACAAATGGAAAAAGTTATGTCTTAATAGCTGACATTAGAATAGGAATGATTCAAAAACTTTGATCCAAAACTTACCCTGCCTACAAGACATGCAGGGATAAAGATAGAACAGATGAAAGAGATTGAGGGAATGTCCAGCCTGGCCCAACCCAAGGCCCACTCCATGGAAGAGAGCCAACCCCTGACATTGTTAACGATACTGTCCTAGGCTTACAGGCAGGAGCCTATCAGAGTTGTCTTCTGAGAGGCTCCACACAGCCGTGGTTTAAATCAGATGCTGAGACCCACAGCCAAACACTGGGTAAGCATAGGGAGTCTAGTGGAAAAGTGGAGGGAAGGATAAAGGATCTGGAGTGACAAGAGCTCCCCAAGAAGACCAACAGAGCCAACTAACCAGGGCCCAGAGGCGCCTGTGGAGTCTGAAGCACCAACCTAGGACCATGCATGGACTGGATCTAGGTCCTCTACACAGATGTAGCCCGTGGGCAGCTCAGGGTATATATGGGTCCAATAGTAAGGGGAGCGAGGGCTATCTGACATGGACTCCATTGCATGTTATTGGTTACTTCCCCTTCATGGGTCTGCCTTGCCAGGACATAGGAAAAGAGGATGAACTCAGTCCTGAAGCAACTTGATGAGCTGGGGTGGGTGGTAAGGGGGGACTCCCCTTCTCCGAGTAATAGAGGAGGAGGAAGACGGTAGGAAGGGTGGGACTAGGAGAAGAGAAAGGAGGGGGCTATGACCAGGGTGTAAAGTGAATAAAGAAAGAAAGAAAGAATAGGAACGATTGATTTCTGCCTCTTCATTTAACTTATGAAAAAGACTGTACATTTAGGTTGGAAGCAATAATGGCTAAGATGTTATTAATTTTACTTATTTTATTGACTCATCAAAAAAAAAACCTGCAAGTTTTTACAGGTTGTAAGAATATTACACTTGCTTATTTTTTCCCTTATTCTAAAATGTCAAAATGCAGTAAAAGTTGGGCACAGTGGTGCATGCCTGTAATCCCAGCACTCTGGGAGTCAGAGGCAGGTGGATCTCTGTAAGTTTCAGGCCAGCCTGGTCTACAAAGTGAGTCCAGGACAGCCAAGGCTACACAGAGAACTAAAACCAAAAACAAACAAACAAACAAATGCAGTAGAATTCTTCTATGTATTAACTAAAACATGACAGTTCATCATAAGTCCAGTACAGAGACAGCAAAAATTCAATAATTAAAAACTGGAGCATGGGGCCAGGTGTGGTGGTTAATCCCAGCACTTGGAAGGCAGAGGCAGGCAGATTACTGTAAGTTCAAGGCCAGCCTCTCTACAAAGCAAGTTCAGGAAAGCCAAGATAACACAGAGAAACTGCCTTGAAAAACAAGAAAAACAAACAAACAAACAAACAAATAACCAAAATACTGGAACATGGTGGCACATGCCTTAATCTCTGTACTCCAGTGGCAGAGGCAGGTGGATTTCTGTGAGTATAATGAGGCCAGTCAGGTCTACATAACAAGTTCCAGAACAACCAGGTTTACATATATAGTCAGATCTTGTTTAAATAAATAAATAAGTAAATAAATAAATAAGTAAATAAATAAATGGCAGATGCCTATAATAAAAAAAGGTACAAGTAAAACATAAAAACTTGAGACATTATTAAGTTTAACTAGTTCTACTTTGGGGCTGGGGAATTCAGACAGGAGCTCATGTAGTCCCAGGTGGCTTCAAATTCTTGATTTTTTTCTATCTCCACTTTCCAAATGTTTAGATCACAGGCAGGCCACTATCAGGTCCAGCTCTCACTTTCTGAGTCACAACATAAAACACTTTAATAGTGCACATAAAAATTACCTTCTGAAAGTAGCCTCTTTTAAGAGTTTTATCTCGAACTTGGCGAAAATACACGTATCCATAAAAATATGCAGGATCTTTCTATGAAAGAAGAGACAAAAATTTTATGCATGTGTATGCATATGTGTGTGTGTACAATATGTATATGTGTTATAGGATATTTGATTCCATTGTGAACCCCGAGATTTGTGAATTGTAAAACCTGTTTCTAGTGATGGAGTGGCTCAGCCCTAGCACATAGCTTTAATTCAAGAGCTTTCTGTACACAGGATTAAATAAAGTCAGCCCTAGGTCAAGAGGCGGAGCAAGAATCCAGCAGACAGGGAGTAAACCGAAAGGAAAGACACTGAGAGAAGGGTATTTAAGACAGCATGGAGAAGGAGCTCGGAACTTTCGGCTTTTGGCTTTTGGCTTTTTCCTCTGGGATGTTAGCTGAGAAGGAAGGTCAGCTGGGCGCTTTCTCTGCTTCTCTGAGATTGTAGGCTTACACCCAGCATCTGGCTCCTGAGTCTTCAATGGTAAAATCAAATGACTGGGACTTGTCATTCTTTTTAACAACACATATGTACATACATATACACAGACATCCTTTAAGAGGAACACTGGGCTTCCTTAGTGACCCAAGTCAATGTGTGAGCAATACAGAAAAGCTAGTCATACTTCCTATCAACAAACAAAAATCAGAATAAAGAACCTGCCAACTTGCATTAATATTAAAACCATAGCCTAAGAACTAGAGGTGGGACTTTCCCTAGGAACCATGAGCGGTGCTCTTCACTCACATCTGCACTAGCAAACTGAAACCAGAAAACCAGTATCTTTCCCAATGCTACACTGTTAAATTTTGTTAAATTGTTAAATCAGTAAACACTGATAAGTAATAATAAAATCTAGATACTGGCAAAGGGGTATTTATGGCATATTGCCACTCCACTGCACATCTCAGCAGGTCACAACCAAGGACCGCTATACTAGTCAGTTTTTACAATTTACAATGACATCATTTCCAGAATAGTACCTTTATAGTCAATTCCACTCACATACTGAATCCTTATCACTTTGACTATTTTAGAAACCCAGCTAGATAATAAAATAACGCCTACCCAAAAAAGACAAACAATATTGAAATGTTATCAAAGGTGAGTGAATAAACTAGCTCTAAAGCAATGTTTCCTCTCACATGGGCATTTTTCCATGACCACTTTCCCAACCTTTAAGTAAACTGGTAAGTCTTTGTCAAATTGATCAAGAAGACAATGCAGTGACACCCTCCTCCCAGAAGACTGGCGGAATCTGAAACAAAACTGGGTGTCTCCAAGACAACCTAAGGAAAGCAAAAGGAAAAGCAAGGCTTAGTGTGACATTTATCCAGTTTCATCAGTGTTATAGTGAGACTGCTTTACAACTATTTTAAACCCATTTCTTCATGTTTTAAACAATGAAAAAGAAGACAGCTAAAAATTCAAGGACTTAGCCAGGTGCAATAGTGCACGCCTTTAATCTCAGTACTTGGGAGCAGAGGCAGGTGGATCTTTAGAGTCTGAGGCCAGCCAGCATGGACTACACAGTGAGGTCTACAACAGCCAGAGCTACAAAGTGAGGCCCTGCCTCGAAAAAAACAAACACAATAAATCAATACTCTGGACTTGCTCAAGGACTCCTTGCTAGTTAGAGGCTAAATGCATGTTTTGGGTTTTTGTTTTGTTTTTTGTTTGGTTTTTGTGTTTTGTTTTTGTGTTTTTGGTTTTTGGTTTTTCAAGACAGGGTTTCTCTGGCTCTCCTGGAACTCGCTCTGCAGACCAGGCTGGCCTCGAACTCAAGGAGATCCACATGCCTCTTCCTCCCAAGTGCTGTGATTAAAGGCATGTGCCACCGCTGCCCAGCCAAAATGCTTGTCTTTGTTTTTTGTTTTCTTTTTTGGTTTTTCAAGTCAGAGTTTCTCTGTGTAGCCTTGGCTGTCCTGGGACTCACTCCATAGACCAGACTGGCCTCAAAATCACAGAGATCTGCCTGCCTCTGCCTCCCAAGTGCTGGGATTAAAGGCATACAGCACCACTGGCTGGACAAAATGCATGTCTTAATTCCTAAATTTGTTTGCAATTTTTCTACTTCATTTTCCAGTGTCATTCATTTTTTGTCTGCATATGATGTTATCTCACAAATATAAACACACACACACACACACACACACACACACAAACAGACCTCTTGTTAAAATCTACGTCTATATAAACTTTTGTTTTTCTGTTTTGTTTTTGAGACATGGTCTCACTATGTGCCCTGGATATCCTGAATTCTCTATGTAGACCTGGCTAATTTTCAACTCAGTGATCAGCCTGTTTTTGCCTCTCAAGTGCTGGGATTAAGGCATGCACCACCATACTCATCCATATATATTAAAAAGTCTTTTAGAGACAGGGTCTCATGTAGCTCAGGATGGCCTCAAACTTGCTATGCAGCCTTGAACTCCTGATCTTCCTGTACTTACATCACCAGTGCTGAGATTACAGTTATGCCATCAGGACAATTTTATGTAGTGCAGGGTACTGAATACACTTGTTGTTTGTTTATGTACATTGGTGTTTTGGCTCCATGTATGTCTTTGTGAGGCTGTCAGATCTCCTGGAATTGGAGTGACAGACAGTTGTGAGCTGCCATGTGGATGCTGGGAATTGAATCCAGGTCCTCTGGAAGAGCAGCCAATGTTCTTAACCACTGTACCATCTCTCCAGCCCCGAATATATGGATTCTTGTGTGCTAGGTAAGTACTTCCCCCACTAAACTACATGCCCAGTTTCCAAATACATAAACTTTTAAAAGTAGGCAACGTTCTGGTGATTAGAGATGATGATGACGATGATGTAATGAAAAATATGAAAGCCTTTACTCTAACAATCAGTGGTTATACTTGGAGAAGGAGGGGAGTGAGTCAGAAGAGGACTGAGGAGGGTGTTGAGATGCTGGCCAAGTTCTATTAATTGGTCCTGTGTGTGCTTTACAGTTCACAATGAGATGCTCCTTTAAAAACACATAAGCTGGGCAGTGGTGGCACATACCTTTAATCTCAGCACTTAGGAGGCAGAGGTAGATAGATCTTCTTAAGTTCGAGGCCAGCCTGTTCTACAAAGGGAGTCCAGGACAGCTAAGGCTACACAGAGAAAGTGTGTCTCAAAAAAAAAAAAAAAAAAAAAAAAAACCAAACCAAACCAAAACACATAATATACAAGACTCAGTAAGAGTCCAGGTAATCAATCAACTTACACCTTAATCATCTGAGTTAACAATTAATTTTCAACTTTAATCAGCAAGCCTCCTAAAATGCAAATTTTAATTACATTCATCAGGCAATAATTACTTTAAAAACTATTAATACTCTAAAAATTACCTTATTAAAAGTCATGCAAGTGGCGCTCTCTCTCTCCCTCTCTCTCTCTCCCTCTCTCTCTCTCTCTCCCTCCCCTTACTCTTCCTCTCACCCTCTGTTTCTCTACCTCAGTCTCTCTCTGGGGTACCCCTCCCTCCTTTCCTTCTCTCCCTCCATGCTCACTTAATAAACCTCATATATTCTAATATCTTGTATCTTATTACCTTATATCTTCATCATAAAACCCCTCCCCACTGCATGGCCAATTCCAATAAAGCTGCATTTATATACTATTAAAAAAAAAAAAAAAAAAAAAAAAAGTCATGCCAGCTGGCAGAAACAGCTAACCCAGCGAGATGACTCGGCAGGTGAGGGTGTTTTCTTCTCAAACCTGATGAACTGAGTTCAATCCCCAGAGCCACAGATGCAATAGAGAACTCATGCCTGACAAGTGTCTTCTGGCCGCCATACGCTCCTTCATGGCGGCACACTGGCACATGTGTACCAGCTGAGTGTACATGCGCACATACACACAGAGTAATAATGTTGATAATTATATTAAATTAAAATATAAATATTTGCAGTTATATCACTTAGATTTTTCCCCAGGCAATAAGTTAGAATTAATATAATAATGCTCAATATTTTTATCATTATATATGTAACTACTTTTTTTTCCCTTCTTACATGACAATCTAAACAGGAGACAGAAACTTCACAATCTGTTCAACATTTTTTAAAAGCCAAATTAGCTAAGTATATCTAATGGCAATTGCAGACACTAATGATTCTTTGCTGTCAGAGGGAAACAAAGTCTTGCTATGTTTCTCAGGCTGGCCTGGACTCACTATGCAGCCAAGGCTAGATCAAACTCAAGATCCTCCTGCCTCAGCTTCCTGACATCTGGATTACAAGTAAACATACGCCACACATCCAGATCTAGTTGCATTACCTGTTTAAGCACGGGGAGAAGTGCGCTGTGGTATGGTCTAGCACTGTTTTTGTTAAACCAACTTTAATACCAATGGCCCAGATTTTCTCTTTAAAAACAATTAATGTTTAGAAAACGCAAAAGGCTCATCTATTGGAAGGCTTAGTCCCCAGCGAACAGCACTGTTTGGGGAAGTTCTGAGAACTTAAGAAGGTGGAAACTTGCTGGAAGACTCAGGTCACTGGGGCAGATCCTTGAGGACACCTGTGCTCTCTGCTTTCTGTCTGTGGTCATGAAGTGAGCTACTCCATCATACAAAACTTTATTTTAAGAGTAAACAGCATGTTATGTGAGGAGTGTGCATGCACACATACATACATGTGGACTTGGCAAGCCCTTTACAGCCTGAGTCATCTCCTCAGCTCCAAGCTGGTGTTGCTAAGATTTATGCTCAGCCATCTACCAGCCCCAGCTACTGTTTCTCATGTCAGCACAGATACTGAAACTGCTTTTCTTCATTTAACAAAAGCCTCTCTCAAAAGCAAAGCTCTTCATAGCAGAGCTGTTCAGGTCCCTTGGTCTCTGGCCAAAGTGTCCATTCAAAAAGTACCAGTGCGTTCAGTCATGGCCCTTTCTACAAGAATGTCAGGGAGATGGCAGAAAGATTGTCCTCCATTTTAAGATCACTGTGAAGTATTTTTAAAGCTTCTTTTACCTGTAAAACTCAGACCTCAAAGTTAAAGGTAAACAGAGAATTTTCTTATTCCAAAACAGTCACTCAAAGATTGAAGAAAAAGGTTAACTATTTTTCCTGATGACAACAACTTTAAAAGATTACTTCTTCATTTTCAGAAACACAAGTATGGTATGGGTCAGAATTCACATGACTAAGATAATGCATCAAGGAGCAGTGGTGGACAAGTTTCCAGGCTGGTCCAATGACCATCACAACAGCAGCAACAAACAAGAAAGCAAAGGCAGAGGCTCTACTCCATGGCCCTCGAGGCTTTACAGTCATTCACTCTGCTGTGACCAGAGCGGCTGAGATGGAAGTGCTCAGAGACAGTATTTAAGGTCAGACACTCTCATGTCTAAAGTACAGACATGTACAAGTGTACAGCGTGGAAGTGTGCAAATACAGAAGTATAGACGAGTACAAGTGTGCAAGTGTAGTTTAGAAGTGTAGACTTGTAAGTGCAGAAGTGTAGAAATATGGAAGAGCAGAAGTACAGAAATACAGAAGCATAAGTGTTTACAAGTAGAGAAGTGTAGGTACAAGCATAAGTGTGCAACTGTACAAGTATAGAAGTGCATTAGTGTAGCCTCTGCACTAACATCAGTTCATAAATTCTCTAACTGACATGTGACCAAGTAAATATTTTTTTAATTTCCTTTTCCTAATATTTTCTTTAGCTAGGATTTTACAAAAGTATTAATCCACACAGACATTAAAAACAAAGTGCTCGCTTCACCGGCACATATACTAAAAGACAAAACAAAACAAACAAACAAACAAGAAACCCAGGCCCTTAAATACAGATAATTTGAGGAGTACACAGTATATGACAGTGTCCTTGTTGCTTGACATAAATATTGTCTGTAGGCCAAGTCTACCCACTACAAGGACTGTTTCTTCCTTGAATTCATCGCTACTCAGAGTTCTCTCTCCTGAGCCTAAGTTTCTTCCCTTAACCCGTTTAAAATATGGAGATTGCTGTCCTTGAGTATCCAACACGGCTTAAGCTTAAGGAGCCTACACTCATGCAGGATAAGGGGAGGAACGAGGGCGGAGTCTGGCATGTGTAGCTGAGGGCAAGCACAGGCTACGTTCATACTCAGATAGACGCACTCAGAAGAAACAAGAACCAGCCCAGCTTTTCTCTAAAATCATCAAGATCTAAGGTATGTGTGAGGGGAGGGTTGTAGGACTGCAAACTATTTCACTGTGAATTGTAAAAGCACTTTTCTTCTGTATAGTTTTCATACAGCCTAAAATATGATTCTCCCCCCACATTGCCCCCCCCAGCCTCCCGAGAGGAAGGTCAGTGGATCATGGTAAGGAAACCTTGATTTATGACTCTTCCCTAAAGTCTGCTCTGCTGTGCCAAGATTTCCTTCCATAGCAATAAAGCTATTTTGGAACTTTTAAATCAATCTCAAGGTTGGCAGAGTAATTATAACTTCCATTTGCAGCACACTGCGGAAAAATGGTGGTCTGGATAAGCAGCACAGGCTCTGAAATGCTCTCCAGACCACGATCATCTGACAGACCATCAAGGTGCGGCTTTCAAGGTCTTGTGCCAATTTCATTAATATGTTCCCATCAGGCTTCAGGTAATACGAACTATAATTCATTTGATGAGCTGTTTATTAAAAAGACATTTAAAAATCTGAAGGTCACTTATATGCCTAAAATATTAGAATTTTTATTTACAGATATACACTTGAGCTTAAACTTATAAAAAGAAAATGACCCACACAGATATCATTAAATAATTATTTAAAAGGCTATCAAATTCCAGGTGTAATGGCACACACCTTTAATCCCAGCACTTGGGAGGCAGAGAGAGACAGGGATCTCTATGAGCTCAAGGCCAGCCTGATCTACAGAGTGAGTTTCTTTCTTTCTTTCTAAAGATTGATTGATTGATTGATTAAGTATGCAATGTTCTGTCTGCATGTGTGCCAGCAAGCCAAAAGAGGGCACCAGATCTCATTATAGATGGTTGTGAACCACCATGTGGTTGCTGGGAAGTGAACTCAGGAGCTCTGGAAGAGCAGACAGTGCTTTTTTTTTTTTTTATGATGTATTTATTTTTTATTATATATATAATGCTCTGCCTGCATCTACACCTACATGCAGAAGAGGGTATCAGATCATGTTATAGATGGTTGTGAGCCACCATGTCATTGCTGGGAATTGAACTCAGGACCCCTGGAAGATCCGTCAGTGCTCTTAACCACTGAGCCATCTCTCCAGTGCCCACTGCTGAGCCATCTCTCCAGCCCCAGAGTTAGTTTCAAGACAGCCATAGCTATATAATGAAACTCTGTCTTGAAAAAAAACAAAAACAAACCAAAAAGACTATCAAGTAGCTCAGTGACAAAAGTTCTTACCTGGCATGCACAAAGTCCTAGGTGTAATTCCCAGTTTTACAAATAAATAAAATAAATAAATAAAGTTAAGGATTATTTATTTATTATGTGAGTATTCTGTCTACATGTATACCTGCAGGCCAGAAGAGGACATCAGATCACATTATAGATGGTTGGGAGCCACCATGTGGTTTCTGGGAATTGAACTCAGGACCTCTGGAAGAACAGAGAGTGCTCTTAACCCCTGAGCCATCTCTCCAGTCCCAAATAAATAAATTTTTAAAGTCTGTCAAAATACCATAGAATTAACTTTTTAGCTTTGATGTCTGTGAGAGAAGGGAAGTTCTTCTCCTAGTCTCTGGAGTTCAGTAGCTAGGATCTGTATATTAAATTGAACAACAACAATAAAATATTAACAACACGAAAGATTTGGCTGGGCATGGTGCTGTGCCTTTAAATTCAGAACTTTGGAGGCAGAGGCAGGTGGGTTTTTGTAGTTTGAGGCCAGCCTGGTCTACAAAGTGAGTTCCAGAACAGCTAAGGTTGTTACACAGAGAAACTGTCTGGAAAAACTGGGGGCAAGGGCAATAGAAAAGACTTACTTTGTATGTTTCTGAAAACTTTACAGAAAAAGTTAACACCCAAAGGGAGTTAGATCTGGGAACTTACAGTTTTAACAGAGGTGAACTGCAGAAGCACGACCATATTAAATGCTTGGCCTTCTAGAATTAGTAAACTGTGGGAAGGTAAGCATAAATATGGAAAACTATAAGAGGTAAGGATTATTTAGCCAGGTTTGCTTATACTGATTTGAGCCAATGCCATCTCTAGCAAGAGGTAATGAATCTGGGGCCAGGAAAAAATTCTCAGAGAGTAAAGGCATTTGCTACACAAGCCAGGAAACCTGAGATTGACCTATGGAACACACTTACATGGTAGAAGGAATCAATTCTATGGGCACTGATTATGCCCACTACGGCATGTGCAACTACACATTACACACACACACACACACACACACACACACACACACACACACATCAATTCTATGGGCACTGATCATGCCCACCATGGCATGTGCAACTACACATTACACACACACACACACACACACACAAGCACAGAGAGAGAGAGAGAGAGAGAGAGAGAGAGAGAGAGAGAGAGAGAGAGAGAGAGAGAGAGACACCTATGACAGCCAGTTACAGACCAGTAGGGTATTACACAGTCAACTGGGATTCCAATCACAGAAAGCCAATTCACCCTAAAAGCGCCACATTTTAGCTTACTTTGAGTGCTGGAAATCCAAACCAGCACTCACTGTATTCAGCGCTGTATATGCAGACTTTGTAAGGAAAGTGTTCAGGTGAAATAAGGAGAGAGTCAAACAACCTGTCATGATATCATTATTGGCAAAAACCACTTAAGGTTCTAACCAGAACAGATGAGAACAGGAAACCTACTAGACTCTTTTTTTTTTTTTTTTTTTTGGTTTTTTGAGACAGGGTTTGTTTGTGTAGCTTTGACTGTCCTAGACTCACTTTGTAGACCAGGCTGGCCTCGAATTCACAGAGATCCGCCTGCCTCTGACCCCTGGGTGCTGGGATTAAGGGCATGTCCCACCATGCCCAGTGAGACCTACTAGACTTGATCAAGAGCAATATCTAATTTAGGAAGGAACTAATTTTCTTTCACATATTTCACCAAAGCCGAACTCTACATATACAGGGGAGAGAAAAAAATCTGCAAGCCATACTGGAAGAAAAATTAATAATAATCTGCTCAATCTCCCAAATCAGACTGTCAGGACATTAGATGTAAGCACAAAAAGAAAGAAGATGGAGTAACTCTGCTTTAAGGACTCTGTGTGGCCTGAGGGGCTGAGTTCTGGTCACTGTACATCTATGACACTGTTTGGAAAGTAAAACACAGGGGTAGCCTGAGAGATGTCAATGGTTAGGACCACACAAGCACAGTTCACAGGAACCAGAGAAAGCAAGTGCAACGACAGGCAAGTGTGTGCACTGTGCTTTAAACTAAGCAGTATCAAGAGCTTTACGTGACGCAGTACCTCATATAAACAACTGCAAATAACTGATGGTAGTATTTTACCACATACTCTTTCTGGTTTGTAAATTTTTTAGAGAGATCATCAGTGGCTAACAGAGCCTGCTGCTCTTCCAGAGAACCAAAGTGGCTGTTAAAACTGCCTCTAACTCCAGCTCCAGGGGATCTGCTGACCTCCTCTGGCCTCTGACAGCACTACACTCATGTGCAAAAACACACATTCTGATATACACACATAATTTTTTAAAAATTTTGTACTGCTTTTGCACAATTCCAGGCAAATTTCTAAGTTCTGAACTGAAAATAAACTATATACTATAAGTTACCAAATATGCTGTTTTGGTCTTTAAAATTTTATTGTTCTTTGCATGTTTATTTATTTATTTATTTATTTTTGGCTTTTTGAGACAGGGTTTCTCTGTGCAGACTTGGCTGTCCTAGACTCACTTTGTTGCCTAGGCTGGCCTTGAACTTACAGCCATCCGCCTGCCTCTATTTCCCAAGTGCTGGAATTAAAGGCATGCATCACCACACCCAGCTTCTTAGTATGTTTTATTTAACTCATCACACTGTAACAGTTACCTTAAGAGCTGAACAAACTGAAATCAAAGACAGGACTAGGCATCATTAAATACAAACTCAAGAATCAATGATGTGTTGGACTAAAACTGAGTGTGTATTTTAACATGTCATATTTGTTACTTGTCATGTGAAGACTATAACCCACATTAGAGTCAAGAGATTCATAGAAGAATCAAGAGAAACATCATATGATAAATAATTACCTGAATTTGAGTCTGGAAAAGACAAATAGCAAATATTTGTTTTCTGAAAAAGAAAATAAGAACCATCAATGCTGGCATACACACACCAAATTAAAACAAGCAAAATATAACTGTAGACTATACAGAGAAATGCATTTACTTACTTCTTTATCAGTAAGTTTGGAATGCTGAGGATAAATTACCTGGAAGAAAAAGATTAAATTATGTTAGCATATAATGGGTACTTCTAAAATTCTAATTGGCTGTGGACAAGAAGTTTTTAAGATATCACAGTTGGTGCTGTGGTGTCATCTGTAGTCACAGCTACCTGCGAAGCTGGATCAAGAGAATTCCTTGAGGAAAAAATTACCTAAAATTTAAAAAATCTCCACCATAGAGCCTATCCTAAGCACAATACCCCCTTCCCTTAAATAACCATATGCCTTTTCCTAGGTTAGTACATGCAGTGACCACAGAACTCATGAATGGAATCCTGGGTTTGATCCTCAAAGCCACATAAACTTGGCATGGTGGCACATGCCTATAATCCCAGAATTCTAGACACAAAGACAAGAGGATCAGATCAGAAGTTCAAGGTCAAGATCTTCCTTGGTAGCAAGAGTTGAAAGCTATTTTGAGACACTTGAGACCCTGTCTCAAAAAAAAAAAAAAAAAAAAAAAAAAAAAAAGTAGCATGAATACAAGCGCTAAGTGGGAAGAAGAGTTCTGTTAAAGAAAAACATTAACAGTACAATATAACCACAAATCACTGAAAGTTGGGGAATGTCTTCAATTTTTAGCACTTTATTTCTTCTATTATTTTTAAGGGGTTTTTTCTTTTCCTTCCACCCCCCCAATCTAACAGGATTCTTTTTGTTACCTTTATTGATTGTCCGGGAATACATTATGCACCTCAATCCTGCTCACTTCCAGTCTTCCCATGTTCATCTCCTCTCCCCAAAGACCTCCCACTGCGCTCCCCCTCCACAAAGCCCAAGTCCATATACTCAATGGAGCTTTGCTAAATTCCTAGCGGTCAGCCCCACCAAGAGAGGGTGAGCCATTCTCTGCCTGCAACCCAACAGAAGCCATCAACTGAGGAGGGCCCACTGTGGCTTGAGATGGGCGGGGCCAGCTCTCCTGCACTGAATAGGATTCTTTTTTCTTATTTAGCTCTGGGCCAGAGCTTGTTTTCAAATGTCTTCAATATTCTTTGCTTCCAACCAAACTTTCTCCCTGCAGCTGGGGCACAGCTCTGTATTTTGAGTGCTTGCCAGCATGTAGACAGCCTTGGGTTCTATGCTTAGCTTCAAAATAAGTAAGAAAATACGTAAACACATTTTTTAACTATTTCCCATTGATAATGTGACCCTTTACTGTATTAACTTTTGGCCTGTTGTTCCTGTTTTATATTATTGCAACCAATATACAGAGAAAGAGAAGGGTGGCAAAACCCCCATCCTTACAGCACTGCGTAAGTAATAAACCTAACTGTGTTTTGGACACACTTAGTTATGAATTCTGAAACAGCATCATTGATAAATTGTTTTCTCACCTCGGTCTGGTGACACAGGTCTACACTCAGACCTACTTGAGAAGCTAAGGGAGGACCAGCCCTGACTACAGAGCGAGTTCAAGGTCGGCCTGGGCAGCTGAATGAGACATGTCTCAAAATAAAAAGAGGGCTGGTGGTGTAGTGAGAGGAACAGTGTGTGCCTGCAATTAGTTGAGGCCAGTATAAACAAGCAAACAAAATTGTATTTTCTTATGCCAGCTTGGGTGAAGTTTTTGTTACTTTTAATAACAAAAACAAAACTCATGGTTAATTTTTCTCTAAATGGGAATGCTTCACTTTACTTACCACACTGTCGTTACACTTAGAGCATCCTCTAGCTCAGAGCAGCAATTTAAAAACATAACACAGCTCTGCACCATCAAAGGACACACCCTCAGATTAGTCCTACCCAACCAGAAGTTGTCCACATCTCCTTTTCTTCATGTTGACATTATTTTACTTGCAATTTTTTGGGGGGAGGGGTTGTTTTTTGTGAGTTTTTTGTTTGTTTGGTGGGTTTGTTTTTTTTGTCTGTTTGGTTGGTTGGTTGGTTTTTTCGAGACAGTTTCTCTGTGTAGCCCTGACTGTCCTGGACTCACTTTGTAGACCAGGCTGGCCTCGAACTCACAGCGATCTGCCTGCCTCTGCCTCCCTAGTGCTGGGATTAAAGGCATATGCCACTACGCCTGGCCTTTACTTGCAATTTTTAAAGCAGAAATAACTTCTAAAATACATTACAACTATGTTCTATTTAAGTCATGATTTATGTAAATCTCATTACAAGCTGGGGAATTTATATGTGCCTGTAATTTAAGTACTTGAAAAGCCTAGGAAAAAAGATTTTAAGGTCAGCCTGGACTTAGTAGGTTCCAAGCCAACCTGGACAACATAGTAAGGCTGTCTTGAAAAAACAAATCATGTCTGATTGCAGCTAAATTCATCTGAATTTTGCTGGACTCAATTGTGTTGGCAATAGTGGCCTTTAACAACTTATTTTCAAGAATTCTACAATTAGTCTTATGGGACTGTTCTTTCAATGCTTATTTCTTACATACACACACACACACACACACACACACACAAACACATAAGATTTAAAAAATTAAAGTACAGGAGAGCATTGCAGGTCCTCTTAACTATATTAAATTCTTCTGAGTTACAAGAAATAAAGGAGATGTGACTACATGACAAAAGTAATTAAGGATCTAGTGTGGTAACAGAAAAAGTATTTCTTAGAAAAAATACATATACATCTATATATATGAACTGTCTCATTTTATTTAACACTGTCCCTACACAGAGTTGTGTGTGGGTGGGTATAATATACGTCCCAAGCCAAGAAGTGTTTTAAATAAACTATCTCTACAAAAGTAGATGTATGTGATATGACCCTGCACACCACTTTCAGTGTGAAGACTGTGGTCTCTGAAGAGAGAGAATTAAGAACACAAGTTATTGGTGGTATCACTTGCACACACATATCACAACAGGACTGGAGCTATAACTAAGTAAGTGGTCTAGTCTTGTCTATCATGCTATCATGTGGAACATTCTAGGTTCAACCCTAGTAATATCAAACTCAGCCGTAAAAGGAAATGTGTCCAACCTCAAGCTGCATATCTTACCCCAGGAGAGTCATGAATACACCCCAACACCAAACGATAAAATTACTTAAAACATTTTGAAATACAACTGTAACTTGGTCCCACAATTCTCAAGCGTGGTCTTTGTAGAAGACAATGTTGTATTGCAATATAAAAAGGCTAGACACACCTGAAAGATGAAACCTGAAAACATGCTAAGTGAAAACTGACAGAAAGAGCCACATGAATAAATTTGGGGGGGGTTGGTTTTTCCTTTTTCTTTTCTTTTTTTTAAAGACTTATTTATTATATACACCTGCAGGCCAGAAGAGGGCATGAGATCACATTATAGATGGTTGTGAACCACCATGTGGTTGCTGGGACTTGAACTCATGACCTCTGGAAGAGCAGTCAGCACTCTTAACCACTAAGCCATCTCTCCAGCCCGGGTTTGGTTTTTTCAAGACAGGGGTTCTCTTGTAGTTCTGGCTGTCCTGGACACACTTTGTAGACCAGACTGGTTTCGAACTCACAAAGATCCTCTGCCTCTGCCTCCTGAGTGCTGGGGGATTAAAGGTGTGTGTCACCACACCCGGCCACATGTATGATTTCACTCATGTGAAATGTACACAAGACGCAAATCCATAATTGAACATAGATTTGGGGTTACCAAAGGCTGGGAGAAAGGGTTGTTAGTGGGTATTGGTTTTCTTTTGGAAGTGATCAAAATGTTCTACAACTAGATTAGTGGTACTAGTTGTGATTCAGGAAAACATGATTAAATGGGTAGATCTTACAATATGCAAATATCTGAGCTAAAACAAGTAAAACCCCCAACAGCCTATGCCTGGGCATAGCTAATAATTCACCTTAAACTAATAAGGTG
Organism: Acomys percivali; assembly: GCA_907169655.1. Classification (NCBI taxonomy): domain Eukaryota; kingdom Metazoa; phylum Chordata; class Mammalia; order Rodentia; family Muridae; genus Acomys; species Acomys percivali. Next base: position 101,767,132 of record OU015746.1, on the reverse strand, counting down.
GAAAATATAGCCTTTCTCCCAATGACCTCAAGACCTCTTCATGTATATCCGCCATTAAGCATTTTCCTCTCAAAGAAAAATTATTCATGTATTTTGTTTGTTTGTTTTGAGATAGAGTTTCACTGTGTGGCACTAGCTGGCTGGAAACTCTCTCTATAGACTGGGCTGCTCTTGAACTCACTGACATCTGCCCGTCTCTGTGGGAGATTAGGACTAAAGGAATACACCACTTTGCCCAGCTAGCTACTCACATATCTTTAGCCTAAATGAATATACATATAATTTTTATTATGTGAGGTAAATTTTTCAAGTTTTAAGTTTTTTTGTTTTTGTTTTTGGTGTGTGTGTGTGTGTGTGTGTGTGTGTGTGTGTGTGTGTGTGTGTGTTTTAATATAGGCCTCACGTAGCCCAAGCTGACTTCAACCCCAGTAGGTAGCTGAAGATAATCTTGAACTCTAAATCCCTAAGGCTACACAGAGAAACCCTGACTTAAAAAAAAAAAAAAGATACCTAAGCAGGGAGCAGGGGTTAGGAGAATTGGCTGCTGTTCTAGAGGACCCACATTTGATTTTCAGCATCCATGTCAGGTGTCTCAAAATCACATATAACTGTAATGCCTGTACCCTCTGAGGGCACTTGCACTCATACGCATATACCCACATACATATACATAATTAAAAATATTAAAAATAATTTTAAAAATTAAAATTACAAAGGTACCTGATAGAATCTGAATCTGCTGTTTGCATATGGTCTGTATGTGTCCACATACAGCTCTTACGTAGGAAGCGTAGTCCTCCGTGCAGTGCTGAGCTAGTGGCCTAGAAAGGACTAATGATGGTCTCAAGGAGATTAGTTCCTATTTGAGGGCTGTTACTTTTTAAAAATTTTATAAAGGAACCTTCCTCCATGATCTCTTGTTTTCTTTCTCTCCATGTGGTTCCTCTTTTTTATGTTCTCACTGTAATGCCACCCCTTAGTGTCATAGAGCCAGGCCCTCGATGGCTGATGTCACCGCTAAACTACTGGACCACTAAGATGGTGAGCTAAATAAACTTCTTTCCTTGTCATATCACCAGTGTCCAGTATTCTGCTATCTTACAGAAAGCATACTAATAGAGTTCTTTGCACACAACGGGCAATAAACAAGCCAACTGTTACAGCCTCTCCAAACAGCCTCAATGTTCCTATTATGATAGAAACCAGTAAAATTTTAATAGCACTGCCCTCAAAAGTCATCCTCTATTACTTAATGACTCTTATAAACTGATTAAACATCTAAAGACCTAAAGTCCCAAAATTCATTCTACTTTTTTTTTGTTTTAATTTTTTTTAAAAAGCATTTAGATTTCAGATTAGAAGAGTCCAGCATGTTTTACTCAGTATTACACTGTAAAGGGAGATACTTTGGGGAATGCAAACCGTCATTTCCAGTAACTTAGTTATTGCTGGCACTTCTCACGTCTGCGTGTCTCCAGTCTTCTCTGAGCAGCTTCATTTTTCTTTTTCTTTCTTTCTTTCTTTCTTTCTTTTTTTTTTTTTTTTTTTTTTTTTTTTGGTTTTTTGAGACAGGGTTTCTCTGTGTAGCCTTGGCTATCCTGAACTCAATTTGTAGACCAGGCTGACCTCGAACTCACAGCGATCCACCTGCCTCTGCCTCCCGAGTGCTGGGATTAAAGGTATGTGCCACCATGCCTGGCTCTAGTTTACTAAACTTTATGATTTGGGATAAGTTGGTTATGTTCAGTGGTCTTACTTTAAAAATCTGAAAAGATTTCTAGAAAATCAAGGCCACCCAAAACATTGTTATATCTCAAATACCTTTTTCTCAATATTTATTTATTTATTTTATGTATGGGTGGTCTATCTGCATGTGCACCTGCAGGCCAGACAAGGGCATCATATTCCAGTATAGATGGTTGTGAGCCACCATGTGGTTGCTGGGAATTGAACTCAGAACCTCTGGAAGAACAGACAGTGCTCTTAATCACTGAGCCATCTCTCCATTTTTGGTTTTTGAGACAGGGTTTCTCTGTGTAACCTTGGCTGTCTGTCTGCCTTTGCCTCCCAAGTGCTGAGACTTAAATGTGAGCACCAGCATGCCCAGCTCAAATACCATTCTAAATGCTTTTCTTTTTTTTAAAGATTTATTTATTTATTATGTATACATTGCTCTTGCCTGCATGTATACCTGCAGGACAGAAGAGGACATCAGATCACATTATAGATATTTGTGAGCCACCATGTGCTTGCTGGAATTGAACTCAGGACCTCTGGAAGATCGGTCAGTGCTCTTAACCTCTGAGCCATCTCTCCAGCTTCCTAAATGCTTTTTTAACACTAATTTGCCTCACAAAGCAATGACATAAGGACTAATGTTATCCCACAAATAAAAGCAATGCATGGCTCAAACTTATATGTGCTTTTGTTGTTACTGCCTGTTTTGGGGGGCAGGATGTCCTAGTGTAGCCTTAGCTGACTTGGAACTCACCTGTAGGACAGGCTGGCTACCCTTCTGCCTCTGCAGTGCTAGGCTTACAGGTCTGCAGCACCACACCCTACATAGACTAAGTTCCTAATAGTTACTCCAAGCTGGCTCTTTGGGAGATTTAAAGTGACACTAATACTGCATTCTGTTTTCGTTTCTTTGTTTTTTAAGGCTCATGTCCCTGCATGGCTTCAACTTTTCTCTTTAGATTATTCACTTGGATCTCATTCTGACTGGAGTTATGAACCTCATCTCATCTTTTGTCACATGACTCTCTGTTGATTCTGTGTGTCACCCTGCTGTCCTGGACTTACTTTGTAGACCAGGGTGGCCTCGAACTCACAGTAATCTGCTTGCCTCTGCCTCCCAAGTGCTAGGACTAAAAGCGTGTGCCACCATGCCCTGCAGAGTCTGCATTTTGGCGGGGTGGGGCGTGGGGAATGGGAGGGGCGGGTTGAGACAGGGTTTCTCTGTGTAGCCTTGGCTGTTCTAGACTCACTTTGTAGATCTGTCTGTCTCTGCCTCCTGAGTGCTGGGATTAAAGGCATGCGCCACCATGCCTAGCTCAGATTCTGCATTTTTAAGAAACAAATAATATAGCCTGGTGGTGTACACCTTTAATTCCAGCACTCTGGGGGCAGAAGGTGGATCTCTTGAGTTTGAGGCCAGCCTGGTCTACAGAGTGAGTCCCAGGATATCCAAGGCTACACAGAGAAACCCTGTCTAGAAAAACAACAAAACAAACAAAAAGAAACAGATGTACAGCCTTTTTGGCATAGCAGAAGAGCTACCAGTCTCTCACCCCTGACTCTGAGATGGATAACCCTGGTGGGCTCCAGGATTTCACTCTCCTAAGTTGTCTGACTACTATCCTTAATCTTCCTTTTGAGCCTCCCTGATCGTAGTTCACAGACACAGGGCTGGGACCACTTTATATGTCACCTCCAACACAAGTCTGCTTGTCTAATCCCACACTACCACTCCTGTCCCTTTCCAACACAGGGGCAGTTTATATAATATATAAGCAAAATACAGCTTCAACTATTTTCTTATATCAGTTACTGCTCTGTGTTCACTTTTAGAAGAGTAAAGGCAAAACACTCTTCATTTCTCCTTCAGTTAAACAAAAGGCTGGGCATGGTGGCATACTCGGGAGGCAGAAGTAGATCGATCTCTTGAGTTTGAAGCCAGCTTAGTTTACACAGGAAGATCCTAACTCAAAGAATGAAAGCCAAGGGCCAGAGAGATGGCTCAGCTGTTTAGGGGAAAGGGATTTGCTGCTGCCAAGGCTGAGGACCTGAGTTTGACTCACCAGACCCACACGGTGAAAGGAAAGAACCAACTCTTATTCTGTGCCTGTACTCTACTGTGTGCACAGGCATGTATATGAACATGCACAAACATACACATAAATAGATGTAATACATTTTTTTAAGACAAGCAAGACAAACTTGCTTTGTCCCAAACATGGTAGCATATAACCACTAGCTAATGCCGGCAGTGGGAAGTGGAGGTGGTGAGGTGAGGGGTGAGCCGTATAGACTGAGACAGGAATACCACTGTGAATTCAAGGCCAGCCTGGGCTACATGGATTCCAGGGTTAGAGTGAGATCTGGTCTCAAAGCAAAACAAAAATTACTTCACATCTTACTGTGTTTGTCTTTCTTTGGATCCTTCATGAAGGAATTTTATCGTTGCTTTCAAAAAGAAGTGATCCTTAATCTGGACACGAAATTTAACAGAGGATCCATAGATTAGTGCAAATAGTTCTATTTAACTATAAACAGAATTTTGTCTTATTCATTTCCCAAGGGTATTCATACTGTTGATACTTTTTGTTTTGAAAGTCGAGGAAGTGGAAAAAAAATAGTATGTACCTTTCAGTGATTCATATTTTCAGCACCCCAACTCTGTTAAAATACTGCACTTACTAAAAAAAAAAAAAATACTAGTTTAAAAGCAATGTCCCAAATAATGAGATTACAAAAACCAATCAGTGGGACTAGAGAGATGGCTCAGTGGGTAAGAACACTTGCTGCTCTTGCAGAGGACCTCACTTCTGCAGGAGCTCACAATCATTTGTAACTCCTGCCCAGAGGGCCTGGTGCCCTCCTCTGACCTCCCAGCACACCAGACATGAGCACGATGCAGAGACACACATGCAAACAAAACACCCACATATAAATAAACCTTTTTTAAAAAGCTGTATTTATTATGTATACAGTGTTCTGCCGGCATGGTACACACCTACACACCTGAAGAGGGCGCCAGATATTATTATAGATGACTGTGAGCCACCATGTGGTTGCTGGGAATTGAACTCAGGACCTTTGGAAGAGCATTCAGTGCTCTTAACCTCTGAGTCATCTCTCCAGCCTAACTTTTTTTTTTTTTAATGCAACCAAATACAACAGCTTCTGCTTTCCGATTTTTATTCTGCTGCACATATACTTTCAGTTTATCATTAAATAACTAGCATAAGATAATGTCTCCAGAGGCTGGAGAGATGGTTCAGCTGTTAAGAGTTCGGTTCCCAGCACCTACATGGCCAGAACAGAACGTAACTACAGATTCAGAGCATCTGACCCCTCTTCCCAGTCTCCACAAGCACAGGACACAAATGTTCTGTACATAAAGACAAGCGAAACATTCATATACATTATATAAACAAGTCCTAGAAAGTAATTGTCTTCATTCTTTGGAGATTGCTATTCCTGCCAGAAATAAAATACAGAATTGCTCTGTGTACTAACTGCACCTACCACCAATATTTACTTAGTATGTGTCAGGCGATAAATTTGACCCTGTTGACTACCGAGATTAATTCTTGCATCTGTACCTTACTGCCTCAATCCATATATACAAGTTTTAACATCCTTTTATTTTTATGTCCACTAGCTTACATAGTGCCTAGATCTTAATGAAAACTATTTAAATGAACTGTGTATGACACAAAAGACAAAGAGACGGGTGGAACACAAAAGCCGTAATTTCTCATTTGGAACAACGCCCCTGGACAATTTCCTTGGTCACTTTAGACCACCCAAGTTAGAACGAGATTAGAGACCTTTCACTGACACCAAAAGAACGATAGCAACAAAATACCAAAACCTTCAGAACATATGTCGTTCTAATAACTTCCCCCTCGGATAAATAAGACAAATCTCTTATGCTACAAAAGAAAAAAAAGAAAAAAAAAAAAAGGTGCTAAACGATGGCAAAAATGAGCTTTGACGGCCTTTAGGTAAGATGCTATAAAGACGGGCTAACTGGCAATATTTACAAGGCAATGATTTACCCGATGGCATTAGGTTTCAGGCAGCTGTTACAGAATCAGTGTTAAGAAACAGCGGGGGATGAGGGTACAGCTCTCAAGTAGAAAGCTTGCCTAGCAATGAGAAGGTCTTGGATTCTACTTGTAATGGCAGGGAGGGACTTGGAGCCGAGAGGCACACCGCCCAGAAATGGGGAACAAAGAGAAGAAAAGGAGAAAATGCATGCTGAGATAAGCGTTTTGGCTTGGACTTAGTGGAATGATCTATGAGTTAGCGCAGTTGGCAATACAATCTGTGAGCCACACGTTCGGACGTGCACCTTTGGCTACTCTTAATTCGCCGTATGGAGGAGGTATTGTTCCTTTCTCCAAAGTCCCAAGCAAACATCCTGTCTGCTGCAGCCTTTTCTGAGGGCCGCTACCCTTCAGTTATTGCGCCTTTTTATTTATTTATTTTTTTTAAAGAGGAATATCAACAAGTATTTAGGAGGGGCCTGCAAAAACTTTTCACCCCTAGCCGCATCCCACGATCCTCCCACCGACCCTCCCACCGAAGGGCCGGAGGAGCGCCGCCCAGCTGGGCCGTGCAGGGGCTGCGAGCCACGCCCGGATGCGCGGCTGCCAGGACCCGGCCGCCCACGGATGGAGACAGGGTGCGGCTCGGCCTCACCTCCACCGCCTGGCCCAGCTCCAGGTCGAAGCCCACCACACACACGCAGTGTAGCCAGGCCGAGAAGCCGTCCCAGCGCAGCAGGCCCCGGCGGCCATCGTCTTCCTCATCGTCCTCCAGAGTGACTCCCGCCGGCGCAAGGGCCGCCGCCTCGCGCCCCTCGGCCCCGGCCTCGTCCAACGACCCGCGGGAACCGGGCCCGAAGACCGCCGGGTCCCGCAGAGCCATCCGCCACCCCCTCTCCTCCGGAGCCGCCTGCACCGCGGACCGCGCCGCAGAGCGCGCAGGCCTCCGCGCACGCGCACCAAGTGCTGCTGCGGCAGCGGCTACGGACTCACTGGAGAGGGGCGCGGCCACGAGCCACGTGACCCTGGGAGCGTAGCTCTGTGTGTGTGTGTCCCTAATGCGCGGCGTCCCCCAGACTGCAGCTCAGGGGTCCTATCTCGCTCCACAACAATAAAGCAATGAATTATTCTTGGAATGACACCGTTCATTATTAAAGTGTTAATAAAACATAATATTAACGGTAACTCGTGTTTATTAAACTTATACTCTAATGCTAGTTGATATGCCAAGTTCAAATACAAGTATTAACTTTTTTGAACATATCACAAGTAGGTGGACATTATTTCTCTCTCTTTTTTTAAAGATTTATTTATTATGTATACAGTGTGCATTAGATCTCATTAGAGATGGTTGTGAGCCACCATGTGGTTGCCGGGAATTGAACTCGGGACCTCTGGAAGAGAGGTCAGTGTTCTTAACCGTTGAGCCATCTCTCCAGCCCCCTATTTCTCTATTTTGTTTGTTAATGTTGGGTAGATCTCTCTCTCTCTCTCTCTCTCTCTCTCTCTCTCTCTCTCTCTCTCTCTCTCTCTCTCTCTCTCTCTCTTTCTTTCACTAGGTATGTCTTATGTAGTTGCAGCTGGCCTCTAACTTGTGGCACTCCTGCCTCAGCCTCCCAAGATGCTGGGCTTAGTGGCATGGGCCACCATTTCTGGGTAACTTATTTCTCTTCCCAGAAGTTCTGACATGCTACATGACTAGCCCCCAAAGCCTAAGAACTCTCCAAGGCATGCATATGCTCACCCCTGCAGTCTACTGACAGAGGTGTGTGTTCACTCTGCCATACCTTCTATACCAAGGCGACTCCCATCTTTATTGGTCTGGCTGACTCATCAACTCTCATACATCTCCAGACTTTTGGAATCCCAAGTTGATTAGTCACCTTTGGATCATGCCCTCTGAGCACTGGAGAAAGGGCCCGGTTCCAAGCTTCTTGGTTAGAGGTCAGTCAGTTCTAGGCTGGGCACTAGACACTGGCTCTGTTGAACTGCTACTGATTATTGGCACTGCAGGATATCACTGAGTAGGATTTATTCAGTGAAAGCAATTAGAAAACACAGTATTACCAGTAGGAAAGTGTGTAGGAGACAATTGATAACACTCAATGTGTTTTTCAAAAACTGCATAGTGTTGGTGCTTTTGCACTCATGCCCATGCCTGAGCCTTTCGAGAGCCTCAAACAGAGGTGCTGTTATTGTTTCCATTTTATATAGAACAAAACTGGGGCTCCAGGTGATGATGCTATCATAGCTAGTAGGTGGCAGAACAGAGAACGGCGATGAGCCACGTGACCCTGGGAGCGCAGCTCTGTGTTTCCCTAAGCATGTCCCTCGGACTGCAGCTCATCCCTGAGGGCACCAGGAATGCATGTGGTGCACAGACATGAATGTAGGCAAAACATTATTTTATTATATAATTATGTAAAAATACATGACCATTAATAGATGGCTAAGTATTCTCAGACATCAGTAGTAGCGTATGCTGAAGGCTTTTAAAATAATATTATTTTTATTTTATATTTGTGATTGTTTTTTGCCTGTATATATGTATGTGTACTAAGATGGAGTTTGGTGCCCAAGAGGCCAGAAGAGGGTGCCAGATCCTCTGGAACCAGAGTTAAAGAGGGTTGTAAGCTCTCCCTCCCCCTTGTGGGCGCTGCGAACCGAACCTTAGTCCTTCTACAAGAACAGCACATGTTCATAACTGCTGAGCCATCTATCTCTCCAGCCCCAGCTGGAAACTTCCTATAGCACAAAGCTAACTGGGGAACAACACTTAAATTAGAATGGCTCTTCGACCAAAACAAACAACCTGCCTGTTACACACAACCAGGGCAGTTCAGAAGGAAAAGCATACTCTGTATTCAAGTAAGGCTCTAAACCAATTGTTTGGAGAAAACAGTGCTGTTTTGTATTAGAAATAACAGTGGGCCGGGCCTGGTGGTGCATACCTTTAATCTCAGCATTCCAGAAGCTGAGGCAGGTGGATCTCTGTGATGGCCAGGGCTACAGAGAAACCCTGTCTCAAAAACAAGAGAGAGAGAGAACAGTGGGCTAGAAAAGTCTATGATTCAGAAGTAGCTCTGCCCATTATCATGGGAGGCAAGTAGCTCCAAGAACTATTTTCTGGACTGGAAAATAAAAATGATGACTACCTTGCCTCACCTACTGTTAAGAAGAGAAACATGATCCCAAAGCACACACTTTACATATGCTACTTTATTGTTAATGATTAATAAGCTCAAGTTCCACAGCGCAGGACCTTTGACCTGTGGACACAAACTACCACTCTCTGCAATACTCTCTTCTGTTGGTTGGTTGGTTGGTTGGTTGGTTGGTTGGTTGGTTGGTTGGTTGAGATAGGGTTTCTTGGTGTAGTCCTGGCTGTTCTGGAACTACTTATGTAAACCAGGCTGGCCTTGAACTCAGAGATCCTGCCTCTGCCTCCAGAGTGCTGGAGATGAAAGGAATGGGCTTCCTTTCCTGGCTGAAATACTATCTTATATAATATTTGTTGAAGAAAATCTTGTCAGACCAGATGTGGTGATGCATGCCTTTAATCCCAGCACTCTAGAGGCAGAGGCAGGTAGATCTCTGTGAGTTCCAGTCTAGGACAGCCAAGGCTCCACAGAGAAACTTTGTCTCAAGGGGGAAAAAAATACTTACATGCATCTGGAAAAGAGAAAAGAGAGACCCTTTCTTCATGAAGTTTGTCATTAGAACCTTTGAATCCAGAAGGACTTTGAGCAGGGTCACTTCTCCATGCTTTCCATCCCACTGTGAATTTTCTGGCGCTGGGCCAGCCAGTCCCTTTTTGAATGCACACACGGGCCTCTTGGATTAAGTAACTACCTTTCAGAGCTGCTCTTTTCTAAGTGCTCATAAGGGCTAGGAAAGCCTTTCTCTTATGGAGTCCAGAGCTTCTAAATGAGAGCCCCTGGACTGCCCAAACAGTCATCGGGTGTCCCCCCCATGTCTTCTAGTGTCCAGAGGATACTACCCCAAATCCCCCCCTGCTCCCTCCCCCAGACCGTTCTTCAAAGCATCCTAGCAGTTCATCATCCTGTCACCCAACTTGGGTAAACTTGAAGCTGTCAAACCACTTTTAAGACACAGAAGTTAACCCCAGCAAAGCGAACCCTGCGACTGTCTCTTCTCTTGTCCTGTCCAGTGGTGCCACTTCAGATCACAGTCACTTGGTTTGGCAGCCAGGTCACATCCCTGGCTCAGGTTGTGTTTCCTGTCAACTGAAGCCCTAGGTGGGAGGCTGTTGTTGTTGTTGTCGGTTTTCCTAGGTGAGAAGCACTTGAGTCGGGGCAGACTGCTTGAGCCAAAAAAAAAACAAAAAACAAAAAAACAAAACAAAACAAAAAAAACTGACCAAATTTATGGCTCTGCTGCTCTTCTAACGTTACCAAGAACATTGAGTACAGATTAAAGACATTCCAGACTTCCCTACTCACCCCTAACCAAACTCCTGGTATTTAAGAAATTTTAATAGCTTTAACAAAAAAATAAAAGAAAGAAAGAAAAAAGGAAAAAGGAAAGGGTAAACATGAGGCATGATGTGAATTGTAATGTCATATTTTGAAGCTTAATTCAATTTTTACCAAAAGAGCCCAAAGGAATATTACATTTACATAAATGTCCTAGGTATTTACTTCCCTGGGTGACCAGTAGATTTTCTTCTTGCTTTTCAACTAAATGCATTTGCACATAAATAATTACAATGCAGTGGCAAGCAAAAAGAAGAAATAGGGCTGTCCATATAGCTCAAGGGTAGAGCACTCGTCCATGAGGTTCAGTGCTCAGAATCAAAAATCAAATAAACAAAATCCACCCAAAGCAAGCCCAAAGCAAGCAAACAACCAACCCAAATCACCCTGGACTTAGTAGTTCACCTCTATAACCCTAGCACTTGGGAGGTAGAGGTGGGAACACCAAAATCAAGGTCGAGAGCCAGGCATGGTGGTGCATGCCTTTAATCTTACTGCTCAGGAGGCAGAAGCAGACAGATTGCTGTGAATTTGAGGCCAGCCTGGTCTACAAAAGTGAGTCCAGGACACCCAAAGATAGCACAGAGAGACCCTGTCTCGAAAAACCAAAATAAATAAATAAATAAATAAAAGTAAAAAATTCAAGGTTGCTGGGTGATGGTGGAGCACACCTTTAATCCCAGGATTTGGGATACAGAGACAGGTGGATTTCTGTGAATTGGAGGCCAGCCTGGTCTACAAAGGAGTCCAGGACAGCCAAGGCTACACAGAAAAACTCTGACTCAAAAAAACAAAACAAAACAAAAAAAAAACTATGACAAATTCAAGGTCATCCTTGGCTACATAGCAAGTGTGGGGCCATCTTAGGCTACATGGGACCCTATCAAAACAATAACAACAACAAAACACAGAGTGGCCAACCACCATCAGAAAGCTGCATTTATGGCAACACATCCCTGAAAGACTTGATGTTTATGTGCAGATTTTGAAGGAAAGATGGGAAGATTAGACAGACAGCAACTATAAAATGTACTTCTAGGCACTTTCCTAAACCGTGTCTGTGGAAGTTTTCCAAGGGATAGTGAAGGACTGGAAGAATGGCTCCATCAGTAAAGTGCTTGCCGTTTAACTTTGAAGGGCTGAGTTCAGATCCCCAGCACCTGCATGAAGGCCCAGGTTGAGGACTCCTGCTGAGTGGGAAAGAAGAGGAGATCCCGGAAGTTCACTAGCCAGCCAGGCCACTCACCAGCGAGCTCTGGGTTAGGTAAGCCACGTTGTCTCAACAACAACAAAAAGCGAAGAGCACCCTAATGTTGACCTGGGGCCAAGTCACACACTCACATGCATGCACACAGGTACACACACACACACACACACACACACACACACACACACACACACACACACACAC
>OU015746.1:101661992-101705592 GCA_907169655.1 Acomys percivali | reverse complement strand
TTTTAGGTCTAGATAGATGTTTTAAGTTGATAATGATAAGATGTGATGGAGATTGACTTACATGCAGAATTTTAGATGCACCAAGATAGGAAAGATGTTTTCTTCAAGGCTGTCAATTACAAATAGCCAAAACACTAAGAATGTAACATTTACATAATTCTTGATTGTGTCATGGTTCTTCTTGCTATAGGTAAATGTGTAATAATATAAATGTATATGTAAAAAATAAATAATATTTAATTAATAAAAAAGTTAAAAAAGAAAGAAATCATTGTTGTGGTTAAATTATCAGTATGGCCTAATAATGTTTATTATTAGGCTTATACTTATTATTGTGGAATTATTTTCTAGCCTGATGGCAATCAGTCAAGACACAGACACCTGTTATATTATAAAATAGCCTTAGTTAACTTGGGGCAGGGCAGATATTAATCCTCTAAACTACTTCCCATAGTGGGGCAGGTATGGGATACCTGCCCCAATCCCATGCCATCTGCCTCTAATAATTTCCATCAAGCTACCTCTCATCCATAATCCCAAATACTTGCTAATTATCATCATCTGGGCCAACTCTCCATCCACGCTGGCCATGTGCTTCTCCTCCACCTGACCCATGGTGCAGCCTTCTTCTCTCTTCTCTTCTCCTCTGAAGATTCTCTCAGTTTCCCCAAGCCCAGGAACCTTAGTGATGCCTATCCCATTTGCCCTGCCCAGGTGTGATGGCCTTTTATTGGTCAAACAGGTTAGGCTCTTAGGCAAGGTATAAGGTGGGGCACAGAGTCAGCAAGCAGTAATTACCATCAAAATACCTCAGACCAACCTCTACCAAAGCATGTATCTTTATATGATGTTCTGAGGGGCTCTTGAGAGAGAATAGGGGAGCCAGAAATGTTTAAGAGCTGCACTTCTCAAATTGCAATCACCAGGGATTCTCATTCAAGGGAGTGCTAGGGTCAGGAGAATTCTCTCTCTCTCTCTCTCTCTCACTCTCTCTTTGTGTGTGTGTGTGTGTGTGTGTGTGTGTGTGTGTGTGTGTGTGTTGCTGTGCACTCACTTGTACATGCAGATATACAGGCCAGAGATCAACATTGCATGTGCTCTTACATCATTCCCCACTATGATGATGATGATGACAACGTTGATGACAGAGATGATGATGACTTGAGACAGGGTCTCATTATGTAGCTCCAGCTGTCTTAGAACTCACTGTGTGGATAAGGCTGGCCTTAAAGTCATAGAGATCCACCTTCTTCTGCCTCCTAAGTGCTGGGACTAAAGGCCTGTGCCACTCACTATGCCTGGCCTCCACCTTGTTTTGTTTTATTTTGAGACAGCCTCTCACTGCTTTGGTTAGGCTAGCAGGCCAGCATCCTCTGGGATCCACCAGCACTGGGGTTACAGATACATGCACTGTTATACTTGCCTTTTCTATGAGTTCCTAGCTCAAGAATTCTATACTCTGAGGGATACTGATATTGCTGGACCCAGGAGCACACTCTGCAGCCTTTAGTCTGCTAATAAATAAATTGAACATGAAGTGGGAAACCAAGACATGAAAGGCAGCCAAGATCTAAAATAGACTTAATTCAAACATTTCACAAATCTGGATCTTAAAGAGTAAGAGCTGAGTTAGGACCCGGTGCAACCCAGAGCAGCTAAAAGTAAATCCCCAAGACTCTGTATCTTTCCTCTGCTTACCCAGCTCACTTCCATTCATAGACTGTGTTTGCTGCCTTTGAGAAACAGAGCGCAGGGGTTGGGGTGGGGTCCGGGTGAGGTGGGTGGCAGATAGTAACAGGCTAGCTCCTGTAAGGCCATAATTGGAAAAACAAAACAGGACAACACAGTTTCCTAAAGTAATTACTTTGTCTTCTCACAAATTCACCCCTCACAAACCAGAACATGCAACTCTGTAACACAGGATAGCTGATTAGCCACAAAGAAGGTTCCAAGAGGAATTGAGAGCCAGTGTGGTGGTTCTTCACTTTAATCCCAACATTCAGGAGGCTGAGGCAGGAGGATCACAATACATTTAAGGCCATCCTTGACAACATAATGTTCTGAGCTAGCCTGGGCTGCAGAATTAGACTCTATCTCACCACTCTTCCCCATAAAACACTGTATCAGATCATTGCCTAAAATCCGGAATAGCTCTTCCGTTCTTAGGAACAACACCCAGAACCCTGAGTTTTGAATTCTACACTCTGCTTCATCGCTGCACCTCTGTCTCTGGCTCCGACAAACGCCAGTGCTCCTACGGTCTTAGTTACTTTCCTACTGCTGTGATAGAGCACCATGTCCAAGATAGCTTTCAGAAGGAAGTGTTTCTTTGGGGTTTAAGGTTTCAGGGGGTTGGGCCCATAGCCATCATGACTGGGAAACACGTCAGCAAACTCGGGGTGTCTAGAGGCTATTAAATCTCAAAGTCTCCCCAACTGACTCACTTCCTCCAACAAGGTGATACCCTATACCTCCCCAAACAGAAAAACCAACTGGGGATGAAGTATTCAAATGCCTGAGAATATGAGGAACATCTCATTCAAACCACCACACACACTTAGTACAGGTCACACCTATCCACAGGGTGCCTCCTATTCTGAGGCCTTTGCTTCAGTATTTTTGCCAAGGCTTCTTCTGATATCCTTCAAAGCCTATCTGAAATGTAACAATACTCACTAAAAGCAACAGATTTACATAATTCTTGCTGCTCATTAGACTGTTCATTTTCTTAAAAGAATTCTGACTGCATCTCTGCAAGATAGGAAATATTAAACCTCATTCATTTTGGCCAGACATAATGGTGCATGCTTTCAATCCCAGCAATCCAGTGTCAGAGATAGGCACATCCCTGTGAGCTTGTGTTTAAGGCCAACCTATCTAAATATCTAGTCCTAGGCCAGCCAAAGCTAAAAAGTGAGACCCTGTCTCAAAAAATTTAAACAAAAATACCTAAATAAATAAATTCTGTTCATTCATTCTTTAGAAATTTTTTGATTACTCTCTCACATGTACCTGGCAAAACTGTGGGCATTGGAAAACTGTGTAGACAAGTTCTTTCCTCCAACAAGCTTACATTATAGCTTACGTAAGCAAGTCAGCATAAAACTTGACAATGGAGGGGCCTAGAGACATGGCTTAAAGGCTGAAAGCACTGTCCTTCCTGATACCCTAAATTCAATTCCCAGCACCCACATAGCAGCCTACAATCATCTATAACTGTAGTCTCTTGAAATTCTCACGAAATCTGATGTTTTTTGAAATACATGCAGACAAAACCCATACACAAAATACACGGAACACATGAATAAATTCTAAAAAGAAAACCAACCCAATTTGTCAACAAAAAGACAAATGAAGCAGGGCATGAGGACTCCCGAGGTCTTGAGGAGAGCTGGAGACAGAGAAAACAGCAGATGCACAGGACGTGCTTGGCGTGTATGTCGAGGGTAGATGACTGAAAAGATGGTTGGAAGCAAGGTTTGAGAACTGAGGGAAAGTTGGCAGGCCACACAGGAGGGCTTTGTAAGACGCTCTACAAATGTGGCTTTTCCCTTGAAATCAGATGTAATACCATCATCTACTTGAAAATAGCGACAGGATATTTATTGCCTTGAAAAATGTATCAGGGGCCAATGAACAATCAAGGGAGACTGGCTAGGAGGACACAGTAAGGATCCAGTTATGATGTGATGAGTAAAAGCCGTCAGGTGAGAAGTGCTCAGAATCTACATCTGTTTTAGAGCTTCCGCAGGGAGAATACAACTTTTTTTTTTTTCAAGACAGGGTTTCTCTGTGTAGCCCTGGCTGTCCTGGACTTGCTTTGTAGAGCAGGCTGGTCTCGAACTCACAGCGATCTGCCTGCCTCTGACTCCCTGAGTGCTGGGTTTAAAGGCATGCACCACCATACCTGGAGGAATATGACATCTTGAAAGTGAGAAGGTAAGGAGTTAAACACAACTGACTTTGGGGACTCTGGAACTAAGATAGAGTCATTGTTGGTTGCTTCAATAAATAAACACATTGAGGCTTCAGGAGGGAGGAAGGGGAAGGGAAATGACATAATTATATTATAATATAAAAAAAAAACAAATGAAATAATGTTTATAAAGGTAAAAGTAGGGCCGGGCGTGGTGGCACACGCCTTTAATCCCAGCACTCGGGAGGCAGAGGTGGGCGGATCGCTGTGAGTTCGAGGCCAGCCTGGTCTACAAAGTGAGTCCAGGACAGCCAAGACTAACACAAAGAGACCCTGTCTCGAAAAACCAAAAAAAAAAAAGGTAAAAGTAATAATTAAAGAAAAAAGGCCATGAGTTTGAGAGGGAGTGAGGGGGGATATGAGAGAGGCTAGAAAAAGGAGAGGGGAAAATAATATAATTATATTTTGATTTAAAATATTTTTTAGAGGATGTTAAGTAATTCTTTCAAAGTCAACTCTCTAGTTGTCTGTTACAGATTTAGCTGCAAAGACTAAGTGGCAGTCCCTTTGCACGCATCTCCACAAAAACAGCCTGGGCTGGAGCCCTGCCCTTCCGTTGACCTGACAGAATTAATAGACCTTTGTTTCCCAAGATCTTTTTGCTAATATAAACACAAAATGAACTTCAGCAAGGCTGGGAGTGATCATGGGACTTGGGGATTTCCAAGGGTCTCCCTTTCTCAGAAACTACTGTAGAGGTCAGGACTGAAAGATGCCTGGGAGACAGGTCACTGATTCCTGGAGCCCTGGAAGCAACAGTAAGCCAGCTGAGTTGGCCTCCCCTCAAGGGTCAAGAGGGCCCCAAGATACTGGTGTCTCTGGTCAGACAAGTCAAGCAATAATATTGCCTCATTCCAACTTCCCAGAACCACTCAAATTCTAAAGATTTTTGTGCTTGCTAAGAAATCTGGGCCGGTTGGATGTGGTGGCGCATGCCTTTAATCCTAGCACTCAGGAGGCAGAGGCAGGTGGATCGCTGTGAGTTCGAGGCCAGCTGGTCTACAAAGCGAATCCAGGATCACCAAGGCTACACAGAAAAACCCCATCTCAACAAAAACAAAACAAAATAACAACAACAGCCTGCCATGGTGGCACATACCTTTAATCCCAGCACTCAGGAGGCAGAGGCAGGTGGATCTCTGTGAGTTCAAGGCCAGATTGGTCTACAAAGTGAGTCCAGGACAGTCAGGATTGTTATACAGAGAAACCCTGTCTTGAAAAACCAAAACCAACCGAACAAACAAACAAACAAAAGTGAGAACAACTGAGGAAGAAACTAATACACACAAACACACAGGTACATACATGAGCTCACGTACCATACACCCTTAAGACAATAAATAAATAAACAACAAACAGTTTTGTAACACAGTTTAAGGTAAAATTGTGGGCTAGAATGCTTTTCTGACACACCCAAGGCCCATGTTAGATGTCCAACATTGAAGAAGAAAAAGAAAGAAAGAAAGAAAAAAAGAGCCTGGTGAAGTAGTATACACCTGTGATCCCAGCACTTCAAAGGCAGAAGCAGGGCTGGAGAGATGGCTCAGAGGTTAAGAGCACTTTCTGCTCCTCCAGAGGTCTTGAGTTCAATTCCCAGCAACCACGTGGTGGCTCACACCCATCTATAATGTGATCTGATGCCCTCTTCTGATATGTAGGTGTACATGAATGCAGAGCATTGTACAAGAAATATATAAATAAATATGCCTTGTTTGTTTGTTTGTTGTTTTCAAGACAAGGTTTCTCTGTCTAGCCTTGGCTGTCCTGGACTCACTTTGAAGACCAGGTTGGCCTCGAACTCACAGCGATCCACCTGCCTCTGCCTCCCTAGTGCTGGGATTAAAAGTGGGCATCAACACACTTGGCCTTATAAATAAATTTTTACAAATAAAACAAAACAAAGCAGAACAGGAATATTGAAAATTGAAGGTCACCCTATGTTCATAGAGATGCCAAAATCAGGACGGGCTACATGAAACTCCATCTCAGAAAGACAAAACAACATAAAAAACAAAACATAAGTCATGGAGGCTTGGCACTGCGTTTAAGAGTACCCATTTCTCTTGCTGAACCAGGTTTGGTTCTCAGCACCCACATACTGCCTCACACCCATCTCTGATTTAGTTTCAGGGAACCTGATATCCTCTTCTGACCTCCATGGACACCATGCATGAAAGTGGTACATTTACATACATACAGGGAAAACACTTAAATATAGGACAATAAAAATGCTTAAAAAATAGACCAAAAAGGCAAAATTACAAAATTCTACATAGATTTTTTTTCCTCTCTGATGAAAATACTGAGTTTCCTGATTACATAGTTGAGACATGTTCATTTTTAAGACAGTTAATATAGAAAAGCAAGAAATAAGTTTAATCAAGCCAGATAAGTACTAACATTTCATGACCTTGCTTCTAGTCATTCCTTGTTTATATTTGTGTGTATGTATGCACACAGCTTGACTAATGCAAAAATCATAGTCTACATTTTCTACATAGTCTACAGGAAGACAGGGGTTCTCTGTGTAGCTTTGGCTGTCCTGGATTTGATTTGCAGACCAGGCTGGGCTTGAAGAGATCCATCTGCCTCCGCCTTATGGGTGCTCAATGAGTCAGCAAGACTAGTTGTCCAGAAAGCTTTGGGGAGCCTCCTGTCTCCCTCTCCCCAGTACTAGGATAACAGAACCCAAATTTTTATGAGAGTTCTTTGTCTAAGATCAAGATTGGGGATTGAACTTTTATGTTCCTGTGTTTGAATAACAGTGGAGCCATCTCCTCAGCCTACTTACTTACTTATTTATAGACGGGGTCTCCTGTAGCCTCGGTTGTCCTGGAACTTGCTCTGTGGCCTAGGATGACGTTGACCTCTTGACCTCCTAATGTCTTGTCTCTACTTCCCAAGTGCTAAGGTTGCATACAGTATGTATCTTCTCACCTGGCCACTAAACTGCTTCTATTTACAGTTAAATTTTTAAAATATCCATTACATATATTTTTATAAAATTTTTATTAGGCATCTGTTTCATGAACTCAATGTTGAAAAAGTTAAGACTGTAGTGTCTCTCACTTTTAAAAAAATGTTATGTGCATTGGTGTTTTGCCTGAATGAATGTCTGTGTGAGGTTATTGAGTCCCCTGGAACTGGAGTTACAGACAGCTGTGAAGTGTCATGTGTGTACTGGGAATTGACCCCAGGTACTCCAGAAGAACAGCCAGTGCTCGTAACCTCTGAGCCATCTCTTCAGCCCTGTAGTGTCTCTTTATACTCAAGTTCTTCCCACTAAGCTAAACATGCTTTGCTCCATTTATTCTAATTTTCTTTCTCTTCCTCTAAATACCACTTTTCTTGGGCCTTTGTACCGACAAAAACTAAGTGATTGCCTTTTTAAAACCACAGTTATTTCCACAAGTAAGGTAACATGAAGTTCACTGACAATTTTTACTGAGGCACATGTAAGATTTGAAACAACCAAAGCGAGAAACACTATTCAGAATCTCTTATTTTCATTTGTTCTCTCATACATATCGTGTGTGTATCTATTTACCTATCTTTCTATCTTCCTGTCTGTAAAAAGAAAGGGGGCCATGTCAAAGTAGGAAGAGGTCAGCAGCAAGGAGGTAGGAGGAACAAGAAGGAAATGAAAAAGAAAGAGAAACATCACGTATCCTCTCTGTTTGGGAGGACCATGGAGATCAATGGGACGCAGGGTTAAGGAAAGGTGATAGGGAGCAAAGGTGAACAAAGTACAGTGATACATACGTACTGAAATGTCATAAAGAAACTCATTAGTGGGCAGACGAGACAGCTCAGTGAGTATCAGTCATCAAAGGGATGATCTGAGTTCAATCCCGGGGGCCCACATGGTAGAAGGAAAGAACCAGTTCCTACAAGTTGTTCTCTGACCTGCACACGCATGCCGTGGCACACTCTCACCAGCCCTCCACCCCAACCGATGAAAATTTTAAATGAAAAAATAAAAATAAGTCCATTATTCTGTACTCCTGCTTTAAGAAATAATTATCGGGGCTGGAGAGATGGCTCAGAGGTTAAGAGCACTGGCTGCTCTTCCAGAGGTCCTGAGTTCAATTCCCAGCAACCACATGGTGGATCACAACCATCAGTAATGAGATTTGGTACCCTCTTCTGGCTTGCAGGCAGAACACTGTATACATAATAAATAAATCTTTAAAAAAAAAAGAAAAGAAATAATTATCAAACTGGGCATGGTGCTGCACACCTTTAATCCCAGCACTCGGGAGGCAAAGGCTGGTGTATCACTGTTAGTTTGAGACCAGCCTGGTCTACAAAGTGAGTCCAGGACAGCCATGGCTACACAGAGAAACCCTGTCTTGAAAAACCAAATAAAAGAAAAAAAATTACCTAGGAGTGGTAGTACATGCCAGCACTTGAGAGAAGGCAAGAAGATCAGAAGTTCAAGATATATATATATATATATATATATATCTAGCATTTGACCCAGTGATAATCATTCTGTAGTGTTAACATTTAAAAGTCTTTCTTGGCTTGTACATATGTGTAATAATATAAATGTATATGTAAAAAATACAATAAAAAAGAAACTTGGAAAAAAAAGTCTTTCTTGGCAATTTCAAAACATACATGTGAACCCTGGCTACTACACTGTACAATGGACCTCAGCTCTTACTTTGTATGCTCTGACCAAGGCTCTGGAAAGCAGCATGTCCCTCCCTACTAGTACCTTAGCTGTTACTGTGAGATTTATCATCTGACTGAGATGTGTGCCTAATGTCTTCCACGTTCACCCATGTCACTGCAAAAGGCAGCAGTTTGCTGTTGCAGGATATTTGATCCCATTGTGAGCCCCGAGATTGTGAACTGTAAAAACCTGTTTCTTGTTTGGTGTGGTTCTGCCCTGACACACGCCTTTACTCCAAGAACTTTCCATTTATTGTAAACAGGTGATTATGGTGTGGCTAAGCCCTAGCACACACCTTTAATCCAAGAGCTATCTGCACACAGGATTTAATAAAGTTAACCCTGGGTCAAGAGGCAGAGCAGGAAACCAGCTGACAGGGATGGAGAGACTAGAGGGCTTTGAGAGGAAATTGAATGTAGTATAGAGAAGAAGAAAGAGCTCTTGGACTTTTAGCTTTTGGTTTTTTCCCTTTTGGGCTGGTGGGTAGCTAGCAGGCCTTCTCCTCCTGGGCTGTCAGCTGAGCTAGCAAACTTTTGGCTTTTAGCTTTTGGATTTTTGCTCTGGGACATGAGCTGAGTAGGAAGGTCAGTTGGGTGCTTTTTTTGCCTCTCCAAGCTAGTAAGCTTACACCCCAGCATTTGGCTCCTGAGTCTTCATTGGTAAAATCAAATGATTGGGGATTTTATTTATTTAAAACAACAGGTATTTTTCCCAAGACAGGGTTTCTCTGTGTAGCCTTGGCTGTCCTGGACTCTCTCTGTAGACCAGGCTAGCCTTGAACTCACAGAGATCGTCCTGCTTCTGCCTGCTGGGATTAAAGGTGTGCACCAGCACCGCTTGGCAGCATTTTGCTTTTAAAAGCTATTATTTCATTATATATATATATATATATATGTCACGTTTTTGCTATCTGTTCATTTGCTGGTGGATATTCAGGTTAATTCCATATCTGGCTACTGTAAATAACACTGCAATGAACATAGAGCAAATGTGTACTTTAACTAGATGCCTTCAGTTTCTTTAGATGTGTTTCCTGATTAGAATTTCTGCGTGAAGCTGGGCGGTGGTGGCGCACACCTTTAATCCCAGCACTTGGGAGGCAGAGGCAGGCAGAACTCTGTAAGTTCAAAGCCAGCCTGGTCTACAAAGTGAGTCCAGAATAGCCAAGGCTACACAGAGAAACCCTGTCTTGAAACACAAAGAAACAACAACAACAAAAAAAGAGTTTCTGGGTGCTACCCTAGTTCTCCTTTTAGTATCTTGAGGAACCTCCTTCTGGCTTTTGATACAAGCTGTACCATGTTACATTCCCTCCACCAATCAAAAATTCTCTCTTTTCCTTCTTATTTTTAAACATTCATTTATTTTACAATTTTCATACAACTATATATGATGTGTTGAGCACAGTTGCCCATGTCAATTCTCTTTCTTTATTATCCTTCTAATCTCATTTTTCTCATTCTATTTTTAACTAACCAACACTCTTTACTTTTCATCTTGAATTCTTTCCAGTGTGGAGGATTAAACCCAAGGGCTTGTCTGAACTCCTCTCAGCATTGTCAGCATTCATCTTGTTTGGTTTTGTTTTTTGAGACAGGATTTTACCACATAGTAAGGTAAGGCCCTGGAGAGACTGGAACTCAGTGTACAGAGTCCAGGCTGGCCTCAAACTTGTTGCAACCCTCCTGGCTCAGCATCACCTGGGATTACAGTCATGTGCTACAGCTCCTGGCTTAGCTATTATCTTTCTGTTCATAGCCATTCTAACAGGTGCAAGGCGATATGCCAGTGTAGCTTCATTTTGCATTTCACTGATTAGGGATATTGAATGTTTTCTCAAACAGTTGTTAGCCGTATGTATATTTTTTCATTATATATATATGTATATATACATAAATATATTCAAATCTGTTGCACATTTTTAATTTGGGTTTTTGTTTCATTGTTATAGAGCTGTTTAAGTCCCTTATATAATGTAGATATTAAAATCTTATTCATTTTTTCGAATGAGACAGAGTCTCAGGCCTCATTTAGCTCAAGCGGGTCTCAAAC
The DNA here is from genome assembly GCA_907169655.1 of Acomys percivali. NCBI lineage: Eukaryota > Metazoa > Chordata > Mammalia > Rodentia > Muridae > Acomys > Acomys percivali. The sequence goes on along the minus strand of OU015746.1, from coordinate 101,694,883 downwards.
TTACGTAACTGAGACTACCTTGATGCCTCATCCTTGAGCTGCTTCCTTCAAAGTGCTGAGATGCCAAGTGTGAGCTGTTCTACCCGGTCATGGTTGCGTATAGTACTCTGGTTAAGTATCATGGCTGATTTCCTGCAAAGAATAACTTCTCCCTCCACCTGCATTTCTGATGATACCCAATACATAACTATTGCCTTTCTGGGTCAGTTCCTCCTCTTTTCTTGCCCCAGCCTTCGAGATTTGCCACAGAACTAGTCTCTTACCCTTATGAAGCTGTGCCTTCATTGGGCTTCTGTACTATACCAATGAATGTCATCGCTGTTTCTACTGTTGATATTGGGAAGTAGTTGATTTTTCTCCAAAAGAGTCAAACAAGCCCAAGAACACATGTGAGGTTGGGTTATGATGATTAGCAGGTCACTAGACTTCTGCTTACAAGAGGCAGACATGGGTTGGGCTTGGTGGCAATGCCTGTGATCCCAGCACTTAGGGAGGCAGAGGCAGACATATCTCTGAGGCCAGCCTGGTCTAAAAAGTGAGTCCAGGGCAGCCAGGGCTACACAGAATAACCCTGTCTCGAAATGTAAGAACAAAACAAAACAAATAGAAGGAAACATGGCAGCTTACACTGCCATTACCAGTGACTATTCTAAGAGGCTCATCGTCCAAATTCACTCTCAGAATGGCATGAAAAGGTCCTCCAGAAAGTCTGCAACCAGCAGAGGGTACCCCTGTCCTATGTTCTACAAAAGGCAAAATACAGCACACAGTCAGTCACCAGTCCAATTCCTAAAGTCTGGGAAATTTCCATGCATGGAACTTGCTATCCATTCCCTGGGGCTCTCTGGCCAAAGGTCATCCATTCCTCATTCATAGCCTTTCCTCCAGCTTGGCTGGAGAAGCTTGCAGACTCTCAGCATTCATTTCCATGCCACTTCCATGACTCTCACCAAAAGCATCCTTTCAACCCTGCACACATGTCCAGCAAGCCATCGACACAGAACAAGCTGAATCCAAGGGAAGACATTTAGATGAAGAAATCAACCAACAGTAGCAGCAGATGTCTGATGACCACTCTTAGTAAGAAGTTGTACATTTGCTATACTTCATCTTTTCCAGGCCTTCATCTTGAATCACACATAGTTAACTGTTTTGTACTTACATAATTCAAGGGGCTACTTCAAGGTATTTCCCAGGACTGAGGCAGAATTAGAACCTAATTGATAAATGATCCTTCACCCTTTGAGAAGCTAATGTCTCTAGCTGATTTACTCATCGAGGTTAGAGAATAAGACCCTGGCTTTGGCCAACTTGCTTGTCAGATCACCTGCTGTAATTGCTTGTTTGGAAGCATGTCTCTTCTTCACTAGGGAGCCTGGAAGTTAGACAGCAAAAACAGAGCTAAAAGAGATATGAAAAAATAAAGGGTGCCAGTCAAGTGTGGTGGAACACACCTTTAATCCTAGCACTGAGAGGCAGAGGCAGGCAGATTTCTGTGAGTTTGAGGCCAACCTGGTCTACAAAGTGAGTCCAGGACAGCCAGGGGTCTGTTATACAAAGAAACCCTGTCTCCAAAAAAGATGGTGCCAAATGATAGAAAATAATGTGAGGCAGATTTTCATGTGGGAACAGTGAACTCTGGTGAAGTGAGAGACTTTGGAGTCAAGCTGATATAGGTTTACACTTTTCATTGGTAGACAATGCTTCTTCCAGAAGTCATAGGTTAGCAAATGAAAATTTAAGTGCTAGGCATAGGATATCTTCCTATGACTTCTTCTCAAGGAAGTCTCAAAGGTCCCCAAACAAAACATGTTTGAGATTGTTCTTGGCTGTCTCCATAACTAGATGATAATTATTATTACATTATCACTAAAGACAAGCACATTTTGGTTGCAGAACACAGAGAAATAAAGCTGCAACTGAGCTGAATACCTCCTCCCTAAAGATTGCCTTCTGGCAGGTTCTATGGAGGCAGGTGTGGGAGAAAAGTCATCAAGCATGGTGGAACCTTAGGAGTCTGACCTTCAGGCTAATGAAGAAGAGACAGGCTATCAAACAAGTAATTACAGCTGGTGATACTACAGGCAAGTTGGCCAAAGTGAAATCTAAATGCTATCATGCACCCTCCAAGCAAGATGTGCCCATTGGTGCAATAGTAGTATTAGGAGAATAACAAACCTTTATTTTTATTTTATTTTATTTTATTTTATTTTTTATTTGAGTCCTGTTCTACAGAGGAATTCATGCCCAATAATCTGGTCAGGCCTGTGCCTGGGAAAGTCATAGGCCTAAAGGGGAATCTCCCACTGTTGTTTTGCTAAATTGACTTCCTTGTTGGTATGTAGGGTTATCCCAACAGATTAGTGCTGTTGTCAACTTTGGTCATGGTGGCTTCTTTTTGCGGTGGGCTTCAGTCAACACAGAGACTCATAACTGGTCAAAGTGCTAAGAATAAGTGGCTCTTGGCCTAAGTGTGACATCTATATCAACCTCCAGTGTGGTGAAAATGTGGTGTCTGGGAGTGTCCTGACACCAACAGGAGGGGCCACCCTCCCTTACATTCTATACCATATTCCTTTGCATGGATGAATTTAGCCAGTGCACTCTATGGATGGTTGGACCCCAAACCTTCTTAATACCAATGCTGTAATAGTTATCCTTCTATGGATTAGAATGTTTTTGTAGTAAGAAAACACAACTGTGATATTAGTAATGTTTTGCTTCAAATCCAGATAGTAAGAACTTGAGAGAGAAATTTATTGACTTATATAGGAACATTAAAGGCTACAAAGCAAATTGGATGTTGTGGCCTATGCCTACAATCCCAGTGTTCAGGAGAGAGACTAGGGCTGGAGGCTAGTGATTGAGGACAGCCTAGGGCTACATGGTGAGATTCAGTCTCAAACAGAAGAACAAAGCATCAACTATAGACACTATGCCTGAAATACATTCCCTCTAAACAACAGTTAAAAGGATAAAAGCCAAGGTCTTTCTCCACCCGGTCATCAGATCGCTCTAGAAGGGTATATAGAAAGGCCTATTGGTGTCCTGTAGTCTACAGAGGGGCTTTGTCACAGTCATCACAGTAGTTATCATCAAGGCCCTCCCTTGGCACTAAGAACTTTCCCCTAGAGAGTCTGGAGCTAAACAATACAGGCACACAAATGCTCATTTGTCACACAATCATCTATCAAAAGACCTTTGGTCATGGAAGTGGGGAACACATTTCCTTTGCCCTGCCCAGTGACTTTTATTCAGCTTTATTTTTGAAATAATTAAAAACTTAGAAAACTTTCAAGAAAAACACAAAGAACAACTTCGTCTTTATCTAAATCCATGATTTAAATTTTTTATTATATTTTACTTCTTTACATTTTTGGAGGGCTGTGGTGTGGGGAGCAGAGGACAGCTTTCAGGAGTGGCTCTCTCCTTTCTTTGTGCGGACTGTGGGACTCAAACTCAGGTGGTGAGGCTTGGCAGCTAGTGCTGTAACCTGCTAAGCAAACCCACCATAGTCCAAGTTCACTATTTTCAAAATACTTCACCACATTCTCTTTCCTCCATATATATGTCTGTTTATATACATATATTAATCTTCTGTGTTTTTTGAGACTAGATTGTACATATTCTGCCTTTTTTTAAACCTCTTAATACTCCGGTGCATATTTCCTTAAAAAACCCAACCTAGCCACTCCATCTACTTAAACCTTTTCAAGAATTATTTTATTTTTATATATTTTTATTTTTATTTATTGGTATACCTGTTATAGAATCTTGAAATGGATTCCACTTGCATTGTATCTCATTACTGAGTGTCATGAGCGGAGACTAATGTTCCTGAATACACACTCAGTGAGCATGCTAATAAGTAGGCACCCAAATGATTTTTGCCGCCTTTTCCCTCTGCCTTGGCAACAGCTCTAGGGAACCAGCCCTTCTCCGCTGGATACAGTTATTGGGACTGTCTTTCAAAGTGTGCCGCCCATAAAATGAGTGTGCAAGTCAATGTAGTTTAGTCAGTTTCTCTATGCCATTTCCATCTTGAAGAAGGGACCGATTCCTTCTAAACGCAGTGCGTTGGTGAGGCCACTGTCTCTTATTACTCATCAATGGCGTCTTCCCTGGACTCCCTTTAAAAAGTATTTAATGTGTTTGGGTGTTTTGTTCGCATGTATGCCTGTGCACCATGTGCTGGCCTGGTGCTTGTGGAGGCCACAGTAAGGCATCAGACCCTCTGGCAGTTACAGAAGGTTGTGAGCCACAGGGTTGCTGGGGATGTAGCCCAGGTCCTCTGGAGGAGCAGCCAGAGCAGCAGGATGTCGTCTGGTCCAGGCTGGCCTCACCAAGTAATCAAAGATGATGTTCCTGCCGGGCGTGGTGGCGCACGCCTTTAATCCCAGCACTGGGGAGGCAGAGGATCGCTGTGAGTTCGAGGCCAGCCTGGTCTACAAAAGCAAATCTAAGACAGCCAAGGCTACATAGAGAAACCCTGTCTCGAAAAACAAAAACAAAGATGATGCTCCAGCATCCACTACCCGACTGCTAAATTTACAGGCACATTCTACCATGGTCAGTTTATGTGATACTGAGGGGCTAAGCTAGGGCTTTCTGAACACTACAGAAGCATTCTTTAAACTGAGCCATACCCCAGCCCATGTCTATCATGTTTTTGAGACAGTCTCTCAATGAGCCTGCAGCACATCATTTTTGGCTAGGCAGACTGGCCCACAAGCCTCAGGAATTCACCTTTCACCTCTATTCCCAGCCCTGAGATTGCAGGCTTTGTTGCCACACCCTATACCTGGCGTTTATGTGGATGCCTGGGATCAGTTCTCATATTTGTTTAGCAAGCACTTTAAGCAGTGAGCCCTCTTCCTAGCCCCCAGAGTGAGTTCTTTTTGTTTTCTTTTTCTTTCTTTCTTTTTTCTTCTTCTTTTTCTTTCCTTTTTTTTTTTTTTTTTTTTTTGAGACAGGGTTTCTCTGTGTAGCCTTGGCTGTCCTGGAACTCTCTTTGTAGACCAAGCTGGCCTCGCACTCCCAGAGATCTGCTTGCCTCTGCCTCTGTCTCTGTGCTGGGATTACAAGTGTGCACCACCACAACCGGCTGAGTTCTTTTTTTTTTTCTTTTGCTTGTAAACACAAGCCCCTAATCAGTAAAGATGATTAAAAAATAAATAAACCTGCTTTCAGAAATATTCACCTTCTGGAATTTGTACCCACTAAGCTTTGGGTACACAATTCCCATGACTCAATGTAGCCTTATACTCTTATACACTTATAGCTGTTTCTTAATGCTTCTAGAAGTCACTGTTCTGGAAAAGCAGAGTGACCCATCTGTCTGTTGTAGCACTTTGGAATATCTCCAGCAAAGGCGCACTGTCTAAGTCCAAGGTTATTTGAACTTTTTTTTACTCCAAACTGTGTAGAAGGATTTTAATCCAGCAACTTGGCTACTCTGTCTGTAATAGGACACACCCTTAATCCCTCTGGCTGGAATACGGACATGCCCTTAGTACATACTTTCGATCCCAAACAATGAAGGTAAAATTAGTTTGTAGAAGGATGCACTGATGTTTGAAAGTGATGTCTGAGGGGCAGACAAAGTGACAAATCAGAGAAAGACTTGACAATGAGTCAAGATAGGAAATGCCCAATTCTTACCAGAATTAGAAGAGCAGCACCAAGAGATAGAAGAGGCCAGAGAATGAGAAGGAGCCAGAAGATTAGAACATGCTGCCAAAGTTAGTATGAGGCCAAGCAGAGCAGTTCAGTCAGAGGCTGAGAAGGCAGTTTGAATTAGTCAGCTTGGAGAGGAGTTTGAGCCAGACAGCCAGAGTTCAGAAAGATCTAGAAAGATCTTATTCAGCAGTAAGTCTCAGAGGTTGAAAGCATTCTAGGCCGAGGTTAGATTGTATGGAGGCTAGAAGCTTCCAGGATTGGACCTAGGTTAGCAGTAAGTCTCCAAGGCGACAATTACTTCAGGCAAATAAAAGTAACTTTTACAAAACTAGCTCCACCTGAGTGTTAGTAGTCATAAAACAATCTGACTTGAGCATGGTGGTTCATCATGGCCTACATACCTGCCTGACTGATTTTAGGATTTGCTATTAACAGGAAGTAATGACGTTGCTCTTTGTTTTTCTTGACAATCTGTTCCTATTTCCTGAGTTAACTATTAGCAGGAGCTCACACATTTACTAGAACACACTAATAGAGTCAGAATGTCAGTCAGACACTGCAATCCCATATCACGGGGGGAAAATTCTCATTAAAGCATAATCATAGTAAAGGGGTCCCTAAGCTCACATTGCAAGTCTTTCTTTCTCCCTACTTTTCCTTCTTTCTGTCCCTCCCCCTCCACTCCTTCTGTCACTTGTACACTCTTGCTCCCTTGATCTCCCCTGTCTTTGTTTTGTACAGCAGTTGATTTTCTCACCCAGTTATGAAACATTGACTTTACTTTTGCATAGATAGAAACTTTAATAATTTAATAAATATCCATGGCCCAAAGTGTGGCTCAGTGGAAGAATACTTACCTAGTATGTCCAAATCCAAATCCCTAGGTTTGATCCCAACAATGCAACAGAATAAAAAGCAATGATAAATAAGTAAACCAATGAACAAGTATTTGCATGTGTACTATGGGCCCAGAATTGTGCTAGGTGCTGGTAAAATAACAGAAAACAGAAATAGAGACCTTATAATGTTTATAGTCTAGAGGTGGCATAGACCTTAGTCAAGATGTCATATTCAGATCAACAAATTTTTATTAGTGCGAGTAACTAGAAAGTCAGGTTCAAAGGTCTTTAGGGAAGGTTAAGAGTAAACAATTTTCTCCTAAAAATATGCTCCATAATTCCAGAAGACCATTCTCCTCCTATCCTATTAACTCATAAACAGTCTGTAACCAGTCTGTTTCTCCCTCAACACCACAGAGGATGTCTTTATTCTGTGGCTCATGGCCCTCCTTATTCCATCTTCAAAGCCAGCTAGTTGAGGGTCAATTCTCTTCACATCACTCTGACCTACTTTGTTTCTCTCTTGCACTTTTAAGGACTTGTGTGCTTAAAAGTAGGTCTGCTCCGATAATCCAAGATAATCTCCTTAGCTCAGCTTCTGTGTCTTAATCATATCAGCAAAATCTCTTTTTCTGTTTACTATAACATGTTTGTAGATCCCAGGGATGTTGGAATCATGTTTTTGTGCACTGTGTTTTCAAATGCCGATTTCTGTGCTGGCAGAGATCTGGTTGCAGGCCAGGCTTTGTTTGGTATTGTCATTATTATGAAGCATCTCTTGTCTTAGTATTCTGTAAACAATGATCGCCATCACCTTTCTGATTGGTTAAATAAAGATCCGGACAGCCAATAATTGGCAGAAGAGGATAAGGCGGGACTTGCAAGGCCAGTGAGAGGGTTTCAAGTGGGTACCAGGTATTAGACAAAATCCAGGGTGAAGGCAGGAAAAATGGTTTCCTACCAACTGCAGGCTGCCCTGCCCAATGCTGGGACATCCCAGAGGCTGAGGTCAGCCCACGCTACCGCAGCAGAGGCCTGCTGGGGTAGAACCTCAGGACAAACTTGGCACTTGGTGTCCACCAAATCCCATCCTGTGAACACTAATGACTCGGAAAAGCAACCGCCCTTCTGAACCCTTCTGCTCAGAGCTGCGGCACAGAGTCCTGGGACAGGGACAGGGGCACAGCTAGAGGCAAGGCTGCCACAGGGGTGGGTGGATGGGTACAGATTGGGTATCCAGTGAACGTGGCCCGCAGGCTCCCCCTCGCAGCTGGACCAGTTGAACTAGTAGTCCTCCAAGGACTGCGCAGGGGTGGCCTTGCGCTGCACGTGATGCTTGTGCTGAGAGATACTCTGGCGGCCTCGGCTACACGAAACTCAGCTCCTGGCTGGTGCCAGTGAATGTGAGGCTTGGAATAAGCAGAGATCAGAAGCGGCAGCCCAGCCCAGGGTGCCATGTGGGCCCAGGCAAATTCAGGACTCACAGTAGCCTAGGGAGCCTGCTACGCTGAGCAAGCAGGCAGAATGCTGTAGCCAGAATTGGGTGGAAGAGCTGGTGTGGAGCCAGCCACTGCCAGGTGTAAAGCTAAAGAGCCGAGGAAGCATCGGAGACAAGCTGCAGAAGAAATCCAAGACCTGAGCATAAATGAACCTCTAATCAGGTAAGTATGTATGAAATTGTGCTTAAATCCTAAAGAAAGAAAAGGAATTGGCTATAAAAAAATTATAGACAGAAATAAATAGTTTAAAGGTAATAAAATAAAGTACACAGAGAATTAAGTAAAATTAATAAGGCTAAGCACGTTAAATGCTTAAAACTGGCAATCCCCAGAGGAAAGAGTTTAGGGAAAGTAAAAGATATTAAGTTAAAAAGTGGTAAAAGAGAGATAAGTAAATGCACACAGAAAGCGAAATCTCTAAAGAAAGAAGAGAGAAAGAAAATAAAGATGCTCTGCACACGTGCATAATAAAATGAAGTCTCCATAAGGAGGAGAGAGCTAGAGAAACTGAAAAGAAAAACATTTTCCAAGTTAAAAAGTGGGAAACACAGCCAGGCATGGTGGTGCACGCCTTTAATCTCAGCACTCCAGAGGCAGAGGCAAGTGGATTGCTGTGAGTTCGAGGCCAGCCTGGTCCTCAAATCGAGCCCAGTACAGCTAAGGCTACACAGAGAAACCTTGTCTCAAGGAATAACAACAACAACAACAACAACAACAACAACAACAACAACCAGCCAAACAAACAAACAACCCCCAAAACAACCAAAACAACCAAACGAACAAAAAAGAAAGGAAAACACAATAACTGAGGGCACCATATGATATTGTTTCAAATCTCAGCACACAAATGATTATATTTTCAGTAATGTTTGCAATTTTATATATCCTTAAGAGAGATTAGAAGAAACCAGTCTTAGAGAAGAAAAAGACTCAAAAATTAAATGCTAGAGTGGAGGCAATAGAAAAGAAATTGGAAAATCCTGTGATTCAGAATAAAGGCCTTTGAAAGGAGTCCAATCTGGAACCTACAACAACAGCAAAAAAAGTAGTTCCAGATGAGAGAGATCTACAAAGGCTTAAGAAAATTGCAGAATGGCAGCCCATAGAGATGCTAGATTAAAAAAAAAAACAACAACAAAAACTTTAGCTAAAGCCAACATAATCAAACTAGATATTATAGTATATTGTCAAAGATCAGTTGCTATATATAGGACAATATGCTGAGTTAAAATACAGATTCTTTTTAACAATAACACCTTAAAACAATGCCATACAATAGCTTATATATTTCATTTTACAGAGTTTGTAAAACTAAAGTATGTGCACCATACCATAGATTCATACTGAGGATTTCAATATGCTTTTGCCTTGAGTTCTAAAAAGGCTCATTCTGAGATTGCACATGTCTTAAAGATGATGGTTATCTTGGAAATGCCTTTTCAGATTAAAGCATATACATCTAATAAAGTACAACAATTTTTTAGACATTCTGGCATAAAAAATGTTACAAATATATCTTAAAATCCTCCAAGACAAACAGTTGTGGAGAAATCTAACGGGACTTTAAAGAAATTGCCCATAGAACAAAAAGGCAGAGATAGATTTAATAATGCTTTACTGAATTTAAATTTTTAAAATGTCACCAGGCATGGCGGCACATGCCTTTAATGCCAGCACTCCATTGGCAGAGGCAGGCAGATCTCTGAGTTTGAGGCCAACCTGGTCTACAAAGTGAGTCCAGGACAGGCAAGGCTACACAGAGAAACCCTGTCTCAAAAAACAAAAAACTTAAGATGTCAATGAGACAAGTTGTACAGCTGCTAAAAACAGCTGGAATTTAGAAAGGACTGCTAAGCTAGAGCAACCTATATGTGTCTTAACTTCAGAATGGAAGACAGGAAATGTGTTGTGTTTGGGGAAAGGTTTTGTTTATGTTTCAACAGGATAAGAAAAGGTATGGGGGCTAAAGAGATGGCTCAGAGGTTAAGAGCACTGACTGCTCTTCCAAAGGTCATGAGTTCAATTCCCAGCAACCACATGTTGGCTCACAACCATCTATAATGAGATCTGTATACATAATAGATAAATAAATCTTAAAAAAAAAAAAAAAAGAAAAGAAAAGGTATGGGTTCTTTCAAAACTAATAGGGATTATATGTGACTGGGGGAGCCATCCTGAAAGTCTTGGCTGAAGACTTGAAGGAAGAAACCAAGAAGAACAAAACAGGTAATATGAATAGCTCTGAAACTGGCTGAGACATGAAAATATCTCTGTGTAGCCAGTAAATCCTGTTGGCTACAGAGTCCTCAGAACTTATTATGCCATCCTGCATATGGTATGGATGAAAATTTATATTGTAGCTTGGTTATACAGTCCAAATGGAATTATCTTAACATGATTGTGTACACTGCACATTCCATACATGTGTTGATGCAGAAATGTATATTACCTTTAAAAGTTTGTATGTTTACAGAGGAAAAGACCCTTTAAAAAAAAAAAAAAAAAGACAAGACAAGTAGCTCACACGGTCCAATGCTAGAGACCAGCTCCAGCACACAGGGTAAACTAAAGCTGGTTGCAGCGTGGGAGATGACCAGCTGGTGGTGGTTGTTTCCCTCTATACTTTAACTTTTAAACTTGTAGCCTTGCTATTTGGGGCCACTGGTTGCAGGGAGATCTCTCTTTATATATACTTTTTTATTTTTGAGACAGGATTTCCCAGCCTTACCTATCCTGGATTCACTTTGTAGCCCAGGCTAGCCTTGAACTCACAGAGATCTGCCTTTCTCTGCCTCCCTAGTGCTGGGATTAAAGGTGTGTGCCACCACCACCTGGCCTCTCTCTCTCTATTTTAACTCTTATACTTTTAGGCTGGTAGCCTTGCTATTGGGAGTTGCTGGTCACTGTGAAAAAAGAGACTTGACCTCTGGATGTTTAGACTCAGTGTCTGAAGCCTAACCAACTGAGCCATCCCAGCCTCCTAGCTCCACTAGTGTCAAAACAGCTCTCTAGCTAAACACTTTTGGTGTTTAAGAGCAGGAGGTCTAAATCAGCTAAGCTCTTTTAATTTGCAGCACAAGTGGCTGCAGCTGTGTCAGTTTCCTGCCGTAAACAAGGGATTGTAAGAAAAAAAACCTCAGTTCCTTTTCATTTAATGGCTTAGCAGTGAACAGCAGCTTGTTGGAAGGTAGAGACCTAATTAAGAAGGCTGGCTATAAAACACTCTAGACTAGCCGGGTTTGGTGGCACACACCTTTAATCCTAGCACTTGGAAGGAAGATCACTGTGAGTTCAAGACCAGCCTGCTCTACACAGGGAGCTCAGGACAGCCAAGAGAACACAGAGAAACCCTGTCTCAAAAAAACAAGAAAACAAACAAACAAACAAAAACCATTCTAGACTGCTTATCACTTACTAAACTTACTAAACTTAGAAGCACACATTTGGCAGACAAAGCAAGCAGATACACACACAATCAACAGACAAAACAAGGAAGCTTCCAAAGACACCATACATACACATACACACATATACATACATATAGACAATGTATACAGACAATTAGACATAAACAGACAGACGTATTTTTGGGTGAGGCAGATGACTTCAGCAAATGCTGATGACTCCGCCTTGGATTTTTATACTATCTAATACAAAAGTTCACTATGTATGGAAAAATTACCTCATTCAAAAATAGATACAATGCTGGGCATGGTGGCACACACCTTTAATCCCAGCACTTGGGAGGCAGAGGCAGGTGGATCACTGTGAGTTCCAGACAATCCTGGTCTACAAAGCAAGTCCAGGACAGCCAAGGCTACACAGAGAAACCCTGTCTCAAAAAAACAAAAAAACAAAAAAAGAAAAAGAAAAGACACTATTTTTACATAAAAAAGGAGTTACAGTAGGACATGTTTTTAAGTTATTTCATTAGAACTATATCTAACTAGATACTTTTGTTCATTATAAGTTTAAACCTGTGGTTTTACCTATATGTCCATTATTAGTTAAAAGCAGAAGTTTTATATTTTTCTTATTTCATATATACATTATGTGTTCAAAAGATAGTCTCTTTTATGTCAAGGTTTTTCTAAGAAACAGGTGTTTATCTTGTCTTGTATGGCTAACCATTTATTCTTTGTTTCTGTATTAATATGGCCTTTCTTATCATGGTGTACACTTGGGTCTTATCCTTGGACTAAACCTAGAAGGAATGCATTTCCTTGATGATTAATTTGTTTCAATCTTGTTTTCCTTCCTGGTGTAATTCACATGGAGGTTCACAGAGCTCCTAGCAACAGCTCTGGCTGTCCTGGAACTCACTCCAGGCTGGCCTCAGACTCATAGAGATGCGCCTGCTTCTGCCTCCCAAGCGCCACCACTGCCCAGCCCTAGCAGTTTTTTGATACACTGCAGGAGGGTTTTTAAATGACTTAAATGAGTCAGAAATTCTATTAAATCATCATCAAGGATTATGAAATCATCTACTTGTTTGAACAGCACTGTGAAGGTACATCTTCAATATAATCTGCAGGAAATCTGCCCAACAGAGTGAAGGTATAGTAGGCAGTGAGGGCGTCTGCCATGACAGACACGTGAGACAAGCATGGAAAGGCAGTATAGCAATAAGTAGTCTTAACAGCAAAATCCCTGGGACTGTTCCTAAATCAGGGACACGCCCATTCATTAGCCACGAAAACCAAGTGGGCTGTGAAGGAGAGATAAACATGTTTTTTGTTTAGATCCTAAGTGTGGGATGAGGAACAACAGACTTGTGAGAGAGCAGCAGGTGATGTTTATCCTCTTAGAAGTCAAGCCACCTCCTGGGGAGCTTGGTTGTTACTAGCTGAAAAACATCCTTGAACAAATTCTGAGAGGAGATATAAATGTGAGCCAAAAACTGGGTGGGAGGAGAGAGGGAGAACACGCATCTTTGGAGATTTAGGATGGTTTGGCTGTTCATTGCTCCACTTTGAAACGCTCCTAGAGAGAACCGCTTGAGGGAAAGCTTCCAGGCTCCGGGCTCCGAGCTGGAGCTGAAGCTCCGGGTTCCGGTTGCTCCAGGTTCCAGCAGAAGAAATCCTTCTGACGGCACTAGGAGAGTTGTTCCTGGGAACTGATACCCAGAAGGTTTCATTTTTGTGTTCTTTCGTCTCCTTTTCCTCTTGTTTGGGTTAGTCAGATTGTAAGGGAGGTATTCTCAGTTAATAAGTTCATAATAAAATATAATTGTTAAGAAAATTGAGCCTGCAGGGCTGTCTCCAGGAAGCTCGCCAATCCAGCAGTGATTGCTCCCAGAAATCCAACCTCGCAGATTGTCTCAATTGCTGATTTCTTAAAAATTCGTTTCCAGAACAACTTCAAAATGTCTATAAGACTGTCCAGCCTCACAAACTGTTCCTATTGGACTTCAGTTAATCCCTGCACTTTCCCATCACACAGAGTCTAGACAACAATACAGCTGGCTCTCTTAGGACTTGGCCAATATCCCAATTTTCTTAGGGTCCCCAAAAGATGCCATCGTCCCTAGACAGCAGGAAGCAATTTTAAGATGATACTCCATTCCCAAGAGGTGGGGTGGATGATTTTTGGTTGATCAATAGGTGACCAACCCCCTTTAATGACAACAAAGTCACAAGTTGTTAATGGTTTTGGTCAGTGAGGAAGGAAAGTAAAGGAAGTTAGATTCAGGGATCTCTAGCTCTCTCTTTTTTCTTTCCTCTATCCTTCTTTTCTCCCCTAACTAGTGCTAGGGAAAATGGGGAGGGGAGGGATGAAAAGAAAAGGGGTGATATAGGAATGATAGGATAAAAAGTTAGATTATTGAATCTACTTTTAGCCTAGAAAGCATTAACAAGCCAAATAATTTACACTGGTATGGATTTTTGTATGTTGACACAAACTTAAGATTACTTTGCTACAACATAATGTATATAACACACACACACACACACACACACACACACACACACACAAATATCTTTTGAGATACCAGAAAAAAATAAAATTAGATTTCAGGGTTACCTGGGGCAAAGGGTAAGAAATAGTCCTACTGTTCAGTCTTAATGATGAAATGTGGCAGAATCAGCAAGATTGTCAGTCCATCAATGAACTGTATCTGCGATTAAAAGTTTTGCTTTGATGTTAGTTCAGAAGTTATACTAATAACTGATGCAGTTTGGTCAGCTGTATCAGTGAATCAGTTGCCTGATAGGTAATGAAACAATTCCAAGAGAATGATGCCCCGTTCCACAGGTGGGGTAGATGGTCTTTGGTTTTCAAATAGTTGTATTTGATACAAAATTAAGGTTATATTTTGATTCCGGCATACTATGTAGCAACTCTTTTAAGGTATTGTACCTATGTAATTCTTAAAAATACGGTGTAGTTCCATTCCCACAGAATCATTGTCTCACGTTGCTGAATATGAGGTGAGGTCAATCTCTTCTGTGTTCTCTTTCCACAGAAACAGCCTCTCGTCTCCTGTGCCTCTGTGCCTGATGGCCAGACTGTCTCTGCCCATGGTGCCATGTTACCACAAGAGACAACTGAGACAACTGTCTAGGGACCAGGATATGGCTAGTCATCTCTGTCATTTTGATTGGTACATAAAATTGTCTAGGATACAATTTATCCTTCTCAGGTCTCTGATTACATTACTGGCTAAGTTAATGGTAGCTTGACAGCTAGAGGACAATTAGATCCACTGTTAGTACATTAGTCAATTCATTAGCTAGTTAAACTACCAGGTACTGGGTCTCTTCTCTTATTAAAAAAGGCAAACAGGCTTGCCTTCCTCACAGGCTTCATGTTAAACAGTAAACAGTTTTTGGTGTAACTTTTTATTAATCCTTCTTTTGGATGACTTGCACAAGATAGTCTCTTTGTTTTTCTGAACAGCACCTAATTGCTTAAAGTGGTTAGTCTCAGGCAGTGGGATTATGGGTACTTCTTTGTTTTTTATTTTTAATTTATTATTACTATTATCAATTATTTTGGTTCTTTTCCAAGCAGGGTCTTACTATGTAGCTCTGACTGGCCTGGAACTCACAGAGATCCATCTGCCTCTGCCTCCGGGTGTTGGAGTTAAAGGTGTGTGCCACTGTGCCCAGCTCATCTTTTAAAAAAAAATTTTTTTTCCTCCTCTGGTTTTCTACATTTACAATGAAATACTTTCGGGCTGGTGATGTAGCTTAGTGGTTGCAAACTTGATTGGTCTTCAGAAGGCGCCAGTTGGAAGCACCACCAACATACACACTCTCTTTTTCATATATAAAGACTAAAACAAAATGATAAAATATTTTTTTAAACATGTGCTGAGATTACTTAGGAGACTATTCTTATTAGGAAATGTTTGTTGATCTGTTTCTGGGTGAAATGTTATGATGTTCACAACTTGTTGTAAAAAGACTGAGAACATGTACATAGTTATAACTTTAAATGTTGGAATTGCATGTTCATTATAATTATATTGCAATGTTTATTTTATATTTTATACAATAAAAAGATTGGAACATATTTTGAAACCAAAACTTTAGCGAATAGAGATTCTGGATTGATTCTATTTACTCTCACTCATTTTCTTTTTTAAAAAATTATTATCATCATCATCTATGTGTATGCATGATGTGTGTGTAGGGGGTTTTCATGTAGGAGGACTCTCTTGTGTCTGTATGGAAGTGTTACCTGTCAATAGAGTGCTGATGTTCTGCTAGCTGAAGCAGGAAATGAGGAAGTGGGAGTTTCAGCAGAAGAGAGGAACTCTGGGATAGAGTCAGAGGTGGGAGATTTGCCCCAGATTCTGAAGAAGATGGACAGACATATGTTGGGAGTTGGCCTGGTGCTATGTATTCTAATGCTAATTACTGCCCCCCCCACCACCAGATCTGGTTGCAGTTGAGACAAGTACGTCCTCACATATACCACCAGTCTTTGTTGTGTAAACTTTACCTAATTCAAGGCTAATTGCTGAAGCCTGTAACTGAGCAGAAAGAAGTAGGTGGAGCTTAGGTCTGGGGCTTGGGGTCAAAGAGGAACCATGAGGCCAGAAGGAGAGAGAGGAAGAAGATGTAGTAGGAGAGGAAGACAAAGAGAAGGAAGTCGCCGAGGGGCAGTAAGGTTCATGAGCATGTGGCCAATAGTGCTGGCCTGAGGGGACAGAAGCAGCCTAGGCAGGAACAGTTAGTTGTGGCAAGTAAGCTGTGGTGTGTAGCTGGGAAATACTGAAAAGGCTTAGAGGGTTGATAGCTGACCACTTATGGTGCCTTACAGCTTTGCTACACCAAAAAGGTCTCTGGTTGATTTATTTGGGAACTAGGTGGGGTAGAGAAGCCAACTAGAGTCTGATAGACCACGCAACAACAGACATAAAACTGAAGCGAGGTAATCAGCCAAGTGGCACACACAGTACAGAATAAATGGATAATTTAAGTTAAAAGTTAGTCGGGGAGTGAGCCAAAGCCTAGTAGTCCTAGGCATTTCGGGAACTGGGGTTGGGAGGAACACTCCGAGGTTACAGTGACATTCACGTAGCGTTCAAAGGACAAGTCTGTGGAGTTGGTTTTGTCCTTCTAACTTTCTGTGGGTTCTAGGGATTGAATTTAGGCTGTCAAGTGTGTGTGGTGAGCCTCTTTTTTTTTTTTTTTTTTTTTTTTTTTTTTTTTTTGAGATAGGGTTTCTCTGTGTAGCCTTGGCTGTGCTAGACGCCCTTTGTCTCCCTTTGTAGACCAGGCTGGCCTTAAACTCACAGAGTTCCACCTGTCTCTGCCTCTCTGAGTGCTGGGATTACAGGTGTGTACCACTGGGCCCCATGTGTAAGGCACATGTACCAGCTGTGCTTCCAGTGAGGATTTTATTGCTGAGAAGAGACACCATGACCATGGCAACTCTTTTTTTTTTTTTCCTCTTGGTTTTTCCAGACAGGGTTTCTCTTGTAGTCCTGACTGTCCTGGACTCACTTTATAGACCAGGCTGGTCTCAGACTCACAGATATCCACCTGTCTCTGCCTCCCGAGTGCTAGGATTAAAGGCGTGCACCATCACTCTTGGCTCCTGGCAACTCTTTTAAAGGAAAACACTTAATTGGGACTAACTTACAGTTCAGAGGTTTAGTCCCTTATTGTCATAGCAGGAAGCATGGTGGCATGCAAGAAGACATGGTACTGAAGAGGTAGCTGAGAGTTCTGCATCTGGATCAGCAGGAGCAGGAAAAGAGAGTGACACTGGGCCTGGCTTGAGCTTCTAAAACCCGAAAGCCCACCTCCAGTGACACCCTTCCCCTAACAAAGCCACACCTACTCCAACAGGGCCACAGCTTCTAATAGTGCCATTCCCTATGGTCCTATAGTGGCCATTTTCATTCAAACTACCAGACCAGCTGGCTTTTTTTCCATCCTCTATTTTCAAGAATAACTTCTGCTGGTTGTGGTGCCACATATCCCATAATCCCAAGTTCGAGACCGGGCATAGGTGGGAATATGGAGACCCTGAGACCAGAGTGGCTATCTAGGAAGACCCTGTCTCAAAACTAAAACAAAACCATCACCATTTTCCCCACTGCATGCTAGACACACACAGCAATGGAGGCTGGGGATTTGAAGCTCTGTGTTTAAAGCAGGATCAGCTATATAGTTTGAGGACCGAGTGCAAATAAAAAGAGCTCCTATTAAAAAAAAGTTAACAAAGTGGAGTGCTTCTGTGTATAAGCACAGGCCCTATATACAGGCTGTGCACACGTGAAACCATCTCTGTCCAGTTTGTAAAGACTCCGTAGATGGTCTCCCCTCTCCCTGTCAAGGGTTGAATGCTAAGTGTGCTGAGTGGTGGGGTGTGAGGTGGGTGGGTGATGACGGAGGAAGGAAGGTGCTCTAGAGTGCTAGACACATCTACAGTTACAGACCTCTTGACTCCATACCAACCTATCTTTTTAGGCATCCTTAAGGTCTGGTACCAGAGAGAAGTCTGTCAGCCCTTCAAATACCCATTCAGTGAGATGATGTTATGTATGCCAGTGCTGTGCAGTAGCAGCAATGTATATCTCTAAAACAACAACAACAACAACAAAATCTAATGGAGCTAAATAGCGAACCACAAATAATTACAAACAAACTGATTTTCAGAATGCAATAGTTTTTGAAAATGAATACCATTCTTTAAAACATCTTTTAAAAATTACTAGTTATGAGCACATACAAACAGGGCCTCTGGCATTTTACTTGGGAATAAAGATATTTAAAAACAGATCAGACACATCGGTAAGGCTGGTTAAGAAAATGCCCCCTGTGGTTCTCTGACCCAGCCCTTTTGTTCTTAAGCCTTTGCTACATGCCCAGCAACATTCTGAAGCTAGTTATGGAGGCAAAGAGAACACTTCCAATAATCCAGGTGAGACTTACAGAAGAGTGGCAAAACCAATCTAGTTTCAATATCAACTATTTGTCACTTTTGGAAATAAGGTTCTTACTGTTGACTCTGAATTTCTGTTAACTGATGTGGAATTTAAAAGGGCATGCCTCAGATGGCTGAGAACAAACACATGGAAGGATACAGCTGACAAACGGCTAGTAGTACCAGACTTGCCATTTATGACGAGTCTAGAGAGGACTTGTATTTGAATAACCAAAAAGCACGCACTCCTTTCCAGCAAGAAAAATTATTACAGATTTAGTTTATTGTATTTTTAAGAAAGAAAACCCTCTAGCCTGTATTGTAGGTCTGTATGGTGATTTAGGATATCACATTGAGAAATCTTAGTATTTGAGCCTAGGGATTAGTTTCCCTACCTACAAAATAGGGTCGATGCTACAGAACAGAAGTGTTAAGAGACAGTAACCACATATTTAATAATGTTTCCTTTTCTGGGCCTCAGATTTCTTGCCTGTAAAATGAAAAAGATTAATTGTGATTCTTTCTAGAGTTGATATTCTGATTCCTTTTTATATTCGCAGGCATAGTGTGTTAAATGAAAAATAAATGTCTTTGCTTGTCTTTGGGTAATTACTTTTCTTTTATTTCCTGAAGAACCAGGAAACCAGAACAGATGAGCAATGCTTCTGGAATGTGGTGGCAGCTCCACCCTGGACACCTGGGAAATGATGGGTGTTTCCACTGAAGAGGAGAGCTTTTCTCAGTGGGCAGAAAATCAACTTTTCCCCCCTTTTAAATACAGGGTCTTATGTAGCCCAAGCCAGCTTTGAATTCCTCATGTAGTCCAGCCTGGCCTTGAATTCTTGATCTTCCTGCTTCTACTTCAGCAGTGCTAAGATTACAAGTGTACACTACCATGACTGGCTAAGCTTTAATAATAATAATAATGATAATAATAATGATAATAATAATAATAATAATAATAATAATAATAATAATTTAAAATTTTTTCGAGACAGGGTTTCTCTGTGTAGCCTTGGCTGTCCTGGACTCACTCTGTAGACAGGCTAGGCTTGAACTCACAGAAATCTGCCTGCCTCTGCCTTTCTGAGTGCTGGGATAACAGGCCTGGGCCACTGTGCCTGGCTAACTTCAATTATAACATGCCATCATGTGCCTTTAAAAATACTAATGCTCACACTTTTGATATTTGAGTATGCTTAGCTTTTTACCTGACACCTGAGTCCAACCTGTGGCCCACAGGCTGAATTCAGGATAGCTGTGAGTGTGCTCCAACACAAAATTGTAAACTTATTTAAAACAGTATATATATTTTTTGTAGCTTTTAAAAGCTCAATTGTGTGCTCTTGAAAGTGACCTATGGGGGCTGAAGGGATGGCTCACAGTTAAGAGCACTTGCTGCTCTTGCTGCGGTCCTGGGTTCAGACTCCAGCTTCCACATTAGATGGCTTATGTCTGCCTATTAACTCTAGCTCCAGGGGATCAGAAGCCCTCTTTTGGTCTCTTCAGATACCAGGAACACAAGTGGTACACATATATAGCTAAAGATGAACATTTATAAACATAAGCCAAAAATAAATAAATCTCAAAAACTACCTGCTTAATTGTAATATAAACAAGTGAACTTTGTAGATGATAACATCCTATGGCAATACAAGAGGTTTGAAAATGTCTGCTTGGCTAATATTTTCAAACCAGCAATCTGCTTAGCCAGTGATATAAAGCATTCCATAATTTATTATATTCCAAATAATTAGCTGAAATCCACTTAGGCCATGATGAAAGGCTATATGTTAACTGAATTTACAAAGTTGTCCCCAATATATCTGCCATTAAAAATGATTCCCATTTGGATGGCACTGTGATAATATTTGTATAATTTTATCTTTATATTTTCCAGGATTGAAAAGTAGCCTAGAAGCTGGATGGTGGTGGCACATGCCTTTAATCTTAGCACTTGGGAGCCAGAGGCAGTCAAATCTCTGAGTTTGAGGCCAACTTGGTCTACAGAGTGAGTTCCAGGTCAGCCAAGGTTACACAGAGAAAGCATGTCTCAAACAAAACAAAACAAAACAAAACAAAACACCAAAAGAACCAAGCCAAACCAAACTAAACCAACAAAAAGAAAAAGTAGCCCAGACCCCAATAGTGGGAATCTTACCAGTCTAGAAAGTGGGGAATAGGGGCTACACCAGCAGGAAATACTGCCATTCTGTTTTTTAAAAACATGGCAGGTTTTTAATTCAATTCAATTTTTGTATGGATAGAGAATCATAGAAGGAACACCCACATGGCCTACAATTCAAAATATCTCATGTATGAGAGTTCTTAATTTAAGCCTTTTCTGTGCCTGCCAAATAACAGTGGGTGAAGAACGCCCTCATGCATTTGGCGTCCCAGTGCCCCATGTAGGGTAGGACTCTACTCTGGCAGGTTACAGCAGCTCCAAGCTTTTCTTGCTAGAAAGCTCACTCTATTTGTTTAACATTAATTTTGGGAGATAGTACAGTAGTACTGAACATAAAGAGACAGTTCTTTTTGCTTTGATATTTATGACTAAGATTCTCTATATACAAATTAGAGATAAAGCATCTTGCTCCTTACTATACGTGGAAGGCTAGAAAGAATCTATTAGTAACAATAATAAAACAACATTTTCAAAGAACCTACCATTTCTCAGGCATTATGGTTGGTAATTTTTCTTCAACTATCTTATTAAATACGAACAAGATTTTGGGAAATCATTTACCAAATAAGGATAGAGCCTTAAAGAAGCTGAATAATTTACTACTATGTTGGCAAATGGCAATAGACATCATGTTTGATTCTGCAATTTTTAAAACAATTCTTATTTCCTTTGACCTTCTAGAAGGAAAATGAAGATGTTCTGAAGTCTACTTCAGTGGTTACAAGTTCCAGCTGGGTATGCACGCCTTTAATCTCAGCCCTCGGGAGGCAGAAGCCGGAGGATTGCTGTGAGTTTGAGGCCAGCCTGGTCTACAAAGTGAGTCCAGGACAGCCAAGACTACACAGAAAAACCCTGTCTCAAAAACCGAAACAAACAAACAAACAAACAAACAAACAAAACCTGGTTACAAATTCTCTGACTTCTGACTCCTTCCCACTTGTTCTCTTGCCCCTTATTCTCCGCTAATACAGATCTCCTTTTAATCCCCTTAAAGTCTTCTCTTCTCAAGGCCCTAGACCCTTGTTCAGGATGGTGTTGTGGCTTAAAATGCTTCTATCTCATTAGTATGAGGTTAACTGACTTATTTCAACATTTTTGGTTCTAGTTTTTTGTTGTTTTGTTTTGTTTTGGTTTTTGGTTTTTCGAGACAGGGTTTCCCTGTGTACCCTTTTGCTGTCCTGGACTCACTTTGTAGACCAGGCTGGCCTTGAACTCACAGCCATCCGCCTGCCACTGCTTCCCGAGTGCTGGGATTATAGGCGTGCGCCACCGCGCCCGGCTGGGTGGACCTGGGGCCACGCAAGTGTTATGCCGTCATTCTGCTCTCGGCTCCTACTCACGTTTGAAGTTCCAGCTTACGTTCCACTCCCCCATTGCTTTAGAGTTACTTCAAATACAGCAAAGATCTTATTCTAAAATATAAGAAACTTAGGAAATCTTTTTTATTTTTTTTTAATTTTGAAATTTCAGGATATTTCAGAGTTTCTGTTTCCTAGTGGGTATTCAATTAATGTTTGTAAAATGCATGAAAAATGCTTAAATAACTTTAAAATTCATGTATACAACTCATTAGAGATTTATGAAAAATTTTCTTACCTTACTGAGCCAAGGTTTCATTATGTAGCCTTGGCTAGTCTGGAACTCACTAAGACTGATCTCAGACTCCACTTGCCTCTGTCTCCTGAGGGCTGGGATTAAAGATGTGCTCTATCATGCCTGGTTAAACACCGGGGATACTGTAGTTATTCAGTGTATTTGTTGAAATGATGAAAAACTGTAAAAAAAAAAAGTGTGAAAGGTCAGATATTGGACATTCATTTTACCATAATTTAAGCTTTAAGTACACGTACACACACACACACACACACACACACACACACTCTCTCTCTCTCTCACACCTTTATAACACATTACTTCTTGTGTCCAAATTCACTTTGTGCTGCCCCTACTTTATCCTCTGATAATTACAATATGTGATTTTTCATTTATACACTAAATATTTATTAGCTACTGTGCCAGGCATACTGAGGTATTGTTTTAAACAGCCTCATTTTGTTAGTTGCTATCCCTCTTCCTGGAAACATAGTAAACCATTCAGCAAATACCATATTTATTGTAGTCCTTCAACCTTCCTTCCTTCCTTCTTTCCCCTCCTCCCCTTGGTTTTTCAAGACAGGGTTTCTCTGTGTAGCCTTGGCTGTCCTCGACTCACTTTGTAGACCAGGCTGGCCTTGAACTCACAGGGATCCGCCTGCCTCTGTCACCGAGTGCAGGGATGAAAGGCGTGCGCCACCACTCTCAGTTCCCTTCTCTCATCTTTGTTGTTACTTCTCCCAGAAGGATGTCCCTGACTTTGAAAGAGCTCTGAATATACCAAAGTTACCTTATTTTATTCCTTCAAACCCACTACACTGAGTATATAACCAGAGAGCAGATATTAAGGCTGTGTTCATCTGTGCCCCTGGACTCGGCATAGGTCTAAAACTCTACAGAAGCAATGAAATGAATACTCTGTTGAACAATGTGGTTCACCATGAAGCCTCCCTACAAGGGCGAATGTATCATTATTATGTTATAGAAGACAAAAGTGGCCTGAAGAAAGTTAAAGACGAATCCATGGTTTCACAGGAATCTCAAGAGTGAAGTCAACACTGATTCTAAAAGATTAAGATTCTCCAGCCAGGCGTGGTGGCGCATGCCTATAATCCCAGCACTCGGGAGGCAGAGGCAGGTGGATCGCTGTGAGTTCAAGGCCAGCCTGGTCTACAAAGTGGGTCGAGGACAGCCAAGGCTACACAGAGAAACCCTGTCTCAAAAAAAAAAAAAAGATTCTCTGCTGTCTTTCCTTAAGGTTTTCATGTAGCTCTGGCCACTTGTTTTTTGTTTCTTCTCCTTCTCCTCCTCTTCTTCCTCCTCCTTTTCTTTCTTTGTGATTCTCAGGTTTGACACATATGTCAGGATTGTTAGTTGGGTAATACCCCATATTTTCCTACTAGACACTTTTGACCCTTCTTCGGTAATGTGTTTTAAAACTTTCTGGTCTCAAGTCCTGTAGTGGTGGCTCACGCCTTTAATCCCAGCACTCAGGAGGCAGAGGCAGGTGAATTTCTGAATTCAAGATCAGCTTGGTCTACAATGAGAGTTTCAAGACAGCCTGGGCTACACAGAGAAACCCTGTCTCCAGGCCTCCCCCTAACAAAAAACAAAACAAAACAAAACAAAAAACCCAAAACCCCTAAAACTTTCTGGTGTCACTATTTCCAGGCTAGAATCCATGTTCGAGGGAGTCCCGAGAATCATTGTCACATCAGTGAAAAGGAGAGAAATTAGAAACGGAATTCACAGAGTTTGGAAGAGAGTCCTTCTGATGTTACCAAATCTAGGGACTTGTGGAATTTGGTCAGTGGTGAGTGACTCAGTTGCCCACAGCTACGATGGCTGCTAATGAGTCTTTCCTTTGCTTGGATCTATCTTCCTCAAGTGTTAAATTTTCAGTGAGAATTACAGTAAATACATTTAGGAAAAGTTGGTACTTCCTTACTCATCAGTTGAACCAGGAAGTCGCCGCAGTGTGTTTTGGAAACATTCAACCCCTCAAAAGTTTCCCTTGCCCTTAACCAAGATGGTCGTTAAGGTTGTCCGGAGGCTTGAAGCTTCTGGCCCTTAAGAAAGATGGCGCCGGGAGGCACGTTAAACAGGAGTCCGCCCTCTTCTGTGCCAGAGACATACATGGCGTCCACGGCGTCGGTCACGTGACATCCCGGGACTACGGCACGGGAGACGGCAGAGGAGGGCCCTTGAAAAGGGTGCGCGTTCCCGTGGCGGTGCACCCGGTAGGTTTCAGTCAGAGTCACTATGGCGGCCAATGCTGGCAAGGTAAGCAGAGGCGGCGGCGGCGGTGGAGGTGGCGGCGGCGGTAGGGGAGGCAGGACCCGGTGTGCCGTCCTGGCTCCGGGTCCCCGTAGCCGGCCTGAGGACAGGACACTGGAGGTCGTAGCCAGCGGCCGGGGTTGGCGGGGGGCTGGCTGAAGGGGGCGAGGGCTGAGGGGAGCGGGCGGGCGGGCGCCGGTTGCCGACCGCCGTTTGTTTTGGTGTTTTCCTCCACTAGGTCGGAAAGTTTCCTGCCTCGTCCGCCACCGCCTGAAGCTTGCCGCACTGGCTGCGAGCGGAGGAGGCTGCGGCGGACCCAGCCCCGGCCTCCAGGCCTCTCCCTCCACCTCCGGGCCAGCCTCCCTCCCTCCCTCCCTCCCTCCCCCCACCCACCCCGCCGTCCTCCGGGAGCTGCCGGTCCCTGAGATGCGACCCTCGCGGGGACGGTCCTGAGGGGAGGTGGCCCGTGTGCTGAGCAGCACGCAGAAGCCGGAGCTCCACCGAACCAACTTCCCGCCGGCCCGGGCGTCCCAGCCTCGGTGGGGTTAGTGCCTCGCTGTGTCCGCACCGGCCTGCAGAGCCGGGTCCCCGCCCTGGTCGCGAGGTGTGTGTGTGGGGAGGGGACACCCGCCAGGTGCCCGGGACCCGCGATTCGGCGGCCGCCCGTGTCCCCCGCAGCCCTCCCAGCCTCGGCTCGGCTCACGCCTGGCCGGGGGACCCCTTGGCCACTCCCGGGCAGCCTCGGCACCGCAGGGGCGATGCAGCCCGGCCCGCTGGCCGTCTAGCCCGTCCTCGTCGGTCCCCGCACCGCTTCTCTCGCCCGAGGCAGCCGAGGACTCGCGGTGGCCGCCCGGAGGTCGTCTCGGCTCCGCTTCCTCGTGCCCCGAAGGACCTTCTTGGCTACATGCTGCAGTGCTGCAACGTTTCCGCTACCGAAGGGGAGAAGCGGCCGGGATCTCAAACAAAACGCAAGAATCGGTGTGTGACTCATCTGTTCGGATACCTCCCGTCCTCAAACTGTCTTCCAGGAGTTTTCTTGGCCGAAGCTGCCCAATGTTTGAGCCTTTTCTTCCTAGGGAAGATGCACTGAAAGCTGCTAGTTGGGGACTTTTTTTTGGTCAAGAAGCTTCTGTATTTGAAAGGAGGTGATGGGGCTTGCGCTGGCTTGTCTTCCTGCCGAATTGAAGAGTTGTTGATGTTCACTGGTTATGCTTAGACAATGCTGTTTGTTTTAATTTAAAAATTTTGGAGGGGATAGGGGGTGTAGGCTTGTGAAGAGCAATCCGAACCTGGAGGAGCTCCTCCTCATTGTCCCTGGTCAAGACAAACCTCCCCGCAGCCTGTCCTCGATGCCGTCAGCCTTGGCCATCTTCACTTGCCGCCCGAACTCGCACCCGTTTCAGGAGCGTCACGTCTACCTGGACGAGCCCATCAAGATCGGCCGCTCGGTGGCACGCTGTCGACCGGCGCAGAATAATGCCACCTTTGATTGCAAAGTGCTGTCAAGGAACCATGCTCTCGTCTGGTTTGATCACAAGACGAGCAAGGTAATGCCACGATAGTCTTTTACAATCTTTTCTTTCTCCTTGCCCTCCCCGAGAGGTGTAATGCATGTGGGAATCTCAAGGTTTGTTCCCTGAGGAACAAACGTTTCTTCGAGGCCCGGGGAATCAGCTTTTTGTGTGTCTGAATTCTAGTGGAAATTGAATCGAAGTGGTTGAATGAAAAAACAGAGAAGGTATTGTTATTAAGTGTCTCAGTAGGGCGATGGCTTCTTGATAACTTGGTCATTCCCAGCGAAACCCCAAAACCCTACTAATTCGTTTAGGAAAAGTAGATAGTGAAACTTGACCTCTTGCTTTCAGCCCTTTTAGAAAGGTGAATCTTCAGTTCGGTGCTTGATTAAGCAAGCAGCAGTTCCCAGAGCAATGCCGGAATCTGTGGCCGCTATTACATGGAGGCTCAAGTGTTTCTGTGGTGAAATGTAGTTAACGCATAGCTTATAGTTAGTTGATTTCAATTCAGGGCCTATCTGGTAGGATAACTGGAGTGTAAACTTAATGTTTTTGCAAGGTTGATGGATATTTGCCCCTGATGAAGTAATTTGTAAAAATTAAAGGCAGTTTAATTAAGCTGGAATAATTACATTTTCAGAGTTCGTTTTTCAAGTTGGGGGAATAGGAATCTATTGCTTTTGAAAGTCATTTTTTAATTTCTTTGGTAGATATGGTATAGTTACATGATGATATGCCAAAATTAGTATTAATAAATTAGCTTGTTCTTAAATTACATTCAATATTGTCAGTTGTAATCTTTTTTTTAAAGACAGGGACCAGCTGGCCTGGAATTCATTCTGTAGACCAGGCTGGCCTCAAACTTAGAGATTTGCTTGTCTCTGCCTCCCAAGTGCTTGGATTAAAGGTCCTCAAGCCTGACTGCGCTTTTAACTTTTTTTTTTTTCTTGGCACTGTACTTTGCTACTTGCTTATACTTTAAAAAAAATCCTTTTAGTTTTTAAAAAATGTGTATGTATGGAGAGTATTTTAAAGAGCTTGTCTTTGGGTCTAAACCCAAAGTTTTGCTTGAACTACTGAGTTAATTCCAACTCAAAATAAGTTACATAAGACTAATAGGCCTGTCTCCAGTTTTGTCTCCTGACTTTTTGCCCCCTCTTTCTGAGTGACACGATTAAGTTTTTTTTTTTCCAAAGAAGAATTTGCCTTCAAGAGTGGTGTTTTGAAATGAAAGAAACTTGAGCCTTTAGAGGAAGAAAGTAATACTTGTGTAGCTACTGAATTAAAGAATTACTAAATAAAGTCCTTTTTTTTTTTTAAAGAAGGAAAAGATCCCTAAGTGCCTGTGCTTGCATAATGCCTATAACCTGTTCTGTGTGTAGGAGGAGAACTAAAAAGTGTGTTAACTTTTTTTCTGAGTTTCACGAGATGCTCTTTAACCCATGAAACAGACCCCCTTCTTTTCTCCTTAAAAGCTAACATTTAGGTGCGTTCATAGATGACCTGTGGTTCCTTGTAAATGACTATAGAATTTATGGAATTCCAGCATTAGTTGACTACTGGTGTCTTAATGCAACCAGCTTTTACATTTTTACCTTTTTATGTCCTTGGGAAACAGGTCTAGCCTAATCAGATGACAGATTTGCTTACAGTACATGCTTTGCCAACTGCAGTTCTTGTTTGAAAAATAGTGCCTAGTGCAGTGGCACATACCTGTAAGCCTAGCTCTGCAAAGACAGGAAGAATGCTTCATGTTTGAGGCTAGCCTGGGCTGCTTAATGCGTTTAAGACCCAGCTGGGGGGGAGGAGGCGGAGGTTGTGGGGAAAGAGAAGCAAAAACAGTGCTTTGTGAATTGTTATTGTGCTGATGAGTCTTAGGAAGACAGGATTGAGACCCTGTCTCAGAGTCAGGATAGAGGGAGGGTCAGGGGGCGATTCTTTCAAGGGTAGACTTGGTTTATTTCACTTTTTTTCCTTTTTGTATTGTTGGCTAAAATAGCACCTAGGGCTTAAGGATATATTTTGTGTAATTATTATATCACCTAATTAAGTTTAAACAATCTCCCAAGTCTTCTTTTTCTGATCAAATTATTTTAGGAATTAATTTTAAAGTATTGGCTTAGACAGATAAGTTTTTATTGAGCATGCGTTCTGTGCCAGACACTGGAAGATTAAAAAAGAAAACCAAACCAATTTGGCCAAATACTACTTACTGCTTTGTGTATGAAATTTGTGGTTTCAAGGGCTCTCCTGTGTCAGGTTCATAACTGCTCCCAGACCTAATATATCTGATTTATAATTGTGATATGAAAAAATGCAAGGCCGGGCGTTGGTGGCACACTGCTTTAATCCCAGCACTCAGGGAGACAGAGGCAGGTGGATCTCTGTGAGTTCGAGGCCAGTCTGGTCTACAGAGTGAGTTCCAGGACAGCCAAGGCTACACAGAGAAAGCCTGTCTCAAAAAACCAAAAAAAAGAAAAATAATCATTTCAGGAAAGTTTGGTTTTAAGCACTTCTAAGCCTTAGTTTTCTTAGTTTTCTTATCTGTGGATAGTATTGCTTACTTAAAGTTTTAATTTTTGTAATGAGAAAGAAACCTTGGGCTTGTGCGCACTAAACATCTTTTCTACCACTGAGCCATGTCTGCTGTTCCCTTAATATTTTGGGATTGAGATCATTATGCAGATCACTTGGTACCCTGTGCTTGGCTTTTATTAAAGCCTCCAGGAAGAGTGACCCAACAACAGTGCTTCGTCAGTTGCCTTTGTGCTTTAGAGTCTTGGGAAGGTAATAAGTTTGTTTTTGTTTTTAGACAGGATCTCATGTATGTCAAGCTCTCTTCAAACTCAGCACTGAATTCCCCTTGGCATCACAATCATTTTTATAAGTGTCGAAGATTGAGCTCAGGACTTTGTACAAGCTAAGAAAGCACTGTACCAATTGAGCTACATCCTAAGGCCAGAAATTGTTTAATACAATGGCAGATATAGAAATAATTTTAAAAATAGAAGGTAGTGAAGGTGATAACTTTGTCCCAATAGGCGCTTTGCCATGGAGGTAGGAAACTGTAGTATCATGTCCTTTGGTCGACTTTGTTGGTGACCATATCTGCATTTGCAATTATGGAAGGCCTAGTAAAAGCTGGAGGAAGTAATAAACATTTGAAGCGTGTGTTTCGGAATGTTGAGACATGATGTTTTCTCACTCTGTATCTTTCAGTACTTGAGATAGTAGTACCCTTTCTTCAGCTTCCTCAGGGTTAGGGTTACAAGTATCACCCAGCATCCCTGGCTACTTGAAACTTTTTGATTATTCAGCTAATAGATGTGCATTTTAGGAAACCGGCAAAATGTAGGCAAAAGGAAGTCTAGATAACACTTCTGGGTGTTTGCTTTTGAGGTAAACCTAGAGTTTATCAAGCAAAAGAAAGATACAGTTATGGATGGGCTTGGGTATTATCAGGGATACATAGGTGATACTTTTTAATGTTAAATTTATGGAGAGTGAATGCCAATTTTGCCACAGTGTACAGTTCATCTTAGGGATGTTAACAGCTGTCTTACCTGCCTTTTGTATATCATCTTTTTCTCTTTTGTGGACTGTAAACTCTTCAATTTTTATAGCAGATAGTAGATAATTCTTCCGTTGACTCAGAAATGTCATTGAACAAGTAAGTCTACCCATATGGTAATTATACAGAAGGAATTATAAGTGAGCATATTTGAATGGTCTTATTGTTAGTGAATTCCAGAGAATTTTGAATAGCAATCACAGAACAGTCAAAAATCACCATTTAAGAGAAGTGATGGAGTGTTATGTACAGTAAGGGCCTGGAGCAAAGGAAGCACAGCTTAACCTGTCCGTTATGCCCTGTGTTCTTCTCTTCTAATGTTTGCATCCGTGGTTCTCAGCCTATAGCTTGCAACCTCTTTGGGGTAGCACATCAGATATACTGCATATTTATATTACAGTTCGTAACAATAGCAAAATTACAGTCATGAAGTAGCAACAAAATAATTTCATGGTTGGGAGTCACCACAACATGAGGAACTGTATCAAAGGGTTGCAGCCAGTCAGGAAGGTTGAGGACCCCTGCTTTCCATACGAACTTACTCCTCACCTCTGTGGGAGGTGCTTATTTGAAGAAACTGAGGGGGTAGGGAGACTTCAGAAAGGTCAGCACACCTGAGTTCATATTGCTAATAAATGGAGAGCCATGATTTGGGCACAGGTATTTTAGTTCTTGACGTGTCATCTGCAGGGCCAACCCCATAAACATTGCCATCTCACGACTGACATTTTAAACAGGATGTGATTTTTGTTAAGTCTGTTAACGCTGGGTTGACAGTAGAAATGAAAATGATTAAATATCCAAAAGCAAAACAAGCAAGCAGACTGGTGTATTGGATTAACTTGTATAGTAGGATTTCTAGAACAACTGAAGATTTTAGAGAAAGTTAGGTGGATAACATAGTTTATGGATGAAATGCAATTCAGCTACACTGAAGGACTTAGAAAAAAGGCAAAGTGGAGGTAAGAGTGAATCAAGGAAAGGAGTTGAGGTGGGAGGAATTGCTTAGGAAAGGGCACAGAAAGAAGAGTGATGTTGTGTTCCAGGGACATGGCAAGGACATCATTGCAACAGAAGAAAGCAAGATTGTCTCCTTCCTTGCCGTGTCTAAACATGCCTGCTAAGGCCCTGGACACAGCCTTTGAGGGAATGGCAGGTTATATAGTCATTGCTTCTTTTGTTTGTGTGTTTTAACAAA
This sequence comes from Acomys percivali, assembly GCA_907169655.1. NCBI lineage: Eukaryota > Metazoa > Chordata > Mammalia > Rodentia > Muridae > Acomys > Acomys percivali. Next base: position 101,664,139 of record OU015746.1, on the reverse strand, counting down.
TTATTGTTAATAAAAGCAAAAAGTTCTTTGAAAAATGTTAGTTTTTATGAGAAAGTTGTTTATCTTGTAAATTATATTTAAAAGGTACATTAATTTAAATATGTATAGGAAGCCAGATTATATTTCCAAACTACATGTTTATTTCCTTTCATGTTACTTTTTGTGATATTGGAAAACTGATGAAGTATTTAATATACTGAGGTTTTTCTTTTTTTTTTTCTTTTCAGTTTTTGAGACAGCGTTTTTCTGTGTAACTTTGGCTGTCCTGGACTCACTTTGTAGACCAGGCTGGCATTGAACTCAAATTGATCTGCCTGCCTCTGCCTCCCAAGTGCTGGGATTAAAGGTGGGCGCCACCACACCTGGCCTAATATACAGAGTTTTTAAAAAACACAGCTTAGGCAGGAAAACTGGCCCCTGTGCCTCCTGTCCCTCTCCTTGGCAAAGTGAGAGAGCTGGCCTTGGTGGCATGAGTGAGGGAGGGCTAGCAGGCTGACCAACTGAGCTACATCCAGGCCCAGATCTAGGGCTTTGAGTTGATGTACCCTACCATCTACCCCGTCTGTGAACTGCTGGAGTATGTGAAGAGGCAGGATCTCCATGACACAGGACAACAGCAGGATGTCTGAGAGGAGTCCCAGTAAGGATCCAGTATTGATAGTGTAGCACAAGCCAGAGGCCTCAAGCCAGACCAATGACTCATTGCAATGAAGGATATATAGTGTGACACACCCAGACAACACACTCCTGCTTCCCCAGCAAGATTTTTGTTGTTCTTGTTTATATTTTCTTTCTTTCTTTCTTTCTTTCTTTCTTTCTTTTCTTTTCTTTCTTTCTTTCTTGTAATTTTGAGACAGGGTTTCTCTGTGTAGCCTTGGCTGTCCTGGACTTGCTTTGTAGGCCAGGCTGGCCTCGAACTCAGAGATCACCTGCCTCTGCCTCCCTAGTGCTGGGATTACAGGTGTGTACCATCGTGCCTGACTATGTTTTGTTTTCTTTTGGAGGGAGGTTGCAAGGGCGGAGGGCAGTTAAGGAGGGATGGGGAGATGAGTGGGATTGGGGTGTATGATGTGAAATTCACAAAGAATCACTAAAAAGTTTAGAAAAGAAATACGGATTAGGGCCTGGAGAGAATGATGGCTCAGTGAGTAAGAGCACTCACTGGTTGCTCTTTCAAAGGACCCAGAATTGATTCTCAGTATCCACATAGTGGCTTATAACTGTCTTTAACTCCAGACCCAGAGGATCCAACACCCTCTTCTGTCTTGTAGTCAATGCGCACACACGATACACAGTAGTACATGAAGGCAAAGCACCTGAAGAATAGTTTGCATACTTCATCATCCTTTCCCATTTCGTTATTTGACTTTACCCCTTAAATTTTTTCTTTTCTTCTTTTTTGAGACAGGGTCTCACTGAACATAGTGAGCTACAGCTCTGGCTGTCATGGAACTCATTTTATAGACCAGGTTGGTCTTGAACTCAGAGATCCCCCCACTAATGCTGAGAATAAAGATGTGCTCTACCACACCTGGCCTTAAATTCATTCTTTACCTTCTTAGGCTCCTATTTGGTTTTCTTTAATAGCATTTATGTTGGCCTAAGATCTGTCCTCTAGTAAGTAGGGAGTAGAATGTTGGTCATTTAAGGTTTAAGTAGAAAGATTGTGGAATTGTTTCTTGTTTGGGAATTGGAGGCTTTGGAGACAAGGTCTTGCTATGTAGCCCAGGCTAGTCAGAACTTACTGTCTAGCTTAGTCTGATCTTAATCTCCCTAGGCTTGGACTATAAGTGTGCACTGCTCGATTTCACATGAGATTGGTTTTTAATGGCAGCTACTTTATATTTGAATTCAGAAAAATATGGCTGGCTGGGCTAGAGCTCCATGATAGAATGCATGCCTAGCGTGCATGAGGCCCTGCTTCCATTCCCAGAATTTCCAAAGGAAAAGGGGCGTGTGGGGGTGGCATTTATTCTGAGGACTTTCTGGGATTCATGCTTCTTTCTGGGTGACAAAGGTAGATAAATATTCCACATTCTTGCTCAAAAAAAAATCTTCATTGTTGCTTCATAAATTATTTTTAGTGTTAAAATATGTTCTACACACACACACACACACACACACACACACACACACACACACACACA
>OU015746.1:101614643-101661982 GCA_907169655.1 Acomys percivali | reverse complement strand
ACACACACACACACACACACACACACACACACACACACACACACACACTCTTTTATTTCTACTTTTTTCCTTCATCTCAAACTTGGTATTAGAGGGTCTATGACAGCATTCACTGTTCCTTTTTAAAACAAGTGCCTTTTCTGCTTTTTTGTCTTCCAAAATGACCTTTGCCTTTCATCCCTGAGGCTTAGTTCCAGGGGAAACTTTCTCTGACTCTCTGAAGAATGGATGGCTTCTTTTTCTCTGCTCCTATAGAATCTTGTTTGTAACTTCATTATGGGACGTAGACAACAAACTGAGTGTAATGCAAATGCTCTGCAGCCCTGCAGATGTGTGCTCTTGAGAACAAAGACCAGGCACTATATAAATGTTTAAACAGTGAAGTGTGAACAATGCTGCGGTCTGGATTTCCACAGTCGTGGTGGGTTGAAGGGCAGAAGGTCATTGAAGTTAGTTGGACTTAATTATCAACATGTACTCTTTGTGCAAATCATCCCTTTTATTGAGAATATGCAGGATAGCTAAGATACCTAAGTATTTTGGGCTTTTATATAAACTTGTGTTTGGTGATAATTAGTTTTGAACTAGTATATTTATATCCATTCTTAGACAAAAGAACACTTAAATAATAAGTTTATCTGTATAACATGTTCAGGAAGCAGGTAGAATTGCTGCAGTCTGACTTTTTTTTTAAACCTAAGGAATAAAAAGCCGAAGTGCTAGACATTTATTTTGAACTTTTTATAGACTTAAACAGTTGTAATAAAACTGTGTCTTTTGCTTCTTTTTTAAAAATTTCATTTTGTTTCTTTTCAATACAGGCTTTCACTATGTTTGCTTTGGCTGTTTTTTTTTCTTGAGTCAGGATCTTAGTAGTCCTGGAACTCATTATGTGGACCAGGCTGGCCTCCAGCTCATATAGGTCTGCCTGTGTCTGCCTCACAAGTACTGGGACTGAAGGTGTACACCACCATGCCTAAGTATGCCTTTTGGTATTGAAAGGTAATTTAAGCTTTTGTTTTGTGCATGTAACTAAAAGTTTGTCCATTACAAATTTTCAACAACTAAAGGAATTCAGTAATCATTTCTCTGAGTCAACTGATGTTTTTCTAAACTTACCTCTAATACTCCTAATGTTTTTTCTTAGATTGGGATTAGGTACATGTGCAAATGAATAAAACAGTCTTGGAAAAACTTTTTTTAATGCAATACTGGAAATGGAACCTAGCTCTTCCACTGCATTCTAGGGAGGTGCTGTACCACTGACCCCATCTAGCAAACTTTTAAAAATTGATTTTTATTTTTGACATAAAATTTTTTTATCATACAAAAAAATAGAGTTCAAAATTACTTTTTTTTTTTTTTTTTTTGAGGCGGGGTTTCTCTGTGTAGCCTTGCCTGTCCTAGACTCACTTTGTAGATCAGGTTGGCCTTGAACACACGTTGATCGCCTGCCTCTGCCTCCCGAGTGCTGGGATTAAAGGTGTGTGCCACCATGCCTGGCTCAAAATGACTTTTTAAAAATAGATGTTGTGATTGTACTTTGCTTATATCCATCATTTCTCCTGCCTACCCCATGGTTTCACCATGTACATTTTTTATAATTGAAAGAGAAGGTGTGGTGCATGCCTGTAATCCCAAAATGCCAGACTTTTGAGGCAAGAAGATTGCAAATTAAGGCAATCCTGGGCTATATGGAGTTGGAGAGTGTTAAGCACCTAGTTCTGAGGAAGAAAGAGCACAGGGCCTTGGTATAATCTTCAGCACATGCACACCCTTGGAGACAGACAGACAGACAGACACACACACACACATACACACAAACACATAAAAGCTAAAAAGTCAGCTCTGTAATGGCACTTGGAAGTGTGATGTTGTAGTGATTCGTATTGATAGTATCCTCTGTCTAATACTTTGTGGTAGATTCTAAGTTTAAATATGGAGAAACTTTGTACATTAAAATTTCATTAATTATGCTTTCCCACTTGTAGTTTTATTTGCAGTATAACTAACTACTTGTTTTACCTGATCCAGTTGGAGAAGACTTTTCAGTATGCTCAAGTCTTTCTGTACTTTTAGTTACCCAAATAATAGGAATATGCGCACATAAAAGTTTAAGTGATAGGGAAGCATATAGATAAAAAGAAACTCATCCTTCAGAAATCTGTTGTCTTTTACTTTAGAAGTAGCTGTTGTTAGCTTGGCGTATAATTTTTTATTGCATTTGTCCACTTAGGTGTACAGATTAGTAAACATCTTTTTTTAACAAGTTGTGTGTGTGTGTGTGTGTGTGTGTGTTGTGTGTAGGCTGGAGAACCTTGGTTGTCATCCTCAAGAATACCTTGTCCCTCCCATGGGTCAGGGTCTCTCATTGGCCTGCAGCTCACCAGCAGGTTTGACTGGGTGGTCTGTGAGCCCCAAGGAGCCTCCTGTTTTTGTGTCCACAGTACTGGATAACAAATGCATGCCACAATGCCTGTTAATTTTTGAGACCATGTGCCATTATATCCACGCTGGTCTCAGAGCTGTAGTCTTGCTTCTCTCTCCAAAATGCTGGATTATTGGCTTTAGCCACCATTCCCAGCTTTGAATTACAGTGTAGTTTGAATTTTCTTTCTCTTTCCTTAGTGTGAGTGTCTTAATCATGATTGGATCTTTGTTTTAATAAGTTTAGTTCATGGAGATGCTGTTTTAAATTTTGAAATACTTCTTATCAAGACCAATTCTGATACTATTGAGAAGTTGCAGTGCTAGAGTTTTAATGTGGGAATTGAGAAATGGCAGTTAAAAACATACTTTAAACGCCTGGTCTGAACCTGGGAAGTGTATAAAATTTCTGCTGATCAGTGAATGTGATGATTACAGGAACATGGAGGGGGTAAAATACTTAATGTTTTGAGAAGAACAAAGTATTAGTTTAAATTACTGTTGAACTTGGTTTGGAACCCTTATATATTCCAGGCCAACTTGTATCTGAGTGTCAGTGCTTGCAAGGGCAAGGCAGAGCCCAGTAAATAGTTTTATAAAAAAAGAATTAGAATCCCAAATACCAGTAGAAGTATCTGTGTGTGAATCATTGTTTCCAGGGAGCTGAGAAAGCCATGTATTGCTTCCTCCAGCAATGGGGGCAGAAAATGTGGGAGGAATGAAGAACGCTTCACAGAGAATGCTGTTTCAAAAGCACTGTTAAAGAGTGTAAGGCTCTGCAGGCTGGATGAAAAAGAGCAGTGGATCCTAGCCTGCAGCAGAAGGAAACACTTAAGGCAAAAGTCCTGAAAGAGAGTCATGTATGATGGAAAATGCATCTCAGAAGTTAACCTAACAGACGTCCCAGGGTGGCAGAACTGGAAAGCCTTACTACAGTCACTGTCTCCAACAGTGCAGGGCTGGGCCAGGTGTCTCAGAGATCTGATGGCAGTTTTCCTTTCTCCCTCCTAATTAGGTTAACTTCTGAGATGCATTTCCCACTTAATTAAAAGCAATTTTAATTTTTTTCATGGCTAAGGCATTGAACATCTTTTAAAAATTTGTGTTTTTTGGGAGTTGTCTGTTTGGTTCACTATTAGCCCATTGTGTTTACTGGAAGATTTGTAAATTTAGGTTCGGCAGAGTTCTCACCCATTCTGTAGACTGTTTCTTTACCCTGTTGATTTTCAGTTTTCCTTCCTTTTAATTTCATGTAATCCCATCTGTCAGACACTGGGCTTACTTAAATGGCTAATGCAACACTTTTCACAGTGTTCTTCTTTGTGACTCTGCCTTTAAGTAGTCTTTCCTGTGTTCCCTCCAGCAGCTTTAAAATTTCAGGTCTTATGCTAAGGTCTCTGATCCTTCTTGGTTTGAATTTTGTGAAGGGTGAGAAATACACATCTAGCTTCAGTTTCTTGTGGACATGTTATTTTCTTATTATCATTTGTGGGCCAGTCTGGCAGCATTCTCCCATGTGTGATTTGGGATTAAAGGTGTGCGCTACCATGCCTGGCTCTGTCTCTGAGTTTTTTTTTTTTTTTTTTTTCTTTTTTCTTTTTCGAGACAGGGTTTCTCTGTGTAGCCTTGGCTGTCCTGGACTAGCATTGTAGACCAGGCTGGCCTCAAACTCACAGCTATTCACCTGCCTCTGCCTCCCAAGTGCTGGGATTAAAGGCCTGCACCATCACTGCTGGACCGTCTCTGTTGGGGGTAGTCTGATGTATTTTGATGCTAATTAGTGCTTACTGTCTCGTGACCAACCTTTTGCTTAATAAAAAGCCATCCCACCCAGGGCAAAGGAGATAGGTGGGGCTAGGAGAGAGGAATTCTGGGAAGAAGAACGACACCACCACCAGGAGAGGGAGACCTGAAGTGAAGAGAAAAAGGCCGCCATGGGTTAGCTGGAGGAGAAGCACATGGCCTGTGGCGTGGATGGAGAATCCAGCCTAGATGAAGAACATGAGCAGGTATTTGGGATTATGGATGGGAGGTAGCTTGATAGAAGTTATTAGAAGCAGATGGCATGGGATTGAGACAGGGACCCCATGCCTGTCCCACTATGGGAGGCAATTTAGAGGATTGATATCTGCCCTGCCCCAGGTTAACTAAGGCTATCTTAAAATATAACAAGTGTCTGTGTCTTGAGTGATTGCTAGCTGGGCCTACAGGTAATACAGATTATTTTAAAAACAATACGTCTCTGAGTTTTTAATGTTAGCATTTACATATAAATTTCCTGGTTAGAATTTCTCTAGCTATATATTAGAGGTTCTGGTAAATTGTGCTGTTATTTCCATTTGATTCTAAGAATTTTAAAATTTTCTCCTGATTCCTTCAATGACCCATTGTTCAGTTTCCTAGTATTTGTGTAGTTCTGTGTTTTTGTTGCTGTTGTTTTCTACGAATGGGGTGTGTGGTTTGGTTGAGCATTGTTATTTACTTCATGGCCAGGGAACAGAAATGAGAAAGAGGAGCTGACTGGTGTCACATACCGTTGTCCAAGTTCAGGTCTCCAAGGATCTAAGTATCTCTTAGTACATCTCACCCTACAGAAGTTCCTTTACCTCCTAATAGTGCCATCCATCGAACCACATCTTTAACACTTGCATCCAAACCATAGCACTCACTAATAGACCATGAAATAGAAAACTCATATAGGTGAGCTATTATGATATTATTATCCTTTTATGATTTGACCTCTAGTTGTTAATGATAATCTTATAGATAGTTTCATATAGCCTAGGCTTGCTTTGGACTTACTGTGTAGCCAAAGATGACTTTGAGCTTCTGCTCTGCTTCCACCTCCTGAACTCCGGCTTTACAGGCATGTGCCAACACGCTTAGCCAGTACTGAAGATCAAACCCAGGCCTTTGTGCGTGTAAGGAAAGCATTCTTCCAACTGAGCCACTACTCTTCTGGCCTAGCTCTGTAGTATTTATGAGTGTCTTTACTTGGCTTGCTGGCTCCATTGTTTTTAGTCACAGCATCATGACAACAAGACATGGTAAGAAAAGCTGTTCTGTTTACCTTAGGTCAACTAGGAAGCAGAGAGACAACAGGGGAAGAGGCAGTTGTCAAGAGAGACCCCTAGAAGCAGACCTCCGTGACCTCCCTTCTTCTAGGGAGGCCCAGTTTCCCCCATCTTCCTATAAAGTCTTTTAATGGATTAATCTTTTGATTCCCAAAACCGTTATGATTCTATTACTTTTCCAAAATCTTACCTAGGAAGATTGCATCCTTTAACGCATGATTCTGAGGTTTAATTCTATATCCTTGTTACAGCAGAGCTGTATTCTCAGGGACATAAGGCATGTTCAGAGTATATTTGGAAGCCCAGTGACTTAGTGAATGCAATTACTCTGACGTGCTTGATGGAGGGGATATAGATATTAAGGCTTGTGTATTTTACTTGGGGATAACTTGTTCTTTTTTTAGTTGTTGCTACTTTCATGAAGCCTGTGTTGATTGCCGTATGCAGGAGGAATGAATATGGTGAGAGGAAGCTATGCAGTCTTTGTAGGTTTACAAGTTAGTTGAAATTTTGAGTTAAATACGTATTGTGCTAATGGATTGTGAGTCACAGGTGTAAAAAAAATATTGGAATCTTGAGCTTTACAACACAGCATGAATTAGAAACTCGGTTGCCATAGATGATGTTCTCATATTTTTTTTATGTTTGGAGTTTGGAAAGGTTGGAACTTATCTTTGTACCACTATTGATAGAAAAAGTTGAATGAAAAGTGTTTGTGTGTGTCACTACTATGTCTAAAGATGCAAATGAGAGGCTTTCTGAGAGCTACTTAGTGTGCTTGTGAGTTTGCAGTAATACAGACTTTAGCCTAATCTTGAGCTCGTGATATTTCTTATTTGGCTTTCCTAGGTGTTGGGCTTACAGATGTGCGATTCTGTGTCTAGCTTGGAGCTGTCATTTTGGTGAGCTTTAGTACTCTTTTTTTTTTTTTTTTTTCTTCCAGCTTTCAAGACAGGGTTTCTCTGTGTAGCCTTGGCTGTCTTGGACTCGCTTTGTAGAACAGGCTGGCCTCGAACTCACAGTGATCTGTCTGCCTCTGCTGGGATTAAAAGTGTGCGCCACCATGCCCAGCTGAGCTTTAGTAGTACTCTTGGTTTGCACAATGTTTATCGATTGTAAACTGTGGATGTCAAAACCCAGAATCTGCACTGTCACTTCCTTTGGACAGTGTAACTTATTGCTGCTAACAGCTTACACGAAACTGAGTTTCTGAGTCTTGAAAACATTTTGAGAATGCCCTCCAAAAGTTAAGGTATGATAAATTTCCTGAATTACGGCTACTTTTTTGAAGTTTATGTCAGTATTTTCAATAAATCTGTTAAATGAACTTATTATTATTACCAGAAAACTATATACATTTCTTAGGCCTTTTGGCATAGCATTTAAATTGGCTCAGATTATAGTTTGATTGTACAGCAGTGCTCTTTATATTCTTTACTGAATTTAAAGTTGAAATTGACTAATGCAACATCATATAATATAAAATTTTGCTTTACATATTAGATCAAATAAAATTTATAAAAGTATTCTGATGTGAGAAACACAAAGGATATTTTGTGGCTTGACTTTTTTGCTGTATTCAAAGTAGTTCTGCGACTTGAGCTCCTTCCTTAACTGCATTGCCTGCAGGTCTCTCGTTTAAAAAGAAGAGTGATGTAACAGTGATGTTCTAGTTACTCAGCAGCAGAGCACTTCACTTTAAAGAGCAAAAACTTGTTATAATTATGCTGATCAAATACTTAAAAAGCATCATTCTCAGCGATACTTACATGTGTTTTGATTATATTGATTCTTTATATTTTTTGTATGTGTTAAATCTCCAGCATAAAAATGTCATTTTCTTCACTGTGAAAATTAAGTAGATGAGCTGAATCAGTTGGTGAGAAATCGTCCTTACCTTGTTTTAGCATTTGCTTCTATGCTGCTTTTGTTTTATTTGGCTTGAACTTCTTAAGTTGGAAGGGTGTCTTGTTGATACATAATGTACATACATATTATAGATATAGATATTAAGTTTAGTTAATATTGAATAGATCATAACAGGTTATTGGTCTAAGTTTAGTTAATACTGAATAGGTTTTTAGGGTTAGATTTTTCATTTCTTCCTTAGATTTCTTACATAATTATTTTATCTGTTCTGTTTTTCTTAGACCATATTTTTGGTTTCTGTATTGTGTATTCCTTAAGTTGACTATGATGGAAATGTCATGCATTGAACACAGGCCTTATTTATGCCAGGCAACTACTCTGTATCTGATGATATACCCAGCCTGGCTCCAATGAATTCTGAGTGGATATTTTATAGTTATTTAAAGAGCTAATTCCTTAGAATTGTGCGTATATATTCATACATACATACATACATACATACATACATACATATGTTAACATACTGGCGGTTAAATAACAGAGGGCTAGAATGCGTGTCAGTGTGAGAGTATTTGCTGAGCTTCTGACTCTGGATCTGAACTGTAGTATACTCTTATTGGTTTTTGAGGGATTTTTTTTTCTTCCCTGGATTTTCAAGTTTCAGACTTTAGAATACTGCTTTTTTTTTCATCTATTAGGATTCCATTTTTAATTTCCTAAATATCCATATGTGATTATTTTAATAATTTTAAAGTGCAATACTTTAAAATTGAGCTCTTCCTGTGAGCTCATCACAGTTCTGAGTAAATAAAAGTCTTTGCCCAGCGGACTTGACATTCTAGTGTGCAGTGTGCCACCGCCTATCTTTCATCCCCTTGGAGTGTAAACCATTTTCATCTGTCCTGAGCTTATAGTGTGCAAAAGCAATACTTTTGGTTAAATTTCAGTTTTGCATTTGATGAACTCTGTTCATCTCTCCTCTGACGTTATATAGATCATATATGTACTTTCTATATCTCTTTACTTTCTCATATTTAACTCATGTAATCCTTCATGTACATTAGATTTAGAAGTCATGAGGGAACCTTTTATGTGGATTATTTAGCGAGTTAGTTTAGTTTAGCTTTGGGATATCTTGTGTGTGGTAGGACAGGGGAGGAAAGAGGTCTGGGATCCAACTCAGGGTCACAGGCATACTACTGTACAACACCCCTGGTGTACATTCTTAATGGAACTTTTAAACCTCTTCTGTGCATAACACTGTTCTTTCCTGGCTGTTAATTTTTTTTTTGACAGTTTTGACATCTCTATCTTTGTCTCTATTGTCTACAGTTACCACAATGTCTTCATTTTTATCCCTTGATTTTTAATATTCTCAGTTTTCTCAAAAGTCATACAATTACAGTTTTAACTACTTTTGAATAGTACTTTATATCTCCATGTATTTCTTGACTGTATTTTTAGTTTATTTTTAATTTTCTAGAGTGTACAATGTAGTGCTTGGTATATTTACAAAGGTGCATAATTATTACATTTTCCAGTTCCAGGACAGTTTTGTCACTCCACCTCCACAGAGAATATGAATGTCTTGGCAGTCACTACCCATTCCTTCTTTCTGCCTGACTCTGGCAGCCACTAGTCTTTCTTTGTCTGTAATTGCCTATGTGGACATTTGTTTAAATGGAATTATGCAACACGTCATTTGCATCTACTTTTCATTTAGCATGGTGTTTTGAGGGCTTCTCCAAGTTGTAGCATTTACCAGTACTTTGTTTCTTTTATAGCAGATACCCTTTGTATAGCCATATGATATTTTATATATCCAGTAATCCATTCATGGACATATAAATTGTTTTGATTTTCTTTGTTTGGCTATTATGGATTTGCATACAAATTTTTATGCTGCGTATGTTCTACTTTATTTGTGTATATACTTGCAAGTAAAATTGCTACGTCATATATAACTCTCTGTACATCATTTTGAGAAACTGTGGGTGTACCATTTTATACGTGATCAGTGTATGAGAGTTTTTAAGTGTATTTCCTAATCAGAGTCTTTTTAAATTGTAGCTGCCTAGAGAGTATGAGGTGATAGCTCAGATTTTAATTTGTAGTTCTCTATTGAGTAATAATGTTGATATTTTTTCATATCATTGGTGACTTAAGTATATTTTGTTTTCATTTTGTGATATAGGATCCTGCTCAGGCTGCCTTCTACCTCACCATCCTGCTTTATCCTTCTACAGTTGGGTGTGTACTACCATACCCATCTTGTATTTCCGTATTTTGAAGTAATACCTAGTTAGGTCCATTTTGGGGTTCAGTTTTTTTCAGACAGGGTCTCACTATGTAGACTAGACTGGCACCAAACTCACAGAGATCTGTCTGCCCCTGCCTCCCAAGTGTTGGAATTAAATGTGTGTGTCACAACACCTGGCCAAGAGTTTTGTTTTTGAGATTATAATATAATTAAATAATTTCTCTCTTCCTTTTTCTCCCTCCAAGCCCTCCCATTGACCCCTTTCATCTCTCTTTCAAATTAATGGCATTTTTCATTACGCGAGTAATTATGTGCATGTATGTATTTGTATATACATACTGCCTGCTTGCCTGCCTTCTACCCCCCTTTTTTCTTTCTGTCCTTTCCTTGTTCCTTGCCCTTTCCTCCTCCCTCTGTCTCTCCTACACACTCTCTCTTCTTCCTTTCTTGTTTTTTGTGACAGGGTTTTGGTGTGTATATGGGTCCCAGGTTTGCCTGGACTTAAGATTCTCTTCTTCTTTATTCATACACACACGCACACGCACACACGTGCATGCGTGCACATATACAAGCCAGAAGAGGACATTAGATCACATTATAGATGGTTGTGAGTCACCGTGTGGTTGCTGGGAATTGAACTCAGGACCTCTGAAAGAGCAGTTAGTGCTCCTAACTGCTGAGCCATCTCTCCAGCCCCCTCTTGTTCATTTTTAGTGCTGGGATTACAGTATGAGCTGTAACTGACTTTCAAAAAAAGGTGGTTTCAAATGTCAGGTGATTATTGTATATTAGTCGAGAAATGTAGAATTAAAATAATATAATAGTGACTAAGAACATGGATTGTGGAGCCCCATTATTATAGATGGCTGTGAATCCTGCCTCTGTCACTTTCCATCATCTTGGGCAAGTCATTGCTGTTTCAGAGCCTTTACTTCCTCTGTCATAGGATTCTTGTAAAGCATTTAGAATATTTATTGTGTTGTAAAATAACATACCTTGGGACAAATGTACTTATTAGTTACTTTACCTGTCACAGTGATCAAATCACTGACAAAGGCAGCTCCAATGAGGGAAGGATTTATTGTGGCTCATGGTTTGAGAGGGTGGACTCCTTTGTGGCAAGAAAGGCATGGTGGAGTTCATGCAGCAGCACGTGGTTGGGATTCCTTATGTCTTGTACACCAAGATGCCAAGGAGAGACGCGCCAGCACTCTTCTCACTCTCCTCACTCCCTTTTTGTTCATTGTGGCTTCTCCAGCTCACGGATGGTGCGTCCCTCCTCATGCTGAGTCTTCCTTCATTAGTCCTCCCTGGGACCCAGGTGTACCTCATTCTTCTCTAAGATGTTTCTTAATACAGTCAAGTTGGCAAAAATCAACACCAGTATGTAAAAACTCAAATACAAGTAGTTGTATTGTGAAGTGCTGAGAATAGTTTGGTTTCAGTAATCATCATATGAGTGTGAGTTCTTAAGTCAATCTAATAATATTCCTAGGAACCTTATAGGTAATGTTCAAAGACGTATAAGTAACAGCTTCAAACCAGTTGTGGTGGTACACATCTGAAATCTTGGTACTAAGGAGGCCTCTGAGGCAGGAGGATCAAAGAATTTGAGGAAGCTTGGGATTCATATTTCTGCCCTCTACCAAAATAAGACACTATAAGATGAACAAAAACTGTTCTATAATTCAATAAACCTATTAAGTACAGATAAATAAAAGTTATGAACTATAACATAGTCATGAAGTCATATTGTCACAAGTATTTGCTTAATTTTATCAATGTGTGTGCTTACACATGTATGTATGTGTGTACAGGCAAGTGTGTACATGTGGATGTGTGGAGTCATCAGGCTTGTGTTGCAAGTGCTTTTACCCACTGAGTCATCTGCCAGAGTATTTGACACTCTTATGGAGTGATATAAGTGGAAGGGCAAAAGTGTCATTAATAACGAGTATGTCTCTACTTCTTTAAAGAGATAGTGCAAGAAATTAGAATGCTTACTGTATACTGCATATACATAAATATGCTGTTGATAGTAGCTTATTCTTGAAAGCTTGAAGTATTTGTTTTGATTTTCTTCTGTACTTAATTTTGTAATTCTGATTTCCTTTTTCTCTTTCTTCTTCTTCTTCTTCTTCTTCTTCTTCTTCTTCTTCTTCTTCTTCTTCTTCTTCTTCTTCTTCTTCCTCCTTCTTCTTCCTTCTTCTTTCTTCTTCCTCCTCCTCCTCCTCCTCCTCCTCCTCCTCCTCCTCCTTCTTCTTCTTCTTCTTCTTCTTCTTCTTCTTTCTTCCTCTTCAGATAGGGATTCTCTGTGTAACAGCCCTGACTGCTCTGGACTTGCTTTGTAGACCAGGCTGGCCTTGAACCCACAGAGCTCCACCTGCCTCTGTCTCCCAAGTCCTGGCATTAAAAAATAAACTGCCTGACTTGTTATTCTGATTTCAATTTTCTTTTTTTTAATTTAAAAATTGTTTAAGTTTTAGGCCTGGCTGGCTTAGAGCTCTCTCTATAGACCAGGGAGGCCTTGAACTCAGAGATCTGCCTGTCTCTGCTTCTGCAGTTCTGAGATTAGAGAAAATACATTATTTTAGAAAAGGATCAGAGGCAAGTGGATACCTGTGAGTTCTAGGCCAGTCTGGTCTACAATGCGAGTCCAGGACAGCCAAGGCAACACAGAGAAACCCTGTCTCAAAAAAACCAAAAACCCGAAACAAAACAAAACAAACCCAAAACAAAACAAAACAAAACAAACCAGGCGGTGGTGGTGCACTCTTTTAATCCCAGCACTTGGGAGGCAGAGGCAGGCGGATTGCTGTGAGTTTGAGGCCAGCCTGGTCTACAAAGTTAGTTCAGGACAGCCAAGGCTACACAGAGAAAAAAAAGAAGAAAAGGATCATATGAGGTGAGAAGCCTGACTCCTGGTCAGCACTACTTCAACTATTGAAGATTATGAACTTTGAATTTATTTTCTGTCTTTTGTAGTAAAACAGTTTGTTCATCTATAGAATGAGAAATTGGATTTACATTTATTTAAACATTTTAATTAATTCATTTATTTGTATGGCTGTTTTGTCTGCGTGCATATTTGTGTACCATGTGAATGCTACCAGTCATGGAGGCCAGAAGAGGAGTAAGATCCTCTGAATTATAGACAGTGGGTGCTGCTATGTGGGTGCTGGGTTTGAACTTGGGTACTTTGGAAGAGCAGCTAGTACTCTTAGTTGCTGAGCTGTCTCTCTACCTTGGACTTCTCTTTTAGAGTGGAAAAGATCTGAGAAGTCAGATGTGACACTTTGGGGACTATAGCTGTGGAAATGACCACGTGTGTGTTTCTACCTCTTATTAGCTGTGTGGGTAGCATTTGATGAGAATTTAGCCTTTTTGTGTCTTAGTTTTCTTGTGGGAATAATAATAGTATTTCATAGGGATTAAGAAAATTACATGAACTGGGTTTGGTGGCGCATGCTTTTTATCCCAGCACACAGGAAGCAGAGGCAGGCAGATGTCTGAGTTTGAGGCTAGTCTGGTCTATGGAGGGAGTTCCAGGACAGTCAGGGTTACACAGAGAAACCATGTCTTGAACAAGCAAAAAAGAAAAAAAAAGTTATTATGTGTAAAGGAAGTAATATTGGGTCTGGAACACAATTAGGACTCAATAAATATTAATTAACCTTTCACTACATAACCTCCCTTATGCTGTTACTTAAGGTCAAGAATATTTTTAGCTAAAATGGTGGTTATTAAACTAGTGTATTATTTAAAAACTTTAGTTTTCTGTCTAGATATGTTGAAAATTGTGGGGTTTACAGTTTGTAAAGTGGAGTAGTTTGGAGTTTGAACACTTCTATGACTTTCTACTTTGCTTTCTTACTTTGGGTTCTTGTACCGGTAGTTTCTTTAGGCCTTAAGTTATCTCATTGGTGAGGGTTTTGGAGAAGTCAGACTTCATTTTTTCCCCTAGAGTTTCATCTAACTATTTTATTTTGAAGCCACAGTGTGTTCTTTACTCTATTTATGATAAGTTGCAGTATAGTATTCTTTAGTTGTACCTATTTTTCTTCTACTTGTATTTTAAACTTTAGAGCATAGCATAAGGGTCAAGATAATGTTATAGCAAATTGACTAGCCTATTATAGGAAAAGCTAACATTATGACCATGGAAACTCAGCTAGAAATTGGTAGAGCATAATTTCCCATTTAACTCGAATGATGCAAAGATGGTAATTTAATCCCAGAAAAGAATGTATTCAACAACAGTAAGAAATAAATCAGTATATTTGTTAGTCACTCTTAGTAACCACGTTGAAGTTCATTTTGTTTTTTGTTTTTTGTTTTTTTTTTTTGGAAGTTCATTTTGTAACCCTGAATGAAGGCTACAGAAATAAATTAGTTTCATATACGTCACTGTCTTTCACTGACTCTGAGGTAATTAAGTTCATCAGTCAGCAATGACTCACCTGTTGCATTACTTTGGAAATTTTTATCTAAGAATAGGTCACTATGGTAGCAAAGTTTATCATTGCAGTTATATGATGAAGGCAATATATATTTGTTTTCTATAAGTACATGAGTAGAAATTGGATTTCAATACATTTTTTTTCTGTCTGTAGAAGTTTCCCCTTTGTGCAGAGTATCTCAAATGATAGCCTGTTGCAGGGGTCATTATTTCTGCAGATTACCAAGAAACAAGGAATTTTTGTTTGTTTTTGTTTTTACTGATTGTATTAGTTACTTTTTGTTGCGGTCATGAAAATATGACCAAGGAACTGGAGGAAGAAAGTTTATTTTGGTGTATGGTTCCAGGGGGAGAGCCGATATCTTGGAGATAGTATAGCTTCAGGTATGGCCATAGGATCAGGATGGGAGAGATCACATTTCTATCCACATGCAGGGAGCAGAGAGCAAACTAGAAATGGGACACAGCTGCGAACTCTCAAAGCCCACAGCAGTGGTGTATGTCATCCAAGGAAGAAAATAGTTGGTTCATTCAAGATGCATGTTTAAGCCAGACAAGGCAGCATGCTTATAATCCTGGCATTCTGGAGGAGGAAGAGGATTGAGAGTTTAAGGACAACCTAGGATACATATTAAGTGGAGCTCGCTTTGGTTGCAGTTTAGACCCTCACTCAAAAATCTAAAATAAGTAAGCAAGCATGTAAACAAATAAAAAATAGAGGTTGGAGGTCTGGGATTATTAGGGCTCAGTGATAAAGCATGTGCCTGATATATAAAGCTCTGTGTTGTGGTTTGAAAAGGTTTGGCTCAGCTGGGCGTGGTGGCATACGCCTTTAATCTGGAGGCAGAGGCAGGTGAATAGCTGTGAGTTTGAGGCCAGCCTGGTCTACAATGCTAGTCCAGGACAGCCAAGGCTACACAGAGAAACCCTGTCTCGAAAAACCAAAAAAAACCAAAAAAACAAAAAAACAAAGCTTTGGCTCACATAGACTCATGTGTTTGAATGTTTGGTCCATGGGTTTCAGTACTACTAGGGAGTGTGACCTTGTTGGAGGAGGTTTCCTATATTCAAGCTTGGCCCAGTGTGGAGACAGTTTTCCTCTTGGCTGCCTGTGGAAGACAGTCTCCTCTTGCTGCCTTTGGATCGATACAGGGGTTCTCTGGCTGTCCTAGAACTGCCTCCCCAAGTGCTTCTATCAAAGGCATGCACCCCCACACCCAGCTAAGACGTAAACTAGAACTCTTAGCTCCTCCAGCGCCATGTCTGCCTGCATGCTGCCATGCTTCCCACCATGATGGTAATGGACTAATACTCATAAACTGTTAAGCCAGCCCCAATTAAATGTTTGTCTTTATAAAAGTTGCCAGGGTCATGGTGTCTCTTCACAGCAATAAAACCCTAACTAAGACATTCTGGATTTTGTCATTAGCAATGCAAGTGTGGGGAAAATACAAATTGGTTGTTTTAATACAATACCTATTGCTAGAAAGGTTATGATAGTGACACCAACTTTTTATTTTGGAATTAGTGAATCCAAGATAACTTTCATTTTAAGTTTTTGAATGTAGTTTAAACTTTTAATAGTGGATTTAAAAAGAAGGGATAAACCAGAAGATAAGCAAACAGCTGTAAGTGTTCCCAGATGCTGTGCTCTGTAGATCTGGTCAGGCCTTTCTTTCAACCCTTTTTTCTTGATTCACTCAAACTAGAGTTGCTAACACCACCTGGCTGTTTCTTGCTTGTTGAGAGAGAGAGTTGTATGCTTGTTCTGTAGTCTGTATCTTGCTTTTTAGCTGACACTAAATCCCAAAATTCGTTCTTCTGACTCAGTGACTCACCTCATGACTCTACCCTGTGCTACTCCTAGAAGCACCACTAACTTTACCACTTCAAGTAAAGCTTCTATCATGGCCTTTCTGATCTACTTGCTTTGTGGACTCATCTGAAAATATGTTTCTCCTTGTGCAGTTCTTCTTTATGGATGGACCCAACAAACATCTTTACACCATTCCCAACTGGTTTCGGTACAGAATAATTGTTTAAGAATAAGTGACAATGCCAGGTGGTGGCGGTGCACACCTTTAATCCCAGCACTTAGGAGGCAGAGGCAGGCGGATCGCCGTGAGTTTGAGGCTAGCCTGGTCTACAAAGCAAGTCCAGGACAGTCAAGGCTACACAGAGAAACCCTGTCTCAAAAAACAAAAACAAATACAAACAAACAAACAAAATGACAAATTGCCTACTTGCTTTTAAAGCAAGTAATGAAAATGTATCCTTTATTTTTTCTTTCTAGTATCAAAGATTGTTCCCATTTCTGATAAATTATTTGCATTAGTCACATGTTCCATAATTGCTATCATAGTCTGATATATTACCCACAGTTAAATATGCTTCTTTGTTATATAGGGATGCTTGATTTTTTTTTATTAATTTATTCTTGTTACATCTCAATGGTTATCCCATCCCTTGTATCCTCCCATCCCTCCCTCCCTCCCATTTTCCCCTTATTCCCCTCTCCTATGACTGTTCCTGAGGGGGACCTCCTCCACCTGTATATGCTCATAGGGTATCAAGTCTCTTCTTGGTAGCCTGCTATCCTTCCTCTGAGTGCCACCAGGTCTCCCCCTCCAGGGGACATGGTCAAATATGAGGCACCAGAGTATGTGAGAAAGTCATATCCCACTCTCCACTCAAGTGTGGAGACTGTTCTGACCATTGGCTAGATCTGGGTAGGGGTTTAAAGTTTACCGCCTGTATTGTCCTTGGCTGGTGCCTTAGTTTGAGCGGGACCCCTGGATGGGATGCTTGGTTTTTATACTGTTAATAATTTGTTTTACATGAAACCAGAGGTATGATAATCAAGAAGTCAGGATTGATAAATAAAACATCTTTCTGTCCATTTTATTCTACTTTGTAGTAGTTATTATTTTATGGAAAATAAAGTCAGATGTGGTATTAGACACCTGTAGTTCTAGTACTCAGGAGAGGAGAGAGACTGAAAAGGCTCCAGAGGCCAGCATGGGTCACATAGTGAGACCCTGTCTCCAAAAAAGAAAATTAAGCTCAGAAACAAACAAACAAACAAACAAACAAACAAACAAAAAACCCTACATAATCAGTTTAGTATAGTTAATACTTTTCTCTATGGTAAGCTGTCTCTTCTGCAATGGTAAATGATCTTCTCTTAGGTATTGGTATATTGATCTGCTCCTTTCAGTCTTTCCACTCTAATCCCCTTGGTTACTGTAAGACCCCAAGAAGAAATAGCCCTGTAAATTTGGGTTGAAATGTATTGTGACTTTGTTAGATTTCTTCTGCTCTTTGGCAGTTTTTTTGGGTCAGCATGCCTTATGTATGTACACTGGTGGAAATGTTAGGTAGTTCTTGATTTTTTTTTTTTTCTGACTTCTTTAGGTATTATTTTTCCTGGATTTTTTTCCTGCCTTCTGTACTTCTAACTATTCTGTCAGAAAGTATGTCAAGCATTTTCTCTACTGGTTTCTTTTTAAGGAGTTTGAGTTATTGTTTTTTCAGTTACATAAGTATTATTTCATATAATTGATTTTTAAAAATTATTTTAAATTATGTGTGTTCGTGTGCACATGAGTGCAGGTGCCCACAGAGGCCAATGGATCCCCAGGAGATGGAGTTACGGGGCTTGGTTGTGAGCTGTCTGATGTGTGCTGGCAATCACTTAGGTCCTCTGGAAGAACAGTTTGTGCTCCTAACCACTGAGCCAGGTCTCCACCATCTAGTTCATGTAACTTTAGTGATAGTTAATGCTTGTGTGTTTCATTCATGTATCTCTTTGCTTTCTTCAATTCTCCATATTGTCCCTTTCCTTTGCATATTTGTTCTACTGAGGCTTGCATCTGGGACCTCATGCATGAGAAGCAAGTGCTTTATCACAGAATCACATTCTTAGCCTCTCTTAAAATTTATTTTTGGACAAAGTCTTGCTAAATTGTCCAGGCCAACAGTTTTTCTGCCTTAGTTTCCCTAGTATCTGGGATCATAGGTGTGTGCACCTACACTTATTCACTGCATGTGCCACACAGAATCTAAAAGTGAAATGTCCAAAACTGAAGAGAGTCGCTCACTAGGCGACTCCAGTGAACACAGATACTTCGGCTGCTGAAGTAGCCAAAGCTAGAAACTTGGGCTTTCAGTACTGAGCCCATAGAATCTATCATTAAGCTCTTTTTACTGCTTCTAAAATTGTCCAAGTTCAAAACATTATTATTTACTTTAGAAGCCTTATAACCAAGTGTCCAAGGCTTTAGTCTCGTACCTCTGAAACCTTTACTGCCCTGAATGAAGTACCAGTGTGATTCAAGTACTTCCCTGCCTGAATGTATGGTGATGAGTTCCCTATTAACTGTATTTTTAAAGATTATACTTGCTTGATGCTTCTTGAAGAAAGACTTGGTGACTGCTTACTTTTCTAGTCTTATTTCCTGTCTTCTCAGACTTCTATTTTCCTAGTATTCCTTCAGTCTTCTCTCTTGCTAGCCCTACTTGCTGTGTTGTTTCTAATCTGTCGTTGCTCAGGCTGTTCAGTCCCCTTCCTCCTGTAGACTAAATATGGAATGACTTTATTAAGGAACCCTCTACAACTTGGAGGATAGGGAAGGTGCTTCTTCTCTGTGATGGGCACTTTTTTTCTTTTAATGTATAAAGCAGTGTGTTTTCTAACAGTATTCTCAACTGTGTGTGGTAGTACATTCCTGTAGGTTTAGCCGCTTGGGCCTCTGAGGTGAGAGGATTGCTTGAGCCTAGAAATTTGAGGCTCCTCTGGGCAGTATAACAAGAATATCACTTCTAAAAAAAGTCTCTTGATGTCACTTTTCCTTCCATGTTTTGTTTATTTCTTTGCTTCCTTGTAAAACAAAGCCCATTAAAAGATTTGTTTGCATATGTGGTCTCTCATTCTTCTGTATTTTCTCTTGAGTTATTCTGGCTTTTATTCTCTGTTACTGT
Organism: Acomys percivali; assembly: GCA_907169655.1. Classification (NCBI taxonomy): domain Eukaryota; kingdom Metazoa; phylum Chordata; class Mammalia; order Rodentia; family Muridae; genus Acomys; species Acomys percivali. Next base: position 101,642,913 of record OU015746.1, on the reverse strand, counting down.
AGTTTTAATTTCATTTTGTCCCTTTCAGCTATTGTTCTTATCCTTAGTGGCATCTAGATTGCTCTTTCTAGTGGTCAGTTTCTGTTTTTTTTTTTTAAATGTGTAGCCCAGGCTGGCCTTGAACTCATGATCCTCCTGCCTCCGCCTCCTTCAGCAAATCCTACCGGTGTGTGCCACCACTACTGGCAGTTTCTGTTTCTTACCTTACTTACTCAGACCAGCACCAACCACTTCATCCCAAAATTCCTGGAACACTCTTCACACAGCTCCAGGAGTTAACCTTTTCTCAATGTAGTTTTCATACTTGCTTATTATTTTTCACAGTTTCTTACTACCCCCACCCCATTTTTAAAAAGATTTATTTATTTTATTTATTACATATGACTGCTTTATCTGCAGAAGAGGGCAGCAGATCCCATTATAGATGGTTGTGAGCTACCATGTGGTTGCTAGGAATTGAACTCAGGACCTCTGGAAGAGCAGGCAGAGCTCTTAACCACTGAGCCATCTCTCCAGCCCCACAATTTCTTACTTGATCTTCATCTTCCTGACCCTTCAACTTTGAGTTGGACATCTTGTTTATCTGTACTTGATCTGTTGGTGATCTCATTTACCTTTTGACTTTAAATTCTGTTTATATTATGATGAAAGCCAAATTTCCTGGGCCGGTGTGTAAAAAGTTTTGAAACATTGCCTTAAGGGTAGGGATCCTGGAGAGCATAGGTATATCAAGGTCCTTGGTTTAAATTACCTTCAGGCTAACAACAACAACAACAACAAAAGTCCCAAACAGAACTGGTTGGTTGCTACAACTTTTCTGTTTACTTAGTTCTGTAATCTTTTTTTTTTTGGTTTTCTGAGACAGGGTTTCTCTGTGTAGCCTTGGCTGTTCTGGTCACTTTGTAGACCAGCCTGGCCTTGAACTCACAGTGATTCGCCTGCCTCTGCTTCCCGAGTGCTGGGATTAAAGGCGTGTGCCACCACACCCGGCTAGTTCTGTAATCTTAACAGAAAAAAAAAGTTGTTGTAAAAACTCTTAAAATTGAAAGTCAGCGATTTTTTTTATTCCCAAAGGCAATAACTTTACTTCTGAATGCTGTTTTCTTTGTGTGAAAGGTGATGGATGACAAGCTTACTGTTACTAACCATGCAGGTGCAGGTACACGTAGGCGAGTAGTTGTGCCTTCTGTTGCTCTTCACCTTATTTTCCAAGACAGGATTCCTCACTGAACGTAGAGCTTACCTATTGGACCAGGCTAGCCCACCAGTAGTCTTTAGGGGCCCGCCTTTCTCTGCCTTTCTAGCACTCGTACTATAGGTGCATAGGTGCATACCACATGACTTTGAGTTGGTGCTGGGCTCTGAACTAAGTCCTCATGCTTATCCTGCAAGTACTTTACTGATCGACCATGTCTTCAGCCTTTGCTGTTTCCCTTTCCATTTACCCTTATACATTACTTTCCACTAATGACCATAATTATTGAAGACTTGTTGGGCTTAGTGAATAAAGTTTTACATCCTAAGAGTTAACTCTTTCAGATTTCTCTCTGTGGAGATAAGCATTGTAAACCATTGGTGTCCATTCTTAAACAGTTTTTTTGTTTCCTAATAGAGTATATATTGATTTATAAAAATAAGTGATATCTTCATTATATTTTAATCCTGGCACTATAACCCTACTTTATTATTTGTGAAGATTGCATTATATTTCATCAGATACTGGTAATATGGATTTTTGCTGGTGTTTTGTCTCAAATGTGCAGTTTCCCTTCCTTAGCCTCTGGAGTGTTTGGCTTACAAGTGTTCAACAAGCCCTGTTTCTCATACAGTTTAGATGGACATCAGAGTTATTCCAGCCTTACTATGTAGCTCTCACTGGCTGGCAACTACTGTGTAGTCCAGGGTGACCTGAAACTTAAAGAGATCTGCCTGCCTCCTGAGTGCTAAGATTAAAGGTGTAAATATAAAAATAAAAAATAAAAAAAATAAAAAAAGGTGTGTGCTACCATGCCCATTCTTGATTTAAAAAAATTAATTAAAAACATTGACATTATTATCTTTATATACAATGAACTGTTGCTATACTCAGCCCTTCTCACCCCTCCCACTTCTCCAAACTTTCCTCTTTCTAATCTGTCTTCCCTTATATCTGTTGCCTCATCCTTCTCTCTTGGTCTCTATCCTTCCCTCCCATTTTCTCCCCTGCTTCCTTTTTAGTCAGATCCTCACAGGTAGTCACAGCTATTGTGTGTTGATGATTGTAAGGTCCACCTTGTATTCAGAAGACAGCATCCTGCAGCATTGCTCCCCATGCTTTACTTCCTGTAGTCTTTGCACTCTCCTGTGATGTTCCTGGGCCTTGGATGGGGTGGCATAGATAGTCCATTTGGCTAAATACTCAGCTGGCATGTGCCTCTGCTTTAACTTGCTCACTGCTGCAAGAGGCTTCTCTAGTCGACTCTGAGAGCTGCAGTAGTCTATGGGTATAAATATGTATGTTTTAAAAGCAGTTTAAATACATGTCTGTTTGGCAAAACATCAATATTAGATTCCCCAATAGGGCCTGTGGCCTCCCATAGGCTTTTGACTAGTTCTGAGGTGCCAGGGATGTATTTTCTCCCATACAGTTGGTTCAGATCCAATCAGAACATTCAGGTCCTAGCATGTCTTGCCAGGCAGTCAGTATTGAAACAGGAAAAATAAAAAGCTGGGTGTGATTATTCTGGCACTATGGTAGTTGATATCCAAGAGCAAATACAACAGTCTGTAGTATTTGGGAGCCTATGAGGGCTGTCTGGCCAATCACAGGTAGTATCCCTTATCTGGTACTAGAATTTTGGTTTGAAAACCTATGATTTCTGGGAGCAGCCTATCCATCACACAGACTACTTCTGTTCAAATTTGGTTTTCTTTTTTGTAAGTCTATGAAGTAGTAGGTTCCTATATGACTTGTTCATGCACTCTTAATTTTGATTGATCTACTCCCCTAAGCCCACATTTCTTCAATTTCTTTATACCCCATCCTCTTCCTCTATAAACCGTTTCTTCCTAGTACTCTCTTTTCTACTTACATACATACTCTTCCTGCTCCACTCAGTTCCCTCTGCCCCATGCCTCTTTTCTCTATACCTGGCCTCCACTGACACTCATTGCAACTTAACACAACTATCTGAAAAATTGATTCCAAGATCCACACATGAGAGCGAATACTCAGTGTTTGTCTTTCTGGGTGTGGCTTACCTCACTCGGTACAATATTCTCTGACTACATTAGTTTTCCTGCAGGTTTCATTTTTCTTTAGTGCTGAGTAGAATTTCATTGTGTGAGTGGTATCCGATAGTCACATATTAATTTTATAACTAGTGGTTGCTGGTTGAATTCATGACCATAGATGCTCAGGAAATGGCAGGTGGGCAATAGGAGAAGTCTACACTCTTAAGTATTACTCTATGAATTAGTTAAATATTTGAAGTATTTGCTTACTGCCTATTTCATATGCATTTTATTAAGGGTTTACCAGCAGAACTTCTTCAAGGGACTTTTAGTGGTTGAAAAGAGGCTTTGTTTGATATTCTTACTTTTTTTGTATAATCTTTGGGCATACCATTCAACTAGTCTTTGTTCATATAAGATACTACTTTGCAGGCAGAGTCCACAGCCAAACTCTGCCTAGACAGGGTAAGTAAGTCCTCAGTAGTTCCTGCCTCACAAATATGTCTGTCAGATATATTGGGCTAGAGGGCTGAAGAAGATGCTCCAACATTATAGAGAGTTTTGGGTGACTACTCAGGTAGAAAACTGTCTCTGTCATCTTCTCATTTGGAAAGCTACTAACCTGCACTCCCAGCATACTCAGGTGATCAGATTTATTCCTTCTTAAGTCTCTGATGGAATTGAAGACCAGGTAGCTTAGTTTTACAATAAAGCTTAGTTGTTTAGGAGTTAGGATGTTTTTAGGTCTAGATAGATGTTTTAAGTTGATAATGACAGTATGTGATGGAGATTTATTTACATTCAGGAATTTAGATGCATCAAGATAGGAAAGATGTTCACTTCAAGGCTGTCAAATACAAATAGCCAAATCATTAAGAATGTAACATTTATATAATTCCTGATTGTGTCATGGTTCTTCTTGCTATAGGTAGTTTATTGTATATTTGTGTAATAATATAAATGTGTATGTAAAGATGTTTAGTTAATAAAAAAGATACTGCTTAATCATGATGTCCATGAATTTAGATGAGGTAATATATATAAAGAAGCTAGTCTAGGGGCTGGAGAGATGGCTCAGAGGTTAAGAACACTGTCTGTTCTTCAAAGGTCCTGAGTTCAATTCCCAGAAACCACATGGTGGCTCACAACCATCTATAATGAGATCTGGTACAGGCACACATATGGGCAGAATACTGTATAAATAATAAATAAATGAATCTTAAAAAAAAAAAAAAAAAAAAGAAGCTAGTATAGGACCTGGGATAAGCAAATACTTACTATGCTTGTGGACATGGAAACTGAAAAACCTAAATTTATTAGGCCTGTGTGTCAGATAGTTGGTATGAGGTAGTATATGTATTATTTCAAAAAATTTTAAAGCCTGCCTTTCCAGATGGTTTTGCAGCAGAAGGTCTGATCGTTTTATTTTCACCATTACTACTATAGATCTGCCACCTGGCAGCCTAATCTTACTGATATACATTTTTATATTTTTATTTCTTTCTGAAATAAAATTGTTCCTATTTCATAGAGGCTTGAGAGAAACAGAAGAAGCACTAACATCTCCAAACAGAGGTAGTAGAGCAGAGTGGTGAAGTTAAAACAGTTTAAAATCTCACACCTGTAGTCCCATCTCCTGGGAGCTAGGGGCAGGAAAATCAGGTTTTAAAGGTCATCCTTTCCTACATAACAAGTTCAAGGCAATCCTGCATGAAGTCTACATAGCCTGCAAATGTAAGATCTTGTTCCAGAAACAAACAATAAACTAAAATGTTTAAATGCAGTCTTTCTACCTTTGCTAGTTTGGGAATACTTTTAGCAAGTTATTTAATCTCTTTTAATTTTCAATTATTTATCTCTAGTGTGGGGTAATGTAACAAGTGCCTTAAGTGAAAAAAAGTGTACATAAAGTAGCTTGTCCAAACACATAGTAACCACAACACAGATTGTGATGATTGTGAATTATTTTGTTATTGATGAGCAATGAATTCCTTGTTAAACTTTGTTCTCTGTGGATAAAACTTGTAAATAGCTGAATTCTGGGTGGAAATGGCATTGCTTTTCATGGAAGTGAAAGCATTCAATTATTTGTGTGTGTGTGTGTGTGTGTGTGTGTGTGTGTTCATTCTCATGTGCTATAGCTCATATAGAAGCTTTCTTTTTCTACTGTTGTGTTCTAGGGATTAAACTTGGATGACAGGCTTGATGGCAAACACCTTTAATTTGCTAATCCACTGGGCCAGAAATTAATCCTTTTAAAAGAAAATTTTGCATGGTTGTGTACACGTTTTATTCCAACATCCAGGAGGCAGAACCAACCAAACGTTCCATAGTGAGACACATCTCCAAACAATCAAACAAACAAACAAACAAATAAGTGAAATTAATTAAAAGAAAATTCCCTCTCCCTCTGGGGCCTGAAGATTTTCCTGGGGGAGATGATCAGGGCTCATGCTTAAGCCATAAATGAGGTAGAAATTGAACATGATCCTTTCTGTTACTGAATTTCAGTTCAAAATTTAAAAAGAATTAGTTATTCCTAAACAGGAATATTGCTTATGCTGAGAAGTGGGTAACATAAAGAATAGTGGGAGTGTGCTGGTATTTGAATACCTGAATTATGCAGAAAACCAGGAGCCTCTGTTCTTAACCATGTAAGGAGTTTATTTTCTTTAGCCCAAATAGCCATTTACCATGATAAAATAGTTATTTCTCAGATAAAATTATTTTCTCCTGGTTTGTATCATTGTTTTTATTTATATTCACCTGTAGTTAGTAAGCTTACTTTTCTTTTACAAAGAAAAGACTTTGACCATTTATATATTCACATAGGATTTCTTTTCTTTCTTTCTTTTTTTTTTTTAAAGCAATTCCTTTTTTATTTTAAAGTTATTTATTATTTATACAGTATCCTGCCTGCATACCAGGAGAGGGCACCAGATCTCATCACAAATGGCTGTGAGCCACCATATGGTTGCTGGGAACTGAACTCAGGACCTCTGGAAGAGCAGCCAGTGCTCTTAACCTCTAAGCCATCTTTTCAGCCCCCACATAGGATTTCTTTAAATATTACAATTTCTTTAAAAAAGAAATGTATGTAAAGTCTAAATGTGTTTTCTAAGAAAAGACTAAGTTACTGGCAAAAGTGAGCAAGTCTTGATCCCTTCTATTTCTCTAGTGACTGACTGCAGCTCACCTTGCTTATACTTGTCATCTCAGCAGATGGTAGAGTACTTTTTTTTTTTTTTTTTTTTTTTTTGAGGTGGTTTGAGACTGTTTCTCTGTGTAGCCTTGGCTATTCTGGAACTCAGTGTGTAGACCAGGCTGGCCTCAAACTCACAGAGATCCACCTGCCTCTGCCTCCCAAGTGCTGGGATTAAAGGTGTGCACAACTACTCCTGGCTAGAACAATTTTTAAGACGTTTTTCTTTTTAAATTTTAGTTTGCAACAAAATGCAGGAGGAAATCTCTTGTCACTTTAGTCGGTCCAGGCACTAGCAGATGGACACAGGGATAGGACCTAGCTCTCTGAGGTTCTTTGTCAAGACTGTATGCTGGAGTCTTCCACACCTGAGCCAATTACTAAGCAAAGTAAAAGCTTTTTCCTGATGCTGGACAGTGTCTCCAGTTTCACTTTGAGTGGTGATCTTGCTGTCCACTCTGGCTATCTGGTGCCCACAGGCACCTGGAAGGCAAGGAGGAGGGCTGAGCTAGCCTTCTACAGGCTTCTGGAGGCCTCTCCTCTGTAGCAGCTATGGAAGGCAGGGAAAGCTGTTCCACAGGAGCGTATGACTAGGGCTGATGGGATACTTGCAACACTAGGCAGAATAAAACCCATAAAGAGTTTATTACTCTGTAAGGGAGCCCTGCCTTTCCCTCTCTTCAGTAAGCCTCCGAGGACACTGCCTAGTGCTGGTAGAGGACACCCAGTGAGCCTGTTTTCAGCAGCCAGGAGACTAAGAGGCTGCAAGAAAGATGTGTTCCAAAGCCTCAGGGTTTGACAAGGACAGGAGCAGACCTTCTAAAGACAGGGCAAGGCTTTCGGCATCCTCTCCTGCAGTATCAATGACCAGGGCACAGGCAGCCCACAGTTGCTTTTGAATACAGGATCCTAAACCAATATTTTAATCAAATCTATTATTTGTGCCTTCTGTCTTAAGAAATCTCAACTTCTATGTCGGGTGCTAAGGTCCCCCATTGCATTCTGTCTTGGATTTCTGCACTTGTTCCTCTGGTTTTTGTTATTCTTTGGGGCTGGGTCATAACTATATATAAATGTACTGTCGTACCTGTTCCTCCTCCTCCTTGCCTCTTCAATCCAGTCACCACCCTCATACATAAGTGTGACTTAGAAACAATTATGCCGATCTGCAATTCACATCAACCTTGCAGAGATTCATACTCTCCTGACTTATTTTTACTGTTTTGTTGTATATGATTGATTTTTCTGTATAGTTGGGTGCTCAGTAAGTATTGTAAACTAAAATGATTTGACCTAATGATAGATTCACAACCGAAACAAGTTCTAACTATTCATGCTTCAATAAAATTTCATAATTTTGTGAGATTTTTATAAGAAGCTTTGATTTGCAGATCAGTGTGCTTAGTTTAAGAAGGAAGGTAGGCTAGCATTGTTGTGTTTTTTGTTTTGGAGTCATACTGTCAAATCAGCAATAGCTATGAGACTGGAACAATTTGTTTAATATACTCGAGTCTGTTTTTCACTCTATAAAATAGAGATGTTAATATCGTCTTGATAATCTTATTATGAGGATCGGAAGTGATGTAAGTCAAATATCTGCACATCACACAGGGTCTGTAGGTGGTAGCTATTAATGTAGCTTCTTTTAATGATATCACATAATCCTTAATATACAAGTCTTTCACCTTCTTGGCTAAATTTACTCATAGGCATTCTAGTCTTTTATATTTTTTTTAAATGGAAGGGCTTTTTTAATTTTTATTTTGGGGTTGTAGAAATATAGCTGCTGGGCTAGGGCTGTAGCTGAATGATAGAACATTTGCCTAGGGTGTACAAAGGCCAGGGTTCCATCTCCAACCATCAAACAAATGGGAGGATGGAAAGGGCGGTAATTGAGAGATACAATAGCTCTTTCTGTGTCAATCTTATGCAGTGCAATTTCTTGAATTTTTTTTAGCTTGAATGGTGTTTGGTGCATTCTGTGGGATTTCTAGCTAGAAGAGCATGTCATCTGTGAAAGGATGTATTTTACCTTTCCCCTTTCAGTCTTATTGTCTTTTTTTTTTCAGTGGCTAAACATTTTAGTATAATATTGAGTACCAAAATAATGATAAGACTAGATGTTTTTATTTTCTTCCTGATCTAAGGAGGAAGCTGCTATTCTTAAAAAAATTAATATGATATTGTGACTATGTATCATTTATTTATTTACTTTGCTCATATTTAGCCCTGACCCACCCACTGGTACTTTTCTTCCCTGAAAATAGTCCCCTTCTGCTTTCATTACACACACACACACACACACACACACACACACACACATACACACACACACACGCTCATATGTATCTATGTCTATGTGTATGTATATATGAAGTATGTCACATAAGAGAAAACATGTTGCTTTTTGTCCTTCTTTTGTTCACGCTACCTCTTTTTTTTTTATTAATTTATTTATTAATTTATTCATATTACATCTCAATTGTTAGCCCATCCCTTGTATCCTCCCTTTCTTTCCTCCCTCCCATTTCCCCCTCTACTCCCTTCCCCTATGTCTGTGACTGAGGGGGACCTCCTCCCCTTGTATATGCTCATAGGGTATCAAGTCTCTTCTTGGTGACTTATTATCTTTCCTCTGAGTGCCACCAGGCCTCCCCATCCAAGGGACATGGTCCGATATGGGGCACCAGAGTTTGTGTGAAAGTCAGATCCCCTTCTCCACTTAACGGTGGAGAATGTCCTGTCCATCGGCTAGACTGGGTAGGGGTTCGAAGTTTACTGCTATATTTTCCTTGGCTGGTGCCATAGTTTGAGGAGGACTAGAGGGCCCAGACCCCCCTGTATTTTTCCAGGACCCACTGGACCTCTTAACTTTAGGCATATTACTTACTTTTCTTCTTGCTGTAATGACATACCTGACAAAGGAGACTTAAGAAAGAAATTTGTATTCACAGAGTAAGAGTACAGTCTATCATTGAGGAGTATGAGGCAGCTGTTCACACTGTATCTACTCAGCCAAGAGAAATGGATACTGGTGCTCAGCTTCCTGATCTGAGGCCCCAGCCATGGAATGGTGTACCCACTTTTATCTCAACACAACCTCATAGACTTGCCCAGAAGTTGTTTTCCATGATAATGCCTCCAAGTTGACAATCAAGGCATACCAGTACAGGTGCCTTTCTCCCTTCATAGCCTCCCTTTTTCACTTCGATGTTTCCCACACACTACAAAGAGAGATGAGTCCTCATGGCCTTTTTCTCGTCTTTCTTTTTTTTCTTCTTTTCATTCTATCACCACTAGCCTGTGGGATGATGTGCCCACTTCCAGAGTGGGTATTCTCTCATTCTCAGCACCATTTGATGAAGAGAATGGTTTTTTCTAAAGTTTTTTTTTAAAATAAAAATCTTTGTTAAAATTTAGTTGGCTATAGATGCATGCAAAGAGTTTTTGTTTTTGTTTTGTTTTTTGTTTGTTTTTAATCTTTGTTAAAATTTAGTTGGCTATAGATGCATGGGTTTATTTCTGGTCTTTTATTCCATTAATCCATGTGACTTTTTTGTTAGTATGGTGCTATTTTTGTTATTGAATCTTTATAATATAACTGAGGTCAAATATTGTGATACCTTCAGCATTGCTTTCTTCATAGGATTGTTTTGTCTGTTTAGGACCATTTCTACTTAAATGAGTGTTTCAGGATTTTTTGTTTTGTTTTGTTTTCAAGTTCTGTTTAGAGTACCATTGAAATTTTGACCTGGAATGCATTGACTCTGGATCATATTCATTAATACAGCCATTTCTGTGGTGTTTTTCTGTGAATCTGAGTTTGAGCAATCCTGCCACCTTCAGTTGTCTTCAATTTCTTTAGTGTTCTTAAAGATTTATTTTAAAAATTATGCACATACATGTGTCTGTCTATGTGTGATATACATGGGTGGTGTCCTGAGAGACCAGAAGAGGATATTGGATTCCCTGGAACTGGAGTTACAGGAGGTTGGGAACTGCCCTGTGTGAGTTCTGGGAACCTAACCTGGGTCTTTTGGAAAGAGTGCCACTGAGCCACTCTCCAGCCCTCGGCAGGGCTTTGCAGCTGTCATTGCGCTCTGTCACTTCCTTGCTTAGGCTTATTCTTAGGCATTTCATTCAGTGGGAAGAGCGCGTGTGGATTTCTCCCCTCTGATTTCTTTCTTAGCAGGTTTGTTATGGGTGTATAGAAAGTGGTTTTTTGTGTGCTAATTTTGTATCATGTTGCTTTTCTGAAATTGTTTATGAGGTCTAAGAATTTTCTAATGGAGTTGGGAGGGACTTTTAAGTCTAGGATTATATCATCTGTAAGCAGTGGTGGTTTACCTTCTGTTCTTAGCTCTGCTGTCTTCATAAGTATAGAGAGAATGGTTACTCTTATCTCATTGTTTATTTCAAGAAAGTGCTCCCAATTTTCTTCTATTAATGTAATGATGGCTGTACGGTTGTTAGACTTAATTATGTTGAGATGTAGTACTTCTCGTTTTAGTTTCTTTAGGACTTTTATAATGAAGGAACTTTGAGCATTGTCGAAGGCCTTTTAAGGATTTACTGAGTTGATTGATTTTTTTTTTTTTAAGACCATGAGCTAGATTACATATTGATTTGTGTGTGTTGAGCCATCCTGTTATCCTAGAAATGAAGTCCATTTGGTCATGGCATGTGATCTTTGATATGTGTTATTGAACTTACTTTGCTAGTCTTTTACTAAGCATTTAAAATTTTACTTATTACTATTGTGCATGTGTATGTGTGAGTACATGCCTGCCATGATATGTGTATGGGGATCAGGGCTCATCTTTGTAGAGTCAGTTCTTCTCCACCTTTCTGTAGGTTCTGGGAATTGAACTCAAGTTTCAGGCTTGTGGAAAGTGCTTCAATTTTTAAAAAAAAATTTTTTATTTCATGTGCAGTGGTGTTTTGACTGCATGTATGTCTGTGTAAGGGTACCAGATCCCCTGAAACTGTAGTTACAGACAGTTGTGAGTTGCCATGTGGGCGTCGGGAATTGAACTCTGGTCCTCTGGAAGAGCAGCCAGTACTCTTAGCTGCGGAGTCATTTCTCCAGCCTGCACTTTGAATTCTTAAAAATTATTTTATTTTTTAATGTGTATGGGTGTTTTGTCCGCATGTAAGTCTGTGTGCCATGTATATGCTTTGTGGCTGAGGAAGAAGCTAGAAGAAAGCTCCATACCTCGTGAAAATGGAGTTACAGATGGTTGTGAGCTGCAGTGTGGGTCTTGGGAATTGAACTGAGCCAAGGTCCTCTGGAGGAGTAGCTAGTACCATTAATTACTGAGCTATCTCTCCAGCTCCTGGAAAGCACTTTTACTTGCTGGGCTATTTTACTGGCTCTTTATTGAAAGCTGTTGAATCTATGTTTATGTGGGAGTTTGGTCTGTGGTTTTCTTTTTTTGTTGTGTCCTTGTCTAATTTTGGTATCGAGGTAATAATAACTTTACAGATTGAGTTTGTAGTGCCCCTTTCCTTTTTATTTTATGGAACAGGTTAAGGAGCATTGGTGTCTGGACTTCTTTAAGGCCCAGTAGACTCTAGCAGTGAGTCTGTGATATTCTGGACTTTTGTTGTTGTTCAGAGATTATTATTTCTTCAGTCTGTTACTTGTTATATTTACACTATTTATTTCCTCTTGATTTAAGTTTTTGGTAGGTCATATTTCTAGATATTTTCTCATGTCTAGATTTTTAAAAATCACTTTAGAATAGGTTTTCAATATTCTGTAATGATTTTGTATATTTTTGCATGTATCTGTATGTTATCTCTGTGCACATGTGTGTGAGCAAGTGCCTGTATGTGTGCATTTTACAAGTTGATATTGAGGGTCTTCTGTAGTCACTCTCCACCTTACTTATTTTTAAAAGATTTTAAAAGTATTTTCCTACACACACATGTATGTATGTATGTATGTATGTATGTATGTATGCATGTGCATCATGTGTGTACCTGGTATCCTTGGAGGCCAGAAGAGGACATAAGATTCCCTTGGAACTGGAGCTATAGGTAGTTATGACTCATTATGTGGGTGCTCCAACCCCTTCTCCTTGTTCGTTGAGACAGGATCTCACCATGTAGTCTTGGCCGGCCTGGAATTCACTGTGTAGACCAGGCTGGCCTTGAACTCACATATCTAGCTACTTCTGCCTGAGTGCTGGGATCAGAAGCATGTACCAGCATGCCCAACATTATTTTTTGGGATTTATCTTTCATTGAACCTGAGCAAATCTCATGGATTCTGTCTCTGTCTCCCCAACTTTGAGGTCACAGGTGTGTGTGTGTGTGTGTGTGTGTGTGTGTGTGTGTGTGTGTGTGTTGCATGTGCTGTGGAGGCTAGAGGTGGAAGTCAATTGTCTTCTTTTATCACTCATCACATTGATTTATTTAATTTATTTTGTATGTGATGATGTGTGAATGTGTGGCAGCGCCACAGCACATGTCCAGAAGTCAGTTCAATGTTGGTTCTCTTCCTGTATTTCTCTCTCCTTTTATTTATTTTTATTTCTTTAATTTTTTTCTTTTAAACTTGGGGGCTGGAGAGATAGCTCATCAATGAAGAGCATTTGTTGCTTTTGCAGAGGACCAGGTTTAGAGCCATCATAACTCCAGTTCCAGGAGCTACCCATGTGGTGCACACACAAAATCTAAAATAATGTTTTAAATTGCATTTACTTGGTGTGTATGTGTGTGTGTGTACACGTACATACACAGTATCTGCGAGATACACATGGAAGTCAGAGGATAACTTGTGGGAGCTGGTTCTCTCTTACTGTGTGGGCCTAGGAATAAGTAAATCTTCAGGATTGGTGGCAAGTACCTTTGTTCACTAGTTATCCCACCAGCCCACTCAGCCTTTGTTGTTTGAGACAGGGTCTTTCACTAGACCAAGGGCTCACCAACTAAGCTAGACTGCCTGGCTGGTGCCCTCAGGATCCTTCTCTCTCTCACTGCTGGCTTTATGTGTGGATGCTCAGGCTTCAGAGTCAGGTTTGTCAGTGCTGTCTTCACTATATTAGCTTCAGTTCTTTGTACACCAGTGACCTCTGCTGGTCAGAGTTAACACTACGGTATGTGGTCTGGCAAGTTCTATCTCTTTGTCAAGATTCCCCAGGTTGGTTTATGCTTTAGGATGGGGTTGTATCCCATGTGCATTGGAAGTCTGGGTAGCAAGAGCAACACTGAGATCTTTGATACGGAGTTGTCACTGTGCTTTAGCAATCCCCTAAACATATTTCTAGGAGACATAGTGTCACAGTAAACTCCCCATTTCTCTGGCCTTTATAGTCTTTACGCCCTCTTCTATGGTACCTGGGTCTTAGGTGTTGGGATTGTGTTGTAGATGTATTGGTTGGGACTGGGAAACACGTGATCTCTTTTTCTCTGCACTTGAGGTTTTCTGAGATGTTCTCCATTTGTTGCAAAGAAAAAAGAAGTTGATGAGGGTATAAAGATAAATGCTTAGAGTTTTGTTAGGGATTGGGCTGGTTTAGTGAAGTGACAGTTGTAGGTTCTCTTCCAAGATCTACTTCACTAGTCTTGGGTAGTTGGTAGGTTTCCAGGAGACATGGTTTCCCTCTTATTGAGAAGTTTTTTGTTTTTTTAAGATTTATTTATTATTTATACAGTATTCTGCCTGCATGTGTGCTTACATACCAGAAGAGGGCACCAGATCTCATTATGGATGGGTGTGAGCCACTATGTGGTTCCTGTGAATTGGACTAAGGACCTTTAGAATTGTCAGTGCTCTTAACCTCTGAGCCATCTCTCCAGCCCCATGTTGAGCAGTTCTTAAGTGCATTTAGAGAGCTATGTATACCACTCTTGTAGCAGCCCTTAGGGTCATCATGCCATGCTGATCATTGTTGTGGTTCATAGGTGTCATAGTGGCTGCCTAAACGACACCAGAACAACAATGGCACCACTAGACATGCTGACAAGGAAGGGGCCTCAACCATAGGCAAGGAACTATAGGCAACTGAGGAGTGTTGAAAAGAGAAGAGATAGTCTTCCCCAGGGAAGAGCTCCCAATTGGATACACTACCTCAGTGGGTAGCTCTGAAATCATAAACATACAGGTAACATTATACAGAGTGAACATATTGTGTTTATACATTAATGACTATACACTTGTCACTATGACCACTTAAAGAAAAAGAGACTATAAGTTAGAGAGCAAGCAAAGGGAGGATACATGGGAGGGATTGGAGGTAGGAAAGGGAAGGATGAAATAATGTAAATATATTACAATTTCAAAACAAAAACTATTATGAAATATAAAAATGAATCTTAAAAAAACCCTTATCTGCTAAGTAGTGTTGGGTGTGGTGGTGCATGTCTTTAATTCCAGCACTTTGGAGGCAGAGGCAGGCGGATCTCTAGGAGCTTGAGGCCAGTTAGATCTACCTGGTGAGACCATCTCAACAGCACAACAATTAAATCTGTTAAACTTCAGTACCACATTTGTGGATGTTCAGTCATCTACTGGAGTTTCAGAGTTCTTAGTTTCTGTAGCAGGGTATCTGATAGCTTTTCCACACTTGACTCTGTCACTTGAGAGATTTATATGTGACCATGGATATTTAAGCATCTAGAATCAATATGTAAATCAAACATTTACTTGGAATAAGTCAGAAAATTAATTCAGAATAAGTCTGTGATACGCATGTGATTTTGATATTTATTAATGATGATAACAAAATTGTACACTAATAACATGGCTATGCTTGTTTATTTTTATATATCATGTCCGCATATTTGATACTGCAATACTTAGAACATCTTCAGCGTTTTGTAGAATGGATCAATATTTTGATTTTATAATCAATATCAGGAATACCACTTGTATAAATATATAGGACAAAATGGCAGAAATCGTTAGGGTCATTGCAGAAATCATTGAGAGAGTTTTGTCCTAATCCCAAGCCAAAATAGCATTTTTATGAATTTGAAATCAGCAATATAAACATCACTTTTTAAAATTGAACTTTCTAACATAACATAATCCAGAGATATACTAATTTGATGTTTCCATGTCAAGAAATGGCAGTAGAAAAATATGTGAAAGTCTTTGTTTTCTGTAATTAAAAATTGTTTCTACAGAGCAGCTCCTGTCCTGTCCTTGAATCCGAGCCAAGGGTTTCAGGCGTGTGTATTAGTTTTGTATGGTGTGAGGGTGCGCTCAGTACAAAGTACACGTGCTACCAGATATATTTGTTATTAAACTGTTGCCTTTTCCAAACCTTTTACTGTTGCCATGGTGATCTCAGCTCACAGTTTAAGAACTTGTGCTCTGTATCGGTCAGCCTCTTGGCAGATAGGTTGTTGTAGAGGTTGAGTCCCCTGGCTCCAGGCAGAGTTCAGAGGCATGGGGTGTGACTGAGGTCAATTCCTAGGTCTCTGTGACAGATAACTTCACCCTGTATGATCACTGAGCCTCTCGTCCCTGAACTTACCCTCTGTTGAGGCCCAGCCAGCACTCTCCATGACTGCTGCTCACTCTGTCTCAGCAGGTTGACTTCAGCCTTGCTGGCAGTGTAGTTGTTACTTGCTCTCAGACCATCCAAGATAACTCAGTTTTAGATAGTGGGTTCTCTTGGGTGGCACAGGCCAAACATCCCTGGAGTCACAGCCAGTATGGCTACTCTGGTGACCCAGACCACAGAATTGGGGCTTGTGCGAACTGTGGGTCTGTCTTTTAGGTAGGACTGTCAGGATTTTTTTGTTCTTTTTGTTTTTTCCTGGCTTATTTTTGAGTACCACTTTCACACTCCCCACCCTCAACCACACTGCTACACACCTTGTTTCTTTTTGTTCAGTCATTTCCGTTTTCTCCGCTCTTTCGAACTGACTCTCTTTATGATTTTCCTGTGCCTGCCTCTTCATTGTAATAGTGTTTATTTTTATTATACTGGCTTTCTTCATTCACCGTGTCATACACAAATGGCTTTTAATCTGCAGTTTTACCCTGACGTTAAGTTGCTACTCTGAACTCTGTGAGTGAAGGTTAGGTGTTGTGTTTCATTATCGGATGCTGCTTGCTAACCCCACCGTTCTGAGTGTTTACATGAGAGGATGCTATGTTCTGTCAAATGCCTTTTTGCAAAAATTGAGGTTCCCTTTCCTACTAATGCATAACACTGGTTGGCTTATGTCTTCTAAGGTAGTGCATAACGTTGGTTAACTTTCTTAAATGACACCACTTACGATAGGTTTAGCTACTTTCTTAGTTTGGGTGAGTTCTGCTTTTGTCCTTCATGTCACTTTCAGAGAGGTTAAACTACCCAGTAATTTGTGGTTACAGTCTGTCCTGCTCCCCCTGGAGCCAGGTACCAAGGTCCTGTTCAGGAATGATTGTTGGTACTGTCGAGATTTCCGCTGTTCTGGAGAGTAGGCAGACCAAGTGTAAGTGATACCACAAAGTTTCTTTCTGTTTTTAAATAGTCGTTTTCCTTAAAAAAAAAGAAAAAAAAAAGACATTAAAAAATATATGCTAAATGTATGATATAGTGGGCTTTTGGTGAATTTTTATATATGTATGTCATTATACTTTACTTATATTTCCCCCATTAATTCTCTTGTCTCCTTGCTCCCCTTGATCCTTTCCTTCTCCCAAAATAGTCCCTCTTCTACTGTCCTGTCATATGAATATCATGATGTGTGTGTGTGTATGATAAAATCTAGGTTCTGCATGAGAGAGAATAGACTACGTGGTGTTTTCCTTTCCATTATTTCCCCTTCTTCTCTCTTTAGACCTCTTTTTCGCTCACTACTTACCCTTCTACATTCCAGTTTCATACAAATACACACAGAAGTATAAACCTGCAGTGTTTGACTCTGGCTTACTTGGCTCTTACATTACCTTGCTCTTGAGTCAGTGTTTAATGCTCTATCCTAAGGCTTTGCATGTTTTCTGGCATTCTAGCAAAGTTGATTCTGTAGGTTTTCTTTTTAAAAATGTTTTTGTGTGGATAGATTGCTTGGAGCTGCCTACTTACTCTAGGATTTTGCTGGTGTTACTTTGTTCATTTCTCATGAGTTTATAAAAGTTGCTTCTGTTTTGTTTTTTCATTTTTCTTTGGACATTGTTTATTGTACTTACCCACTCTAACATTCTTGTAGAACTTTTCCTATTTACTTTTTGAGTCTTCCTATTTAACTGGAAGCCCCTCCACCACTGCGCAGTTATGCTATCTCCTGTCATTAGTAATTTTCCTAAGGGTTCTTAGTTTGTTTTCAAGTCACAGAGCACCCTCTTCTGTTGTTTTTGTGTAATGTTTTAAAAATACATGATAAGCTTATTTTTCCTTCTTCATTTTTTTAATGGATCTATTCTTTTGTTGTTTCTCTTGTCACTTTTGGTTTCATTTCTAGCAACTTTCCATCACCGAGGAGCTGTATCTTAGAAGGCAGCTTTGGTTGGTTGGTTAGTTGGTTGGTTGGCTGGTTTCAAGAATTTCCATAAGATAGCTTGTTTACCTGAGTGGTAGGGCCTAGTTTCTCACTGAGACAGGTTCTGTGGTTAACTGGAAACCAAGTTTATTTGGTTATTGGTCTCACTGTTCTCCAGATTGTCTCTGGAACACCTAGTAGCTATTTTGTGATTTTTAACTCTGGTAGAGACAGGTTTCTCTGTGTAGCCTTGGCTGTCCTGGACTCACTTTGTAGACCAGGCTGGCTTCTGCCTCCTGAGTGCTGGGATTAAAGGCCTGTGCCACCAAGCCTGGCTTACCTACTCTTACTATAAGTGTTGTCTGTGGGGTTTGGATTTTTGTCTTAGTGTTTGATTTTAGATGATAATTGAGGTGGATTAAAAATGTGTTTTTTGCAATATCTGCAGTCTACACAGAATTCATTCTGTAGTCAACATTTAGAAATCGCCATGTGGTTCCGGGGCTGTCGCTCTTGGTAGAGTGCTTGTCAAGCTTGAGCCCCAGCACCATATAAGTGCTTAGGAGTAGTGAGTGGTGCATGTAAAAGTCAAAAGTTCAGGCTCATCCTCTGCTGGTATCAAGTTTGAGGCCAGCCCAGGGTAAATGAGAGCTTGTCTTGAGGAATAAACAAACAAATCTCTTCTATATGGAGTTACGATTTGTGCTCATCTGTGATAAATGCAATATGTCTCTCTCTCTCTCTCTCTCTCTCTCTCTCTCTCTCTCTCGCTTGTGTTTTGTTTGGAAGCTCTAGCTCTTTTTGGTGTTTAGATATTTGCTAAGCCTTTCTATATTGAAAAGGGAAGCAGTGTCCCATTAGTAGGGATGGAAGTATTTTCAGCTTCTAAATATTCCACATTGAAAGTAGTGAACAATGTATGTACTTACAAGATCAATTAATCTATAATAGGCACTTTGTGAAGTCAGATAATGTTGTATGGATAGTGCTGTGACTGCGTTGGTCAACAAGAGGTTCAGCAAAGTCATTGTTGGTACAGAAAATCTTTCAGTTAGGTAGGAATCATCATCAATCCATGATTTAGGGAGCTTAAAACTCACTTGGGAAAGCAAGAATTAATTGCAGAATTAAAAACTGAAAACAATGAAAGAAAGTACTGTGTTTAACTCTTGTCTTCAAGCCACAGAGGATGTTTTATAAGTTTAGAGGACTCTATATACCTGCTCAGCATCAAGGTGAATGCCTTGTGACAAGTGTAGACAACAGACTGCTAAGATGGTCTTTAGGGTGCTTAGAAAAAAGGATAAATGATCTGCTCTAATTAGAACTTTCAAGTGTGATCAACTTATTTTTAAGTGGAAAAAGCATAAAGAGGAATATATCTGGTTTGACAGGACAAACTGATATGCCTGCTTTCTGTGAAAGCATTTGGGAACTGTAAGCACAGTCTCCCTCAGTGCCTTGTAAACCACTTGGCATGTTTAGTTAACTTAATCCAAGAGGAAATACCTAATAATATCACTTTATAGGTGGTACAAAAACCATTGCTTTTAATTCCATTTCTCCCTTCCCTTTTGCTGTGATAAAAATGCACTTGAAGCCGGGTGTGGTGGCGCACACCTTTAATCCCAGCACTTGGGAGGCACAGACAGGTGGATCACTGTGAGTTCAAGGCCAGCCTGGTCTACAAAGCAAGTCCAGGACAGCCAAGACTACACAGAGAAACCCTGTCTTGGAAAAAAAAAAAAGCACTTGACACAACAAGGGGGAAAAGGTTTATTTTAGCTCACAGTTCCAGGTTACAGTAATCTGTCATAATGGTTAAAGTCAAGGCCTCAGGAATTCCAAGCACCTGGTTATATATGTTACATTGGTCTGTAGAAGAGGTCAGTGCATGCTAGTGCTCAGCTAAATTTCCTCTCTTATATAGCAGTGGTCCCAATTAAGATGGATCTTATATCAAGTAGCATAATTAAGACAATCCTTCATAGGCATACCCACATACCATTGTAACCTAGAGATCCCTGTCCAACCCACATTGAAATTCCCGTCCCAGGGGATTCCAGATCCTACCAAGTTACAGTTAAAACCAACCATGACAACTGCCAAAGGGAGGTATTTCTTCTAGGAAATTCAGTCTGTGTAAAAGTACAGACTCAAAGCTATGAGGAAATGTTAGTGTGTCAAGGAAAGACCCTGGAATAGCTGAATTTAGAGAGGGAACAGAATTATACAAGGCTACCTCTCTAGGCTACAGTAGAAAGGTCTTTATGTTTTATTCTAAGGTGTTTGGAAGCCATTAGATTAAAAAAAAAAAAGGAAAAAAATGAGCAATCAATATAAATGATATGTTTGAGCTAAATGGAGGCCAAAGATAGTATGGTGTGTTTTGAAAAGTAATATAGTAAATAACGACAGAAGGAAAAGAGCATGCATTAATACTGATTTATTGTTTTTTAATTGAAAAGTTGTTATATTTTTAATTATATATAGAAGGCAGATGAGATGTTGATCTATAATATATGAATATATGCTTTTCTTTGCTTTTCAACAAAGTGTTAATGAATAGTACTGAACTTTATTCCATGTCCTTTTTTCTTTTACTTTTCATATAGACAAAAACAAACAAATAAAACAACAGTAATAATAACCCCCCCCCCCCAAACAGGGCTAGAGTGATGGTTGAGTGCTTCAGAGCACGTGCTCCTTTTGCAAAGGACTCAGCAATGATTCTCAGCACCCATATGATAGCTCACAGATTTCCCTGGCTCCAGGGACTGGGCACCCTCTCAGATCTCTGTGGAAACCAGGCAGGCACATAGTATACTTTCTGTAGGCTCATCAAATGAAGGTGGTATATATGCATCAATACTTCATTCTTTTGTATTGTCAATAATAACCTGGTGTGTGGATATGTTGCATTTGTTTATGTATTCAGTTAATAGACATTTCAGTTTCTGTTTTTGATTTTTATAAACAATGTTATTATGAATGTTTGTGTACAAATTTTGTAAAGACTTCTGCATTCTATTATTTTGGATAAATTCTAAGGAGCTTTGGAATTGTTGGGTTGTACTCTAACTTCATCTTTAACACTTTGAGGACATAACACAAAGTGCTTTATAAGATGGTTCTACCATATGTTGAGTTATATTTTAAGCTATCCAGTTCTAAGTTTTTATTTTCATGTTTATTGAACATTAACTGAAATGAGTAGTTTTAGTTGATAGGGGAGACTTGAAGTAGTTTGCAAAATTGGCAGTACTTTTTTAAAAGTAAGTTTGAAATTATTACTATTAATCTTTTGCTTTTTATTTCCTTTTCAGTTTTATCTCCAAGACACTAAAAGTAGTAATGGTACCTTTATAAATAGCCAGAGATTGAGTCGAGGCTCGGAAGAAAGTCCACCATGTGAAATTCTTTCTGGTGACATTATCCAATTTGGGGTAGATGTCACAGAGAATACACGGAAAGGTATGAGTATGGATCAGTTTTTACTGTCACTTATCTTTATAAGTTTTAAAATTCTTTATTAGTGTTATAAAACATTACATTCTTGTAAAAGTTATTTAATTATGGATATATGAAGCAAAGATTTAAGTTAACCACTTCCCTTTTGCTTTTCTGAAATTATAAATTATAAGATGTTAATTAGTAATAAATATTCTTCATCATGTTATAAAAACATAGGGAACTATTGTGTCAGGAAGCACTTGGCTGCAGTGTTATCACATCCAGCTAAGATGAACTCAAAGCATGGGATGGTGTTTATTATTAATAGCAAGACTTACTGAAACTTAATGAGCAGTCTGGACACAGTTTATTTAGTTGATTTAATGATATAATGGAACTCAGTTATAAAAGCAGAAGAGAATTAGCTGGAGGGTACAGGATGGATAATGGGCAAATATGCTCTAAATGCAGCAGTTGATATACTTGTGTTCATACACATGTATAAGTATAAAAACGATGCAGTGAAGCCAAGTGTGGTGGCACATGCCTTTAATCCCAGCACTCGGGAGGCAGAAGCAGGCAGATCGCTGTGAGTTCAAGGTCAGCCTGATCTACAAAGGGAGTCCAGGGCAGCCAAGGCTACACAGAGAAACCCTGTCACAAAAAACAAAAAACAAAACAAAAGATACAGTGAAACTCATTATTTTGTATCGCAACCAAAAAATTATAAAAATAATGTAATGTCTTGTTTTATCTTAAAATTAATAATTGTGGCTTTAAGGTCTTTACTGCCCTTTTTATTACCTTTAACATGCTGTTAAACTTTTAACATGCTTTTGCTTATCTCATGGTCAGAGGGTGATAACTGTTAACCTAGGTACATTTTTCTCATACCGTAGATAAAGATGACATGGGGGTAAAATGCCCTCATGTGTCTCTTTTTTGTGTGGAAAAGTCAATTGTACAGAAAGTGCTCCATACTTTATTTTTCTTTGTATCACTGGCCCCACGAATAGATCATATACATCATTATCTACAGTACCAAAGAAACCCAATAAATGAGAAAAGAGAACAAGGGTTGATATAGATCAGTTATGACTTCTCTTTTTGGCTTGTTATCCCCAGGGAAAGTTTTGCCAGCAAGAAAAAGAGGAAAAGCCACGGGGCAGGCAGTAGTACTGACTGCAAATATAAGGTGTACTGTGCTACAGTCCCTGAAACTGATACTTCTCTAGCTAAATAACTGATTGTTCTTTAAAATTATTTATTTTACAATTTTGAAGCTTCTTGGCTCTAACTAGTTCATCATCTAGTCTCTGATTGTAAGCTCATATGGCTGACTCATAAAATTAAACCACTTCTGGTAGAAACCAAAAGAGGGCAGTTGTATTTTATTAGTTTAATTCAGACAACAGAACAATGGCTTGGCAAGTCTCTCTTGTTTTCTGAGCATAGTTTGACCTATTGATGCCCTAACTCATCAGATTCTGATATTTTACAGTATAGTGCACTTGACAGTAGTACTGACTCTGATTTGTGTGCAGGTCTCTGTATACACTTATATTGCCCTTGTAATGGTAGTCTTATTTTTGTTGGATTATTTTTCCTCATTTTAAGTTGTGTTTTGGTATTTGACTTTGGGCAAAGCCAACCTAAATTTACAGTTGAAGTAAAGGTTGAATCTTACTGTAAAGTGCTGATGACTCCTTAGGATGTGATGACAGTGAGAAAGGCAGCACTTGGCTGTTGTCATAGTAAACTTAGGCCCAAGTAAATGGAACCCCCACATGTAAGTAACACACAAATACTTTGAGTACGTTGTTTTTCCTTCAAGAAATTCCTACTTATTGATATAGGGTTCTCAAATAGAATTTATTAGGCATTAATTGTTAAAAACTTTGTGATGACTAATCTACAGTTCTCAAGAGAAGACAGAATGTTAGAATATTAACTTAATTTTTGAATAAAAGCACTGTTGATTCACTTATCTTTCTCTGCATTTCTAATTCTTAAATCCTAAGAATTAGAAGCCGTATAAAGTAAAAAAACTTAAAGATAGAAAGTTCTTAACAATTATTTTATCTTAAATGGTAAAATTCAGTTAACGGAAATTATTTGTTAAAATACTAATACCTGATTCAGATCTTGATTTTTAAAACGTTTCTTGGGTTTGTAAGGATTCCATTGTTGTTCTTACTGCTGCTGCCAGTCTTCTTGAGATCTTTTTTAACTGCTAAGCATAGAATGGCACTGGCTTTCCTACTCCACACAGGGTTAGAGGCAGAGCCAGATGTAATATGCCCAATGTTTCTCCGCCCCATTTCAGGGCTTTAAACCAGAAAGTTTTAAACCAATCAACTGAACATGGTTCCCTTAAGTGGCATATGTGTGAAGAGGCAAAAAGAGGCTGAGTGCATACCACAAAGTATATAGATCTCAAAGCCAAAATAAATGGTGTGTGTAGATAAGAGGAAAGAAACTCCAGTGACAGCTCACAGTGTTCTATTCATCATAGTCTATATCCATGGAGTAATTGTAAATAGTTCTTCCACATGTGCTTTGTTGCCTCCATTTGGATACATCTGTTTTTCATATTTATCATTGATGAAATTTGTATGTGGTTTAGAATATGTGTGTATACTTAATGTGGCAATGTCCTGATGCTTCCTTTCTTTTCTGCACAAACTATTTAAATTGTATGCTTTACTATTTAGACCTTGAGTATGAAATATAGAAATCATTTTTGTGATGATTTTGAGAGCAAAATATGTTTAACAATATTTCATAGACTTATTTAGAACACTATTATTCGAAACATTTCCTTCTTAATATCAGATTTTCTATAAGTATTTTTGCAAGAGAGCAAGGGGGTGAGGCTGATGGCCAGATAAACTTGGAAAATGTATTTTCACGCTGTACAGATATCTTTAAAGTTTTTGTTTCTGCCCTGAGAATTGAATCTAGGGCCTTGCATATATGCAGGGCAGTTCTACCACTGAGCAATATTCTCAGCTTTTTCTTTTATCTCCTCATCCCCAGAGAAAGCCCAGTGGAACTCAATCTGAGTAGACCAGGCTGGCATCAAACTCAGAGATCTGCCTGTCTCTACCTTCCAAATGCTGAGATTAAAGACATGTGCCACTACCACTTGGTTCCCATTCCCCTTTTTGTTAACACTTCTTAGCACAGTATTTGGGGAAATTCTGCTGTACCAAATTGATAAATACAAATATTAAAACATGCTGATTATATTTAAATTCTTGCCTGTTCCTCATCCTAAAGATTATTAAGGTTTCTATGCTTCTGTGTGTCTACTTGACATGAAGTCTTATTGAAGACAGGATTGGCTGCACTTAGTCAGACATGGACTTTTTTTCTGGCTAGTCAGTATTAGCCCTTGCTTCACTTGATTTATATATTAGTCCATTTGCTGAACTTTAGAGTAGTCTAGCTAATTGGTAGGATTCCTGATGTGATGTAGCACACGTTGTCTCTGGGACTGCAGTTGATTCTATAGCTCATTCACCTATTTTTGTTGTTGTTGTAGATATTTCATACATATATATGAAATTTTGGTTACATTCTGCCATTATCTTCTTTTGTCACTTCCCCTTGGTAATGCCTTTCCCCTTTCAAAACAGCTGTTCTTCTACTCCCCCCTCCCCGCCCCAAGATAGAGTTTCTCTGTGTAATAGCTCTGTCTGTCCTAGACTGACTTTATAGATCAGGCTAGCCTCAAACTCAACAGCGATCCGCCTGCTGGAGTCCCCAAGTGCTGGAATTACAGGCGTGCGCTGCTGCGCCCAGCCTCCTTTTACCACTCTTGTGTCTTTTTTCTTTCTCCTTCCTTCCTTCCTTCCTTCTTCCCTCCCTCCCTCCCTCCCTCCCTCCCTTCCTCCCTCCCTTCTTCTTCTTTTTTTTTTTTTTTGAGAATTTATGCATTCAGTTAGTGGTACTTACAGGAGTTGAAGTCATACATTTTATAATACCACCTGCCTTCACTAATAGATTAGCTATTTGGGCTGAAATGCCAGGGGCCATGAAGAACTAGGTGCTCATTGTGTAATAGCATCCCAAGTCACAGGGGCAGCCTCTAAGCGCTGGGGATCTGTGACTGTTAGAAAGGGGGGGCATCTTGCAACAGTTAGGATGTGAGGGTCAAAAGATGAGATGAGGTTTTGATGGAGGGGGGCCACAGATTATTGGCAGCACTGAGTAATCTAAGGACTAAGTGAAGTGGTTTTGAGGGAAAGGAAAGTTGGAGGATAAGATGTAAGATAAGAGATTTTGAAATAAAGATCTGAGGATGGAGGGTGGTCCTAAGAAAGAGAGAGGTTTGGGCAAAAATCTGAAGGCCTGGAGATAGAGATATGTCATAGAAAGAATGAAGCAGGGCAGGAGGGAAAACTAAGATAATATGAAGGAAAGGAGCCTCTCACTCTGGAGTTTGGTGAAAGGACTTTCCCAGCTGAGAAGAGTTCCAGCCTAGGGGGCTGGAGAGGTGGTTAAGTGGTTAAGAGCACCTACTGTTTGTCTTATGGCTTCTATTGTGATAAAACCCTTGGCAAGGAAGGGTTCATTCGAGCTGACAACCTGTTCATACAGGGAAACCAGGCCAGGAACCCTAGACTGGGGCAGAAACTGATGCAGAGGCAATGGCAGAGTGCTACTTACTGGGGGAAAATATAGCATTTGGTTATGTTAGCAAGGAGATAAGGAACATCACAGATTGGATGTGTAAAAATGGGGTCATAAACAATAAGATATTTGGAGATTGCATGTGACCTGCCTGTGGTAGCAGCTTAGAGGATGTGGCCACAAAGGAAGAAGCCAAATGATTCATGACAATGATGGCTATTCCAGGCAGAACTGAGAAGACTGAGATTGTTCTTTGTCTGTGTTAGCACTTTTTGTATATAACCAGTTACTGAAAACAAATATTGACTAAACTATGCTAAATTCCTTAAATTTAACATACATTTTTAGATGATAGTCACATTACTTTCTCTTTTCATCTTTATACTGTGTTTGTAATTGTTCAACATATAATATATCCATAGTGCAATAGTTATTGTTAAAATAGTTATATATAGATTTATATAATATATCAATGCCAATTTCCTTGTAAGATGCAGTGAGTTGTGGCAGATGTACACAGCCACTGTAAGCAGTAAAGTAATTGTACAGTGTACTTTTGTCTGCCCATATTAGCTTTAAGTCCATAAACTAACAAATTTGTTGAACCATCAATGATGCAGTATTTTAAGAACAGAGAAAGCATAAGTAGCCATTTTTAACCTGGAAGGCATGTTTTTTTTATAAAAGACACAGTGATCCATGTGCTATATGTGGGACTCTTGTCTCTTGAAACCCTGAGTAGGAAAGAGTGAGAAGCAATAATGTGAGTTGTATGCAGGGAGACTGCTGTGACTGTATCAGAAGGTTTTGGGGGTGGAGGGAAAACAGCCATGTAAAAGCAGCCACACGAGTCTTCTGTGTGCGCCAGAGCCACAGTACACAGAAGAGTCGGGGAGGCACCGCACTGTCAGCAGGCTTGGTTTTCTTGTCTGTAACACGGGGGAATGATTAGCATGTTTTAAACTGTAAATCAAGGACTTTAATGTCTTATGAGACGTATGGGAGACAGGAGAATTAAGACTAAGGACTACTTCTAAAAGGGGAGTGGACTAGGTGTGCTGTCAACAAACTGGGCCTAAATAGTTTCATCCCTTTCTACTCTCATTATTTCTGCACACTGGGCAGTTGACTTTTCATTATCTGTTATGGAATTGGAAGTTTTTCTAAGGCAGTAGATATTGTCATTAAACTACTAGATTTATTTACTTTCCTAGAAACTATAACTTTTAAGAATGAAATACAAGCTTAGATATGAGACCCACCAAGCTTCATATTTTTAAACAATTATTTTATTTGTTTTAACCAGTTACCCATGGGTGTATTGTTTCCACAATAAAACTTTTTCTACCAGATGGTATGGAAGCCCGGCTCCGCTCAGAGTGAGTATAATTTAGTGCTGTGAAGGTTTGGATTAATTATCTTGGGTGGTAATATTCAGAGTGATGATATACTGTTAATATTACAAGATTACTTTAACATATTAGAAAACTGATATAGTACTTATTGCCATATTATATACTTCAGTTTCAGTTACCTTATATATTACTTGAAAATCTAGTAAATAATGATGTATCGAGGGTAAAGGTTGTTTTGTTTCCAAATTTAATTTTATAATGTATATTTAAATAGATACCTAGTTGCCTTTTGCAATATTGAGATTTGTTAGCTACTGGTCAATGGTAACTGTGTTCCTTTTGACATATATTTAATACAGAGCTCTTTAGACTGATTTCCTATGGAGTTAATGTAGGTGTTAGTATTTTCCAGAATTGTGATATCAATATAGTCAGTCACTTTTTAATGGTGATTTTAAAGAAATCCCCCTAAAGCTGTATTTTATGTTTTATATGAAGCAATATCAAGTTTTATTACGAAGTCTAGAGTTTAAAATGTGAACATAAGAACATCCTGTGCTTTTTATAGAGTATCATTGTGAAGTGTGGAAGTTTAAATATTAATGCTTTTTTTAATTTGGAAGATTGTGACTCTGCTAGATGCTTGTCTCCTTGCTTCAAAGGAGCTTCCTGTTGTTCCTCCTAGTGTGTAGCATTCTACTAGTGGCAGACATGGTGTTGATTGTGCCAGAGTACCAAAAGCTTAAGGAAAGGCTGAATAGTGAACAGGGAAGAGAGAAAGATAAAGCGGAAAGAGTCCTTCCACCCCTTACTGTGTAGTCTCTCCTGTCTGTCATTATTAGACTTATATATTTTAAGGTAGGTGTGGTGGCACACACCTGTAATCCCAGCACTCGCAGAGGCAGAGGCAGAGGCAGAGGCAGAGGCAGAGGCAGAGGCAGAGGCAGAGGCAGAGGCAGAGGCAGAGGCAGAGGCAGAGGCAGAG
>OU015746.1:101600091-101614633 GCA_907169655.1 Acomys percivali | reverse complement strand
CAGAGGCAGAGGCAGAGGCAGAGGCAGAGGCAGAGGCAGAGGCAGAGAAATCTCTGTGAGTTCGAGGCCAGCCTGGTCTACAAAGTGAGTTCAGAACAGCCGAGGCTACACAGAGAAACCCTGTCTCAAAAAACAAACAAACAAACAAACAAACCTCCAAATCAAACGAGAAAAGAGTTAATATGTTTTATGCTTTTCTTTGGGCAATCATTTTTTTTCCCTCTGTAGTTTTATGGCTAGATGATGCAAAGCTGAGACTTGTGAAACATTTTATATTTAAAATATCATTTATTTTAATCACAGTTTAAAAAAATGTAATTAAATGGCAGTAAAGTTCAAGAACTTTAACTTAGCAAAGCCTTTATGTGTGAAGAATTAACTTTTTGCCAGGTAGTAGTGGCATATGCCTTTAATCCCAGCCCTCAGGAGACAAAGGCAGGTGGATCTCTGTGAGTTCAAGGCCAGTCTGATCTGCAGAGTGAATTCCAAGACAAGCCAGGGCTACACAGAGAAACCTTGTCATGAAAAACAAAACTACCACCACCAAAATTAAGCTTTCAGTTATAGAATAACTAACCAATCCACCAGTGACATACAGCCTTTTAAAGACTAATGTTTGCAGTTGATATGAAATGTAGTTGATAGGAGGTCATTTTTGATAGAGCTAAAAGCTTTGAGCAGTTATGTATGTGTTGTGTTCTTAGATTCCATCTAATAGAGCGTGTGTGTGTGTGTGTGTGTGTGTGTGTGTGTGTGTGCGCGCGCGTGTGCGCGTGTGCGTGCGCGTGCGTGTGTGTGTGTGTGTGTGTACGTGTACGTGTGTACGTGTGTGCCATGGCATGTGTGAAGTCGGGTAACCTTGGTGTTGGTGCTTACCTTCCATCTTCTTTGAGGCAGGGTTTTGGGTTGTCATCATCCTTTAATAGTTAAAAAATCTTTTCAGCCCCCACCCCTTTTAGTGACTATCTATGTGAATTTTTGTAAGCATGTGTATATTGCCTTCAGTGTTAATCCTCAGGAGCTGCGCACCTTGTTTGTTGAGACAGGATCTCATTGGAGTAGGGCTTGCTGATGTTGTCCAGTGAGCCCCAGGGCCTACACTTCCCACGTGCTGAGGTTCCAGGCATGCTGTAGCACCTGACCTTTTTTTTTTTTTTTTTTTTTAACATTTATTTATTGTATTTATTGTATATGATATGCCTTATCTGCAGAAGAGGGTATCAGATAACATTATAGATGGTTGTGAGCCACTATGTGGTTGCTGGGAATTGAACTCAGGACCTCTGGAAGAGCAGGCGGTGCTCTTAACCACCGAGCCATGTCTCCACCTGACCTTTTACAAGGGTTCTGGGGATGCTTGCACAGCAGGGACTTTACCTGCTAAAGAATCTTCCTAGCCCCTGTTTAAAGGGCACTTAAAGATTACCTCATTTAACATTTTGTTTCCAGTTTAGAAAAAAAATTTTGAACAAACCATTTTCTGAAGCTGGATGAAAATCTGAGTAGACTTTAGGGTAGGCAGTTTAGCGAAAGCCTGACTTCACCTTTGCTGTGACCTTGTAGGCCTTACTTTTCTCATAAAGATAAATCATATGACTCACTGAGCAGGAACTTTATGAGCCTTAAATGTAGTTGTATATTTAAAGACTTAACATAGTATCTAGCATATAATAAATCCACCATAGACATTAAGTGCTGCTATTATAATCTAATTGTAATTGAGAGTTTAAATGGTAGAATACATCAGGAATGCCAGGCCCACTGTGTAAATAGGGTATGCTGCTTTTAAGATCTTCAGTAGGTAGGTCTGATTATTTCTTAGGTTTTGTTATATTTTATAATTTTCTAACAACAAGAAATAGAAATTGCTTATAACGTTACAACCCTAACATTAAATAAGTTTTCACTTTCTAACACTCCCTTGTTATATGTTTTATATATAAAAGTTTTCCAGAAATTCAAGGTACACCTATATCCAATACAGTTTCTGTAAAACCAAATGTATTTGCAGAATGTTGTTTTTTTAGCCTCTCCCCACCCATTTTTGTTTTGTTAGTTAGATTTCATGAGGTCAGAGAGTTTCTTCTTGTGTAACTAAGAAACCACATTTTCTTTATTTGTTTCCATTTAAGTTTTTTGAGTTAATGTGTACACATGCGCGCGCACACACACACTGACAGAAAAGAGGATATATACAAAAATGGTTATCTCTGGGTGCTCAGATTGAATAATTTTAGTTTATTTTTTATACTTAACACATTTTCCATATTTAACATATATTGCCTATACAGCCAAGGAAAATTAACTTATGTTTAAAACATCCATTTTAGTTTTATAGGGTGAAGAAGAATACCTGTAATTACAACTATTTAAAAGCGTTCACTAGGCAGCAAGTTTCTTAATGCCTTCTGATAGGCTCCGTGGATGCAGGGGTAAATTGATCATAATTCCTGAGACACATGTTATCAAATAAACACAGTTAAGATGTATGCATGTTAATTCTCCTTCTATAGGAGAAATAGGAGATCATATTCAGGGGGAGGAGGTCCCCTTCAGTCATATTCATAGGGAAGGGGACTGGGATGAAAGCGGGAGGGAGGGAGGAATGGAAAGATGCACAGGATAGGATAGCAATTGAGATGTAATATGAATGATTTTATTTTTCAATTAAAAAAAAAGATGTATGCATGCTCAGAGACGTCTCTGTATAATTCCCTAGTGTGCAGGAAATGGGTTCTGGTACTTAACCTTCCATTGGCTATGCCATACCAAGTCAGTTCTTTAGCCATTTACGTATGCTTTACTAGTTGGGTGTGGGAACTTCCCCAGTCAGCCTTCAAGAGGTCACATTGTCACTGGATTGGTTTCTGAGATGTAATGTGTAGGGGGTGTAGGTGGCATGTGCTCTACATCCCTCTCTGTGCATTCAAGACACATACAGTATCTTATAGGGCTTTGCAAGATCAAAGTAGAAGGTAGTCATTGGCTGCTTACTATTCCAAGCCATTGTTTTAAGATAGTTGTTTATATCAACACATTTAATACTTAAAAGAACTCTGTAGGGCCACTATACAAGTCCTTTGTTGCTTAGTTACTTTTCGTTTTAGCTGGTAAGTACAGCCAGTTTGGTCTAGTTGGTATACTTTCTGAGCCTCCATGCTTAATTGCTGCTGCTTCTCTGTTAAAAGTTCTTTATCAGGCCCAAAAGGGAATTAGTGTCAGTGCCCTCTACTGCTGTGCTTGCTCTCCTGAGTTCAGTTTCATACCCACATGAAAACTTTCCTTTAGTCCTAAGGTGTCTAGGTGAGGAACAGTTGTCACGGTCCTTACAGCTAAAGTTGTTCTTCATTAGAGCAACTTTTTAGATTATAACCTTTCTTTCTGACTGAACTTTACATATTAAAGATTTCTACGTAGGAGTATTTAATTTTTTTGATAATTTATATGTTACACATTAAAAATGCATGATGTAAAAGGTATCAACTTCAGTGTGTTGAAACGCTAAAATACAGCACTCAGTAAGTAGTGGGTTCTCAAAAGACACATAATATATTTTGAAGTTGAAATCTGTTTTAAGAGAAATAATGGGTAAGTAGTTATATATGTATTAGTTTATTTTCCTAAGACTGTCATATAGTTATGAAGTCTTTTAATCATATGAGAGCAGATGCATGACTTTTATGACTGACTAAAAACTCTGGTGCTCTAGTACCATTTTCTCTGTTTTCAGGAAGTTAGATAAAATTCTAAATTTTACTTTTCAGTGTCATCCATGCTCCATTGCCGAGTCCTGTTGACAAAGTAAGTTGTGAATGACTGTTTTCCAAACTTTGAAATATTACTTCATTGAAGTGTTTATATTGTAATTAAGTAAATATAGCTGTGTAGTTAATATAACCTTCACTGCCTGGAAAATTTGGACTGAATCTTTTTTTCAGAAAAAGTTTTTGTAGCCCAAGTAAACCACCGACTGAGTAGACTAAATGTATCTGGTTTTGTGCCTAGGCAGAGGTAAGTAGTATTAACTATTACTTTTTATTCTAAAGTTCTGTCTAGGAATTTCCCAAAGCTTTTTATCCAGGAAGTTGTAAGTATTTACCCAAATAGCAAAGCTGCTCTGAAACAAGACCTTACAGAAATTGTTCTTTTAATGCTATTGACCATTGGTTTTGGCACCACTGATTAGATGTAGTAATTGCTAGAATTTTGTTTAGGATTAATGGTGCATTCAAACTATTGGTGCCATTGCTAAATAAGAGAGTGTGATCAAAGAGCAAAACCATACATCTCTTTTACTATTTGGCATTACATTTACATTTGACATTGTCCTTCAGTGTAATGACATGATTCTGTAGTTAGTAGTCCCGAGAAACCTTTACTGAGGCTAATTCTGGTACATTTGGGTTCTAAGCAGTTAGGCTGATTTGTAGTTTCTGGATATTATTATTTTTTGTCTTCTTGTTAATATTTACATACAATAATAAAGTTTTTTCATTGTCTCTGGGTATTGGACAAAATGTTAGAATCTCTTTTATTTTAACTTGATTTTTAGTAAAGAGCATGAGATTTCATGTTATACTCTAACCTGATGCATGCTTCCATTTAATATTTTGAGGATTGTTATTTCTAGATGAATTGTGACATGATGACCCATTAATGAAGTAATTAGTGATGAATTATAAAGGAAAAACATGACTGTTGGTTAAGAGTTTTTATTTCTAAGTTATGAAAAGGCTCAGTACCTTAGTGTTGTAAGTTTGTGATTTGACTTATAATGTTTCACAAGGGCTTGCTTCATCATCTTGCTTATAAATCTGATGTGGTCAGTGTAATACCATCTATACATTCTGGCCACACAGCAGAAATCCTTTGAGAACTAATCTATACAGCAATTTGGGAACTAAGAGACGAGGCTGGTTAAGAAATTTTATCTACATATTAGGAAAATAGATGTTTCATAGAATTGGCTTGTGTTTAATTCTTAGGGCATTTTCATTTTGTGTGCATGCGCACTCTGCAAGTGGAGATAAGAGAGCAACTTGCAGGAGTTGGTTCCCTCCTTTCACCACGTGGATATTGGGGATTATTCTAGTTAGAGTTAGTGTTGCTGTGATAAAACCTCAAGACCAAAAGCAACTTGGGGAGGGAGGGTTTGTTTATTTGGCTAACACTTTCACATCACTATTAATCATCAAAGGAGATCAGGACAGGAACTCAAACAGGGTAGGAACCTGCAGTAGGAGCAGATACAGAGGGATGCTGCTCACTACCCATGGCGTGCCCAGCCCTCTTACTTATACAATCCAGGACCACCAGCCCAGGGATGGCACCACCCACAATGGGCTGGGCTCTCCCCTATCAATCATTAATTAAGAAAGTGCTCTATAGGCCTGTGTATAACCTGATCTTACGGAGGCATTTTCTTAATTGAGATTCTCTTCTCTCATATGACTTACCTTATGGCATGTAGACATAAAACCATCTAGCACAGGGATCAAACTGAAGTTAGCAGGCGTGATAGCAAGCCCTTTACTTGCTGAGCAATCCTGTTGGCTCTTAATGGCCTTTTACATATATTGTTTTCTGTGATTATTGACCTTGTGTTGTTTTATTTCTAGGTTGCTGCTAACACTCCAAGTATGTACTCTCAGGAACTATTCCAACTTTCTCAGTATCTACAGGTATTCTTGAGAATTCTTATTTCATTCTGCTAGTTTGAAAATACAGAATAAAAAATACTGGCTGGAAACATGTACACAGGAATTATCTTTTTAAGGAAGAATGAAGGATTAAAAATAGATCTTGTGGAAAAAAGGGAGTCAGGGTTGTTTGATCTGTGCAAGAGAATTTTTTTCTTCCAGTATAAGGAGATTCCAAAATTCTTTTTTCACAGATGATTTTTAAATAAAATTAAACTTGTCCAAGTTTTGGCTATGTGATATAGTACATAATTGTACAGCTTCACTATAGCACTTTATCTCTTCTGATTCATTTTGTCTAGCTAACAGTCTTTACTGTTATGTAAAAAATGTAGCTGTCTCATTTTTGTTTTTCCACGTGGAGCAGCTAAGGGGCAGGGAGATTTAAGAATTTACATAATATCACACATGCAATGTGCTTTGCCCCTAGTCTGAGTTTGGAGTCCCGTTTGAACTGTCTCAGGATCCTAGCACAGAGTGGCCACTTGGGATGGCCTGCTGTGCACTCAATTCTTTATTTAAAGAGGCATTCAACCCTAAAAGTAGAGAAGTGTTCTTTTGTCTTCACTTATTTGGGCAGGGTTATGGCATTGGGGGTAGGGATTACAATGAGGCTCAGCTAAAGAAAACCTTAGCTTAGTAGTTTAGGGATTGAAGTTTTGATCTTGATCTTGATTTTTCTGCTCTAATGTAAATTGTGAACCCTCTGAATAAAAGTTGAGATATATGCATTTTATACTGTAGATCTAAAAGATCATTTCCAGAAGTACTATATTTTTGGGAGTTTGGTTTAGAATTAAGAAACTAATGGAATGGAATTTTTAAAACGATGTAATGACACCATCTAGTGGAGGTAGATTCTAAAACTATGGTTGGCTGGTAGCTTTGTTTATCATTAAAACATTTTGTATCTGTTACTTCCTGGATATTAGGAATGTTTCCAGTGCTTAAAAATAAAAACAAGTAGCATTTTAATGTGGATTCTCAGGTGATGGTGTTTATATTAGATTCCCCAGTCTGCATTAAAACAAAGTACTTTTAAGTCTACATTAGGCCAGATTTCCCCTAGTCATTGTTTATCAAGGATGTGGAGAGCAATAAATTGATGTTTTAAATCTTAAGTGCTATATTTAAAGCAATGGTGGCTCAAAGATAGAATGCTAGTGAGTGTCCTTTGGGTACTGGCAGGAATGACAGAGGATGAAGGCGTGCCAAAGCCACAGCTGAATGATGTGAGCATTTTACCTTTACAGCCTGTGAAGGGGATGTTGTTAATAGCTATCAAATGTTGACTAGAATACTCTTGCTCTTCAGTGTCTTTCACCATATTCACATATTAGCTAATATTAACTACTGCTCAGTGACATAATCAGGGAGAGAATCAAAGCACTTGAAAATGCCATAAGCTATGAGTAATCTTTCTTTTATATGTGTATAAAGTTAAATAACATTGTGAAAGGGAAAACCTAAAAGCGATTACTATTTTAGATGCCATGTTGTATAGCTGTTGTAAAGTATCTTTGATACTAACCAGATTGTTTTGTCTTAGTACATTTGTTTTGAGATATATAAATATTTCATGAACACATGTGTATTTATGAAATACAAGCAGAAACAGAAACATTTGTTTTCTAATCTTTTTTTTTTTTTGAAACTTAGTGTTTTAGTAAATTAACAACAAAAAGAAACCGGAAATGAGTGACTTGTTTTCCAGGTAGAGAAAAGTTAACAGACTACCTATTCTATCTGTACTTGCAGTGCAGTAGACAGACTAAGATAATGAGATGCAGCCATGGGGTAATATGAGAATATATTCCATCCGTACTGTTATTCTTCAGAGGAATCATGCTACTGAGTTCATTGGAATTTCTTTTCTGATTCATGTTAGGAGGCCTTACATCGGGAACAGATGTTGGAACAGAAGTTAGCCACACTTCAGCGGCTACTAGCCATTACCCAAGAGGCTTCAGATACTAGTTGGCAGGTATGTCATTTACTTTATATTCCAGAAGCATTTAAACAGTTTAATAGTTTTTTTGTTTAATGTGTTGAATGAATTAAAACTAAGATTTTCTGGCAAACAAAAGTAAAGTTATTCCTTAACTAAAGAACAAATGTTGAAACAGCATTTTGTATCAGATCTTGATTTTCTAATTTTCTTTCTTTTGCTGGCAGTAAAATCTGTTTTATACAATTTTTAATTGTTGTTGTTACTCTGGGTTTTTATTTATATCTAATTTTTTTCAACAGGCTTTAATAGATGAAGATAGACTCTTGTCACGGTTAGAAGTTATGGGAAACCAGTTACAGGCATGCTCCAAAGTAGGTATTAACCTCAGGTACACAGGAAGAACTCAGGTGTTTCCTGTCGTTCCATTTCTTTGTTATTTGAATGTATGGTAAACATTTATATAGTTCCACAATTCTTTTACATCTCTGTCATGAAAGAAATTAAAGCATTTCTGTAAATCGGAAGAGTTGTGTAGCACACGTTTGTATTCAGTTCTGACTCCTTTCTTCAATTGCAGTTGATACTTGTTGAAGAGGTGACTTCCTTCTGGAATATGACTCAGTCTACTGCTATTGAGACACTTTTCTAGTTCTTTCTGTATGCAGAAAACAGTAGATATTTGGTCTGGGTTAGGCTATGGCACTTGTTTTACTTGTGTCTCCACCACGCCCCCTGGCAACAGCACTTCATGGGTAGTGGTGCTCTTCAGGAAAAGAAAACATAATGGCCAGGTGGCTTTCCTTTTAGGATTTTGTTATTATTTAATGACTCTTTATTAAGTCCATTATTTCATTAGCGAATTTAAGCATAGTAATGTAATTCTATCATTCCTTCATTTACTTAATTGGATTACTTGTTGAAAGAGAATTTTTCCCTCATGAAATTATTTTGTTACCCTGAAGTACATTTTTACAGGGAAAAAAAAAAAAAACCCCAAAAACAGAATTGATGTTAATTGTTGATGTAGAATAGTCCAGAGCTACAGTTTTTACAAATTATTTACTAGATTAAAACCAAATAAATTGATTCATTTTTTTTATGCACCAGCAAATGACAGTGAAGTGCTGAGATTTAAGTATATTTGGTATGTTTTAGTTTATACTGGTAGTTATCTTTGTTGATGATAAAATCATCCAGAGTTTCATCTGAGTAAACTTCTTAAGGTTGGCTTTTTGACTAAAACTGACTTTGATAGCGTCCTGTGGGTAGACACAGGATGCTCCATGCTCATCTTAACACACTTCTTTTTTATTTTTAAAAAAGGACTTATTTATTTATTTATTTATTTATTTATTTATTTATTTATTTAGTATTCTGCCTGCATGTGTGCCTGCATGCCAGAAAAGGGCACCAGCTTTCATTATAGATGGTTGTGGGAATTGCAATCAGGACCTTGGGAAGAACAGACAGCTCTCTTAACTTCTGAGTCATCTCTCCAGCCCCTGCTGGAGCATTTCTTATTCCTGACTGGGGTCTGCTTTTTCCTCATGATGCCCCTATTTCTTTTGTCTTAGCTGTTATTCTAAATGTTTGATGCTTTAATAGCAGTGATTTTTTTGCTCACAAATGGAACTATGATGGCTTTAACAAAATATGAGTAATTTTAATATTTGAGAGAAATTTATATTTGCCTTTTTTCTATTGGAATTAGTATAATTTCTGAAGGCATATTTTACTGACACAACTTTGAAATATAGATTTATTTAACAGTTGGCCAATATTTGTATTTGGGAACACTTTAACATATAATTTTGAGTATGGTAATATATTTATTTCTTTCAAAGGATAAGCAATTTTCAAAGAAAAGTAACAGGTATAATATAAGTATCTTTTATCCTAGAATCAAACAGAAGATAGTTTACGGAAGGAGCTTATAGCATTGCAAGAGGATAAACACAACTATGAAACTACAGCCAAAGAGTCCCTGAGGCGGGTTCTTCAGGAGAAAATTGAAGTGGTTAGAAAACTTTCAGAAGTTGAGGTATTTCACTCTTATTGTTAGTTTTTAAATATTTATTTTATTTTTAAAATTACGAGTCTGTATAGTATGTGTGTGGGTTTGTGTACATGAGTGAAGGTGTCTACAGAAATCTGAGGCCTTGGATCCACTGGACCTGGAACTTTTTCTATAAACCAGGTTGGCCCTAAGCTCACAGAGATGTACCTACTTTTGTCTCCCAAGTTATGGGATTAAAGGCTGACAATACCATATCTGGTGGGAATTGATCTTTTGTCATAAAAGTTTGATGACTTTTAGTGGAGGATGGTCACATAAGACTGAGAACTTCACCACTTTACCCATCCTGTAGAGCAGTGGCTCTCAACTTTTCTAATGCTGCGGCCCTTTAATACAGTTCCTCATGCTGTGGTGGCCCCCAACCATAACATTTTCATTTTTACTTCATTCTACTTCATAACTGTAATTAGCTATGGTTATGAATTGTATTGTAAATATCGGTGTTTTCTGATGGTCTTAGGTGCCCTATGAAATCATAAAGGAGTCATGACCCGTAGGTTGAGAATTACTGCTCTAAAGTGACACTGTATCTTAGGCTTTAGAAGTTTAATATCTTCAGGTCCTAGGGACAGTCAAAATGTCATTCTTGTGACTGAGAGTTTAGATAAGTGGGCATGAGCTTAGCATGTATGGGGACCTGGATGGTTTGTATCATGTTCTCATCCAATAGTATGTGCTCTATGTCCATTGTGGCTTGATTAATTGGACATACAAGTTTCAAACATCTTCCTATTTTTACATTAGATGACTTGTTTTATGGAATTAAACTACTTTAAGATTGTAGACTTAGAAGTGAGCATGATAGATTATGTTTATAATGATAGCACTTGTTATCTAAGGCAAGAAAGTTCTCAATTTTAGAATAGCCTGTACACCGTAGTGAATTTGAAGCCAGCTTGAGTGACATAATCTTGTTTCAGAAACAAAATAGAAAAGGAAATGGTGGTTTTAAAATATTTTCAAGGCTAAGCCTTTTAAAAGTACTTTTGTTCATTTCTCAACATTAAAAAAAGAAATTCTTAGTAGTATATATGTTCCTGAAATTATTTTGTCTTTTAATGCACCTTTATATAAGTTTAGTCCAAATGTTGATGTAGAATAGTCCAGAGCTACACTTTTTACAAATTTAATTTGATAAATTTTAAATAAGTGCCTATTTATTCTAAATGAATTGCCTGTGAACTTGAATTGCAGCGAAGTCTTAGTAACACTGAAGATGAATGTACCCACCTGAAGGAAATGAATGAACGGACTCAGGAAGAGTTAAGAGAATTAGCCAATAAATATAATGGAGCAGTTAATGAAATTAAAGATTTGTCTGATAAATTAAAGGTATGTATACTAGTTCCTTTTCTGCTGCTGTCAAGAGCACAATGACCAAGATACCTTATAGAAGCAGGAGTTTATTTGGGCTTGTGGTTCCAGAGGAGCAGGAGTTGGTCACCATCAAGGTGAGGAAGCGTGGCAGCCGGCAGGTGTGGCAACTGGAGCTGGAAGCTGAGAGCTCACTAGCAATGGTTTGAGGATCCCCTGTTACGCACTTCCTCCAGCAAAGCCAGACCTCTTAAACAGCACCAGCAACTGAGGGACGTTTTGAGTTTAACCACCACAGCTGCTGTTTAATCTGCCTGAAAGCATGTTAAACTAATAATCTCCATCATACTAACAGCTTAAAAGTTTATGCATCCCTCAAGAGTTGTTGTTGTAAAATGTGGTAAAAGTGAAAAGCTGAAATTGATAGTGAAAATAGAAATTGTATTCTGCTTAGTCTACCCTTGGTTACTACTGAAAATTGAAAGCCCTTCAAACCAGACATAATTCCTCTGGATGGAAATGCAGTCAGTGCTTCAGCACAGTCAGGTGTAATGTTTACTTCAGTACCACATAGACTAAGGTTGGAATGATACAGAAAAGAGCAGCGTCTTCTGATATACGCTTGGAAAGAGATGGAAATCAATATATTATGTTTTGGTGAGATGGCTTGGTGTGAGCACTGCCATGCAAACTGTAAGACCTAGGTTTGCTTATAGAACCCATGGTGGAAGGAAAGAAAGTCCCCAAAGTTGTCCTCTGACTTCCATGTGAGGGCTATGCCACGCATGCACCAGCCGTGTGTGACACACATTCACGGAGACACACGTACACAACAGACAGGTAGATACACATACAATAATTAATATAGCAATAAGTAAATTATAAAAAGAGAGACTCAGTGGCCAGAGTGAAATGTCTCGATGGTCTATGCAAGCCTGACAACCTGAGTTCATCCAGCAGTTCATGTTAAATTGGAGGGAATTGACAGAGCTGTGCTCTGATCTCCACATGCACCTCCCTAATGCATCATATATACATATGTACATACTATAATAATAAAGTTTAAAAAGAATTAGCATAATCTGGCATAATCTGATGCTTTTAAAACCTACTCATTTCTAGGTCATCTCAAAGTTAGAGGCCAGCTGTTTAGGTCTGCAGCAAACTCAAAGGGTGCTTGGGATAACCTGTTTCAGCAGAAGTTTTCCTCAGCGTTCAGGTGTGCTGTGGATTCTCTTTCAGCTGTGATTCCCTCTGGAACATTTGGAATAAGGGCATCAGGCCAGAGGAGGATAATGTCTAGTTGGTACTTTAATATTTTGTGACTGAAACTGTTGAAAATCCATCTTAGTGTTCTTCATATGTGTTGGTGGGACATGAACTGAGAAGTGGGTTCTGAGAGGTTAGGAATAGCTTGTGGGGCTGGAGAGAGGACAGGGCGATGGACTGCACATGGTGTGAAGCAGAGCAGGGCTGTGCCAGTAGGAAGGGAAACAGTCGGAGGGGCGGGGTCCTGGGGTGGGCAGTGCAGATGAGGACAAATTAAAGCAATGTGTAGACACACACATATATAAAGAATGCCGTAGGAAAACATAGTACTTTGTGATAGTAACTTAAAAATTAATTAAAACATGATAAAAGAGCCCGGCCTCAGTTGAGTGTTGATAAGATAGGTTCTTACATGGCTCATGGCAGTTCTCAGGGAGGTTTTGTCAAGAGACGTGGTTTTGAAAAGGGTTTGCACCATCATCTTTTTAGCAAAAAATAAATAGTTGATAATTTTAAATTAATGTTACATTTTAGAACTTACAAACAAGTTGTAATAATAGTAAATTTGAGATTGTATTTGTCACATAAAAAGCATGGAGGACTTAATTTTGACTCTTTAGCTCTGTGTTTATCTCTTGTGTTTGCTTGTTTGCTTCTAGGTTTTCTCCTTCTCAATGCCATGTATTAGTGATGTCAGTGCAGATCACTTTCCACATTGTCTCTGTCTTTGTTTTCTTTAGAAAATCAGCTTTATAAATGTTTTATAACTCTGAATACATTCTTTAGAAGTATAAGTGAATGAAGTCACTCCTGGCCTTAGTCTACTTAAAGATGAGGTTTTATGAAATGACGGAAGATTCCTATTCAACAGGTAGCAGAGGGAAAACAAGAGGAAATCCAACAGAAGGGACAAGCTGAGAAGAAAGAATTACAGAGTAAAATAGATGAAATGGAAGAAAAAGAACAGGAGCTCCAGGCAAAAATAGAAGCTTTGCAAGCTGATAATGATTTCACCAATGAAAGGCTAACAGCTTTACAAGGTAAGCTGGCTGATAAAAAAAACTGATTTTATTTGATTTTTGTTCTCTTTGTCTGTGAAATATCTTTTTCTTGGACTATTTTTTACAGTACGGTTAGAACATCTGCAGGAGAAAACTCTTAAAGAATGCAGCAGCTTAGGTAGGTGTCACCTTACTTAAAGATGTGTTTTCATTAAGCTTTTGACCTTTTTCACATCTCACATTGTTTACTTCATTTGATATTTTACATATCAACTATCAATGGTTACACTTTTAGAAGTTTACTTTAAAATACTCATGATTGCCACTAGTGGGCGCCATTGTTTAGTCTTTGAGCCAGTGATGAGCTTCCTTCTCTGAGATGGTTTAAGTCTGAACAGTAGCAGAACCTTTTTTCTGAGGTTCTTTGGAAGGTTCCTATTCCTGAAATACTAGAGAGAGTAACTTGAACTTTCCTTACAAGTAAGTGTGCTATGCAAAGTCACTGTGAGCAGGAATATAAATACCACAGCTACACTTGAAGCCAGTTTTAAAGTGTTACTTTCTTTGATCAGGCAATGATATCCTGTCTTAATCCTAGGGATACAAGTTGATGACTTCTTACCTAAAATAAATGGGAGCACAGAAAAAGGTAGCGTAAAAAAACTTACATATTTTTTATCATATCTTTTTTATCATTTAAGTAGAACAGAGCGCTAAATGCCTGATGAATTTTAGTGCTTAGAGTAAAACACATATACAACTCTTCACATATCATTGGATTTTGTTGTTTAAAATCCAGCTTCTCTTTATAGTCTAAGACACAGATGTGACCTGTTTTAGATATCCCTTGCTATGTGGAAATTGCAGTGCCTCAGGCGAGAAAGAGCTGCACATTGTGAGCTGTGGCTTGTCTTATATGGCTCTTACCTTTCTAGGGGCTTGTATTCCTGTTTTGTTCCATTATGCCCAGCTTCCAGGTCTCCATTTGCAGTGTGTAAGCTTATTTAATGTCCCATTGATCCTTAGACACGTGAAAACTACTGCTTTT
This sequence comes from Acomys percivali, assembly GCA_907169655.1. Taxonomy (NCBI): domain Eukaryota; kingdom Metazoa; phylum Chordata; class Mammalia; order Rodentia; family Muridae; genus Acomys; species Acomys percivali. The sequence continues at coordinate 101,600,274 of OU015746.1, read as the reverse complement.
TTTATCCATCTGTTTTATTGATCAGAGAATGAGATTAGGCATTACTCTAATCAGAAACATCTTTTGTTAGTTTTTGGTTCTTTGGCCCTTCTTTTCTGGGTAGTGGGGGTCCTCAGTTGACCAAAGCTTACAGCCAGTGTATTAGTTTTCCTGTTGGTTTTTGTTCTTTGCCTGTCTGCCTAT
>OU015746.1:101549124-101600081 GCA_907169655.1 Acomys percivali | reverse complement strand
TCTCTCTCTCTCTCTCTCTCTCTCTCTCTCTCTCTCTCTCTCAATGCGGAGTCTCACTATGTCACCTTGGCTATTTAGAACTATCTATTTAAGTCATGCTGGCTGTGAACTCACAGAGATCTTCTTGCCTCTGTCTGCCCTCCAAGGGCTGGGATCAAGGACAGGAGCCACCCTGCCCAGTACATGGGGCACTTGTAAATCACTGGCTTTTATAGTCTTAAGATCTCTGTTCACCTTGGCTGTGAACTGAGTATCAACTTGAACTGTGTGCTTAATCTTACACTGGATATTTGAGTAGTAAAGGAATAAAATTATTTCTAGTACATATTGATGTGCTTATTATCCCATTTTAATATACAGAAGTTAATAGGCGATACTGAGGTCAGAGCTAGAATGAACCGTTTTCCACATATCAGGGTATATCTTTATCATTCATGGCAAGAGATCTGAATTAAGAAATAGTTTCTTTTGATTTCTTTTAAATAAAAACTGGATGAGCTGCACATACAGCTTCATGAGTTTTCCTGGTTTATGCCTTGGATTTAATTCTAGCATTATAAAGAGAAAAAAAAAAGTTCTAGTAGCTGCCAAAGCAGGTCTGGACAATTGTGTGTATGTGAGCTGTATGGTTAAGGTCTAGCACTGCATACATTACGCATTTTAGGGTTCTTGAGAAGACAGTTGTTCATTGCTATTTTTTGTGTTTTGTAAGATGCCTTTACTTTTTCTGATTCGAGTTTCTTAGTTTCAATTTGACAATTTTTAAAGGTGTAGTTTATATTCATTTAACCAAAACTTTTAGTTACTATTTATTAAAAGTATTAACAAGTTTCTGCTAAATGAGTATTTTTGTCTTCCAAGTACTCATTTTCCTGAAATGATTTTGTTTTCCATTACTATTTTACTTGCTTTTTAAATTTCTGATTGCATACTTTTTAATTAAATCTGTATGTCCTTGAATATTTGTCAATTGTTACATTGATTTAAGCTAAGAACTTCCTATTTTTTCAGTGAAGAATCTTTTTCTTTCTTTCTTTTTTCATTTTTTTTAGTGAAGAATTTTTACATATATACAAAACCATCTTTTTACTAGAGTTGTCAAATTGCTGTGTAAAATTTTTGCCTGAAAATTTAGACTATTAGACTGCTTTTCTATTAGAGAATAGTCATAGGCTTCTTAATTTAATATTAATTAAATAAGAATCTTTATATTATTATAGAGAACTCCTTGCTGTAATTATTATCCCATTGTTAAAATATTTGAGTCTTTGTTGATAATATATTAAGTAGCATGGGAATGACTGATAGAGCATTTTGATGACACTAAGTTTTTTTCATTTGCACAAACATCTCATGCGACATTTTATTGTGGAGTGGACTTTGTAGTAAGATCATTTACCTTTTTAAAGATCACCAAATTTCCTAGCCATAATTTTCATGAATTTTTAAATTAACTTTACCCTTTAAGTAGTAAAGAAAATACCAAGTATAGGAACAAGAGAAAGGTCAGCAGTGTCTAGAGATGTTATAATTCATACTTCTTCCAGCGAACCCTTTAAAATACTTACCTTTTCTAAAAGCACAGATTTTATGCTATAAGTTTTTGTTTCTTTTTAATAAACATTATTTAAATATATATTAGAGTGTAGAATAGTGCTGTCTGAAAGCAATATGAGCACCATATGTAAAATTTAAATTTTTCTCATAACTGCAGTAAAAGTTTAAAAAGAAGCAAATGAAACACATTTTAGTTGTAAATTTTATTTAATCAACAATATGAAAATATTATTTAAACATGTAATCAGTATTTGAAGATTATTAATGAACCATTTTGTATTAATTTTCCCTAGTAGGTGCTTGAGATCATCATGTATTTATCTTATGCTTGACACACAGTTCTGTTAGAATGCTCTCTGTTGGAAAGACTTAGTGGCATATTCAGTGAATAGTTACTGTAGAGAAAACTGTACTCATTTGAATAAACTATGCATTCTAGCTAGAGTTGTTATTTATGTTTCCATGTGCTTTTCCCCATTTCTCTAACTTTAACCAATATCATAGAGACTTGTTTTCCTCCCAATAAACATCTTCTTCCTTTTGGATTACCAGTGTTAATAATACATTCTGTAGTCGTGTCAACTTAATTCTTAAGGGCCTGAATTCAACTAGGAGACTATTGTCATGCTTGAAATGCTTTATATAGACTATAAAAATGCTGTCTTATTTGTGTAAAAGGTGCTTTTATAGATGTGGCACACATATATTTACCTTTTCACTTTAATAGCAGACTTTATCTAAACCAGTCTATTAAATATTAGGTTCAGATATTAAAAATAGAGTACACAGGACACTGGAGAAATGGCTCCAAGGTTCACAGCACTTAATGCTCTGCTGGATCATTGATTCCTAGTGCCCACATGGCAGCCCACAACCACCTGTAACTCCAGCTCCAGCGATCCAACGTCCTTTTCTGACCTTTGTGGATTCCTGCATGCAAAACTAGAATAGACAAGGGCGATCTTAGGTTAGTGAGTAACAGTGGGTGTTGCAGTTAATGTTCTATTGCTGTGAAGAGATACCATGACCAAGGCAACTTACAGAAGAAAGTATTTAATGGGCTTATAATTTCAGAAGGTGAGTCTATATCATCATGGCCGGAAGCATGCCACAGGTACACAGACATGGTGCTGGAGAAATAGCAGAGAGCTCACATCTCAGACAGGGCCTGGCTTGTGCTTTTGAAACCCCAAAGCCAACCCCCAATGACACACCTCCTCCAACAAAGCCATACCTCCTAAGCTTCCCAAACAGTTCCACCTACTGAGGACTAAGCATTCAAATATATGAGCCTGTGGTGGCCATTCGCATTCACACCACCACAGTGGGCTTCCCTGTTTTTAATAATAATTACCAGAAATTGATTAATATTAGTCTGAAATTTGGTTTCGTATCTGTCATAAAGTCCTTTAGCTATATTCAAATTTGGTTTGAAATGAGTTTTTAAATTTTTTGGTAAGTATACATGAAGGTTTATGACATCATCTCCCTCTCTACTGATTCTCCTCCTTTCCTCAATGGTTCCTTTTGCTTTATATCAAATAAATAAGTGAATTTAAGCTAGATTACATGTCAGAAGATACTTGCCTTTCCCCCTTCCATTACCCTTTCTTGTTCTCCCTCCCCCTAATAGTCCCTTTCTACTTTCATATCATATATGCTTTGTATACAGTTAAATCTAGATTTTACATGTGAAAGAAGCTTAGGCTATTTGTCTGAGTCTGGCTTGTCTTATTTAACATGCTGATCATCAGTTCCACCCATTTTCTTGCAGATGATCTAATTTCATTCTATATGACTGAACAAAATTCTGTCACATATATGTACTACATTTTCTTTACCCATCCAAACAAATTTTCACACTTAACATGGCATTGCATAATTTGAATTTTGAAATTGTTATACTTTAGAGTTTATGTAAAATGATTTTTCACCTTGACATTGCCTAATCTATTGAGGTTTCTATTTTGCTAGATTTAGCTCCAGTTGGCAGATTCTGTTTGTTTAAATTCTTTAATTCCAGATTTCTGTTGCAGTTAACTTCTAATTCTTTTCCATTTGGGGGCTGTATTGTACTTCTCATTGATCTTTCCAAAACAAAAGTCGTGTTCATCTTTCTTCCCCCTGTTTTTGTCTTATAACTATAGCTTGGGCCCTTTGGGTGATGAGTAACTAGATAAAAGAAAATGACGAAATTGAAAGGTTAAGAAAGCAGGTAGCGGTGCCTCACATTTGACCATGTCCCCTGGAGGGGGAGACCTGGTGGCACTCAGAGGAAGGATAGCAGGTCACTGAGAAGAGACTTGATACCCTATGGGCATATACAGGGGGAGGTAATCCCTCTGAGGAACAGTCATAGGGGAGGGGAATAAGGGGAAAATGGGAGGGAGGGGAGAATGGGAGGATACAAGGGATGGGATAACCATTGAGATGTAACAAGAATAAATTAATAAAAAAAAAAAAAAAAGAAGAAGAAAGCAGGTAGCAGGAAAGATGTAAAGAGGTGCTGTCACCACAGAGTCTCTGATTGTTGTACAGATATAAAACAGAGATGGGTAGGCTGAGGTGGGGGAGAGCAAGAGTGAACTCACTCTGGGTGTGAGTGCTGTCAGACCTTTCACATAGTTGCTGGTTAGGCATAGCCTCTTACACTAAAACTTCTGGACTCTCTCATGTAGATTTGAAAGATGCAGATATGTAACTGAAGAATGTATCTAGATTCACCCTAACCCTGAGTACTATAAGAAAAGGGCTGAAACTCTTTTTCACTACTATGTTAATTTTTAATTTTCTCTTTTTAAGTTCTACTTTTTACAAAGCTGGATTATTTCTGAAGTATGCAAAATCATTTACGAAGCTCTTGCTTTTGACTGGGTAAAACATGATTTGGGAGGAGATAAACAATGTAACTTTGCACTGTTGTATATGATATAGATTAAGGAACTTAAAGTAGGAAACTATTTGTAGAAATGAATGTATAAGAATATCTTATCATCAATTTCTTAAAAACCTAAAGTAATTATTGTATGGTAATCCCGTCACCAACTTTTAAAAAAACATTTCTTAAAAACAGGCTTATATCACAGCCCTCATTCTCTTCTCATTCACTATGTAGCCGTGTTGGTCTCCCACTCACGGCAGCCTCCCTGCCTCACCCTCTGAATGTTGGGATTTGAGATACATGCTGCCATGCCTAGCTGACTTTATGCATTTTTAAAGTTTTTACCTTTTGCATCTTAATTAAGATCAACATCTTGGAAGAGAGACTGTTAGAACACATATTTGAAATTAATTCAGTAATAAAAATACAAAAATCACTTAAGAGTGTTTGTAAACTTCTTATGGAGAAAGGTACATATGAAAAGTGGAAAAGGCTTTTTAAAGCAATATATTTGTTTATATTTGTTTTTTGAGCTCTTTGGATAAAAACTACACCTTTAAAGCTAGCAAACAGAGTAAACTAGTGATTATACAAATTACAACTTTTAGTACTTAATTCCAAAATGTATTAAAATATGCTCGAGTTTAATTACCTATGTTAAAATATTAAAAAATTTTTTTTTTTACCTTGGCTGTTGTTTATTTTAAGACAGCAACAAACTATATCCTTAAAGGTGTTTCTTTCTTCATTAGAGCGCTTGCTTTCAAAGAGTGGCGGGGACTGCACCTCTATCCATCAGTTCATAGAATGCCAGAGTGAGTACAGAGTATTTCTCACATTGATTTCCAATGAAGTCAGGGCCTAAAAGTAAGGTGGAGGAAAAATGAGAATCTTAGTGTACTTGTGGTAGTAGAACTGTGCAAGTAACTATCTTCAGGCATCAGCAAACCTGCTTGTTTCTCACTTTTGAAAATCATATTTTTGATGCATTTGCCTTCACATATGGAGCAGAACATTTCATTTCAGTGGCCCTTGCACATACACACACATGCAGAAATTTCAGACTTGCTACTTAACAGTTATCCATCAGGAAATAAAACAGACTGCCTGGGATGTGAAGTACCCAAACTTTCTCTTTTCAGTAACGTGTATTCATTTATTTTTATGTGTGTTTTGTTTATTATTTGTTTGTTTTGCTTGTGTGTGGGCGTCTGTGTACCATGTGTATGCCGTGTCTTCCAAGGCCTTAGTGGGGCATCACATCCTCTGAAACTTAGAGTTACTGAGAGCTGTGAGCCACATGTGGGTGCTGGGAATCAGACCCAGGCTCGGCAAGAGATTCAACCATCTGTTATGCTCACACCCAAACTGTCCATGTGGGTACTTGATGAAGAAATACTGATAATGACTTCTTCATTAAGTTCTAGTTCTATCACAGATTGAGTTTTGAGATTCTTTAGTACATTTCTTAGAATAAATGAAGCTATTAAAAGCAAGTAGTCTATTTGAGCACTCAGCTCCGCAGATGGCCCACAGCACCGTAGGAGCTTTTTATTTTAGGGAAAGGCTTAGCAATAAGTTGTCTCTCACTCTGGTGCTGCTTACTGTTGGCAAGTCTTGGTGATTTGGACTCCTCCTGAGTTCTAAACAAAATGTTGTGAATCCTTTTTGTTTGAAAATCATAGAGCAGCTTAATCTTTAACAGGAAGTTTGACATTTTCTTACTGTCGTTAGTGACAAGTAAAGGCCACCACATACAGTAGAGTCTTGTTTAGATGCATACTTTGTCCCATCGGGCAGATATGCTCAAGCATTTTTCCTTTCTTCTTCCTCTGAAATGAAATGTTTTAAAATCCTCATCTCATGCATATGTGTTTGCCCCATTCTTAACTCCGGGACCACTTGAGGTCACACCTGGAATTAGAGTATACAGTTTCAGTGGTCACAGTTATAGCTCCGAGAGATGTTTAGAAAAAGACATAATTGCATAAATGGTTTTAGAAGAGCTGCTGGTTTCCCCGCCTCAGTTTTAGATACCTTAATAAAGTTTAAACCTATTTTAAGGCTGTTAATTTAATAAATGTGATATTTTCCCAAACCCTTAATACTTGTGAATGAGCAGTACTTTTTTTTTTTTTAAACCTTCTGACTGCTGCATCTCACTTATGGGAATTGGCACAGTAATTTCTGTGGCAAGATAACTCATACCTACTGAAACCAGCAAGAGGACATAATGTTAGAACCATACTCTAGAAGAAATATTTATACTGTTGTTATATATAATGCTACTTTTATATTAATTTTTGAGCTTTTAGAATTTGTACTTTGAGCCCAACAAATGATAGGACCATCAAAATAACGTTTTGCAGAGTTGTGATTTTCAAAAGTCATTGCTTTGCTAGTAACAAATAAAGGTCACAGACCTTATTACCATTTGCCTATCTTAAAAAAAGGAAAAAAAAGGCCTTTTAAATGTCTAATTTATACTATACATTTAATTTAAAGAAATATAAAGTATAATTGTAGTTTGATATTTAATTTAAATGAAAATCTGCTTAGATACTTGTGTGGTAAAGCGAGCTAAATAAGCATTAAGAGAAGAGAGTTACAGAAGTTGCAGCAAATCCCCTCAGTGAGAGTGTTAACTAATAAAGAGGTGTTTGTGCTGACTGATTGCATGAGAAACTACTGAACCTGAGGTACACAGAAGAAAGCCAGATAGAGACACTCCCGTTCTTGTATACAGAGGGCAGAGCAAGGATCAAGAAACAAAACCAAACCAGTGGGTTTGCATCTAAAGATGAGGGCTATGCATCTGATCTTTTGAGGTTTTAGTGCAAGGTTCAACGCTGAGAGAGGTTTATTGTTCAGAACCTGGTTTCTGAATTTCAGGTGGCAACAGTTTGCTTTTGATGATTCCAGATGTTTTCTCAAATTTTCCAAATTAACTTGGCTCCTTAAATACAGGATTGCTGGGATGAGGGTTACCTCTGGCTTTGGTTGTGGCTAGAAAGGTCTTTTTAAGGCAAGCTGCCTTTGTAGACATTGTTCAGTGAAAACTGTCACAAGCAAGGGAACTCCGCAAACACCTTGCTCAGGTAAACTTATGAAAAGACAGCGATATACAATATTCTTTTTTTTTTCTTTTTACTGTTTTTTAAATTGCCAGGCATTTAAAATTGATCACAAAGTATGTAGTCAGTATGCAGTTGTACTTCAAATTCTTGTTTCCAGTTTTTTAAGAAGCACATGTCAAATACTTGTCTTTATTAATTACTGGGCTTATGTAGGATCAAGTCACTGTGCTCTAAAAAATAAAAAGCTCATGGTTTGCTTCCATTAGATTCTTCATCTGTACTTAGTATATTGGGAGATATTTCAAGTTACCTGCATGAATCCATGAGAGAGAGTAGCTTGATTCTGTAGAAAATGAATAAGCTGGAACACATTTGAATGTTTTCCTTGTATGGAAAGTCAGACTGTAACTTTTACAAAGTTCTTTTAGGGAAAAACTATTAATCCTAGGAAAAGAAAGTGGGCTTTAAACAGTTTTAAGTATAACCTTTTGCACAATTCCCAATCTATAAATATTCTGTATAACATTATATGAAGTCTAGAATTAGAAGGTAACTTCATTAAAACTTGTTAGAAAAAAAAAAAACCAGCAAAAAATTGTCTTCAGGAATTCAGAGTTTAGGAAGGACTGGGTTCCTTCCATGGTCTCTGTAAAGTTTATTACTTGAGTAAGGAGGCTTTCTTTATAAATTTAATAGATACATTGAAACTCTTATGTTTTACTAAAGATGTTGTGTGAGCTAACTAACTGTGCATCTGTTTTGTTTGGGTCCATGAGCTCTGTCACTCACTAACTTACTTGAAAGCTGAGCGAAAAGATGAAGGGTGAAACTCTGAGGACATAGAGACCTAAGACCTTTTCCGGAGCACAGGGAGAGACTGTTCTCTGGACAGCTGCCTGCCTCTTTGGTGTCTGTGGCTGCTGTGTCCACACAAGGGAGAGTTTGCTGCTGGATGCCAGAGAAGCTTTCTTCTCAGGTCTGCTTTGTAGAGACAAGTTTTCTATTTTCCTAGAGTCATCTCCCTCTTTATAATCTTAATCCATGTTTATCCTTTTCATTATCTTCAGGAGTCTTTCTGTTTTTACTGTTTGTAAAATATTTTTTCCCTTGCCCTTCCTCATTTTGAAATTGTAGTCACTGTTTTTGTAGGCTTCTTCCAGGACTTTCTTCCTGTTATGGCTTCCTCACTCTCGCTGAAACAAGCCTTATTTAGAGGGGATCCATCGAGTCAGTGTTGCTGGGTAACTTGGTGTTTACTGTATCACTCTATGAGGTCAGCCTCAGAATAGTCTCAGGGTTATTTGGGTACGTACTCTACAGAAACAGATTTTTTTCCTTTAAACATTGGTTTTAAACTTTTTTATTTCTCTAAACCTGTCAGTTTATCTGATAGAAAAAAAAACAGAACAAAACAAAACAACCCAGGTAATTATGGTTCTGAACTCAAAATAGTTTATATCCCCATTACAGGAAAACTCTGCTTTTTCTCAGGGTTAGATGTTGCTAATAATCTTTTTGCTCTTAGTTTGTCTGGTTTAGGATACATTGAAGGTTGTTGGCAGTTCTTTTAGCACTTGAATAGCAGGAAGAGGACAATTATAAATTCATTCCAGTGCTTTCTTTGTAGAAGAAACCCTTCTGTTTTTGAAATTGGTCTGTTTTCACCATGTCTTCTGAATCTTTCTCCCCTTTGCTTGTTCCTGCTTCCTCTTGTTTTAAAACCGCTTCAAGAATGTCTTCTATAGCAAGAATTGCTTTAACTGATTTTACTTTACCAGAAATAAATACTAGCTGGCAGAGAAGATAAGGAGTCAGCAAGGGAGGAAGGAGTGAGTCAGGCTTGGGGATTAGGGGGAGTTTTACAGCCCGATTGACTTTATACAGAACTCAATAGGCAGGGATAGATGCATGTTGTTTCAAAACATAAATCCTGTCTTTTTGTCCCCGGATGCATGTTTGAACTTCCTCTTGGTCATAAGTTTAGTTATCATTGATAAACCATGACAGAACAGAATTTACAATAAATTCCCTCATCAACTCCACAAACCAACTCTTAACAATCTTTTAGTTTCAAGGGCACATTGTGCCAAAGCATGCTGGCCCATCCTCGGGCTGGTGGTTCTCACGGTTTCAAGGGCACTAGACAAAGAAAATCTCCAAGCCAGCCTGGGCAGATTGTCACGTTCCATGCAGTGTATTATCAACTTTTAATAGAGTACTAATTGTCATTAGGCCCAGGAAAAGTCTTCAGGCCAAAGCTGCTGCTGTTACTATTTAATTTCTAGCATAATATATAATGTTTATGTTTCATATACTTGTAGAATTTCTCTGTCTGTCTAATCTTGCTATTCTTTTGTTCCTTGGTCATGTGACGCCACAGTGGCTGTAAAGGAGTTAACTCTTTCTAAGAAAAGGGCGGTCTTAATACTTTATTCCTTTATCATGTACCCACATCATTCTTTGAACTCATGTAGGAAGAGGCTTTTAATTTGATCTGCTGTCAATTTCTCTAGCCCATGGATTCTTGTTGACCTTTTAAGTTTACTTTGTTCTAATTATCTTGTTCCTGAGTAAGTGCAAGGGCAGATGTGCTAAGAGTGTCTTTGAGTCAGAGCCTCATAAGGATGTCTTTGGTATCTTTATTTGAGTCACAACCTCCAGTGAGTAAGGAAGACCTTCAAGTATGGCCAGAGAAGGATATCTCTCTAAAAGGAGTATTTTGGTCAGGACTTTGCTGAGGAAGCGTAGAAGCAGTGTTCTGGGGAGAGGGTATAAGTGAGTCATAAGAAAAATCCCATCAGCCCAACATTCCCAAGTTGTACAAATAATGAAAGCCACCCTCCTTCCAAGCGTGTGACATGTGGAGGTGGAGACCAAAATGTGGGAGACCACACGGCAGTGGTTGTAACCCTCAGCTCAGCTTTGCTGGATCTTTGTCAAGCAGCTCTGCTAGCTTTATGACTTTTACTGTTCCCGTTAGATATGGCTGTGCCACCAGTAGAAATGTCTGAATTATTAAAATGCAAGCATGGAGCCTCTTCTGGGAAGTTCTAAAGCTGTGTTGCCAGTCTCTGGGCAATATTAGTTGCTATCTTGAAGCTGAATAATAATTATTTCTTTTTTAAATTAAAAAGTTTATTTTTATGTACCTTTGGTGTTTGGCATACACATATGTCTGAGTGAAGGAGTCAGATCTACAGGAATTTGAGTTACAGTTGTGAGCTGCCATGTGGGTGCTAGGAATTGAACCAGAATCATCTGGAAGAGCAGCCAATGCTCTTAACTGCTGAGCCATCTCTCTAGCTCCTAATTATAATTTCTTAATTTAATTATATCTTCATGTTAATTTTAGTACATTTTTTTTGTATTTGCTTTTTAAAAACCAACTCTTCAAGTGGCTTGGACTCATTTCCATTTATAATGCTATGAGAAGAATCTTGATGTGAGTTTTCACTGACAAATTTTCCCTAGAAAATTTGCTCCTTTAGCCCTATTTCCTTCATTCTCAGAGTGAGGTGGTAGTACCTGCCCCATGAGGCTATTCTGAAACTTAGTTGAGACTGCATTTACCTGGTGCTCTCTGATCTTGACATATAAGCGGGGAGGGAGAAGACACACACACACCTGGAATTGTGGAGCAATGCCGGCAGAAGCTTTTCCTGTAGTAGCCGGTTTCCTTCTTCATCTCAGGCATAAAGCATGGTGAGCAAGATGAGCCAGCTTTGTTTTTCATGTTACTGTATATTTTCTCAGAATCTAGAGTTTTACTCTTTAATTAGCAGCATGCATGCCATTTACAAAATTTTAATTGCTGTTATGTTTGGAATTTACAGAATTTAGGATCAGGCTCATTGTTATAACCTTATTTCTTGATGAAGCTCAGTTTTGAGACATAGAAATATTTTTCGGGTTGGTGTTTGCAGAGCAGATAGCCTAGCTCTCCTCTGTGCTTTAGTTTACTCAGGGTCCCCATTTGTGCTTAAGTTGTGCCTTAGTGTTTCAGTTAGTTGTCCTTATCAGTTAAGGAAATGTCTTCAACACTAAAAACCGAATCTTTGCACACTTGAGTTCCCTTAGGTGGTGGTGGTCATTGTCGTCTTCTTCCCTCCCTCCCTCCCTCCCTCCCTCCCTCCCTCCTTCCTTCCTTCTTTTGTTTTTTTTTTTTTTGAAATAGAGTTTCTCTGTTTAGTCCTGGTTGGCTGTCCTTGGACTCACATTGTAGGCCAAGTTGGTCTCAAACTCACAGAGATCCTCCTGCCCCTGCCTCCTGAGTGCTGGGATTAAAGGGATGCACCACTGTGCCTATCTCCCTTTAGTCTTCTTTTTAGTGGGTTACTTTGTTCTTTATTTCTATTTTGTATTATGTAGTAATTCCTGTGAACCAAGAAATAAGCTTGATTTTCATCTAGTAGGTTGTGGCAGATTCAGTAGCTTTTATAATTTTATTATTCTATACTTTCTGGCTAAACTAAAAACTTAGGAGATGGTTAGTTAAAATTTTATGTTGTCAGTTTTGCTCCCTAAAATAGGCTCCTTATAGAAGTGCCCAAGGAGTTATATAAGATGAAAACTCAAGGATGTTCATAGCAACTGTGTTTAAAAGTGTTCAAAAGTGGAAACAACACACAAGACTTTCAAAATAAATGAATAAATGCACTGTGGTCTATTGGATTAAAGAAGCTTAACATGTAAGAATACACACTGTAGTATTTGATTTATAGGAAGTTTAAAAGCATTAAAGTTATATTTAGTCAGATATATTTGGGTGGTGTGACTAAAGAAATGTGAGAGAATTTGCAAGGAGATGGTTGGTTGGTAAGTGCTTGTTGCACCAGCATAAAGGCCAGAAGGGTCTCTAGTAGCAGCGTAAAAACCTGGGTGTGGCTGCACATCCCTGAAACGTCAGAAAAGGGGAGGCAGAGACAGGAAGATGTGTGGTCACTTGGCCTAGCTGAATGGTGAGACCAGGTTCAATGAGAAATCATCTCTCAAAAATAATGTGAGAGCAACTGAGGAAGGCACCCAGTGTAATCTTTGGCCTTCATATGCATGTGCATACATGTATACCATACCCACACATGAACACACACATATGCACCAAGTAAAGGAGGAAGAAAACAAATATGAAAGAATATTAAAAACTCAGAATGTCCTTGCCTTTATGAGGGAGAGAATATGGAGACTTTTGAGGAAGTAGGAAGGCTCTGTTTCTTTGACTGGGCAGTAGTCTCAGAAAAGTTCACTTATAAAAACCTGCACCTTTAAAAAGTGTTCTCGTGTGTGTGTGTGTGTGTGTTATTTTTCACAACAAATACACATGGCGCAGAGCCAAAAGAGTATCCTAGGACTGGAATTATAGATGGGCATGCCACCACGTTGATATGGAAATGGATCCGGCTCCTCTTAACCACGGATCAATCTTTGGGTTCTTAGCTTAATTTGTCAAGTACTTATTTCTCATTTATGCTACTTGTCTGTTGTGATGAGAGGATTTTGTTCCACATTACTACTTAGGATTAGAAGGTTAATAGTCTTTACCACGATGTTGCCACATCAAAAGACGATTCTAGAGTTTCTGTAGTGTGGGGAGGGTGTGAGCAAGAAGTGGGAAACTCCATCCTCTCCTACATGCTTTGGTCCCAGGATAAGTCTGTGGACTTTTCTCAGGGTCACAGAATTAGGGTTTGTCCACCTCAGATACGCAGAAAGGACAGGCAGATCCTAGAAATCCTTGCCACCCACGAGGAACAGGGTTCAGATCGCCATAGGCCTCACCCAGGTGGAAGCTAGGAAACCGTAGAGCAGTGTGCTTTTAAAACTCTGAAGGGAAATTATTTCTTGTAAATCGTGGGCCTAGCTAAACTATCAAATAACTCTCAGTATTAGAGAACTAGCGTTCTCAGAGGAAAAAGGTGATGAATCATTTACCTTCTGTCTATTCCTTTTCATGAAATTATCAGAAGTTATGTTAGAATAATAAAAAGAGAGAATAAGGGCTGGAGAGATGGCTCAGAGGTTAAGAGGTCCTGAGTTCAATTCCCAGCAACCACATGGTGGTTCACAACCATCTATAATGTGATCTAGTGCTCTCTTTTGGCATACAGACACGCATGTGGGCAGATTACTGTATGAATAATGAATAAATAAATCTTTGGGGAGGGGGAGAGAGAGAGAGAGAGAGAGAGAGAGAGAGAGAGAGAGAGAGAGAGGGAGGGAGGGAAAATATACAAGAGAAGGATTTAGAACACAGGGTCAGGAACACAATGCAGGGTATAGTTGAGATTAAGGCAGTAAAATTAAAAGGCCCAAGGAAAGCCAGTGTGGTGAGGTGTAGTAAGTACTAGCACTTGGAGGCAGGAAGTGTGAAATTAGAGGTCAGCCTGGGTGACATGGTGAGACCCTAGCTTTAAGAAACAAACAAAAATGGGGAAAGGGGGAGGGATGGAGATGTGTGTGACAATAGCAGGAATTTTTTTTCTGTGAGAACTTAGATGGGGTGGGGGGCAAACTTATATTAGTTAAAAAAATATGTTCTAGTAAGTTCAGTTCTCTAGTTTCCTTTTCAAGGTTCAAGCTTTTCTGTTGAAGCTTGGTCATAGGGGTGATGCTATCGTCTTTAAATTTGGTCATGGAATGTGTTACACTGCTCCACTCAGGGAATGCGGCTCTGCTTGAGCTTGGGTAGTAACGTTTATTTTCTTTGGCAGAGAAGCTGATTGTCCAGGGGCATCTAACCAAAGTGGTAGAAGAATCAAAGCTTTCAAAAGGTTAGTTTTCTATTTCCCACTCTATAGTTTTACAGTTATTTTGGATAATGAAAGTTAGTTTAAAAATTTAAGTTTGTTGTTGTATTTTAACTATGAGTTTACTTCTTACAGCTTACAAAATATCAATCTAGTAACAGTATGGATATTATATAAAATATTTGATATTGTATAAAATATTTGAGTGGCTATTTTAAGAAAACACAGCAATCCTTTTAATGTAGACATTTGTGTATGTTTTAAAGTTAATGTTTATGGTAGGTCTGCTTTTGCTCTTTCTGTCTCAGCTCTGCATTGTTTTTAGTTTTCATTCAAAATTTTAGTCTACACAATGCAAGCTGTTTATGAGTGAAAAATACTTAAAATTTTATTTTGAGGATTATTGTATCTATAACACCCTTATGGTATTCAGTATTTATTTTGTTATCTCAGTTTGATTAAAACAAAAGCAATGACTTTTGTCAATGTAAAATCATGTTATATTTTATAATTAGCAGTTCAGTAATTCGCCAAGGTAGGGTGTGTTTTTTGGTTTATATTTTACTTTTTAAAAATTGTCATTACAGTTTTTAAACTCAGGGAAGAAAATTAAGTCTTAAAGTGCACTGCTGCTTTTAAGCATAGGAAAATGAGATAAATAAATCTAGTGGGATGTGTTCAATGTTAGAATAGGACTTTTGTCATCAGACTTTGCCAGCATAAAATTTAAAACCTCACAATCTTAGTTAAAACAGCGAATGCTAAGAGTTTGTAGCATTTCATTTTAGAACCTTCTGTATTGTTAGAATAACGGGATGAGCGTGCTTTTAAAAAATGTTTTAAAACAAGCTGTTATTTCAAATGTCGGATAGTTTTCATTCTGAGTTTTGTGCACAGTAGATGCCATATTAGGAGAAAGAATGCATAGACTATGCAATGCTAATATTGTTCTGGCAAATAGGCATTAGGTTTCAGAATAGTGAACTATTTTTAGTACATATGCAGTTTATTTCATCTTACTAAAGTGAGATGAGAACAGATTTTAAAATAGCCTTTACTTCACCACCAAAGTTCCTATTCTAATCTGTTGATTGAGTAACCTGCATTTCACGCTGGAAGCAAAGCAGAGGGAGAGGGTGATGGTGTTTCTTTAAGGAAAGTGCCTTACTGCCTTTGAACTTTAGTGTATTCTGGAATAGAATGTATTTGCTTGAAATTAGGGGAATTTTTTGAAAAAAGATGTGTGCAACATTACTTATTTAAAAAACAGATAGGGAACGTTTTGAAGACCCTGTTTTGATTCAGCATTTCCACTTCTGGGTCTCTTCCTTGCTTTGGCTTTTGTTTCCCGAGACAGGCTCTCACTGTGTGCATCGTTTAGCCTTGAGCTCCTGTCTTAGCCTCCTGAGTGCTGAGATTACAAGTGGGAACAGCCACATTTGGCTGGGCTTTTATCTTAAGGAACAAACTGGACAAATGTTCAAGGCTCTTTATTTCAGTTAGACATTTGTTAAGTATATTATGGCAAATAATTCCATGCAAATATGTTTAATTCATTTTCTAAGAATAATAATACAAATGTTTTATATTTTTTTATTCAACATTTGTTAGTACATTGCCAAACCGGGTGGCCATAATAATTATATTTTTAATGTTTTCAATCTAGCTATAAAATATTTCTGTGGAATTTGACTAAATTACTTGTCTTTAAAAATGCATTAGTGTTTTTATGGTGGGCTTTTTATTTTTTCCATGGAAAATGACAGTTGCTAGGAATTAAATTATCGGCTCTTACCAGTCTTACTGTTTCCTCTGAAGGCTTTATTTAACATGATATATAATCACGCCTTGTGGGTGCTTTCTGACTTAGAACTATCTCAAGTTACTGTCATTACATATCTGTAGTAGCTTAGAAGTAGGAAAGAACGCAGGAAGAAAATTCAACTAACTGTATGTTCTCAGACAACTTATTTAAGTCTTTAAACCTCAGTTTTCCCACTGTTTTTGGTGTGTGTCTTAGGCTGGTTTTGTTTTTGAGACAGGATCTTACTGTGTATCCTTGACTGGACTCAAATCCATGATCTTCTGACATTAGCATTTCCCCAGTGTGGGATTATAAGCATGTCTCACCATGCCTCAGTTTACTTCCCTCATTTATAAAGTGAAATTTTATTCATAGGATCACTGTGGTATCCTTAAAAGTATTTGTCTGTTGTTTATTTCTGAGAGTTGGGGCACGCACTTGCCTTGCATGGCATGCCTATGTAGGCTGGGTGGCACCCTGTGTGAGCTGGTTCTCTCCTTCTACCGTGTGGGTTCTAGGAATTGACTAAGGATGTTGGGCCTGGAAGCAAGTGACTTTATCTGCTGAGCCATCTTGCTAGCCCTTTTGTGGAAATTTAACGATATACTGTGTATAAAATTCTCATGTTCAGCTAGATTTGATACTTTGATCCAGCATTTAGGAGGCTGAGGCAGGAGGATTGCCATGAATCTGAGGCCATTCTGGGATACATAGCAAACTCCAGGCCAACTTATGATACAGAATGAGACCTTGTCTAAAACAAAAATACAAAAAATGAACTCTTCCTTCCAAGTAATTGGTCCAGTGGTATACACAGAAGTGCCCTATGGTTAGTGTGTTTCTTTTACTGTAGTTGTGCCTACTTAAGATACAGTAAAGCAGTCATTTTGCATGTTTCTCAGTGTAGGAATAGTTCTGTGACTATGTTACTAGCTCGCCCATTTTCTTTTATATGTGTCTTAATGATTAAGCACAACAGAGAAAAATCAATCAGAAGTGAGTTTTAAAAAACTTTAGAAAGGGTCCAAAGAAGTAGCTCAGCAGTTAGGAGTACTTGCTGTTCTTCCAAAGGACCAGAATTCAGTTCTCAGTACCCATGTCAGGTGGTTCACAACCATCTGTGATTCCATCTCCAGGGAATCAGACACCTCTGGCCTCTGTAGGCACTTGGAGTTGTATGTCCATATCCCATGTAGACACACCCATCTACACATAATACTTTTAATACTTTTAAAAGATTGATTTTTGTTGGTATTAGATTATATGTATATCATATGTATGCCTCTGTGCTGTTTTTTGCATGTGAGTGCATAATCCCCCAGAATCCAGAAGAGGATGCTAAATCCTCTGGACCTGGAGTTACAGGTGGTTGTGAATTGCCCAGGTCAGGTGCTGGGAATTGAACTCAGGTCATCTGGAAGTCTTAACTGTTGAGTCATCTCTTTAGCTCTAGCAATGACTTTTAATACTACAAAGGTAGCTTCATGACCAACAGTAGATGTTTTAAAGATAAATAGATGTTCTATCATTTGTTTTTTGTCTTTGTTTCATTCTTGAGTAGATTTAGTGAAGTTAATATGCCTCATGTACCCATCTCTAGCAATAAGCATTAGTTCCTTGTATGTGCACTGTATATGGATCCTGAGGACCTAGCATTATAGTCAGTTGTAGGCTACTCTGTGGATGCTGGAACCAACTTAGGGTTCCCTGAAAGAATAACAAATGCTGAGCTATCACTCAGTCCATAGTTTTGTATATTTTAAATTTTGATACATATTGTCAGAATGGTACATTCAGATATATGCCATGATTATTTATGATCATGAAGATAGCAATAACTTAATGAATATGACTATCTTATTAGAAAAATAGCATTTATATGCCCCCAGAAAGTGGAGATGGTAACAGGGGAGAACGAAAAACAACAACAGAAAAGATACAATAAAAGAGCATAACATACTAGAAAATAGTTGTTTCCTCGTAACAGCTGAAGTAAAAGCTATACCTTGCAGCATAAATAGGCCAGATAGGGAAAATGGTTGTTGAGTTAGGAAAATGTAGACTCAAACAAAGAATTGCAGTCTGTAGTGGGCTGTTAGGCAGATAGCCCTATAAAGAAGCCCTATAAAGAACCTTATACACTGAATTCCTGTGCAAATCAAGATGGGGATGAGATTGTGGGTAAATTCTGCAATCTGAAGCTTAGCTGAAGCCTAGATGTGAAGCTGTAGGGTTCTAGTTGGAGGAATGACCTTCTCTGTAAACCCTTTCCCAAAGAATGCCATATAAATAGGTATGCTATTATAGATACTGATTGGGATTTAATCACTCATCATATTTAATAAGCTGTTGGCCTCTGAGTGGATTTTTGAAAGCAATAGCATAGAATGACTTGGTCAGATGTGGCAGAGTAGCTCTTGAAAACACCACCAGAATCTTTAAAACAGGTCCCATTTCTTGTTGTAATTCAGGTTTGTTGAGTTTCTTTAGAAATGGGCTGTTTATCTTAACCGGTACTTTTATAACTGTGAGCTTTAGAGTGACTTTTCTGACTCTGCACTAAGGTAAGTTTCCAGCTGTCCTGTGTAATGTGCCTTCCCTTTGGTTATCTTTGGAGAATGTCCCCATTGCTCTGGAAATCTTACTGCATTTGCTGTGCTTCCCTGATTACTGTAACAAAGCTCACTGCCTTTTTGTTCCCAGTTGATAAGTGGACAACTTGGATAAGAGCCCCAGCCCTCTGCAGAGCAGGCAGAGTCCACACCATGACTTGCTGTGAGCTCTGAGCATTTCGTTTTGGATCGGGTGGTAAAGAACAAAGGGGATTCAGTGATCTCAGTTGATTTCTTCTAACTCTATTTTGTTTAGGCATAGATTTTGAGCATTTATGCATACACAGTTTTCTTGATAGAAAGTGTTGAATTATAATAACTTTTTGACTTTTCTGTTTTTCCTAATAGAAAACCAGGCAAAAGCAAAGGAATCTGACTTATCAGATACTCTGAGTCCAAGCAAGGAAAAAAGCAGCGACGACACTACAGGTAAGTGTTAACTTAGTATTTACAAATCTGAACAGTCTCTTGGCAATTTAGGTTTATTAATTAATGTGGATGGACATTCAGAGTTTGTGTTTTAATGAAAAATCAGTGTTTTGACTTGTCAGATCCTTGTATGAAATCTTGGATATTTTGTTAAAACTGTTTTCAACTATCCAAGTATAAGAGATATGATAATAATTTCCTGATAGATTTAAAAACTATAATTCTCTTTTCCCCCCTTACAGACGCCCAGATGGATGAGCAAGACCTAAACGAACCCCTTGCTAAGGTGTCTCTCTTAAAAGGTACTTTAATGTGTTTTCACAACATTTAAAACCAGGATATTTGGCTCCTCTTTTAGCACAAAATCTGTTTCATATATATGTGAAGCTTTACATTTTAGTTCAATGACTTAAAAAATTGTACAAAGTGTCTTGCTAAGAAATACGTATACACGTCTAATTGCAGAATACCTTGATTTAGTGAAGACAAAGCAGCAAGTGGTTGAACCTGAACTGCAGTTGTGTTTGTGTTTTTCCTCGTTTTTGTAGTAGAAACTTATGTGTACTTTAAGAGCCATTTCCTTTATGCTGTCATGTACTAGAAGTCCTTTAATTTAAAATTTTCTGCTCTTTCTCATTTCCCAAAAATTATCTAGTTATTAAGACTCTAAGAAATTTGGGGCTAAAAATTATTTTCCCAATTACATCTTTTCTTTCTTCCTCTAGCTCTATCTATTCCCTCTCAGATTCATGGCCTCTTATTATTATTATGTATATATGTTTAAATACATGCACACAGCCTGCACAACCTGTGTGGTGTAGCCTCTGTGTGTATGGTTTCAGGGCTGAGGACTTAGTCATTGGCTAGCCAGTTAGGGCCTCATCCTCAGGGAAGACTAAGTCTCCCTCTCTCAGTAAGCTGAGAAATTTTGTGATAAACTTTCTTACTTGTCTCATCCCTAAAAAGGAAGTACATTTATTTCTTGGTAGTTGCTATTTTAGCATGCAGTGGGTAAGATATATCAATTATTTATAGAAGTATTTTTAAAATAAAGTGTTTTGGGGAAGACTTATTGATAAACCTGTGATTCCCAGCATTTACTGTTTTTCACTGCCTCACTTTACAAAAGGGAGTTTTACTCTAGCGGATGAATATGGGGAGGGATGAGCTAACGCCAGTCAGGAAGCTCTCTGGGAGAGGAACAACGGTGGTAGCTGGTAGAAGTTCCTTTGTACATATACCTGTTGTTCCAGTGGGACTATTAAGGGGCTGAATTTCGAGATATGAGGGAAGAGGATTGGTTCACCCTGCATGACCCTGCCCTGGCCTATTTGTGTAACCATGGTAAGAGTGGTTCACTCAGATTCTCTAAGTGTTCTTTTGTCTGGACATCCTTACTTTTCTTTTCCACGGACACTGAAAGTCACATGGCTCATGGAACCAGTTTTGACTGGATTCCACAACCCAGGGAAGGCCCTGTGGACTGTTGACCCAGGCAGCCAAGGTGTCCTTCAGTCTGATGACAGTTTATTTACTGATCTGTACTGACTGCTTTTAGGTGACTCTTGGGTGTTGAGAAGGCATGTGTTCTTTCCTGCCATAGTAATTAAAATAAGTTAATGTTTACACAATTTAGAAGTCTTCACAGAAATTAAAAATCATTATAAGATACTATTTTTTTTTACTGTAAAAAAGTCATGAGAGTGTTAGGTCATCATTAGGGTATCTGCCACTCTGGCACAAGGCCCTGGCCTTGCAAGATTCCCAGCATTGTAAAACAAATAAACAAGCAAGTAAACAGGCTGGTGCTGGGAAGGAAGCACTGTTAAACAGGCAGACAGAATAGCTGATACTGAGCAATGGTGAACAGAACATTGGTGCTTTATGGGGACATGAAAAAATAAAGGAGGAAATTAAGTAATAAACACTCATAAAAGTAGCAGTTTATATGCTCTTTTGTGCTGTATAAATCTCTCATATCTTTTTATTAGCTAAATTCTGATTAATTTTTAGGTAGAATTATGATTGTTATTTGTACGTAACTATTATTAATGCTTTTTAATTTACTTTTAATTATGTGTATTTTTCAGTAGAGGAAGAAACCCAACACTGACCTCTGGCCTCTGTATTCACAAGTACACATGTGTGCATGTATGCATCCACACGTGTGTATCTATATGAACACATATATGCCCATATACCATACACACTCGTGTACACAAACACACACATACTCACACTCTTTCTCTGTCTCTTACTCCCTTCTTCCCTCCGTCCTTACATTTCTGTATGACTGCTAATTTTGTTAATGAAATAATATTTTAACAACATTTGTCCAAAGATTTTGAAGCTGCATGTGGTGGTACTTGCCTGTAATAGCAACATTTGGGAGAGCAGGAGAGTAAGGAACTCAAGGCCACTTTCAACTGTATAGCAGACAAATTTAGAGGCCCGTCTACCTCTCAATAAAATAGATTTTACAACTTAATTTTTTAAAAGTTATTTTTAGATTTTTAAAAAAATTTTAATTAAGTAAGTGGAGGTATATGCACATAAGTGAAGATAGCTGTGGAGGCCAGAGAGGTTATCAGATTTCCTGGAGGTGGAGTTACAGGACTTTGCCTGTTGTGGGTACTGGGAACTAAACATTGGCACTCTGTCCAAGCAGAACACACTCCTAACTGCTGAGCCATCTCTTCATTATCCTGCAGCTTGAGTTTTAAGAACAGAATACTAAGCGTCTAAGGAAAAACACCCATACATATAATAAAACAAATAAATCTGAGAGAGGGAGGGGAGAGGGAGAGAATGAATGAATGAATGAATGAATGGAGTGTGAAGTCATTCTGTGCTTGGTTAGGAGCAGGGAGATTTTTATAAGAGTTGCCAAGAAATAATCATCATTACTCTAAATGCTGGTTATTATTTTTTCCTTTGTAAGAGTTTTATACATTCCTAAAATGTTTTATTCACTGAAACTTACTAGGAACATTTAAATTGTGCTTGATTATGTGGGGTTATGGTTTGTAAGCTATATAATGAGGTACAAAACCTGACGGAATTTTCTGTTTTGGTGTGCGGTAGTTGAGACAGGTTCTCAAATATGCAGTACCTCAGCTTTCTGAGTGCTGGGATTATAGGGGTACACTATGACACCCATCTAGGAATTTTCTCTTAAAAGAAGAGGGTAAATTATCAGACCCCACTATTAACTTTTAGGGTTGATTAGAAAGGAGTGACACTTAAAATAGCCCATTTATCTTCATCATTGACATTCTGTATCTAGTCATTGTTCTCAAATGTTCTTTCCTTTAAAAAAAAATTCTTTATTGGGAATAATCATCATATGCTATTCATTTTAGTGATGTAGGGTTGAGAGAATAATCTACCATTAAATAGTCATTCGGAGAGAGATACAAGTAAAGTCATG
Organism: Acomys percivali; assembly: GCA_907169655.1. Taxonomy (NCBI): domain Eukaryota; kingdom Metazoa; phylum Chordata; class Mammalia; order Rodentia; family Muridae; genus Acomys; species Acomys percivali. The sequence goes on along the minus strand of OU015746.1, from coordinate 101,577,548 downwards.
GTATCAATAGTACCTTTCATGCTATGTTAATAATATATGTTAGATTATGCCTCTTTAGAGGCTTTTGTGTAAGTGACATCTAATGTAAAGATTTAGAGAACTTAGTAGTTTCAAAGACTCTTATGGTTTACTTGGAATTTAAAGAGTTTCTAGTCAAGTTAGCAATAAAAAGAAGATACTATAAAATTTTGGGAGTTGATGTTTTCCTAGTACCTAACTCTCATCCCCAACATTCCCCCTAAAGAGATAGTAAATACCCTGCCTGGACCACTGTGTTACACCAAGTGAAGAGTGTAGTCGTTGTCACAAGTTTCCCTTCGTGCCCTCTGATGTGACCTAGGTAGGTTCATTGTAATTCTCCTCATGCTGTTGACCACTAGCCAAAGGTCCCCACTTCTAGCTCCCTGCCTGCTGGTGCCCATTCCTAGGAGCTCCTCCCATATCATCTTTATACACCTCTACCAGGCCTCCTTCTTTAGGAGCTGTAGGTCTGAGAAGCCTTAAAATTCATATGGCTCCTCAATTCTTATTGTAAGTATCTTACAGTAGTTCCTAAAGACCCTGCAAAAGTGTTTGCTTTCTTTGTCATTTTGAAGATAGAGAAGAGTAGGTGATAAGCTGAGTGCTGGGAGTTGTTGCCAACAGGAGTCAAAGAAAGGACTCTTTCCAGTTTTTGTTTTTGTTTGGAGTGTCTTGGAAGAAAGATCATTTGTGATGACTCTAATAGCATATCTTATGCCATATGCCATATTAAAAAACAGAGATACAAAGTCATGAACGTAGTCATTTGACTACAGATGCTTGAAAGGATGGTTTAATGAGACAAAATGTCCTTGTTTTATATGCTCACACTAGGAATTACAGAGGAAGCTGAGTGTGCAGAACAGAAACTAGGGCCAAAATTTTCATTTTATTTTTGAGATGTCAAAGACCAGCTTTGACCTGATCAAAAGAAAAACTGGCAAGGTAGATGTAGAGTTGGTGAAAGATGACCCAGAGGACTTTTCTCTGAGTATGCTAAACTTAATTATTTGGTGCTCTCTGTGACCATCTGACCATCGAGAGACTCTGAACTCTTTTAACTCTCTAGAGGCCAGTGAGAAAGAAAAGAGAAAGTGGAAAGAATCATATTCATATAAACACTCAATGGATGAAGCAAACAAACAGGTTCCAACAGGTTTCAACAGTTTGACACATACAAATGTGTACACGCACATATACATACACACACATACATGCATGCATGCATACATACATTTATAAAACATAAATATACATATATATGGACAATCAAAAATATATTTTGTGGATGGGGCAACCCCACAAGCTCTAAAACATATTTATTATTTTTGTCCTAGGTTTATATACCCTCTCAAGCAAAGCTTTGTATAGCAGAAGGAAAATTACCTCACGGCCATAAAAGCAGTCATCACAGAAATGGGATTAGGTGTTGTGGCACATTCCTTTAATTCTAGCTACGTAGAACGTTGAGGCAGTACTCCAAGTTCACTTGAGACCAGCTTAAGCTAGATAAGACAGCCTCCAAAAGAAAAGAGAAAAAATAAATTAGGCCGTGGGAGGCTTGCACTTAGCCTCGTCTAAACATTTTCCATTAATACTCACCACCAAACTCTCCCAAGACTGTGAAGCAGATTGATTAAAAAAAAAAAAAAGCCTTCCATTTTAAGGAAAAAAGTAGGGCAGCATGAGAGTAGACCACCACAATAAACTAAACTAATAGAGTAATTTCCCACCAAACCTTGTGAAGACAGATGCTTAATCAGCCTTAGCACAAAAGGATTTCTCATTAGTCTTTGATAAAAGTTGGCTCTTGGTTGTTTAGAAGTCCAGTCTCCACACTAACTCCGTGATTAGTTTGAAAGTGGTCATTTGTGTTTATTGCACCAAACTTATTTTGTAAAGATTTTTAGTCAGTAGTACTGTTTCTGCGACTGTTTGTATGATTTGATACATGCCATCTCTTTTTTTGTAATTAAAGTGTTGGTATTTTGTATGGTTCAGAGAACTAATATGCAAATAGTGTTCCATTGTATGCGCACAGCTCATTATGGCGTTGATTATACTTTCTCCTTTAACATGTGACTACTTGGCATGAGCCCCACTTCCTTGTTGTCTCATTTGAAAGCGAAGTGCTGTGTTAGTTTTGCTTGACAGCATGACCTAATAAGGGAAGTGTTATGCTGTGGATGACAGTTATCTATGTATAGACTTTAGAGGTGGGTTCTTCACTTATGAAGATCCACTAAAGCAAAGCAGTTTTCTTTGAGCTGTTGCAGTAATCCATTTACTCTTACTGTGCTTATAGTGATAACACAATAACACAGAAGGGCAAGATGAGTTGATGGAATTCAGTCAGAAATTATTGGGCTTTTCCTAAGATGGTGGCATTAGGGTTGGTTACTTAAAAGAGGTTTATTTTTTTAAATTATTAAAAAAATGTAAACAGACAGGCAGTGGTGGGGCATGCCTTTAATCACACCACTCAAGAGGCAGAGGCAGGCAGATCTCTGTTAGTTCAAGGCCAGCCTGGTCTACAGCATGAGTTCCAGGACAGCCAGGACTACACAGAGAAACAATATCTTGAAAAACAAAACAAAACAAAAGCAAATATGGTTGAAGTTGAAGAAAACCAGAAGCACCTATATATGCTTGATTCAGTAAGTGTTAATATTCTACTATATTTCCTGTATTTAAGCATATGTAGACATTTTCTTTCACTTTGACATAATTCCTAACTTACAGAAAAGTTACAGCATTACGACTAAGAGTCCCATATACTTTTCATTCAAATTCTCCAAATGTAAACATTGCAACCATATTTGTTCACTTTATCAGATTTTTTTCATTCATCATTATTTCCCTTCCTTTTTCCTATCTCTCTCCTTTTACTCATGGCCAATTGCAGACATGATAGTCTTTACTCTTAAATACCTTGCTATACATATCCAGTTCCTCCTATATGACAACTATACCATTCTCAAAATTAAGACGTTAACATTGATATGGTACTTTAGTCTGCCAACTTTATTCTCATTTTCCAATTGTCCGTTAGTGTACTATGACAAAAGAGTCCTAGGTCATACATTGACTTTCTCATGTCTCTTCAGTATCCTTTGAGTTCCATGATATTAACAGTTTTGAACAGCATGGGACAATTAAAATGTCTCTCAGTTTGGCTGTGACTAATGCCTCGTCATGACTAGATTTGAACTATGTGTATTTTACAGAAATATTCATGTCAGAAAGTTCCTGATACTGAATTGTTCTGTGTTGGCATATTTTTAAAATCTATTTTTATTTTGGTTTTCTTATATCTCATTTTCCTTTTTCCACCTGAATCCCTTCTAACACCCCAGCCCCAGGTAGGAAAGAAAGAAGGTTGGGGGGGGCGGCGACACAGTTCTCTTTAGCTGCTTCCTGTTGTTTAGGGTCTTCAGGTTCCTTGGGACAAGTCTCCAGCTTCTCCTCATGCTGCATCAGTAGCACCAGGAGCAGCAAGGGGAGCAGCAGCAGCCTTCTGCTTTCTCAGAGCCCCCAGGCTCTCTCTGGGGGTGGCTTTTTTCCCTCTCTCCAGAGTCCTTAGAATTAACTAACTGCAGCTGGTAAAGACCATGCCCTTCTCAGAGCTGCATGATGCAAATAGTCTGCTACTGTGGATAACCCCATATCCCACACTTGGCATTAAGACAAAAACATGTTTATATAGCATAACTGAGAAACCCAAACTTTCATAACAGTTCTGTATTGGTGACATTGACTTTGGCTATTTAAGGTGTGGTCTCCCAGGTTTTTCCTTGCAAAGTAACTAATTTTCTTTTTGTGACTAGTAAGTACCTTGTGGAGAATTGTCTGACTACAAACATGCTCCATTAAACCTCAGACTTGTTACTACTAATGTTTTAGCATATACTGATTATTTCCCCCCAATTAGTTATTGTTACAGTAGGGGTCAAAGAATGATTTTATAATGGTATAATTTCTTACATATTTGTTGTCTTGCCTCCTATTGCAGTAAGAATTATTTATTTATTTATTTATTTATTTATTTATTTATTTATTTGCTACAGGGTCTCACCCTACAGCCCAGGCCTAGCACTTGCTGTGTGGTATAGCTTTACTGTTTGTAAGCAAAAGAATGTAAAACACAACTAGAATACAATATAAAAATATGACTTACTGGATGATGTTAGCCAGTGTTCAATAGCCAAAATAGTTTTAAAGATTTGTTTGAGAGAGGGGGTGGAGTGAGAGCGCATGCATATTTGTATATGTATATGTTTTGGATGGGTGTATGTAAGCCGGTGTGCACTCAGAGGCCAGAAGAGGATATACGACTCCTCAGATCAGAGGTTGAGACATTTGCAAGTCACTGAGCTTGTTACCTAGGTGCTAGATTCTGAGCTCCAGCCCTATGGCTGCTTAGCAATCTTTCTTAGCTGCGGAGTTACATTTCTAGCCCACTAAAAGTTTTAATACAGCAGAAGATGAACAGCAGAGTAACTAGGAAGGAAAGAGGGTAATGCTAGATTAAATTTATTTCAGTTAAATTGCTAAGGTCACATCAGTAATAATTCAACAAGTATATTTATCTGTGTGTATGTGATATTGGGTACAAATCAGGTACAGTAGAATATCTAGTCTAATTTTTTTTAATTTATATGGTTGACAGTATTTTTTAATTTTTAAAAATTAAGCTGTAACTACATTGTTTCTCTATTACCCTTTCTTACCTCCAATTCCTCTTATGCCACCCTCAAATGATCTTTCTTTAAATGTTATTACACACACACCAAACAAACTAAAAACCAGAAGTTTGATTTTTTTTTTTCTTTTTTAACTTAGTTTATTTGTTCATGGTGGGTAGGATGGGGAGAGGTGTGTGTATGGAGTTAAGAGGACAACTCTTAAGGAGTCTGCTCCGTCTTGCTACTTTGTAGAATTCTAGGGTGACACAGGTCCTCAGGTCAACTTGGAAGTGCCTCTCCCTGCCAAGCCTTGCTAGTGCTCACTCTTTCTTGAATAATTTTTGGTTTTGTTTTTCCCTTTTTATTTAAGTTTAAGTAAAGTTTTTGTGTCGTGTTTTCAATTTCAAAATTGATGAAGGAACTAGAAAGAGGATTCGTCTAGTAAATTAGGCACCTGCTGCCTGAGTTTAATCCCTGGGACCCGCCATGGTAGAAAGAGCAAAGTTCCTTACATTGTCTTCTGGCCTCTGCATATGTACTGTGGTGTGCATGTCACACACACGCACATACAGACACACACATACCACAATAGTAACAATAAATGTAATTAGAAAATTGATGGAAAACAGTGTTATGTCTACCTCACTGAATTTCAAGTTTACAGGAACAATTCATCAGTAAAATGTATGTTAATCTCTGTATTTTATAGTTCTAGTGCCCATGCTAACTCATGCTGTTCAGAATAAACATAACTAATATGCTTACTCTAATTTGGTTCTAAGTTTTGCTTAACTCAGTAGCTGTGTATGTCTAACCATGAAAAAAAGTGCCAGACTTCAGTTATAGAGATTCTAGTGCAGCACTAACACTTGCTTTTAAAATAAACATGTTTTTGTCAGATGACTTGCAGGGTGCGCAGTCAGAAACTGAGGCCAAACAAGAAATTCAGCATCTTCGCAAAGAATTGATCGAAGCCCAGGAGCTAGCTAGAGCAAGTAAACAAAAATGCTTTGAACTTCAAGGTGAGATCAAGATTACTGCAATTCCCTGGGGTCCTATGAAGGCAGCACAGTGTGACTTATTGGCACAGAACTCAGAGCCCAGAGGCACAGCGGGGTCTCTAGAGCCGGGGCTTTGGTAGGCTTGTTTTCAACATCCCCTCGGCCTTCTCAGCTTCCATTTCAGAAGATGAGATGAGGGCTGGTAAAGCTGCTCACCTTCCTTTGTGAGCTCTACCAACAAAAGACCTCCATCGATAATTGTTAATTACATGCTATTGCAGGCTGAATGTCCCTTATCTGAAATGCTTGGGAGCAAAAGTTTCAGATTTCATAGCATTACATATTTCAGGTTTTTTAGTTTGGTTGTTTTTATTTTTTGTTTGTTTTGTTTTGTTGTTGTTTTTGGGTTGTGAGATGCCCAGTCAACCAGTGCAACACAAGCCTTGTGAGGGCCCTAATATTAGTGTCCACTTTGGGGAAGGGTAGGAGTTTATTTAACAGTGAGGTTACAGGCAGGGTTCAGGATATGGAATCTTCTAAGCCAAGTGCAATGGCACATGTAGCGGAAAGAAGAGTATTAATTTGAGGCCAGCCTGGGGAGCTAGACTCTCTTTTAAATAAGGAAAAAAGGATCTTCTCATCTTGGCCACTTCCTTGTGGCTCATTAGTGTGATAATTATTTGCCGGTGGGGACCATGCTGTATTCTGGAGCTTAGGCTTCTATATCATCCCAGCATCTGCTCTTTAGCAGTTAAATCTTGCAGAGTTCTAAGGTCCAGCCTATGGAGTCTTCTGCCTCCCGTAGCTTTTATAAGATGCACTTTCTGAGCAGAAGAACAACTCAAATGCCAACAAGAAGCTGGGAACTTTATTTCCTTTCCTGGTACTTAAAGACATTATTATCTTGATGAGGTGTTAGTATTGAGCTCAACTTACTTAGCTATAGCTCAGTGTAAGGCCATCTTCACTTATGTGAAACCCTGGCTTTGAGCCCCAGGATTGCAACAATTAAAAAATAGACATTTCTTCATTTTGAATCTTTTATTGAACTTTTATAGGATACAGTCTAACGTTGACAAATTATAATGAAAAAATATTTAGCAGTCAGCCATTATTTTGTATTTACTATGTACTTGACAACAAACACAAGAATTTTATGTTTTGGAGTTTTTTGTTTTGTTTTGGTGCATTATTTTAAGGTTTGTTTTTTGCTTGTTGTTGGAGGGGTGGTTGTTGTTGGTTTTTTGTTTTGTTTGTTTGGATTTTTTGTTTGTTTTGTTTTTGAGATAGATAGCTATATAGATAGCTCTTGCTGGCTTGAAGTCACAGAGATGTTCCTGCCTCTGTTACCTGAGTGCTTGGATTAGATTAAAGTATCCAATACCATGCCTGGCTCTTAATATGTTATTTCTTTTAACAGTACTAGGGATTGTACCTAGGCGTTTGTGTATAGAAGGCAAGCACTCTTACCAGTGAGGCATATCCCAGCCCTCTTTTGTAGACTAATCTGGCCTTGAATTCACTGTGTAGCTGAGGCTGACCTTGAGCTTGGGAGCTTCCTTGCCTTAGCCTTGCGTGTGCTATCACACTGCTCAATGATGATTAATAATTATTAGGATATTTCTTGTGTAAGACAGGCTTCTTGGTGATACAATGTGTAGAAACTCTGAAACTGTATTTTGTAGATTTGTTACTTACTATTGTTTTGTGTTCCTAAAATCTTAATGGCTAATACTGATAATACTGATCACCTAACCTTGAGTCTTTCAGTAAACTTTAAAAGATAAATTTTAGAAATTTCTAGCTGCACAATTGTGAATGTTTTTCATTAACTCACAAAATTAGATACACTATGTTTTTGCCTTTTAGCTCTTTTGGAAGAAGAACGAAAAGCCTATCGAAATCAAGTTGAGGAATCTGCTAAACAAATACAGGTTCTTCAAGGTGAGGGGCATCCCAAGACTGTCTGAGATGGCTCTGGTTATTGTTCATGTTTAATGTTAGAAAAGGAATGGCAAGTAAGATTACAGAGGGTCCTCAGTTGTCATGTCTCTGGTTCTTTCTTCACTGCCATACTGGGCTCTTAGATAGTTTTCCTTTAAAGCAGATGAAAGAGAGGGATTGATTCAGGAACCCATTGTTAGACACTGGAGTTGAAAAGGCAGGTGTGATGTTAACTGTGGTGGTGCATGCCTGTAATCCCAGCACTTAAGAGACAGGGCAAGAGGTCATGAGGTTAAAACTAGCCTGAGCTAGCCTGTCTCATTGTCTCCCCCCAAAATATTTTCATCTTCAAGAAAGTAGGACATATATTACGTACCCCCTTTTTATTTAATGTCTGTTTTTATATATGTAGTTAGGCATTGGAAAACAAGGAGAATAAACACAAAAATACTAAAACACATCTCTGTGAGGAAGGTAAAGTTTATTTTAGCTTTTTGGTTTCTCTCTTATGTATCTTGGCATTTTCTGTATCAAACATGGATTGCTTGTGCAGTTTAATCAAAAGAGATATCTGTGACAAATAGGCTGAACAGTAGCTGTGGCCTGTAATGTGTTCTTAATTTCTATGGACTTAAGAAAAAGATAAATAGATAAATAAATACACTTTTATAGTCCAGTTGCAGAGGTTACATGTGGATATGGAGAATCTCCAAGAGGAAAAAGACACTGAAATCTCCAGCACGAGAGATAAATTACTTAGTGCCCAAGATGAGATTTTGCTCCTACATCAAGCAGCAGCAAAGGCTGCTTCTGAGCGGGACACTGACTTTGCTTCTTTGCAAGAAGAGCTTAAGAAGGTGAGAGCGGAGCTTGAGAGCTGGAGGAAAGCAGCATCTGAATATGAGAAAGAGATCACAAGTCTGCAAAGCAGTTTCCAGCTTAGATGTCAGCAGTGTGAAGACCAGCAAAGAGAGGAGGCCACAAGGTTGCAAGGTGAGTGAGAGCTGAGGAGTAGGAGCGGGTGGCCCTTTGTCTCACTGTGTTGTCTCAGCCCACACCTGCCAGCTCTTAACTCATTTGATAGAAGGTAACTGTATAAACCAGAGCTTCTATACAAGAGCTGTAGATAAATCCTGCAGCCCTACTGGTTCTGTAATAAGTTTCATTTTAGAAGCATACACTGTTAATTCTATATAATGCTGTTGAAGGATGTGTCATAACAATAGTGCTTACTAATAATCCTAGCACCTAGGAAGTAGAGACCAGAGGATTATGAGTTTAAAACCTTTCTGGGTTATATCCCAAGAGTCGGCTTCAAAACAAGCAAACATGAACATTATTGTCTTAAAACAATGAAACAATGAAGCATAGTGGGATACACTGTAATGCCGGTGCTCAGGAGGTAGAGGCAGGTGGTTCTTTGTAAGTTTAATGTTAGTCTGCTTCATATAGAACCTTCCCAGCCAGCCTGGGCTACAAACAAATAAAAACAGTGAAGTAGGAAAAGAAACGCTCTGAAAATTTAAGGTGATAGATCGTCTCTGAGCTACAAAAGCAAAGTGATAGGAATCAAAGACTGTTTTCTAAAAACCCATGTGCTTCTAAGGGAAAAAGTGCATTCTCTGAGGTAATACTCTGTCTCCATTGAATAGTGTATTTTAATTTCTATATTAACAAATGTTTGTTAATAGGTGAACTAGAGAAGTTGAAAAAGGAATGGAATGCCTTGGAGACTGAATGCCACTCTCTAAGAAAAGAAAATGTTCTATTGTCATCAGAACTGCAGCGGCAAGAAAAAGAATTGCACAAGTATGTGAGAATTTCCCTTTCAACCTAAATATTTGTCTTTGATTTTTATGTAAATTTTGATACTTAAATAGCATTTTGGAGCAAAATGTTCAGCCCAAACTAGTTGGCAAGTTAAACATATTGGCCTGATACTACCAGACTCATCCATAAGAATTTGCCCATTGTATAATCAGAGTGGGAAATATGCTCTGTAGTTCTTTATTTATAGTATTGAATATAATTAAGTTCCATTCTGAAGACATAACACTCATTTTGAAACTCTTATATTTAAAAAATGTTTTATGTGTTATGGGTATTTTGTTGCCTGTGTACATGTATACCATGTGCATGTATTGCGTGTAGAAGCCAGAAGAGGGCAGCATATCCCTTGGAACTGGAGTTACAAATGGTTGTGGGCTGCCATGTGGATGCAGAAAATCAAACACACATCCTCCGAAGAGCAACTAGTGCTCTTAACTGTTGAACCGTCTTTCCAGCTCTAAAAATCTTTGTGGGAACTGTTTTTTCCCTAAGCTAGATAAGTTTTTTTTTTTTTTTTTCTGTTATCAAAGAATTGAGAAAGGAGTTATTATTTTTCACACTGGATATTGAACCCAGACTCTTGGTTATGTTAGCTACACACGCTACCACTGAGGTATACCCAGATGCATATCACATTATTTGCCTCATACATAAATTATTTCTAGTAGAAAATTATAAAAATAATCATGTAATTAAAACTGGAGAATAGCTTCATATATTTTCTTAATTAGGGTTTCTTATTGTGGTAATAAAACACCAAGACAAAGCAATTTGGCTAGGAGTTTATTATATCTTACAACTCTTGGGTCGCAGACTATTGTTGAAGGTAGTCAGAGTAGGAACCTAGAAGAAGCCGTGAAGGGGTGCCTTTTACTGGCTTACTCATGGCTTGCTTTCTTTCGCGACTCAGGACTACTTGCGTAGGGTTGCACCACTCACAGTGGACTGGGGCCTCCCACTTCAATCATTAATGAAGAAAACACCCCACAAGCTTGCTTACCAGCTAGTCAGCAAAGGGTCATTTTCTCAACTGAGATTCTTTCTTCCCAGATAATTCTGGAATGTGTGCAGTTGACATAAAACTAGCCAGCACAGAAGAGGACACTGAGGCACCCCTTGCTGTTTATAGCATGGCTTATGGGCACACTTCAGGGCTCAGGAAATGTTTATTCAGAGAATAAGGCCTTGCAGTTACACAGTTTGCTCCATACCCCACAGTTCATTTGTGGTCTAGTTCCTTGTCATGTGCTTTTTCCCCATGTGACGGTGCTTCTCATTGGCGCAGCTTTGTCTTTGCCTACATTAGCAGTAACTCCTATGCTTTGCTTCAGGGTTCTGACCCCTGTTCTCTTTTCAAGTACTTAATCTAATAACATAGTTGAAACATGCATTTCTGTGTATTTATGATACAATTAGTACAGATAATTTGATATACTAACGTATACAGCATGGGGTGCATATCTTTAATCTCAGCATTTGGAAGGCAAAGGCAGGTAGATCTCTGTGAGTGTAAGACCAGCCTGGTCTGCAAAGCAATTTCCAGGCCAACCAAAGCTACATACTCTATCTCAGAACAAGAAGATAATAAAAGCAAAGAAAGCACCCAAAATATAGTCATTTTCTTCTCTCTATAAAATTTCTACTTTTATGTGAGCCACCATGTGGTTGCTGGGAATTGAACCTGGGCCCTCTGCAAGATAAGCCAGTGCTCTTAACTGCTGAGCTATCTCTCCAGCCCAAATGTATTTGAAAGGATATGGCTTTAAACTTAAAGGAATTTTTAATGTCATAATGCCTTTTCCTTACTAAAGTATCTTGCTTTATTTATACCTTTTGTTTTCTGTTGTGAAATTCCCTCTTCTTTGCCCAGTGTCTGCTGTGATGACTGTCAGTACTTATGTTGCAGTTCTCAGAAGCAGAGTTTGGAGCTCACGAGTGACCTCAGCATCCTTCAGATGACTAGGAAAGAGCTTGAGAACCAAGTGGGATCCTTGAAAGAACAACATCTTCGGGATTCAGCAGACTTAAAGACTCTTCTCAGTAAGGCTGAAAACCAAGCAAAGGATGTACAGAAAGAGGTAAAGCGAAAAGACATTCTGAGCCCAATTATGGTTGGACTTAAAGCCAAAGGCAAATCAGATATCCATGCTACTTAGAAATAAAGAAAAGCAGAAACCATATTACCTGTCAGTTGACACTTGGAACACTCTAGCCTGGTCATTTCTAGGTGTTCGTCATGGTCCATATCAAGAGAATTTATCAAGTGCTTCTTTTCAAACATACAGATATAAGATCTAGTTTTTAATTTTTCTCTGACATGAGAGACCCTTCGTAGAAGATGCTTGGTCTATTGTTCAGCTATGAAAGAGAGTGTCATGTTTAACCAACTGTTCTTTCAGAAGGCAAACTAGGACAACACTAGTACTAAGCTATATGCTCCTGGAAAGGTGACTAAAAAGTCATTTACCCTGATGTGGTGGCTCATGCTTGTCATCCCAGTACCCTGAAGGCTGAGGCAGTGATTGCAGTGAATTCAAGGCTAGGTTGGGTTACCATAATGAATCCTAGCTCAAAACACCAAATTAACACATATATACCGAAGGGCATGGTGATGCACACCTACAATCCTAGCACTTGGCAGGCAGAGCAAGAAAATCAGGAGTTCAAGGTCAGCCTCAGCAACACAGTGAGTTTGAGGTCAGCTTAGACTACATGAGATCCTGTGTCTGAAACCAGACAAGAAAAAAATACTTAAAATTCACCAATACACAAAAGAACATGCCTGTTCTATGGAACTGTATTTTCCTTTCTACTTTCTTTTTTGTCTTTACAAATACACACTTACATTTTCATGTGCTTTTGCTTGTACATTGATTTTATTAGCTTTTTTGAATAATGGTGTTAAGGATGGTGAGAGATTGACCCTGGAAGGGACTCACCCAAGGTCTTTCTGAACAGGATAGGTACATTTCCTTAAAGCTGACAACAGGGCAGTGCAGGTTGTGTTGGCTCCTCCCGCCCTTCCTGCACTGATTCCTGCCGGCTCAGGGTGCAGGTTAGTAAGGCTGTCTGCTCCTCAGGAACCATCAGCTGTAGACTTGCCGACAGGCCAGATGCTTCCTAGGTTAGAAGGAAGAGGAAGACAGCAATAAGTCTTTAGAAATGAATTTTCTGAAAGTTGATTTTAGAGAATTTGATTAATGCAAGTTTCTCTTTGCACTTTACCTTGAGTGTCCTGCATTTGGAAATGATTATTGTTCTTCTGTCTTTGTGCTTGTTTCTAAAAACTGCAACAGTTTTTATATTTGTGTAGATATATTGATTTTGAAATGTTCTGCTTTACCTGCTTAAGGATGTGTATTTTAGGAAAATCCTTATTTGAGTGAATCACAAAATTTGTGCCAAAGTAAATGCCCCAATATCTAATACTGTACACACTTTGTGCCCTTCCAGTCCATGTGCCATACATAATTCTTTTAGTATTCGGGAAGAGTTTGTGGTTGGAAGATGATTCTGTCCTATGTTATTATGGATACGTTAGCCATTTTGTTGCATTATTTGTTTGTCTGCTTTCAGTCACTGAATAATCAGTGCCAAATGCTTTGACTGTTTTCACAAATGGCAGTGGCATGTTGTCACAGCATCTAAACTGTTGCTGGTCTTTGGATTGCATTAAATGCAGCATTATTTAAAAATATGTCTGAGCTTGTCAGTATGTTTCTTTCCTATTTTCTTGTCCACTGTTTTCCCTTGTGAAATAATGTATGGTCATCATATTCCTTTGTAATGTGAAATTGCTCTGTTTGTCCTTCTGTCAATGCATTGGATACTAGTCTGTAAGTAAAATAGTTTCAATAACGTTTTTATCTCTGTGTAATCCACTGCAAATACATTATTACATTTTAGTAATGTATATTTACTTCTTTTCAACATTTCCCTTTGCTCTCCTTTCTCTCATGGAATCATGCTTAATGTGCTCAAAGTCCTGATTATGTGTCCTTAGTACTGTAACAGGTCAAACTATCATAAGGTGAGCAACCCCAGATACGATTATCTTTATGAAGAAGAGACAAAGGTGTTGGTAATATTATGCGATATTTCTCTATTAAGAGTGAACTCACCAGTCACTTCAAAGTTAAAAAGCAAGAGGGAACAGATGTGACACCCACGCGAGAGATAAAGCTAAGGCCTCAGAGGGTGACCTTTGTTCTGCTGGTTAAAGCTTCATCTGTGGTAATTTTTATACAAATAACTCCAAAGAAAAAGTATGAGAAAGAATTTTTAATGCTCAACAGTAAGAGAAGATAATTGCATATCACCTTTATATCTAATTTTGTAAAGCTTTTATGTATTTTAATTTCACGAGAATATTTATGACCAAGAGTTCAACCAGTTTGTGGCATACACTTGGAATCTCCACACTTAGGAAGCTGAGAAAGATAGGTCTTGAGTTGGTGCCATGTAGGCTACATAGATCCTGTCTCAAAGAAACTAGCCAACCAGAGAATACATGAAACAGTGAACATCTGAGTCTACCCTGAAAAGACTGACTCAGAATTGGTGTTTGGCTTCCCTGTCTTCCTGTAGGGCCAGAGTCCTCCCTAGGCATTCCTGTGCTGGAGCTACACAGCAGCATCCCGTGATGATGTAATGTTCTGATGTAGAGGGCAGTCTGGATGTAAAAATGGTGGAAAAGGGAGGGAGAGGAAAAGTTTGATCAACAAAGCACTTTTGACTTATCCTTTATTAGTGCTGTTAAGACTACTGAGAACTGATTGTGTGCTAAAGTGCAAAACTAGTCTAGTATCACTGTCTTTTTCTTGGCAGCTTCCCAGTAGCCTTCTGCCCTCTGGGAGCAGTTCATAGACCCTCACACCAACTGGGAAAACCCATGGATTTTAGTCTTTAGTTCATTTTCTGGCGAACTGCCCAGGACTGTTCTGGGAATGTTCTTAGGTAACAAAATGTTTCTTTCAAATCTTTCTTCTCCTTCCTGGTAACCTCTATGCTGACCCTGACCTCTTCCCTATCTGCTTCTGCCTTAATGTTATTTGCACATTTTCATCTTTCTTAATATTTGTCTTTATTGAGTATTGATGAGGTCCTCTCCACTTCAAGGTGTTTTTATTTCAAGAGCACTATTATAAAGGCATCCTTTATTAAGTTTAGGATGTAGGTAGAGAAGACTAGAAACCTTCCATTCTCCTAAGCCATGTTGAGAGAAGAGGAGGAGCCTTTCTGACAGACTGCACTCATGGTATATTTGTTTTCTATTCAGTCCTTGTCTTCCTGTCTACCTTCTCAAACACTCAGAGATGGCAGAGTGGGGCAGCAGAAGTGGAGACTAAGACATGCTCCCCAACAGAACAGTGTCCCTCTGGGTGCCTAGGCTTCAATAAGTTGTAGTACTTAGAAATGGAACCAGTCTAGGATTTCAGCTTCCTGGAAACATTGAGAGATCAAACCATACTTTGTATCACATTGGTTTGACCTGCGCTCAAGGGATAATTTGTATGACATTCATGCATTATTTATATTATATCTATATCACACACACACACACACACACACACACACACACACACACACACACACTTACACTTTTCAAGAGTAGAAAATGGTTTGTTCCTTTATGGAAACTTCCCTATTACAAACAGATTTTAAAAAGTCTTTTCAATTGGTGCTGATAGGTTTTAAGTATCAAATCCCCCACTCTTGGGTAGGGAATAAGTCAGATGCATTTCTCTGCCCGTTTTACTTAGAAAACTCACTGGTAGTTTACTGGTGATATCCACTAGTACTGAGTAATGGAAGACCCACTGAAAGTTAATGCTCTTTATTTCAAGTGTAAATAGCTCTTCTAAAAAGGCTTACTTTTAATTGCCAGGAAATACACATAGACCTAACACTGCCATTTAGTTAGGCTATAGGGTGTATCTCTACTTGGTTTTCTTTTGCTCAAAGGAAAAGTTTTCCCTCTTGTCACTTGATGGAAGAGCAACCCTTTATATTATAAATAGATGGCAGCATGGTATGTTCTGTTCCTTGACTTTAACACCAGATCAAGAGTGTCATTACATAGGATTAAGTCAACTTTAAAGGTTTCTTACTATGAGTGCCTGGGACTCTTATCTTTCATGATACAGATAGACTTGACTTTGGTGTTAAAGTTATCAAACAGGACCCAGTAGAACAATAGCTTCATACCCGTTTTAAGTCAAGTCTGCACACTCTTTTTTTCTTTGCCTTTAGTATGAAAAGACACAGACTGTACTCTCAGAACTGAAGTTGAAGTTTGAAATGACTGAGCGGGAAAAGCAGTCAATCACTGATGAGCTCAAACAGTGTAAAGACAACCTGAAGCTGCTGCGAGAGAAAGGAAATAATGTAAGTGTTTTCCTACTCGGCTTGGCTTCCTTTGAGAGAAGAATGTCAGAGGTTTGAGAATGTCTTTCAGAATACTTCATTATGATGTGGGATACTAACAATCTGGGTACCAGAAAAGTAAGCTTTTCATTATGAGTATCTGTGACAGAACCACTGTGCTGTGGGATTTCTTCCTTTCTTTTTAAGTAAGAATTTGCCCCTTTAATGTACATGCATAGAAAAGCTTAAAGCTTGCCTGGTGGAAAACAACTATCAGTAAAACAACTTAGAGGAACTATCTGGTTTGCACAGATGAGTCTAACGTTCTGTCAATAAGTCATCATTTGGCTTTTTTTTTTTTTTTTCTCTTTCCTGCTGGGAAATGAAGCCTGTGTCATAGGGGGCCATTTAGGAGACGTGGTACATGCTGCTCCTTAGCATTTGGTTGTCTCAGAAGAGCTTTGGTATGCTTTATGTTTTTATAGGAGTAATGTACATTCTCAAAAACTTTCTGTTTATTTGTGCTTGGGGAGGGGAGGAGGGAGGGAGGGAGGGAGGAGAGAGAGGGGGTGTCTCAGGCACAGAGATGGGAAAAACATTTGGCTGTAAATTTAATTTGATAACACTTGTTTCCCACTTGTTAGAAAAAAGGCAATGTTATACTAAATAAATGTTGTGTTGTTTGTTTTGGTGACCATTTGTGGGCCCTAACTGATGGATGTTGAGTGTGGTTGGTCGTGCTCTGAGACTTACTCCAAGCGCTGTCACAGTGTGGACACTGCAGTGGATATGAGCCGCACGCTTCCTGTGGCTGCTTAACTTGCAGCACAAGCACAGACAAGTGATGCTGCATGGCCACCCAGCTATGCAGTTTACACAGAATGCTTATGACTTGTGTCCAGCTGCCCTTTGCTCACTAAAGTCATAGGTTTTAGACAACGCAGGATTGCAGCTTAGGCGGTCTTTTAGAAGTTGAAAGGGTGAAGGCTTTATGCTAATCAAAAGTAGATTGCAGTCTAAAATCAGATAATAATGGTTTGATATCTTTTCTTTTGTGTCAATTCATATCTGAGTATAGATTTTAAGCCCACTTCCTGTTAAATCAACCTACAAAGACATCTTGCATGATCAGAATGACCCTCCCTGTTCTGCTACTACTTAGAGTTGTATAAAACTATTTACCTTCAAAATGAATCTCCCTTTTTTGCCATATAGGCTTATATTTAATTCCCTTCCCCTTTAAAATAAGACCAGATATGTTTAGAATAAAGGAGAGTCATGAGTTTTGACTTCCTGTTTATTCTACATTGTGCCGTGTCTCTTGCCTCATCAAGTTCACATTATCACAGAAGATGTATTTTTAAGCTTTAAAGCAATACTATCTCAAAAGTGAAAGAATTTTGGTTAGAAGGAAAACTGGTTTTGATAGAAGAACAAGATGCAACCTGTCTTGTTATATTCCATAGAAACATATTTATCAACTAGTGGACTTCAGATGTGAAACAAAAAAATAATATATTATCAAACAGAGCATCATTTGATAAACTGTCATCATTGCTCTGTCCAGACTTGTTTGGTTTCATTAGGATATTTGGTGACAAGCACATTGACTATTGCCTCCAACTGTTCTTTTAAAGTAGTAGTTTTTCAGTATACATGTCATATAGGTCACCATTCTGAATTGTGTTAGATGTCTTTAAACTGTTCGAATTGGTGCAAAACTTCTATTACCTCAGCCTTCCTTTCCTTCTCCAACCACCCTCTGGGGTCTAAATCATCTTATCAAATTTTTTTTCATAGCATAAAATGATTTTAATATCCCTTCCCTTCTTTAGCCCTCCATATTACAACCTGTCCCAGCCGTATTCATCGGCCTATTCCTGGCTTTCCTGTTTTGGTGTTTCGGTCCATTGTGGTAGAGAAAGGTACAAGCACTACTGTTAAGTCCTTGTCTGTTTGTCCCTGTCACCTGTTTGTGCCATATTTGTAATAGAGTGCATGGCAAAACCATACAGGTATTTTGTTACCTGAAGCAAACCCTTCATTTAGAATGCTGTGTTTTTGTGTCACACTAATGAGCAATCAACTAGTCACATAACATTATGTCTTGTTTCTTTTGTAGTGATGCTAACCATAAATTAACCTCAAGCTAACCTGTTGTTACTATGCTGCCTTTAACTGCCTTTTTTACCTCTAGCAAACTGGAGTAAGCAGTGAATTTCTACAACATCCCTACTCACGCCCCAGTCATGTGTTCAATAAGATTGGAATGAGAAATGAAGAGTTTGCATCTTTGAAGTTTTCAGCTAGCTGTGTTACTCTTTTCTTTCCTTCCATGGTGTAGAGTTTTGCATTTTTTTTTGTTTTTTCCCTTTAATCCTTTGTCTGCTTTTTGTGAGGATGAAATAAAATGAGATTAGTGTAATGAACTCTTGGCTCACATTTTCAACATCAGTGAGAATTTACTTGGGAAAATATAAGTAAGCTTTTAACAAGTCTTTCTGAGCTTTGATCTGCAAATCAGAGTGTTTGTCAAGAATACTTTCAGAGTACCGGTGAGAATAAAGGTAGCAATCAAAGTAAGTGGATATTATGAGCCCTCTGAAGGCTGACTGGGAAGTCCATCTGCTTGCTGCCTTTAACTGGTAATAGAGCATGCTCATCAGAGGACTCACACGGGTCTTAGTGCCCTTCTCTTGAACCTCATCTGATTTGCATCTTCTTTGGTTTCAAGTTATAAGATCAAGCCTGGACCATTTTCTTTCTGTCCCATCTTGGAACTCTGATTTCATTGAAACAAACTTTTCAGCAGAAGTGTACTGTAGGCATCAGTTCTACTGCAGTTTGTAGATAGCACAATAAATGCAACAAGCACAGCCCAGAAATACATTTAGAAGTAACGACTAAGTTTCAGCTATAAAGCTGAAAGCTGCCCAGGACTTTCCTGGGGTGTTCAGGCTTCCACATAATGGCCCTGTTAGTGTGGTTCTCCTTTCCTTTCCTTTCTTTCTATACTTACCTTTATAATGCAAATGCAAGAGTTTTCCAGGGGTCTTTTAAGTATGTGGGGCTCAGTTCACCAGAGGGGTAAATATGTATGAAAAAAGAGGGGAGAATGTGATACTGACTCTTGGTTTCTTTCCACACAGAAACCCTGGCCCTGGATGCCCATGTTGGCGGCCCTGGTTGCGGTGACAGCAATTGTGCTGTATGTGCCAGGTCTGGCCAGAGCTTCTCCATGACAGTGTGTCTTGAGTCTGTACACCGTCTCCCTCTAGAAGCTGGCACCACACTCATGCTGGGGACAAGCAGAACCATTTTCTTCCTTTTTACCTCTTAAAACAGCAAAGTGCAAGAATACAG
The DNA here is from genome assembly GCA_907169655.1 of Acomys percivali. Taxonomy (NCBI): domain Eukaryota; kingdom Metazoa; phylum Chordata; class Mammalia; order Rodentia; family Muridae; genus Acomys; species Acomys percivali. The sequence continues at coordinate 101,558,338 of OU015746.1, read as the reverse complement.
CTGTAGGGTCATTGCTTTAACTTATATAAAATATATCTGTCTATAGAGAGGTTATAAAGTTGTGAATTTATTCGGTTTTACATGTAATTTTTAAATTAGTATGTTGAGATTCTGAATTATTATGGTGGCCTAAAGTAGGCTTCTTAGTGCATCAAATTATTTATACCATAAATTTATAGATATTTTACTCTGAATTCTGATGGCCACATAATTCATTTTTCTGATTCGATAATTACTCAAATCGAACAACCAATACGTACATGGGAAGAGAGGCCCTGTGTGCTCAGTGCCTATCAGTTTGAATATATACACACTCACATATATATATATTTTTTTTACATATTTACGCCATTTTTACTTGTTATAAAACCACTGAGCTATTGGGAACAAGACTTAGACAATTATTTGTGTGGATTTCTTTTTTTAAAGGAAAAATACATTTGGAAAATATTCTCTTATAATGATAATTTGGGGATACATACATGTTTGTTCAGCCTTAATGTGACTTGAAGATGTGAAGGACATCAGCTTTGAAAAACTTTCCATGAGAGTTTGTATTTTATTGAGCAAACTGAAATATTTCTGGGAGCAAAAACATAATTGCATAATTTCAGTGCAAACAACCAAACTGTTGAATGAATTGGAATGTAACTTACTAAACCTCATGTATTTAAGAAATGTTTTCTTTAAAAGCTAAGTTACCTTCTCATATACAGCAGTTAGAAAGCATGATTTTTTTTTTTCTGTCATCTGTTCCTCCAAGCATGTTTAATTGAAGGAAGAATTATATCTGTTTAGATAAGCTTTTATTGACTTAATTTGGTTATGATGTGGAGCTAATTCACATTCAAGGTAAGCTAATGTTACCTACCTACCAACAGATTTCTTGGTTAGGTATACAAACGGTTATACTCTTTTCATTGTTAATTGGGACAGCCTGTTAATTAGTTGCACCATTCCCAAGATTGTAGTGTTTCATGCACAGTGACACACCTAAGCACCGCTTGACGTTCTGCATTTAAGACACAGAGGTTGAAGTTTAGCTGTGGTTTGTGCAGCACCATAGTGATGTCAATATCCTAAAGTATCACATAATTGAGTCTTCAGCCAGCGAAGACTGGGAGGGAATGTCAGTGAATTGGCTTGAATGTTCTATGAGAATATCCAGATCTAGCCAGATACTGAGATAGAAGTTTAGGATATAATTTGCCTTGTGATGTTTGGCAGTCATTGTTTTTATTTTAAAAGTTGTATTTAAAGCTACTTGGGATTGTTGCCAGGAGAATCACTAGATTTATGGAGGAATTAGCCACATATGACTTGTAGAAATACTGTCATATAGTTCATTTTACCATTCTCTGTTGCAGGAAGCCACTCCACCACAGAATGCTAATATGCCAGTGGTACACAGTACCTCTTGTATATAGTTATTGCAAATACTGTTCTGAAATGCATAACTTCAAAATTACCTTTTTTAAAGTAAATAATTGTTTGAAATCTATTTTGTAAAGATAAAACGTACAATAGAATTTCTGGAGTACAGATTAAACTATTTGCACTAACACACGTGATGTGCATGATTTAATAAAATAACTTTAATCTCCCTCTGCATGTTTGAGTTGTACATCATTGAAATTCTTACTGTGTCTCTGCCCTTCAGCTGTCCTCAGCCTTCCCCTGAAGTGACTTGGTGTTAATCATAGGTTAGATGGTCATCAGGGCTTAAAACGAAATCCTCCGGGTTTTACCTAACTTGCTGTGACACTTTCTTCCTTTTAATATGGTTGTTGTTAAAATGTGACTTCACTTGCCAGACTAATAATGCCATTAAACACCAGGCCTAGTGTCAGTATCTACTTTATTCAAATCAAATAAATGGGATTTTGTAGTTATTTCAGTTTTTCCTCAAGAATGTAAATAAGCCTGCTCATAAGCAGTGCCCCCAGTCTGTTTCAGTTTCTTTCCAGGTTAAATAGGGTAAGGTTGTTACAAGATATTCATATTCATTAAAATTTAAGCATAGCAATTAGAAATTGTGTGTGGACTTAAGGCCACCCTAGACCACAAAGTAAGACCTTGTCTCAAAATATTGACAATAACAAAATTAAAAGAACATGGTGATTAATGTGATAGACAGCTATAATGGCTCTTATCTCTCTGGGTCTTACCATCTCTGTTTTCAGGAGCAAATCCTTTTATTTTCTCCGAGTTTCCATTTCATCCTCTAGAAACTGAGAGGAACAATGACTATATTTTTTGGTGGTAGTGTAAAAATTAAAAAGCTAACACATAAAAGTACCATCCAAGTTATGTGTTCTTGGAATCCATTAATGAACATTTATTGCAAATAGTAAAGTTTTAGGTGAGACAATAAATCTTACTTTAAATGAATTGATAGGAACCCCAAGACAGCACTGCTCCCTTTGCCCTGTTCTCTTGTAGAGGGCTGTGCTTGGGTTAGTAGTGAGCTAATTGCTGTTTTGAAATTCGTTATTTCTAATTCCACGTTGGATCATACTCTGTGAATGCAGAGAGACTTTGTATTAAAAAATAGTATACGTTTCTCTCTTAATCATCAGACTTGCCTCAGTTGGCCTCCTCCACTAGAGTTTTGGCTTTTCCCAGGGATTGTGATATGTCTACTACCAAAAGAATAGAGGTCCACACATACATCAACTGAAGTAAAATGCAGGCTTGCTTCAAAAATATACCTAGAAATTTGTTTTGCAAATATGGTTATGTGCACAAATTTTCAGATAAGAGGACAGTTAGTGTGGAAGTTTTGTAAGACAAATGATCAAAATGTCCAGAAGTAAGTCATTGGCTAATATTGCCACACTATAGATTATACACTGTGTATGAAAGATACGTGGGAAGAATATGCATCCTAGAGCAGAAAAAGATCAAAACATCCAGTAGATAAAACATGTTGCAAATGTTGAATTGTCCTAGTTCTACAGAGGGAAGCAGTATAGACATACAGTAGTTGCCTTTGCATGGGTGTGTGGTTGGTGTGTGTGTGTGTGTGAGAGAGAGAGGGGGGGGGAATGAATTAATTCCCTTATCCTTTGTAATTTATGATTCATTTTTAGTAATATAATTTTCTTTGAGACAAGGCTTTTCTATTTATCTCAGGCTAGCCTAAAACTCACTCAGTAGCCCGAGTTACCTTTGGACTTGCAATCTTCCTGTCTCTGCCTTCCATGTTCAGGGGTTGCAGGCATGGCTTCTGTGAATTTTTAGAGTTGCATTAATTTAGAAACAATGATTCTCAGTTGGTTCCTGTAATTTAATAAGTAACTTGGCAAAATGTCTGTCTTTAGAGAGACAAATGTTTATTTGTATTTGTGAATTCTGGGTGCCACTCAATAATCAGTGTCATTTTGGGCTATAATTCTTAATCTAGTTTCTCCTTTGCTTAGCAGGCAAGAGTTGGAGGACTTGGAATCAGAATAGTTAGAACTGAAAACCAAATAGTGGCAGTATAATTACCTATGGTTGCTTTTGATATGGTTGTAGAAGGAATATGACATTTAGATGGGCAAAGGAAAATAAGGTTTATCTGCTTTAGCTGAAACATGTGTTTTATCTGCTTTTTAAAAGACACAAACGGGTCTACTCTGGGCTCTACTCGGCTTCTGTCCCTTCCTCTGTCTGGCTCTTACCTTCCTGTGGGACTGTTCTGGTAGCCCGCCCTGTACACTTTGCTCTTTGCTTACAGAGGGTAAAAGGGACACAGTCAACCAATTGCCAGCTCTACACTTTAAATTCTCAGTCTTGGGAGATGTGTGCACAGCCACGGGCTGGACACTGATCGAATATGAGACATCTGAGCAGGCCCTCAAGAGAAAGTCCACCTTCAAATTCAGTGGTGCCAGATCAGATCTGTGGTCTCAGCACCAGAAAAGTGATCCCAGCATGCCAAAGAGATCTCTACCTCCTACTTGATGGTTCTTCCCCCATCGCCATCTCTCTGGAGGCCTGAAGATTGGGATACTAAGGACAGTACGCCTCTACATGGGAGAAGATAGATGAACTGAAGTGAAAGACACTTCAACTTCAGTATGATCTCAACTCCCGGGATGAGGGGGTGCCTACCCAAGCTGGACCACAGCTTGAGAGATGTCCTCTTCGTGGCTCTACAGCTCATGGGAGTCATGCATGGGACCACTGACTGGTTCCCACCTGGGAGTTGTCCATATATGGCAATTCAGTTTGCTTGCACACAGCCATCAAAAGAGAAGAATGCTAAGTTGGACATGTCTGCCATAAACGCCAATATGATGGTGACATGCTCAAAAGCCTGGTCTGTTGTGCTTCATCCTGTGCACACTGGATGCACAGGTATTGTTAAAGTGAAACTTTTCTACACAACTTATTTGTTGGCACATCTGTAATATGCAGAGGGCTGGGTGGTAGAGGTCACCCCTATGGATGTCATTCTTACAAGGATGTTGTTCCGGGGGTGGGGATCCTGGGAGCTGTGAACAAGGGTTTCCATAATCCCCACCATTCCTTCCCCTGCCCCTACACCATGAATGCCCCTGGCATATCAGTCTCAGCACTTTGTTCATTCGTTGCTTGACTGTGTTCTGGTGTATGACCACAGGAGAGCATGCAAGGCTCTTGGCCAGGATTAAAAGATGGATACCTCAAGAATAGTTGATATTCGGGCTTCTAGGTTCCTGTTTGAAATGCCAGCTAGGCAGAGGTTTAATGGTTAACTACCAACAACACTACCAGCAAGCCAAAAGGGAAACTTATAATCTATTTCAATATAGTAGTATTTTCCCTGTAAAGCTTTCGGGTAAGGGATACTTTATTTGGGTTCAGCCATTACCCCCCTCATAATTTTTTCCAAATATGTACATGAAAATATATACAATTTTGTGTGTAATTTAAACAGTTATAAATGTGGACATTCTAAACAGAAAGGCAGACATGGCAGAATTTAACATCTGATCATTTGCAGTAGTGAGTACATGGCTGATTCTCCTGTCATCATCCATGCTTTTCTTTCTGTTTTTAAAATATTTATTCATTCATATTACATCTCAATTGTTAGCCCATCCCTTGTATCCTCCCATTCCTCCCTCCCTCCCGCTTTCCCCCTACTCCCCTCCCCTATGTCTGTGGCTGAGGGGGACCTCCTCCCCCTGTATATGTTCATAGGGTATCAAGTCTCTTCTTGGTAGCCTGCTATCCTTCCTCTGAGTGCCACCAGGTGTCTCCACCGTTGAGGGGAGTGTGGGGTCTGACTTCATGCAAATTCCGGTGCCCCATTTTTGATCCATGCTTTTCTTGTGTTCCCATTGACCCATGCTGAGTAACAACACAAAGCAGACAAGCACTTGTTATCTTCACGTTGCCTCTTCCCCGCCCTTCCCTTCTAAATCTTTCAAACACAGTAATACCAACTTCTGTGGCTGCTTTTCCTCCTCACACTGAAGTCCTTGTGGACAAAGGAGCCACACCTAGGCCCTGACTAGTTGGGCCTCAGGCATCTTGTGACAGTATTCCTGGTGCTTGCAGCTAAGTATGAAGGGATTTCTACTCAAGTACTTCTGTACCATTAGCTAAGATAACCCTGAGTCTTACCCTCCTAGCCATTCCTCTGCCTGCTGTGATTCTGTTTCTGGGCAGGTCTGCCTGCCAAGAGCGGTGGACCCCCAGACTTGGTGTGGAGGTGTTGGCAAGGACATCGTTCCTTGAGAACTGCTTGAGCAGTCAGATTGAGCAATCAGAGGACTTCTCCAGGGAGCAGCCTGAGAAACTGGAAGGGATTGAGAGTTCAGAGGACTTCTCCAGGGAGCAGCCTGAGAAGCTGGAAGGGATTGAGAGTTCAGAGGCAGTCTATGAAACAGGGAAGATCTGGCTGGCTGTTTAGGGCTGTAACAGAAGGCCTTGCAAGATGGGACTGTGGCAGGTGGATAGGGCTGGCTTTTTGTGGCTTAGAGCTGGCCTTGGAGGACCAGCAGGGCTTGCAGAGAATGCTGGAAATTCAAGTGGGAAAAATGATTGACACAGAAGTGAGCTAGCCCTAACAAGACATTTGTACTAGCCCTCTAAGGCTGGGGGAACACTGCAGAAGACAGCAGGAAGAATGCAAGAGCCAGGAGACCTGGAGAAAGGCTGTGAAATGCCATCCACGGTGGCAGTCATGAGCCGAGCAGTTTCCTGTGCTGGGTCTGAACAAGACGCTCTGTCAACCATCAGCCGTGTATAGGAGAGTTCCTGACTGGGCCCTGCTCCTTCTTTCTGAACTATTGCCTACTGACACATTTGGGGAGAGGGGGAATTCATTGTCTACCATTTTTGTGTCCCCTATCGAGCCCACCAGACTCCAGTGGATAGCTCCAAATGCATGTTCACACATATGGCTCTAGGTAAACTCAGTGGCTCACAAAACAAGCAGATGTGGGGAAGGGCCCAGAGGTGAAGGCCATTAGCAGGATGGAGGGATGATAATAATTGGAATGCATTACATACACATATGAAATTGCCAAAGAAATTTAATAACAGAAATAGTTGACAACAAATGGGCTATCCAGGTAGGTGCCTAGAACACAAAGCAGATTCACACTCTCGGTTGTGTGTGTGAGACGTGAGTGGAAAGAGTTATGTCATGATGCTGCACTGCAGGAGATTTCTGGTTCTGTTACTCTGTCTTCCAGTCTTCTCAATTGCCACAGCAAGCCACATATTGGCACATGCTGTCATCCTAGCACCTATGTGACTAAAGCGAGAGGATTTTGAGATCAAGGCCATCCTGGACTGCATAGCAAGAATTTAAACAAAAGCCAAAGCCACCTCTTTTGCAACTATTGTTATTACTCTTTTAGTCCACAGGGGTTCATAAGGACATTTTCCTGTATGTGTCCTACTTTGAGTATACCCTCCCCCATCTCCCACTGTCCTTTCCCTTCGTGCATCTCTCCCACCCTGCAACTTTTATCTCTCAAGGCTGGCCTCAGATTTTCAGCACTCCTAACTCAGCCTCTTTAGTGCTGGGATAACTTTTTTTTTTTTTTTTTAACTCATCATGGATGCTGGTTTCTTGTCCTAATGTGGCATCTGAAGGGTAGAGAGAAGGGGCATCTTAGAGATCTGAGGTAAATAGTCAAGACTTCACCGTGTTCCTTTCTGTTTTGCTCGACTCTGTCACAGGTAGAAACCCACACTCAAGAATTGTAGAGAGAAATGCCAAACAAAACAGATTGGAATGTCTATGTAAAATTCTCAATAAAATCTAAGTTATGAAAGAAAAAAATTGTGGGGACATTTCTTGAAGTTTATTTCTTGATGGAAGTGTAAGCATTGTTCCGCCCTCAAAGCCAAACAGAATCTAGGGGAAGTGTCCTGAGTTAAACCAGCTAGCCTAATCACAGACCTTGAAACACCTCCGCTTTCTGCAACAAAAGAACCTAGAAAAAAGTTACACAGTTGCCCAGCAGAGATGCCTTCCTGCTATCTCACCCCGGATGACTATGTAACTGTTAGAGTAGAAGCATCCCCCTGACTGTCCCTGCATGTTGTCTTCCTGCCCTAGTCATTGTGTCCTGATGTCCCACAAGCTCCTGCCAGTCATCATGTGCCCAAGGACTCTGAAACCTAGGAGCTCCCGGAAGAGCCATAGGCAACTCCTCTTACAGATAGAATCCTTATTTGTTAATTAATTAATTGGTTAATTTTATTGATGTGTGCTAGACAGACCGGCAAATAAGAAACCATTATCTTTTATGAATATGAAATTGATAGTGCTTTGTCAGGCATAATGGTTCACACCCACAATCCCTTCATGAGAAGACAAAGCAGAAGGTTTTTAAGTTCAAGGTGAGCCATGGCTGTTGAGACCCTGTCCCAAAACAAAAACAAAAATGTTAGGCCTAGAGAGAAGATGGCCCAGTGGTTAAGAGCAAACCAGAGGACCTGTGTTTGATTCCCTGAAGTCAAAAGCTTTGGGAGAACAGAGTGAAGAGAGCTCTGGAAAGAGAAAATCTACAGATAGGCTCTTAGAACTGTCTCCCTCTCCCAGAAGCACACAGTTGCCATTCCATGATGCAAGAATATCTGGGCAATATATTGGTCTTAATTGTTTTTTTTTTAAGTATACAAAAAGGCCAGGCGTGGTGGTGCACATCTTTAGTCCCAGCACTTGGGGAGGCAGAGGCAGGCGGAGTGCTGTGACTTCAAGGCCAGCCTGGTCTACAAAGCTAGTCCAGGATAACCAAGGCTACACAGAAAAATCCTTGTCTAGAAAAAAAACTTTACCTACCAGGAAAGTGGGTCAGAGGGGAGAAAATCCTATTGAGACTTTAGGGGTGAGAAGCCTGGGAGAATGAGGAAATTGAAGGATCCAGAGGGTCCTGGAAAACTACAGGCGGGTCTGGGCTCTGGGGTCCTCCTCAAACTATGGCACCAGCCAAGGAAAATATAGGCAGTAAACTTTGAACCCCTACCCAGTCTAGCCGATGGACAGGACATTTTCCACCGTTAAGTGGAGAAGGGGATCTGACTTTCACACAAACTCTGGTGCCCCATATCGGACCATGTCCCTTGGATGGGGAGGCCTGGTGGCATTCAGAGGAAAGATAATAAGTCACCAAGAAGAGACTTGATACCCTAGGAGCATATACAGGGGGAGGAGGTCCCCCTCAGTCACAGACATAGGGGAAGGGAGTAGAGGGGGAAGCGGGAGGGAGGAAAGAAAGGGAGGATACAAGGGATGGGCTAACAATTGAGATGTAATATGAATAAATTAATAAAAAAAAAAAAAGAAAAACAACAAAATGCTGGCAAGACTTCCGAGGAGAGAGGAACCCCTTAAATAGTGTTGTTAGGAATGTAAACTGATGCAGCCTTTATGAGATCACCCTGAATGTTCCACAGAAAACTAAAATTAGGTTGGAGAGGTGGTTTAGGTAGTAAAGTAAAAATGCTTGACATGTGAGCATTAGGGCCTGAATTTAGACCTCCCAGCGCCATGTAAAAAGCTAGGCTCAGCAGCTGCAATGTATAACCCTAGCCAGGAAAGCAGAGGTGGGAGGACCCTGGCCTTTGCTAGCCAGCTAGTCCATCTAATATGAGAACTTCAAGTTCAGTGGAAAACCCTTTCTCAAAATATAAGTTGGAGAGTGATTGAAGAAGGCCCCAGGCACTGACTTCTGGTCCCCACATTCTCTCTCTCTCTCTCTCTCTCTCTCTCTCTCTCTCT
>OU015746.1:101527560-101549114 GCA_907169655.1 Acomys percivali | reverse complement strand
TCTCTCTCTCTCTCTCTCTCTCTCTCTCTCTCTCTCTGGTCCCCACATTCTCTCCCTCTCCCTCTCCCTCTCCCTCTCACACACACACACACACACACACACACACACACACACACACACACACGAGGAACCTGAAAATAGGACAACCATATGATCCAGCCGTACTATTCTGAGGTCCACTTGAAGGAGGTTAAGAAATTATGACACCACAGAAATACTTCCACATCCTCTCAGTTTCGACTTTATCACAGTAGGCAAGGCAAGAAACCAGCCTCTATGTCAATCAACAAATGAATGATAATGAGAACATGACACATGTACAAAGGAGATTTATTTAGCTATAAAGAAGAGTAAAAGCCTGGAAAGAGGCCCTTACAAGATGCTGAATCTACAGATAACTTTAGTTTTTAGTTTTTTTTTTTTTTTTTTAAATAAATCACCCAGTCTACTTGTTTATATGCTTCAAATTGACCAAGGCAGCAAGCACCCCCACCAGTGTTATTTTTAGTGAGGGCTTATGGTGGGTTGTCTTTTGTTGTGTCTCCCCAAAACAGAAAGTGCACACAAACTCCAGTGTGTCTTTTTAATCCCTCTGTGAGGGTTCCATCACCAGGACCCAATTACCTCCGCAGAGGTTCAGATACCTTGGGCATTAGGGTTGAAACACATGGATACAAACTTTAAGATCATCCCTGGTAAAATGATGGGGCAGGAGGAACTCCCAAGATGCTCTCCTCCCAGCTCTGCTAAACTGACATGTAGGACTTCCCAGATGTTCACATCCGTCTTAGACTCCCTGTCACTACCTTCTTGGCTAAATCCCCACCTAAGTCACCAGTAATAAATCATCAATCTGCATTGCATTGCTTTTGATTTGAGGTGTAATCTTCAAGCCCATGGTATTCTGGAACAATATTCTTAATGTTAACAATAGTTTTTAAAAAAAATTATCTTCATGTTTCTAGATGCAGTTGAGTGCTAACTTAAATTTAAAAACAGGATAAAAAGAATCTGAGAGTGACTAAGTGGAAACAAAATTACAGGGTCATTTGTCTTCACAAGGAAGCCAGCTGTTTAGAGTTATGTGTGTACATTTCTATGGTGGAGGCTTGAGTTACAAATGAAAAAATATTTTAAAGATGTTATTAGTCATCTTCTGTATTACTATGGCATGTTGGCTAAGTTGTCATCCAACACACTTCCCTGAAAATTAGCTCTTGAACCTAAGTTACTGATGCTTTAATTTCTCCCACATTAAGCTGCTGTCCAGTAGCGCTTTCTCTAACTTTTTTTTTTTTTGAGACAGGGTTTTTCTGTGTAGTCTTGGCTGTCTTGGACTCACTTTGTAGAACAGGTTGGCCTTGAAGTCATAGAGACCCGCCTACCTCTGCCTCCCTGAGTGCTGGGATTACAGGTGTCAGCTACCACACCCAGCTTTCTGTAACATGAAGAAGAAGAGGAGGAGGAGGAGGAGGAGGAAGAGGAAGAACAGTATGTCATTTACAGGAAAATGGGTAGCATACTTTTTCTAATTGACTTTAAATGTTACTTAAATTGGGGGGGGGTTGTTTGTTTTGTTTTTCAAGATGGGGTTTCTCTGTATAGTCTTGGCTGTCTTGGACTTGCTTGTAGAACAGGCTGGCCTCAAACTCCCAGAAATCCACCTGCCTCTGCCTCCCTGAATGCTGGCGTTACAGGCATGTGCCACTGTGCCTGGCTACTTAAATGTTTTTAAATTAGTCTTCAAAGTAACAGATTTTCATATGGGATGTTTATACTTTTTTTTTTTTTTTTTTTTTGAGACAGGGTTTCTCTGTTTAGCTCTGGCTGTCCTGGAATTCACTCTATAGACCAGGCTAGCCTTAAACTCTAGAAATCCACCTGCCTCTGCCTCCTGGAGTGCTGTGATTACAGGTGTGCACTAGTGCCTGCCTTATACCCATTTCTTTTTGGCTCATTTACCCACCATGCTCCCACGTTCTCATGTGCCCTTTAACCCCCAGTGTTCCCCTTTCTATTTTGTTTTACTTTCTTGCCCATGCCTCTTCCTTAAAGCCTCTTCTTTCCCAATCTCACTTTTTTTCTAGTTTCCCAGCATTTGCCCATCTTTGCTTCCCCCTGGATACACATATTTAACAGAAGCTAGGATTCACTTAATGTTTTCCAGTTCATCCATTTCTTTTTTATTTTTTACAAATTTTACTTTCTTTTGCTGCTAAATAAAATTCCACTGTATATGCACTGTGTTTTCACTATCCATTTATTGATGGCCATCTGTTTCTGTGAAAAGTGTAAGAAAAAAATGCAGGCCTGACCTGGTGGCCAGCCTACCTGGCACACTGAGCTTTTAAGTAAGAACTGTTGTTATAAAAAACTAAAAATCTCAATTGTTTGATTTTACCATTAAAGACTCAAGGAGCCAGATGCTAGGGTGAAAACCTACTAGCTCAGAGAGGCAGAGAAAGCACCCAGCTGACCTTCCTACTGAGCCAACATCCCAGAAAGAAAAACCCAAAAGCCCTTTCTTCTTCTCTCTACTGTCTTAAATAACCTTCTCTCACTATCCCTCCTTTCTGTTTAATCCTTGTCAGCTGGTTTCTTGCTTCTCTTGACCTAGGGCTGATGTTATTTAGCTCTTGGATTAAAAGTCTGTGCTAGGGCTGAGCCGCTGCACAACCAGAAACAGGTATTTACAGTTTGCAATCTCAGGGTTCACAACGGGGTCAGATTTCCTACAACAAAGAAGCAGGGCAGGCCATGCATGCTCCTGAAGGCAGGACACAGAATTCTGAAATAGCTGGCCTGTGCGGAGTCGGCAGTCTCCTTCGGTGTGCTGCTTCTGCTAGAGTGGTGGTATAAGTACTCACTATGCAGCCGGAGGTAGTGTGCTGACCAACCACAGTCGACAGGCTTCCACTGTGTAAGTGGATGTTCCCATGCAATAAAGCAGACGATGTTCCCTGAGACCATCTCTGTGTCTCTGTGCCCTTTATCAACCCAGGGACATTGCTTTTTTGCTGGGGGATGCCACCGTAATAACAGCAAAAAACCAGCAATAAACATGGATGTGTAAGTATCCCTGCCCTTTGGATATATGCCAAGGAGTTTGCTATAACTGGGTCGTATAGTAGCTCTACTTTTAGTTTTGTTTTGTTTTGTTTTTTTTTTTTTTTAACGCCTCTACAGCCAGGTGTGGTGGTGTCTGCTTGTAATCTCTGGGAGGCAGAAGCAGGCAGATCTTTGTGAGTTTGAGACCAGCCAGATGGATCTACAAGACAAGTCCAGGATAGACAAGGCTATACTTTTCAAAATGGCTGCATTAGCTTAAATTTCTCCCAACAGTGGATAAAAGTCCTACTTTCCCTATATCTACACCAGCATTTGTTGTCAGTGAGATGGCTTAGCGGGTAAAGGTGCTTGCAGCTAAGCCTGATCATTTGAGTTCTACCCTGGGACCTACCTAGTGGAAGGAGAGAACTGACTCCTACACGTTGTCTTCTGACCTCCACATGTGCTCTGTATCATACAAGTGACTAACCTCCCATAAATAAATTTAATTCAAAAATAAATTTATATATGCATATATAATGTATATAGATGTGTGTATATAAGTGCATATAAGACATGAAAGTAGAGAGGTAACCATGGAGAGGGGAGGGAGGGGTCTAAAATGCATAGGGAAAGGGCACATAATATGGATTTCTTTCAGTCATGAGTAATATATTTATAGACACATGTGTGTGTGTGCATATATATATATATATATATATATATATATGCACACATACATGCATGACAGAAGAAAGGGGACTAACAGGAAGGGATGAGTAGTGACCAGGATGGCGTTGGTTGTAAATATGTGCAAGGTTCAGTGGTATGTAGGAGAATAGAGTGAAACCCACTGTTTGGTAATTTTGTACTCTTTAGTTTTGTAAAATAAAAAAAAAAATACCTCCTAGGTGGGGGCTGTAGCTCAGTTGGTAGAGTTGGCCTACTGTTCATGAAGTCCTGGGTTCAATCTAAGCACAGTGTAAACTGTACCCAGCACTCAGGGATGGAGGCAGGAGGATCAGAAGTTCAAGGTCATCTTTGGCTGCAGAGCTTGTTCAATGCCAGCCTGAGGTATATGAATCCCTGTCTCTACAATATCCACCACAGCAAAGCCCGTGCTAACCTTGTGGGTAGTTAAAGCTCAGAGGCAATAGTGAGGAATAGCAGCTTTTTGGCTATAATAGAATCAGACAGGTGACAAACAGCAGCCTCCTGCATGGAGGTGCAAAGGATGAATTTGGAAACTGCGTGGTAGAGGTGGGTGCACTACAACATATATTTACTAGAACTCAGAGCATTGCCTAGCCATGTAAATTATTTTTTTAATAAAACTGTAAAATATCCATGCTCTGAGCATCAGACCCTCTGGTATTTTTCCAGGAGCCATGAACAGCTTCACCAGGAGGACCCATGAGCTAGGACCTGGGAGTCAGAAGAAAACCTGGTGCTGTCTATGGATTGAATGTTTATGTACAACTTCACCCCCTTGATGTCTGAGCACATCAGCCTCCTGCACTGTGTTTTGTTTAGATATCTTTATGACCCTGAAAGATCCTGTTACCATCTGAATTGTGTATGTGTGTGTGTGGGGGTGTTGGTCATTGGACCCAGGGCCTTGTGCATGTGAGGGGCATGCTTTGCCACTGTGATATATTCCCAGCTGTAGTTTTTTTCTTTACAGTGCTTGTCTTTTCTCTGAGCACCAGACTATCAATCGTTTCCTTTTATTTCTTTGGAATAATCGACTTTGCTAAACAGACATGACGTTAAGGAGGTCTTATCCTGAAGATTTTCTCACATGGCATTCAACCATACTGTGTAGAAGCTTGTGTCAGAGAGCTCATCTTCCCAGTCCAGATTCCTCACCTTCTAGTGTAGGGACCTCTGACCTGAGGACATTCTGGGAGAGTTAGGGCTCTCAGTTCACAAAAGGAAACATGTCTCATTAAATATCTGATTCAGAGGGAAAACTAGAAAATGGCTAATGATTAATTGCATATTTCTAATTCATTCCTTTGTTATATTTGGATAATAACAAGCTTAATAGGCATGGGGTAATATAATAAAATTTCAACTTTGATAACCTAATATATTTCTGTATGACACTTAAGGATGTCTGCTAGAACTCTAATGGTCAGAGTACTCCTTATTGATACATTGTTGCAATATATATGTAGGGAAAGCATAATAATACTTGGACTAATTAATAAAAAAGAGTAAAAACTTTTTAAATGCCTCTTCCATCATGAGGAAGATCAGTCAACACAAATGTTCTACTTTCCCCTGATAAATATATGTGTATAATGAACTACTTGACTATAGCTATTGTGATACAGAGACACAAAATGTCAATGCAAAGATGCCAAAAAGGCTATAGGAACATTATAGACCATTGCTCCAACTTAGTGTTCGCAGGGCAGTCTTATGAGCCTAATTTCTTTGTTAAAAGAGACTTTATTTTTCATTATGTGTTTAAGCATGTCTGTGATTTGTAATGTTCACATGTGAATGCAGGTGCTTCCAGAGTCCAGAGGAGGGACTCAGAAGCAAGCCCTGGAGCTGGAGTTATGTGCAGTTGTGATCCACACAATGTGGGTGTTCAGAACTAAATTTGGGTCCTCCGCAAATGTCTGAACTGCTAAATCATATTTCCAGCCCACTATTATCTTATTATTTTTACAAGTGAATGTATGAATAATAAAAGAATTTTACTCTGACTGATAAGTAAAGTATCACTTTCATTATATGCCATTAAGTTGGCATCCAGAATTACATCTCTTATGAGATTGCAGTATGATGTCTTTGATCACAGTATGATGTCTTTGGAAGGATAATGAGCATAAGTGAAAGAGAAATTAGATTCTGCATCTTCAATACCAGCAGTATTGTGTGTTTCTCTGCAAGTCCCTAACGTATCAAGCAACCATTTCTACCAGCTACCTGCATCACCTTTCTTTTGTGTCTAAAAGACACAAAAAAGAAAAATGCATTTTATTGAAGGAAGTTAATATAATAACCAAGTACTGGTTCTTGATGAAATAGAAATTAGGAGCTATGTATTCTTAAAACTTCCATGGAAGACTTAGACTACAAAGGAGATTCATAACACTGCATAAAATGGTACTTAATATTCTAAGAAAATTAAAATACTAACAGAGCTCTGTAAAATACAGAGCCTCAAGCAGAGGACATCACACCCATGCCCCTCTAAAGTAGGATTACAACAGGCAGAAGGTGGAAGCCACCCTGACATTACTCAGTGGATGGATAAACATAGGTGTGTGAAATGTTGAGTTCCAACTGTTAGGATATTTTCCAGGTAAGAGCTTACTGCACAGATCTCTATCTAATTCTATGATTTCAACTAAGCTCTTGTATGAAGTCAAAAGGAGTTGTAGTGTGGCATGCATTATCACCATGAACACAGAAATAATTTTTATCAACTAACTCTTTCCTGTTTTCTATAATTTTCCCTTAAAGTAGCACTGAGAACAGGAAAATCTCTCTTCATGGTGGCAGGAATGAATAATACACTAACTTATCAAACTTTCTTTTAATAGATGATTCTCAATCTCTTCAATTTCTTCTAGTTGGTTCTTTAATGAGCCTTCTAACTCAAGACACTCAACTCACAGCTTAGGAGGTATTTTACAGAGTAATTAATTGTTCTTAATTGTTAATAAGTCAAATCTTAAGAAACCAAAGAGCAGAAAGATGAGGGAGTCCAGGGTCTTGCCCATGCAAGTTACATAAGCTAGCACTGACTCATATCCCAGTCCTAAATTAGGGATTGCACAAAACAAAGTGAACTGTCTTTCTGGCTTGACGTGGGTGTGTTTACTGCCACAGCCGACACAATCTCTACACTACACTGTTGATTGGATTTATAAATAACTGAGGTGTTTTGCATGTGGCTTCTGTAGCTGATGCTCCATTCTTGTGGAACTCAGGACGCCTTCTCTCTGTGAATCTTCTTGCCACTCTGTTTCCTGCAACTAAAACAGAGAAGCCTGGAGTGACCATGCAGAACACATCTGCCCATCACCTATTTTCATACTAAAATGATTCAAAGCAGCTGCATCCATTCATCATTCAGCTGTTGTTTGTGGGAGCTTCCATGCTGTACAGACTGAGACAGAATTGATGGAACAGGGACCGTATCCCTGTCAACACTACAACCCTATGGTTCACTTTCCTGCTCAAAAGTTATTGACTTCTGCTCTAGAATGGATGCACACAATTCTGGTCTTTTAAATTCTATTTTATCAGATATTCAAATGGAGAAAATTCCTTGTGTGAAGAATTTGCTTATATTTCAATACTATCTCAAAAATCATTACTTGAAAAATTAATGTAATTGAGTGAAAATACATGTAAATGAGTGATCAAAGGATACTAATGATAATAAGAACAAAGATGATACTCTGGGCGACAAGTAGATGTTTCATGAAGTAGCTTGAGTGGCAGCATCTATAAGGATGAGTTTGTATCCCGGCTTCACAAATTTAATGTCAATGTGAACTGGAATGGATTACTTTCTACACACCAATGACTCTGATTAAAATGAAGAGATTAATTTATCTCCAGCAGCCGACTCTTTGAGGAGTAATTGACACATAGGAGCCATGTGTTATATTAGCTTTCAGCATGTGTACTTTGTGACTTAAGCCATGATAAGAGCTGCCTATGGTAGGTCTTCTACACACAGTGCACGCTGTCATTTTTCACACTGCTGAAAGCAGTGGCCGAAAGGGAGCATGAGTCCCATAATTTGTCCCAATTAATTACAAAACATCTACAGCTGCACTAGGAACCACTTATAGTAATTCATAAGTAACTCTTTCTCAGTACTTAACTTTCAGTGCAATGATCATATAGTAAAATGCAAACAGAACCTTCTACACTAAGGAGCATGTAACTGATGTGGGGGCATAATATTGGACTCTATTTTGAGATCAAGGTTCTTGAATCAATGCATTCTAAGTGAGTATTCACTCTGGGCTGCCCTACCCAGAACTCGGAATAGTAGATGAAGGGTATGTGGAATGCGTTTCAGAAAAGCGGTAGCTAACGCTTTTCAGTGAGTTAAATGCTACATAACAGAGAAATCCAAATCCCATTTGTTTCCATTGTTAGACAAGCCCAGGCTTTAACAAAATAATCATCTTAAATTAGAATAAATGCTTTCTATTTTTATATTTAACTCCTTACCCACATTTACCTCACAAGTCTTAGTATAGGAGATGAAGTTCTTAATTTTAACCTAACAACTATTAAGCAAAAATGTATTCAGTTCATTTAAGTAAAAGTTACATGCTTATCAAATATCATTAGCTATTGAACAAATTTATATGTATACAAGGTTATCTTTTATACCAACACTACAAAAACAATAAATGCAATATTAAGCTATGGGTTAAATTGCTACAAACAAACAAAAATTGACAAGAGTATGGTCACTGAGGTGGGAAGAGTCCAAGAACACTCTTTGACAAATCAAATGATGAGCCAGTGAGGCTGGCTGGCTGGATAACACCCAGGACATGAGCAAAGGCACAGGGATGCTGTCATCATCCCAGTTAACTCAGAGGATAAGGTCCAATAGCAAGGAAATAGAAGCTTACAAAGTGCCTTAGAAACAAGCACTAGTGGCAGTGTTTTTTCTTAATTCTTTTTCCCATTTTAAAAATTATGTTTCTTTTTTTTAGCACATACATTTATATTATTACACATAAATAAAAAAATACATACAGCAGGAAGAACCATGAAACAATCAGGAATTACATAGTGTTTTAGCTATTTGTATTTGGCAAACTTGAAGTAAACATCTTTCTTACCTTGTTGAGTCTAAAATTCTAAACAAAAATCAGTATCTATCATATCTCATCTCTATTAACTTAAAACATCTATCTAGATCTAAAAACATTTTAACCCCTAACCAACTAAGCTTAATTGTAAGACTAAACTATCTGGTCTTCAACCCTATCAGAGACTTGAGAAGGAATAAAACTTAATTACCTGAGTGAACTGCAAATATAGGTTACCAGCTTCCAAAATGAGAAAATGACAGAGACAGTTTACTGCCTGAACAGTCACTCAAAACTCTCTATAATGTTGGAGCATCATCTTCAGTCTTCTGGCCCAATGTAGCTGACAGACATAATAATGAGACATTTTCACTCACAGCCAAGAAGCAGAAGCAACCATGGCCTCCATTAACTGGTGAGTGCCACAGCTGCCCAATACGGATCTGACTGTAGAATTTGGTACTGACACTTGCCATGAGGCAAATGGATCCTGGGAATGCTGTGTTAAGTGCAAGAAGGCTGTCAAAAGGTTGAGTAAGTACTGTATGACTCTATTTATGAGATGTGTGCAGAGCAGAGGTTTACAAAGAGAAAAGAATTTGGTAGGTTTCCAGCCCTGGAGAAGCTAGAGGTTCTAGGTAGATGACAGATTAGGGTTGATGAAATGTTCTAAATTGGACAGTGTGATGGTTACACAACTCTGAATAGTCTAAGAAGGCTAGTATAAGATTATTCTATCTCAATGATGCACGTCTTTACAAATCATATGTTAAAATTAGGTAAATTTCCCATTTCTCTGCTTTAGATATAAATCTATATGTATTCTGGCTATTTCATGCTTTTAAAATTATATCTAAAATTGCCAGGCATAGTGGCATACACCTTTAATCCCAGCTCTTGGAAAGCAGAGACAGGAGGATCTCTATGATTTCATGAATATGAGGCCAGTCTAGTCTGTAGGGAGTTTCAGGACAACCAGGGCTATACCAGCTTGGCTCTTATTTTTATTCTTCTTATTCACTTTGCTTGGAGTACCATTTTCCAACCCTTTATCCTGAGGTAAATGTCTGTCTTTGATGGTGTGGTATGCTTGTTTGATGAAGCAGAAAGATGGATCCTGCTTTCATAGCCATTCTGTCAGTCTGTATCTTTTTATTGGAGAATTAAGAGACTCAATGACCAATGATTGTTGATTCCTGTTACTCTGTTGCTGTTGGTTTTGGTGGTGATGTTTGTGATGGTGTGTCCCTTTTTTGGTTTTGATAGTCTGAGATTATTTCCTGTGATTTTATGGATGTGACTAACCTCCGTAGGTTAAAGTTTTCCTTTTAGCACTTTATTTGGGACTATCTTGTAGATATAGTTTAAAATTTGACTTTATCATGGAATATCTTATTTTCCCCATCTAGGGTGATTGAAACATTTGCTGTGTATAATAGTCTGGCTTGCATCTGTGGTCTCTTAGAGTCTGCAGCATATCTGTCCAGGCATTTCTGGCTTTTAGAGTGTCCATTGAGAAGTCAGGTGTAATTCTAATAAGTCTGCATTTATATGTTACTTGGCTTTTTCCCTTGAAGCTTTTACTATTTTTGTTGTTGTTTTCTGTATGTTTTGTCTTTTGACTATTGTGTGGTGAGACTTTCTTTTCCAGTCCATTCTATTTGGTGTTCTGTATGCTTCTGATATCTTTATAGGCCTCTCCTCCTTTAGGTTAGGAAAATTTTCTTCTATGATTTTGTTGAAGACATTTTCTGGACCTTTCAGCTGGGTTTCTCCTTCCTCTATATCGAATACTCTTAGGTTTGGTCTTTTCATATTGTCCCAGATTTTCTGGATGTTTTATTTCAGGAGTTTTCTTTTTACTTAACTTTTTTTGGACAGATGTATTCATTTCATCTGTTATATCTTCAATGCCTGAGATTCTTTCTTCCATCTCTTGTATTCTGTTGGTGAAGCTTGCCTCTGTGGTTACTAATTGAATTTCTAAATTTTTCACTTCCAGAATTTCCTCAGTTTGTGTTTTATTTACTGCTTATATTTCTAATAGGGTTCTGCCTCAGATAATAAGTTTCTCCACCAATGTAATAAGCCAATTTGAGCCAAATTGAGAAAGCATAAAAGCAGTTTTATGTGGGAGCAACCCCATGTGAGTTCACCAGACTCAGAGGACAAGGCAAGAGAAATTGTGCTCAGGCTAAGGCAGTGAAGTCTTTATGGATTATAGGTGAAGGAAAATGACATGTCAGCCACAAGCTGGCCTTGTGCCCAAGCATGGCCACTTAGGTAGGGATTTGGGTGGCTGGTGGCATTAGGGGAGGAGGTTGACAGCTGCTAGGAATGCGAAACTGGGTTTTGGTGCCTTTTCTTTGTTTGGAGGCTTTCTGTGCTGGTGGGGCTGGAAAGAGGAAGGGGAATGGAGTTTACTGGACCATGTGGGGTCGGGTGGGGTGAGTGGTGGGGAGTGAAGGGAGCAAGCCAGAGGCTCCAATCCAACATCTTTATTTTCAGGTCTTAACCAGTTTTATTCCTTTTATCCAACTGTTTGTGTGGTTTTGGATTTTAAAAAAAGATTTACTCATTTACACCTGGAGCTCTAGGTGTCCTGGAACTCACTCTGTAGACCAGGCTAGCCTCAAACTCACAGAGATCTGCCTGCCTCTGCCTCCCAAGTGTTGGGATTAAAGGCAAGTGCACCACCACCGCCCAGCTCAGCGGGTGCGTTCACAGGGAATGCCTGCTGGTGTTGTGGTCTGTGATACTAGGATGAGTTGTGGAAAGGAAGGTTGAAGGAGAAGGTCTTTGTGATCTGTTGGGGATGGAGATCAGAGAGGAGAGGGAGACCACAGCAGGTTTCCTGCCACAGAGCTGATAGTGAGACTGGGGAGACTGGATGTAACGAGCAACAGGAGAGGTGTGGATCTCCACCTATCAGCCTACTTGTTGCCCTGGGTGAAGCTGCTCTTAGGTTAGCAGGGAGTGCATGCTGGAGTTGAAGTCTCGGATAAAGCAAGAAGTCATGAGGAAGGTTAGAAAGAGAAGACGTGTGGGATCCACAGGAGATGGAAGTGAAGGGTCATGGAAGGCTGCTACAGGTGTTCTGCTGCAGAGCTGGGGATGAGGACTGGGTCTGGGGAAAGAAAGAGAGAGAGAAGGCCTGCAGGCAGCCTACTTGTTTTCTAGCAGGCATGGTCTGTAGTTTAGCCTGCTGGAGTTGTGGGCTGGGATACAGTGATGTGGGGGACGGAGAGACCAGGTGGGGATGATCTGTAGGATCCACAGAGATGTTGGCAGGGATGGGGGATAGGGAGGCTGCAGCTGGTGGTCTGTTGTGCACTAACAATGAGACTGAGGGTTTGGGAGAGTGTCTAGAGAGAGAGAGGATAGACAAAACCAGTGCCTATCTTCACAAGGGAAACCAATGGGAGAAAACCCACCCCATGAATGCATGGTTGCTGAGGATGGGATGGAATGGTGGCTCACCTTCCTGGCACACTCAGTGTTCCTGCAGCAGCAGCTATGTCTGTGGGAGGCTTTGGCCATGGGCTGAGGCCTGTTCTAGCTCATGATGAAGATTTTCTGACCTAGGGGAGGAAGACAGTTAGGACACAGGATTGATGATTGTCTGCCATTTCAGCTGTTACGCCCCCTCCAGCTCTATTCAGCAGCAAAATCCAACATGACCAAAATGCTCAGGTTACGTCTCTGCAACCCCAAAGGAGAATAGTCAGAGCACCTGGACCTGGGTTTTCCTCAGCCTTTAAAACTCCTAGAAGTTGGGGCTGGAGAGATGGCTCAATGGATAAGAGCACTCTGGCTGTTCATCCAGAAGATCTGGGTTTGATTCCCAGAACCCACATGGTGGCTCACAACTGCCTGTGCTCCATTTCCAGAGGCTCCAACACCTTCATGTAGACATACATGCAGGCAAAATACCAATACATATGGAAAAAAAAACTCCTAGAAGTTGAACTGAGAAAAACATATTGTGCCAGAAAAAAAAAAAAAAAACCAGCAAATTTCTCCAATAGTCCAGATATATTATTTTGCAAAAATAGCATAGAAATGTCCGAGTCGCGGTTGGAGAGCGATGCACAGCCTTGATTATGTACCAGGTGAACAGCCCGGGAAACGATATGGAGGCTTTCCATGGAGCCTACACAGGAGCGCAGTGAAGGCTCTGATTCTCCTTACATCTCAGAACTCTGCATGCGATCTGCCTTTCAAACCCCTAAATCTGCTTACAACCAGAGAAACCATCTCACAGGAAGCCAATGGACACTGCAGAGACCCTGTAATCAGTCTGCAGCAGTGTACTGCACGCAAATCTGCCCAAGGGCAAGAACTGACCTCTAAAGTTGATGTTCCTGAAGGAAAATGCAGTGGTATTGGGCTCACTGTCTCCCGCAAGTGATGCTGCCAATGCTTGGTTTGGGACAAGTATTTGTGGGGAGACCTAGGGGACAAGGTACTCGGATAATACCAGAGAGCTCAGAAGGAAGGAAGGGGTACATAGTACCCTGAAACACCAAGGATCAACCATTGTTTCCTGGACAGATTTTGGTGACTGAACCAGCACAATACTCTGAGGTATTCTTTCCCTAGCTGTGGCTGAGAGCCACGCAGATGGCCAGAGACCCAAAAAGAGATGCAGGTACAGGGAACCCACTAGGTTTTAACCCCTCCTCCTAGCCTGGGCTCCTACTTCATCATGGAGACATGGAAATGATGCTGCAGTGTAACTGCCAAGTCCCTTCCCTGGGCAACCGGCTTCTTCTGCCTCAGTGGTTCCTGCAGTCTTTCCTCCAGTCCGACTTGTTCCTGTTCATTAGAAGATTGCACTCTTAGTAGAGGGTTGCCCACTCACATCATGCATGCACATACATGTGCGTATGCGTATGCGCTCCCCCACTCCTGAACACAAACAAGTACATGCATACAAGCACACTGCATTGTCATTACATGTTTAGTTTCTTGGGTAATGGTAATGTTGTTGGGGGATAGTCTGAAGTATTTTGATGTTAATTACTGCTTGCTGTCTCTGTGACCCACCTTTTGATTAATAAAAAGGACAAAGGAGATAGGTGAGGCTAGGAGAGAGAGAGAGGAATTCTGGGGAGAAGAAGAAAGACCGCACAAGGAAGAAGGAAAAAGACTTGAAGGGAAGAGAGGAAGGCCGCCATGGGTTAGCTGGAGAAGCACATGGCCTGTGGCGTGGATGGAGAATCCAGCCCAGATAGCTTGATAGAAGTTATTAGACGCAGACGGCATAGGATTGGGCAGGGATCCCATACCTGCTCCACTATGGAAAATAATTTAGAAGATTGATATCTGCCCTGCCCCAGGTTAACTAAGGCTATTTTAAAATATAACAAGTGTCAATGTCTTAATTGCTCGTTGGGCCTACTGATAATACAGATAATTTAGAAACAATATAATGTGAGAAGAGTCATCCAGGATACGATTGAACAGAAAATTAACTTTCCTTGGATGGGATAAGAACATACTGGGTATGGGATATAGACAGCTCAGTCACTGAAGTACTTGCCATGTAAACCTAGCAGACAGACAGTTGGACCCAGGACTCTTGGACTGTTAGCCAAACCTGTTTAGCAAAATGCCATGCCTATGCAGTGTTGGCTTGTCCCCCTGCACAGAACCACTGGATGCACATGCCTCCATACAGGGCTACCCACCAGTGATGTTGGAGGGTTCTCATTAATCTCAAGCCTCCATGAGGCCGATTTTAACTCAGAGTTAACAACTTTGAATAAAAGCAGTTACTGAGTGCTGCAGACACAGCACAAGGTGAGTGCTTTAGCCTAAGGGGAGCCGAAGGAGGCTGCACTGAGCCAGCCCTTTTCTCATATTTCAGCGTGGCTGTGCCACTTCTGCTGGACTGAGATACAGCTGCATTTATACTGTAACTCAGAATCTCTCAAAGGCCCTGCTTTCAGCTCATGTTATCTCCAAACTCCACATTGGAATCCCATGTGGAGTTTATAAAGCCATCCTGAAGTTGGGCCTCCTCCCTGGAAAATGTGCTGTGGGTATATATGCAGCAATAGAAACCCAGGAATGAAAATCCCTGTTCTGACAACAGGAGAAATGTCATCATTACCTTTGGACTTGCAATCCTGTAGTCTCCTTAGGCTCAACTAGGCGATTGTGTCCCTTCCTGCCCTTTCCCCCCTCTTCCTCCTTAGGAGCTGCCCATAATCCCGCAGCTCCTCTAGACCCTCCCAGCTTTTGCAACTCGGTTCTCTGACTTCCCCGACCCTTTCCTCTGGATGAGACCTTGCTGCTAGAGCTTGGTTTTCTTCCTTGCCTCCCGGCTTCTATGAAAGCCCTGGTACCAGGCGCCAAGTCTCTCCATTGGCTTAGCCAGGCTAAGCTCCTCACCATGGTTGAGTGTGGTACTGACCCATTGAAACACTTGGCCCTCATTCAGTCCTCCCTGAGCCCGGGGGATGGCCATGAATACAGACTGCAGTGGCATTTTCCTTCCCACCTATCATCCATGCGAACACTGTCTTTCATACCCTCTCATTCCCTCTTGGGATGCCTCTTAGAAAACCCCCAGCCTCAATACCTGGCACCTGACACGAAGGGCCCTAAATTTATTCACTTTTGCCATAGGATATGGCCTCAGTATCACTTAGAGAATCACCTAGATCCCAGTATTATTCAAGATCTTTACAAACACCCCAAGTGATTGGGGAAACGGAAAGAGATTCCTCAATCTGTACATTCAAGCTTTCTCTTTTCTCCACTCCAAGCTCGTTTGTGCTCGCTTTGGCTGGTCTTCCCCACCCGCAAACTCACACACTGTGCAAAAGTCCTGTCATTTAAATTAGTGTTGATGGATCTGTAAGTTTGTTGCAAAGTGGGAGGTGGGCCTGGCGGGAGGGAGAGAAAGGGAAGGCGCAGATCTGCTGTAGTTACACCCACTCTCACATGCTCCTCTCTGGTTCGTGCACCTCTCACCTCCTCTGACAGTGTTCTCTGTCTATAGCCAGGACTCAGAACTTTCCCATCCCTAAGCCTTCTCTGTTCTCAGCTTACTGGGCTCAGTTTTACAGGCATTCAGGTGTCTTTTCGGTATGAGCTGCATTAGACTGTTGTTTATGCTGTCCCACTTCAGTTGAAAGCAGGCTCTGGAGTTGGGGTACGGCTCCCCCTCCTCTAGGCTCAAGCATGCTTACTTAAAGATTTCCTCCAAAATCTCTGTACCATATCAGATGAGCCACCTGACTATGTGACAGAGAAAGTAGAGCAAAACAAAATGAAGGGACAGACTATTCCCAGTGCAGACTATTGCTACTCATCTCATACTGTTTTTGTTTTTGTCTAACTCTCTGAAACTTTCCCTGAGGTATAAATAAGATCTGTGAGCATATTGGATAAGGTTAAAAATCTGTAACAGTGGGGTTGATAGGTTAAAAAAAGAATGTATACACAGGTAATCTTAGAGGAACCATGTGGCGTGGTGCCATTTTAGGATAAGCCAACCAAAGAAGAAACAGCTCCGCCTAGCCATGAAGGCCAAACCAGTTGGTTCCTCCACTATTTTTGATCACACTAATGAGCCTCCTCCTTATCAGCCTCACACAGTCTCTCGTACACAGTCTCCTCCAATGTACCAATCTGGATCACAAGACCCCCAGATAGAAAACAACTCCTTATGACTTACTTTTCTCAGTTTCCTTGACATCAGAGCCAAACTTAAACATCTAGAGAAAGGACACCTGACTCCACAAGTGGAAGAAACACACAATCTGACACACTTTCTCCCTTAACAGCCTCTCAGGTAGGTCCCTGTACATGGGGCACCCAAAGCCTCTCTAAGCCAAACATCGACTCCCTCTCATCATTTAATTACAAAACCCCACCAGATATATCACACTGGATCAATACACATTCTCTCTCTCCAAAGCCCCAAGGGACTTAAGCCTCTTATTTATGACCTCTTAAGAAAGAATCTTCTATGCCCCACTTCTCCCCCACTCCTATACTCACAGTTTAAAAACCTAATGGAACCTACCACTTGGTTCAGGACTCTGACTTACCAACTCGGCAGTGGTCCCCTCTACCCCAGAGGGGCAGCCTTCTTTTCTACTCCCCTGGATCCCCAGTCACAAAACATCATTGCCTTTACTTGGACTGACCTGGGCACTCTCGCATTTTTACCCAACTCACTTGGACTGTCCTACCCTAGGGGTTCCAGGATGGCCCATATCTATTTGGCCAGGCTCTGGGCTCTGACTTATTCTCTTTGTCTCTTCCTAAATCCAAGCTTATACAACAGGTCAATGGTCTCCTTTGTAGTCCATCCCTGATAATTAGCCAGGCAGACAACTCTACTTTACTAAACAATTCTGTCCAGCCAGGGATATAGGGTCTTTCCCTCTGAGGGTCAGTGGTCCACCCCTCAGGTTACTTATCTGAGATTAGCTATTATTCCAACAAGGCCATTACCCTAGATAGAAAACATGTAATTTATCCACTCACAGTCCCCACCATCAAGGATGGGATTCTATCCTTCCTAGAATTTCGCTCACTTCTTCCACTCTGAGATTCCTTCTTTCTCTCTTCTCATCTGCCCTTTATATGATGTGGCCCTTGGCCCCTCACAGGAACCCTTCTCACATCCGTTACCAAGCCATTTTGTAAGCTTCAGCAGGCCCTCCTCCAGGGTCGGACCCTACATCTTCTGAACTTAACTTGTTTCTTCTCTATGTTACTGAAAAGAAAGGATATGCTCTTGGGGGGTCTGGGTCACCATTTGGGATGGACCTTCCTTTGCTCCGTTGCATACTTTCTAAAAAATTTTATTAATTTATTCAGATTACAACTAAACTGTTATCCCTTCACTTGTATCCTCCCATTCCTTCCTCCCTCCTACTTTCACCCTATTCCCTTCCCCTAGGTCTATGACCAAGGGGGACCTTCTCCCCCACTATATGGTCATAGGCTATCAAGTCTCATCTTGGTAGTCTGCTTATTCTTTGAGTGCCATCAGGCCTCCCCACAGTGAATTCTCAACAGAGGAATATTGAATGGCTGAGAAACACTTAAAGAAATGCTCAACATCTTTAGCCATAAGAGAAATGCAAATCAAAAGGACTCTGAGATTCCATCTTACACCCATTAGAATGGCTAAGATAAAAAATTCAAGTGACACCACATGTTGACAAGGATGTGGAGAGGGAGGGACACTCCTTCACTGCTGGTGGGAATGCAAACTAGTACAACCACTTTGGAAATCTATCTGGTGCTTTCTCAGAAAACTGGGAATAGGGCTTCCTTAAGACCCAGCTATTCCACTCCTTGGAATATACTAAGAAAATGCTCCACCACACAACAAGGACATATGCTCAACCATGTTCATAGCAGCCTTATTCATAATAGCCAGATCATGGAAACAGCCTAAATGTCCTTCAGTTGAAGAATGGATAAAGAAACTGTGGTACATTTACACTATGGAATACTACTCAGCTATTAAAAGCAAGGAATTCCCGAAAATTGTGGACAAATGGATGGGACTAGAAATGATCATGATGAGTGAGTTAACCCAGAAGCAGAAAGACTCCTGTTGCATTATTATTGGGGGAAAAATTAGATCATATTATCCATGGTTAGGGTCACCCACCACCATCTTCTCTCTTTACTACCTGTGCCATCTCCTAACAAACAAGGGTCTCCAAACACTGCCTTCCTCCAGAATGCTCTCTCAGTAGAATCCTCTCCATTTCCTTGCCTCCCTCTCTCCCCACCAGCCGCCTACCTAAATCTGCAGCTTCCTAAACCTTTCTGGGCCTCTGTGACCTTGTCCCTCCTGTCTCCCAGCTCTGCCCTGGAAGTCTCAAGGCTTCTCTATACCCTCCTGGGCTTCTCTCTTGTCTCTCAGCTCCCACTGGGAACTTACAGAAACTCCTTCCAGTAGAGTTTGTTTTGTGACCCTCCCTCTCTTCCTTTATAGACTCGGATTTTTATTAAAACCCCACTCTGTTGCTATAGACATCTTAGCCTCAGTTCAGATGGCCAAAATTGGCATGCTTGATGGTCAATGATGACAACTTCTGCCACTGCACAAATGATCCGAAACACCTTTTATATCTAAACTTGCCCTCCCCTCTTCTATTTCTTTCTGTCTGCCTGACTAGGGTAGCTCTTACATATGGATGTGTATTATCCAAGAGACCCTCTCCTCTAACCAACAGCCTGTCCTAATAGGGTCAAGAAATTGCTCTATAGCAGGTTGTCAAAGGCTGATTCAGTTTCCTATAACTCTTGTATCCATCTCTCCTTCACTGGGGATTACCTCCTATGCCTGTTTTCTCTATTTTTGTATGATAATTCCTATCCTGAAATAAAAAAAATCATAAAAACTGGGTTTATGATATGTTTGAAAAATGCCTGTTTAATAAGGTATTAAAGCTCTACCTCTATGTACTTATATACAAGAATCTACCTGTTGCTGGTACCAAACTTTGCCTCCTCTGTGGTATAGTTTTAACAAGTCATGAAGAGCTGGGTCATGGAGAGCAACCATGACCTGGCACTGTGTGGCAGGACTGAAGTTCCTAAACAGAGCCCTGGAGAGGCTGTGGGTGAAAACACAGCCCAGTAGCAATGAGAGTCTGAGAAAGTGCATGAAGGTCTTAAGAAAGCTTTGAAGGTTTAAGGAAATCAATTTAGGGAATGAGGGAATGTTTCAGGTGGATGTCCAGACATGTAAGACACAGCTGGATGCCTCTGTTGATGCATCACTGACAGCACTGTGCGAAGTTGCAGGCTGCCTTTCCTAAGGCCCCTTCTCCTCTTCATGCTAATCCTACTAATCCTACCGTGCCTCATAAACTTCTTGTCTAGATTTCTTCAGCAACATATTATGAAGATTTCTAACTAGACTTTTAATCAGTTGCTATTCCAGGATTACTAGCCTCTACCTACAGAGCCAGATGCGTGCAATACCCAGTAATACCCCAAGGGCCTTGGCGGCCCCAATCAGCAGGAAGGAGTCTAATGATGACTCTGCATCCTTTCTAACCCTCAATTGTTTATTAATACTGAACAAAAGGAGGGGGCATGTAAGGTAAAAGGACCAAGAAAAAACACCCTGACCCTGACTTGACCCTGGGATCAGGGCCAAGGGAAAGACCATCTTGGCCCTGACTTGACGTTGAGCCAAGGCCAAGGGAAAGAACATTCTACCCCTGACTTGACCTCAAGGTCAAGAAAAATCCTCACCCCCACCACCAATTCCTGTGCCCAAAATCCCTCCAATCCCCGAGCTTCAAGATCAGGCCACATAATCTCTCCAATCCCAGGCCACCCTGGAAAGCTCTGTCCCCCAACTCCCACCTCCCATCAAGAAACAGGTTATAAAGGCTGCCTTCAGCTTGGCTCTCTGCTACTTTTCCCCTGAGCAGAGGCAGCCATCCTCCTGGGTTTTTCTCTGCTAATAAATCTCTTGTATGAGGTCCATTGTAGAGCGTGACTCTGGTTTTCCTTGGCTCCTGATTGCCAGGGTAATTTCCCAACACAGCAGCTCTAGTCTTGACAATTCCTGCTTCCCTGCCCAAATAACCCTCAGAAATACTTGACTTGGGTCTGCTCCTCAGGAAACGGAGAAGCAGGGTAGGCCCTTTGCTTCCCAGCCTGGGACTCACAGAGCCATTTCCAGAGTCCATCTATTTCTTGCTGTTTTACACTGAGACCAAAGGCCAGCTCTCTTCTGCCTCTCTCTGGTGTGCCTAATCCCTCCAAATCTTATTCCCAAGTAGCCTGCTCAGTCTTGCCAACATGTCTATGGATGAAACCTGTAGGCACTGATCAGATGCCCTAAACGGCAGTTGGTGTTGCCACGACTGTGATGACATCACAGAGAATACCAAGGAATGTTCAGAGAAGGGACTGTTAGGGTCACTGCCAACAGCCATCACCCATCTTTTTAAAAGCTCTTTCCAGGAGCCTTTCCTGAGACACAGCAGATGCCCTTCAGCCCTCTACCTTACAAAGCCAGAGATCTCTTTGCCACATCAGAATCCTTTCACTACTTATCTACAGGTAGTTGAAGACTCACTTTCTAAAAACAGTCCAGGAATGCCTCTTCCCCTTCTTAAGATCTCTAACTAAGATGAGAAATAAAGGTTGCTAGGAAATTAGGTCAGGATGAGGGGGAAGAAAGATCAGTCCTCTGAGGTGAACAAGCACATCGGGAAAGATCCACACAGCTGTTACAATATGCAGAGGTGGTGGAGGATTGTGGGTGTCCAGTCAGAACAAAGATTAAGTCACATAGTGGTGAAAAATTTCCTCCCAAACCTTCAGCAGAACGCATTCCAGCCATGATGTTAGCAAAGGTATGGTCTACTACTGACAGGGCAGGATGGAGACACTAAGAACCGGGGCTGACCAAATGAGACCTCAGACACCATGATTAGCAAACCCTCACAGATTATGGACCATTCCTGCATGTGACTTTGGGGGAAAGATGACTGGCTAGTGAAAGGCCAAACACTGCTAGGTAAAGGCATTCTCAGTGGGGAAATCAAACATGTCAAAGTCCTGGGAGAATTATGTGCTGTGTCACTGCTATGGTACTTCACACAGAGCTACCAAAAAGCCAGGTTTCTTCATCTGGGGCCACCTGTGACAATGACACAGCCAGCTTTAAGTACAATATCATGGAGC
>OU015746.1:101481721-101507560 GCA_907169655.1 Acomys percivali | reverse complement strand
GGACTGGAGCAGTGGTGAGCACATCCTGTCCACAGATAGTGAGCTCTGGGTCTTTTGTGGGATCAAAGATGGCTCTGTAGTGATAGGTGTCAAAATCAGGGCTGGACACCGTTATAATAGGAAGAAAGAGTCCGGATAGGGGCTTCCGGCTGCCCTACTGTGCCTCTGCAGTGGAGGAAGAGCCCTGAGAGGTGGGGCAGCAGCCACTGAGTCAGCACCCCTTCAAAGCTCTCACACAGCTGGAGAGTCTTCAAGTAGACATGAGCATCAACCCACAGCTAAGAGAAACTGTGACCTGAAACCAGGCCAACCAAATCCACAGTGTGGCCCTGTGTCCCCTAAGCCATTCTGCTCAGGGCAGGAAATACAATGGGGGAGGGGGTGGACAGGAGAGTGATGCCTAGGCTGGCACTCCATCACACATGCCCACCACATACAACATACATGGACACACCACTCATACCTGCACACATGCATGAGAGACTCAGAGGTAGCCTCAAAGACAATGTTGGCAGTTATAGGCGCTAAAAGATGCTGAGGGATTCCCAACAGCCTCCAAATCCTTAGAGTGGCCGTGTAAGCTGTCCTAGAAGTTGTCCTTCACAAAGCAGCACATGTATGGGGCAAGTTACCTCAAGAGACCATGGAGGGGATAGTGGGGTGACATGGAATTCATCTCTTCTTCTGATGAGATGTTCATGGGTCTTGACCTCAGGACCGAAAATGCCAAGCAGTCAGGAAACAGCCTCAAGGCAATCTGGGAAAGCATCTGAGGCCCACAGAGTAAAGGTTCTCACCAGTGCAGTCTCCAATTGTAGCAAAACAAATTCACCCAGAAGTTATCTACCAGCCTTAGACTCCTGGACTCACAGATGGGCCTTTGCAGGACACACCTGGGGCAATTTCAAGTACATTATGTCCTCAGGAGCCTGAATGGATGATCCAATATCGAAAGCCGAGGAAGATGAGCTGGTACCAGATTCTGCAGGGACTGCCACCTCAGCTGGCAAAAGAGCTTCAGGAGGCGCTGGGGGCTAGGCCTGGCTGGCCCAAAATTTAAGGGTCATTAGGTATGGGAAGTAACGTTTGGGGTTTGAGAGGCTGGTCTGAGCGCAGAAGTGAGCACAGGGGCTTCCTTGGGCCCATATGGGGTTGTTTGGGGAGGTGGGATTTCTCTGGGCTAAGAGGTGGGCACTTCTGTTGTGACTATCTGGGGCTCAGCACGGCAGGCCTGGGAGGACTAGTTGGTTCTGTGCCTTCAACTAATTGCTGAGGCTGCTTGGGGCCCACTAGTGGGTGATGCAGGCAGCTAGGCTGGCCCAGAAGGGATGAATGGAGGCTGGCTCTGCTGAATTGGAGCCAAGAGTGCCCGCTGGGGGCAGAAGCACTGGCCTGAAAGACTGCTGGAGGGATGACTGAGTGGATGCACAGTTAAGAATCCAAGGAGGCTGACACTGGGCTAGCAGAGACTGTGGGGAGCTGATAGCACTGGCTTGAAGCAGGCTGACTGACAGGGCTGGTCACAGGGACACAGTGTGGTCCATGACCACAAAGATCAGCAGTGGTGCCCTATGGTCAGTAGAGATATGCGGTAGAGACACAAGGTGGCAATGCCATGGAGTCTGGATGGACTACAGAAGCTGCCCAGATCCCGGAAGCACAAAGAGTGGCCTGGGGCACTGAGCCAGGAATGAGTGATGGGTTTGGTTATGCTGATCTGGAACAGGAAGCCGGTACTGGGGCCAGTGGTGGTGACATGGGCCCAGAAGTGGGAGCCAGTGCCTACAGGGCTGTCTCAAGCCTAGAAGTGACCAAAAGGGCCAAGCACCCCGACCCAAGCATGGTTGCTAGGGCTAACAAGAAATGCCCAGGGTTGGATGGGCTGCCTACTACTGACTTAACTGGCTTGGCTGTTGCTGCTGGTGGTACTGTGCCTAGAAGTTCTGGTGCCAGGGGTTGGTTGGGAGCGGTCCGTTTGTCGGGAGCACACCTGTTTGGGGGGGGGTGCTGCAATGCGACAGTTTTAGTCTCAGCTAGAAGAACTTTGCCCTTTAGGAGGACGCCATGGCCGTGACCTTGGCACCCTGCACTGCATGCCGAGTCATGCCTCAAGGCTGGTAGGGAGACTCCCAAGATTGGGGCCTGGGCAGGCAGGGCGGGCATGGGCTCTTGGTAACTCATGCCCCATGGGCTGGGAACCCGAGGATAGGACTGACTCATGGGAGGGTGGCCGGCCCTCAGAGACCCTAGACCAAGCTCCCCAGGGAAACAGCCCATGGCAACTCTACCAGCAGGCATCATCAGCAGATGGCAGAGGCCAAGGGTGGAGGGTAGAGGAGTTTCTGAGCACCAGAATCCTGAGGCAGACACAGTAGCCGCAGAGGCTATGGCAAATAACCACTGGCTCAAGTCTATTTCTAAATAGGGTCTTAGAGAGACCGGCAACTAGAGGCCACAGTGGACTTTAGGAGCAAAGCATGTGAAAAAATGGGTATGAAAAATGTTTTTCTGAACACAGAGAAATGGGGGGGGGGAAGACAATGGGGCGAGGAAGGGAGGGAGGGAGAGACAGAGAGAATCTGAATATTAAGGCCTAGGCCTTCCTTACAGGAAGCCAGAGATGAGGCAGTGGATCTAGGAGGCAAGGTAAGAAAGATTGGTTGCAAATCCCAGAAAATAAGAGACCTGGAGTCTTTGTGTTCTTGGGACTTCGACAGCCTGGCCTTCCTAAATAATAATTGTGAGACATCACGTTTCCATGAGCAAAGCCACAGCCTGAGAGACATAGTTACTGCAGCCCAGGCAAACACTGAACTCCCACATGTATCTGCCTGCCTCTTATCACACTGATTTCCACCGCACAAGATGCGCAACGTTCTTCCCTGAGATCCAGCTGACAAGGGACAGCACTGGCTTCCTCAGTGCTTCATCTTAGCCCACCCTTGGCACTTGAAGAGTGTTCGGGAAGGGAACTGGCAGATGAGACTGGCAGATGAGGCTCTCAAAGGTCAGGCTTGAGAATGCCCTTCTGTGGACGTCAAGTCTCCTGTGTCTCTGCAGGGAGGGGGCGTCTCAGTGGTCAGCTGGTGTCTTCTCTCTCCATTCACATGCTGTGGGTCACATGCTGCAAGTCACACGGTGACCCAAGTCACTGACTCCTCATGCTTTCTCACAGCTGCACAGAATGCCATTTGACTTCAGAGCCCTCAAGTCTGGCCTCAGAATCCAGTAGAAAAATGCAGAGTTCACAAACACTCAGATGGTATGGAGATGTCCAGGTTACCTGCCTCATCACTCTATTTTTAAAAATTATTTTGCTTCTTTTTAAAAAAAATTTATTCATATTACATCTCAATGGTTATCCCATCCCTTGTATCCTCTCATTCCTCCCTCCCTCCCATTTTCCCCTTACTCCCCTCCCCTATGACTGTGACTGAGGGGGACCTCCTCTCCTCCTCCTGTATATGCTCATAGGGTATCAAGTCTCTTCTTCGTAACCTGCTGTCCTTCCTCTGAGTGCCACCAGGTCTCCCCCTCCAGGGGACATGGTCAAATGTGAGGCACCAGAGTACATGAGAAAGTCATACCCCACTCTCCACTCAACTGTGGAGAACGTCCTGTCCATTGGCTAGATCTGGATAGGGGTTTGAAATTTACGGCCTGTATTGTCCTTGGCTGGAGCCAAAGTTTGAGCAGGACCCCTGGGCCCAAATCTGCCTATCATAATGTTCTTCTTGTAGGTTTCTAGGACCCTCTGGATCAAATAATGTTTTGGAATATCTTATTCCTTCATTAAAATCACCCTTTTCATCATGTTGAGAAATAAACTACGGAGAATTTACAACAGCAATAATGGGGAGGAGGAAAGACAACCCACTTCAAGTACAGACACTTGGAAGTATACTCAGGAAAAGCTTGAAGGGCTGGTTACAATGTGAGATTTGGGTTAGAGGGTGTACTACAAGAAGCCATGTTCCTAGCTGTTGAAAACCATCCCAAGATGCCTCAGCAGATGAGATACAATACATCCATCAGAGTGACTGCAAAGTGTGATGAGCTGCTGGCAGAAGAAAGCGACATAGTGGAGCCACTGAAACAAAATGCCCTCAGGCTGAGGGTAGTGGCCTCCACTGTGCACTGCTGAGCCAAAGGGAGAGAGAATGCAGGCCTCTGTGTGTTTACGATTGAGATTATGTGTTAAGAAAAAGAAGCAGCATCTGTGGATGTAGCTCAGTTGGCAGGGTGACGTCACGGCATTCAGGAAGGCCAGGGTTCACTAGCTAGTGCTGTTCGCACAGGCCTTGATGACCACACTTGTAATCCTAGCCCTTGGGAATGAAAGCAGGAGGATGCTAAGCTCACATTTAACCTGTGAAGCTAGTGTGAGGACAGCTGGCTACTCAAAATTCACTTTGCTGGGAAAGTAGAAGTTCCTATTTAATGTCTCTCTAAAGTGTTTAAATTCAAATAGACTGTGCCTGGACAGGGTCTAGCCTTCCATATCGGACCTCACATTCCAGGCGCTTTACCAGTGATGCTTTGAGGCTGGTTTTCTTGATTCTACAACTTCTGTAGAATAAATATTGTCAAGTTGAACAAAGAAAAGAAATAACAGTGATGCATTCACAGGAGTACATCAGTGTTAAGTACAGCAGAACTGAGGAGGAGGAAGTGATTACCGTGTCCAGGTGTGGGGGCCTGGGCCTGTATCACAGGCAGTTGTGGGCACACCTTGGGAGCCTGTTCAGGGACAAAGCACAGAATGGACACAGAGGCAGGGTGGGCAGCAGTACAGAGCCCACGCAGTTCAGGAAACAAGCAGACTCCCAGTTCCCCATCCGAGAAGCTCCTATCAAGGCCATGGGCCTTGTCTGACTGTGGGCACTGGTAAGGTCATGCAGGCATCTGTCTGAGGGACACAAAATTCTTTTATTCAGCAGCAGACAGGACAGGGGGCCAAATCAGGAATGGTACCCTCCTGCCATGAACAATGTGACAAAAAGAATTATTTGTGTCAAAAACCAGAGGCTCCCTGGACAGGTTTTGATTGCTGTTGGCCGCGTGCAACATCTTGAAGAGCTTGGTTCTGATGTTCCTCGTGATTGCCATGACGATGCAGTCAGCTACCCCTGGAACCAACGAGAACTGAGGTCAGAGAGCTGGAGTCACAGTGGAGGGGTCATTATTGATTCAAGAATGCAGACTCGGGGTCTGAGGCCCAGCTCTCCCATGTACCAGGAGACGAACTCTGTTCCTCACTTCCCTTCACTGGTGCTGCGAGGCGACCAAACACCATCTGGGACAATCTTGGGTCCTACATCTTCACTGTCACCGTAACTAGGGAAGTGGCTAAGCAGCAGCACTATACCTGGAAGGACAGGGCCTGCCTCAACCCAGCTGGTCAGCAGAGGCCAACTGAACTAAGTCAGTGTTCCGCCACAGGAGCCAAAAGCAGGAGACACAACCCAACTCCAGAGCCAGCTTTTCAACAAAGCAGAACAGCATAAAACAACTTGAATATTATCTACGCCCAAATGACGTTTGAGTTCCTACTAAGCTGAACCCAGTGGCCAGGAAGCTCAGAGACGCTATCATTAGTACAGTCAACGGAGCCTGAGCCATTGCTGCCCTGGGTCCACTAAGTTGCAATGAAACTTAGTCACATCAGAAAGCACACACACAAAAGACACACAAAACTTTCCCTTCTATTAGAGGCTGGTGGTAATCACTAAGTCCTTACCTCCTTTAGTGCTATTTCCAAAGAGGCCTGACTTTGGGTCAGGACTTGATCCTTAACTGGCAGAGGAAGTTTTTAGAACTCAAGCCAGAGGCCTACCCAGCTCACCAATCTTGTTACCCGTGTCTAGTTGAAACCCTATTGATTGGCAGTCAAGCACAGCTTAAGAATAAGTACCAGTAGGGGTGTGAGATGGTCAGAGGAGCTCACGGCGTACGTACTGGGGTGATGTCCACTGTGTGGAATAGTTCAAAAATCAGCTCTTGCTGGGCAATGAAGCTGGGCACAGAGCTGGAGTCCACCATACACAATTTGAACTTCCTTATGGGCTAAAGACATTCAGGAAATTCCTTAAAAGTCTTTTTATATCTAGGAGCCTGAGGTCCCACTGGAGACCATTGATGCAAGGCACAAATCGGCCCAAAGCCTGGCATTGATGTTGGGGCAGTGTGCTTGTTAGTGTTTATTATTAGTCCCAGTGCTCTTCCTGGAGGGCTAGGGTGACACCCCTCTTAGCTTACTGGGGAAAGGACTGTTGTTGCCTTGACCTGAATTCTCATACCTGTCTGTGTCTTGAGTCACCTAGAGTCACCTGGGAAAAGCGACTCTCAGTGAGGAACTGTTTAGATCAGGCTGACTTTGAGTATCGAGGATTTTATTGATTGTTGAGTTGGAAGCCCCACCCTAAAAGTGGGAAGGATCATTTCCTCTGTAGGGACTTGATCTGTGTAACAGTGAAGAAAGCTGGAGGAAAAGCAGAGGCAAGCAGGAACCATCGACCTGAGAGCAAGAACACAGGGGTTCCAAAGAGAACACTCAAAGGAATCAGCCACCAGCAACTTCTGGGATTTTCCCATGGTGCAATGCAACCTCCTTAACTTTCCTGGGCCTATGGTTTCTAAAAGAAAATCGGGAAGCCATTGTGCATAATTCACAACAAATCTGGGCCAGCCAGAAGACTGAGCTCCAGATAACAAGGAGGAAAAAGCCACCCAGACAAAAGGCGCTAGTTATCCTAAAATGGGATAGCAGGGATCAAAACATAGGCTTTCTGCCCCTGACCTACATTCCCTTGTTGCTGATCTCAGCCTTTGGCTCCCAAAGGTTGAGAACCCAACAAACGGTGAGGGGATTAATTAAGAGGTTGACCCACCTCCTTCCGAGGTGTCCTCCAGCCTTCTTAGATAAGGACCTCCTGAGGGGCCTGTACAAGTGGCAACCTCTAATGAGAAGGCAAGGCTTTTGATAGTTTCTCATTGTTCCCAGAGACACTCAGGACACAGACAGGAATGTGAATTCAGGTCAAGGCAACAGTCCCGTCCCAAGTAAGCTAAGAGAGGTGTCACCCTAGCCCTCCAGGAAGAGCAGTGGCCGCTACCAGATCTTAGAGCTACAGTGAGCTGCATAGAAAAGGGGGTGGCCAGCAGGCTGGAAGGACCCCTTGGGACTGCTACTCACCCGTGTCCTGTGTGGACTGTGGTAGCCGGGTGACACCCTTCAGTTAAACAGTGGGCAGCAGGCGAGGCTGCATCGTTCTCAGTGAAGACCACAGGTCCGGGAAGTGGTCCTCCTCCTTGACGCCTCCTGCTTCCTCGTTCAGCTGCGGCCACCCGTCTGGGCTCAGCCATGCTTCTGAGTCTGAGCATGGCCTCCACCTCGGTCATGGCCTGGGCCAGGCTCTGTTGCCATCGGGTGAGCAGCTCCTTGCTCTGAGGTTCCATAGCGGCCCTCCGCCCCGCCATGTTCCGCGGGGTGTAGCTCATTCAGATGGCCCCAGATTCACCAGAAGCAGAGCTGTTTCCTACAGAACTTGGTGGTGGCCTGAGGTGCCTGTAACCGAGAAGCGGTGACGACGCCCACCAGCCACAGCCTGCAGACGTGGGGATTGGACTTTTGGGAGGCGCACGGAGGCTGCATTCTTGGTTCCAGGGGAGGGGCCCAGTCGGCAAGGAAGGAACAAGTGGAGGAGGAGGAGAAGGAGAGGGCGGAGTTGGGGATGGTAGTTTGTGACCCAAAGGCCCTCCCACTCAGCCTCTGGTCGCTCCGCTGGCAAGTAAACTAACTGCACCTGCTGCTGCGGGAATGTGGCTGAAAGCCCAAGGCTCAGGGTTAGCCCCGCCACTTCTCCCTGCAGAACTGCGGCCAGCACATGTTACCTCTCTGCTCACTGGCCAGCTGGTGATCCAAAGATTCAGACTCAGCAGAAGGGACACGTCTCGGAACCTGACCCTGACCTATAAGCGCCCCCACCCTGCCCTGACCCTGCCATTGGAAGCCTCTGAGTTCCCTGATTGAAGGTGTAGGCGGCGGTAGAAGGGGAGTTAGGCCAGCCTCCAAGCTATTTGAAGAACTCCCCACCCCTCCCACCTGTTCACCTATTGCTCATAATCTAGGGTCTCCTGAGAATATAATGGAAGACTCTCTCCTCCAAACTAAGACATTCCCGACTCAAGACCTCTATGGAATCAGTCCCCATTCAGAGAATTTTTCAAAAACAAACAAACAAACAACAACAACAACAACAACAACAACACCTTCCAACAAAATCCCCCAATTCTCCTGACAGTTACTCGTATCCTGCTAATCTGTGTCAGAGCTCCAGAGTCAAAGGCAGCTGGATATTTTCAGGAACTGGGGTGCGCATAAAGAGCCTTTGCTGTGGGCTGATGGAGCTTTCTGGCAAGAAAAGTGCTCACCCCCTAGGAGTCACACCCAAAGTTCTTCCACAGTCCTCAAGATAGCACGCTCAGGTCTGTCACAGCAACGGCTCACTGTGCTCGTACCAACTTGTTTTAGGGTTACTAGGGCCATGATGAGACACCATGGCCAAAAGCAAGTTGGGGAGGAAAAAGAGTTTACTTGGCCTATACTTTCATGTCACTGTTCCTCAGTTATGGAAGTCAGGAAAGGAACTCAAACAGGGTACTGTGCGAGATCAGTATAGGCTCAGCCCACACACACACACACACAGGACCAAGTTCTCACAACAAAGATTCAGTTGCCTCAGAAGCACTAACGGCAGAGAATAATGAACAAAGACAAGAGATAGAGGGTGTGGGAGAAGGGAAAGGGAGCAAGGGAGGAGGGAAAGAGGTATTTGTCCCAGAGAACAGAGGATTGCCTCTGGATAGAGAGGAGAGAGAGTTGGCACATGGGAAAATGGTAGTTTCCAAAGGGAAAGGGAAAGCGGGGCCCTAGGTTAGCCTCACCTGCTGAGATTGCTTTGGTACTGCAGTGACCCTGTTGAACATTCTCATGAAGACACAGCTGGGAACCCCTGGTATGATGCTCTTCCCATCCCTTCCCACGGAGGAAAACCCAGATGACCATGATAATGGTTCTCTTTCACCCTGAACATCATACTGAAGCACAGGCCAACCTAAGGGCAAAGGCTGGTTCTCTTCTTCTGGTCACTGTTCAGAGTTTGTGTCCTATAAATAAATGTGGTTTCTCTCTAAGAAGGACATTTGAGACACCTTTGTGTTGGGTGACAGTGCCATGGAAAAAATTCTTGGCCAGTCTTATCACGTGAGTCAGTGGTTCTAATGCAGAAGTTTGCAGCCTTCCTGGGATACAGATCCACACCAGGACAGTGGGGGATGCTGGGAGCAATGGCTTTTGGTTCAGTCCCAGGTAAGTAGCTGTGCACAGACGGCTGTTGGAGAAGGTGGATGTTCTTGGTCTTGAAGCCTGATTAAATGTAAAGTCATTAAGGGAAGCAAGGTAACTCTGTGCTTTCCTACAGCTGGGTGTGACTCCTAGGGGGTGAGCACTTTTCTTGTCAGAAAGCTCCATCAGCCCACAGCAAAGGCTCTTTATGCACACCCCAGTTCCTGCAAATATCGAGCTGCCTTTGACTTTGGAGCTCTGACACAGGTTAGCATGATGCGAATAACTGTCAGGCGGGTTGGGGGATTTTATTAAAAGATTTTCTTTGTGAGATATTCTAGGAATGGGGACTGGCTGATTCCGTGAGCTCTTGAACTGGGGATGTCTTACTTTGAACGAAGGAGTTTCCAAGGTGCCCAGGGTTTATTTTGAAATTCTCACGAAGCCCTTGATTTAGGGCAATAGGGGAACAGTTAGGGGGATGTTTCTTCAAATTGATTGGCGGCTGGCTGAAATCCTCTCCCACCACTGGATCCTGAAACCTGGGAGCTCAAGAGTGTCTCTTGTTCCAGGCAGCAGTCCCTCCACCAGTGAGCTAAGATAGAAAGTGTCACCAGCTACATACAGGTGGAGCACTGACTTCACCCAGATCCCTGTACTCCAGTGACCCACTTCCTCCTACAAGGCCACAGCTCCTCATTCTTCTCAAATACTGCCACTCCCTGGTAACTAAGAGTGCAGATGTGAGAGTCTATGGGGGCCATTCTTAATTAAACCACCACAGTGCCCTGTTCACAACGCAGGCCAGGTCTGAGCCTCTGCATATGCATCTAGGCATTATAGCTCGCCTAGGCGTCTTTTCTTCAAAAACAGAATGATAAAGCCGAGCTAAATATTGTAGGAGAAAGATGCCTTTGATGGTTGAAGGAGCCACCTGATACTTCCCCACTTCTTGGTCCCTTCTAACAGCAGTTCAGCTGCCTTACAACCCATTTCCTCTTACTCTGAGCACACCTGGGGTCTGATTCTTTTTCCTTTTTATTTTACTATGGAGCCTGGCATCCCAGCAGGAAATGTGCTTTTTCATTGCAGGCGACCTTCTCCAGAGGTCTCTAAGCAACCAGACTTGGTCCCGCCTTTCCTCTTGGCTGATTGGTCAGAAAAGCAAGCTCAAGAGTCTTATGGGTAATTCTGGATATTTCAGTTAAGCCCTAAGATGAGAAGCCATAGGGTTCAGAGCAGTCAACACACAGAGAAATGAGTGAGTATGGAAGCTTCACAACAAGAAAATGCCAACAGGGCTTGGGAAAAGAGATCTATACTCCTGTGTCATTTCCCCCTCTGTTTTCAGGGCTTGTGAGCTGTACCTGACCTCTCAGAGCCTCCTTTATTCAGGGAGGAAGCTTCTCCCTCCCTGAAATGGTTTCCAGCCAAGACTGCCGTCCTCTTCACCAGCCGACATGAGCAGATCTCAGTGTGGAGCCCCGAGCATCCAGTCTCAACGGCTTTCCATTACTGACTCTCAGCCCTCAGAGCCAACTCTGGTGTATGTACTATTACCTTGTCCTCTAACAAAATGGGGAAAGTGAGTCATGGAGAAGTAGTCATGCGTAGAAGAGAATTAAAATTCCAACTCTGATGAGCCCTTGTTAGCATCCTCAAGGCCCATCTGCCAGAATGACAAAAAAAAAAAAAAAAAAAAAGAATATACAACCTGACAGTACTGGGTTCTCCAGAGTGGAATGATTCATTTCCATTTCAGAGGAATGCGGGGTTCCTA
Organism: Acomys percivali; assembly: GCA_907169655.1. Taxonomy (NCBI): domain Eukaryota; kingdom Metazoa; phylum Chordata; class Mammalia; order Rodentia; family Muridae; genus Acomys; species Acomys percivali. The sequence goes on along the minus strand of OU015746.1, from coordinate 101,496,434 downwards.
CTCATCTATTCTGAATTCATTTTGATAGATGGCATATTATCCCTACACTATGCACGGGACACTAGAGCATTAGTTCTCAACCTGTGGGTCCCGACCCCTGTGTGGGTCAAAGGCTCCTTTTCAGGGGCCAACAAAAACCATCTACATATCAGATATTTCCTTTTCATTCATAACAGCGGCCAAATTGTAGTTATAAAGTGGCAATGGAAATAATTTTATGACCTGGTTTCACCACAACATGAGGAAGTGTATTAAGGTATCCCAGCATTAGTAAGGTGAGAACAACAGCACTACAGGGTCTTGCTGAGATTCAGATTCCTGGTGCTTGGCCTAGATGCTCCAGCCAGGCCCACTAGAGTAATAAACCTGCTCTGCACACTGTTCAACTTACCAGTAAGTCTCCAGTGAGCCAGAACCCCATGAAATCCCCTCCAGGATTTGTCAAAGATGCTTATGACTGCTTGCATTTATGCAAGGAGAGTTATATGCAGACCTTCATATCCTGAGGCCCAGCAATTGTTTTCACAGCCTTGGCTCTGATGGGAGGCAAGGGAGGGGCCCTGCCTGCTTTAAGAAATCCAGGCTGGTCCCAGAGAACAGCTAACAATCCTCTGTAACTCCATTTCCAGGTGAATCCATTGCTCTCTTTTGGCCTTTGTACAGACTGCATGCATGTGGTACATAGCCAGCAATAAAATTATCTACAAATTTAAATATAGATAGTGACTCTCAAAAAATCTGAAAGATTCATAGTTGATGCCAACAACCCCTTAAAAGCACCATGTCCCAAATGCCTTAGAAGGTTATTGTCTCTGCTTTGCAATTATCACTGATGCTGTATGTCAAGGAAAACAGAGCCAGGTAACTATGATTTTCTTGTTTTTTTTTTAATACTCCCTTATCAATGTCCCCATTTCCAGAGAGGTATAAGACAACACAGATGTATTTCTCAATAATTTGATATGTATGTTCATTTCATGAACATGTGTATATGGAGTACCATGTTTTAGGAGAAGCTAAATATATGACGTCAGGTGTAGAGTAGGCTATGCCATCCACATCTCCTGTATTGCCCTGGCTAGCAGGGAACTCACTATGTAGCCCAAGCCACCTGGATCTTGCAGAGATCTATCTCTGTGAGGTCTGTGGTTACAAGAGTCTGACACCACACTTGTGGAAAGCATGGCTGTGTTCCAGGGAACAGTGTCTGATTGATTTGTGGATGGTTCGCCTGTGGGACACACCTGAGGAGAAGTCCCTGCATCCCTGGTAAGGACCACTGTGACAGAATCTGCAGCCTTGGCTGTTCTCCTGAGACTGGCTGTGGGGTGATCCCTTTCCTCTAGCACAAATATTATGTATGCTCTTGACAAATTTTCCTTTCATTTGATCTGTAGTGCTTACAGCAATAACACAATAGAAGTCTCCTAATAATTCTAATTTAAAAATACGTAAGAGGGTTGAGATAATGATTGCTGAAGTAATCCAGAGCCCAGAAAAGTTTTTAGAGAGATAAAATGAAAATCATATTTTCTTGAGGCACATAATTATTCTCAGAAAAAGTATATAATAAACTGATTCAGAAAGCAGTTTTTCAATGAACAGATTAAAGAAGTTAATGAATACACATAAACACAAGGACATTAGCTCAGGAACAAGGAACTCATTTGTTTAGGTGTGAGGACCCCAAGCAGTTAGAAAATAGGAAAGATTGGTCAAGACTCAGCTCTTGTGCCAACAGAGTAAACATCTTTATCTTGGTACTGGCTTTGCAGAACCAAAATATAGATATTATTAGAGTAGACTTAGATAAAACTTATATTAGGTGGTTGAAATACAGTGTGCTGACCAAAAGGACCACGAAAATATGCCTAAATTATGAAGCCATAAGGTTAAATATCTGCTTAGGGAAAATAAAGCAAATGAGAAAGAAATTGATGAAAAAAATTCAGAGAATCATTGTCTAGTTAGTTGGAACATATTTGAGGAAGTAAAACTAACCGGAAGTGCATGCTTTGTGTCTTTGAAGTGAAAGAAGTACAGAGAGGCTCAAACTACTTTTGGGGTCATCTCCTCAATGACAAGTTGGTGGTTATCTTCTTCATTACACTTATACGACATCTCTGTCCTCAGGGGTCTTTGAACCTCCAAGAGCTGAGCTCTGGCACCACATGTGAGTAAAAAGAGGATGTAACAGTGAATAGTAGGAAATAGTCTTCTTTAATTCAGAGAGATAGGTATTGGACTGAATGGGGGCTTAAAAGGTGCATCCAGCACATACAAAGTACAGACAGACTTAGCAAAATATCAAACCAAAGACAAGAACAAAGGAAAGAAGAAAAAAATTTAACAAAACCTCAAAACAAAACTGAGACACCCAAGCCTCAAACAAACCCCAAACCAGACAACCAAGCCAAAATTAAGCTAAACACCATGCTCTTGGTGCAGTTTAGTGGCACTGACCTACACCCTGTGGCCTGCCTTGGGCACATGGCAGAAAGGCAGCCGCGGATTGCGATAACCTTTTCAAAGCAACTGTAGAGTTGCCAACACATGTCTTTGTCCTTATTTGAGACCAAAAAAGCACAAGGGGAAGCATCTGTTGTCCAAAGACATCAATGCTAATGCTGACATCCTCTCAGAATCCTTTCTCAGCACCGCTCACCTTAATCCAGACTGTGAAACTAGAGAATCCTCAATCAGTTTCCTTATTGAAGAACAAATTATTAACATGACTGGCAAGGGACTGCTGCCATCCCTGCAGAGCACTAACTGCAGTATCACATGGGCATCACATGGGCATGGCATGGAGTAGCTTCAGCACTGCACTGTCTTGATAATAGGATGATTTTGGTGTGGTCTGTCTGGACAGCAATGTGACAGCAACACAGTCTCCCATGACAGATAACCCACCACATGTGACCAGCTGAGGACTCAGTGGGTTTACAAAATGTCCCAGCACTAAACTGACAGAGTAACTATGAGCAGAAACATGTTCTCCCTCCATGATGCTGTGCAGCTCACTGGGGCCACTTGCTGGTGGATGTCACGGTTCTGAGTAACACAGGGTGGGGTTCCTTCTTTCTATTTTTGTATCTCAAGCTTCTTTCTGATGCTTTCTTTACTCCAGAAGTGGAGAGCCAACAGACACATGGATTAGACTGAGAATGGACCACCTGCAGCAAGGATGGTATTTGCCTCACTGGTGAGTCACAGCTACAAGGACATGTCTTCATATGAATGAGGAGGCCTTGATCCTAGAGGGGAGAATGAAGGGCTTCCAGCTGTCTGTGGCTTCCTTTGCCTTCTCAGTCCTCTCAGTGCTGTCAGAAAAGGAAAGGCAATCATAGCCAGCAGCAGCAGCCTTGCTGGGTCAGTGGCTAGATAGAATCAGGGCCTGTTCACACACAGGAAACCAAAGTCAAGGATGAAAATCCACCACGGGATTGCCACGGCTGCTGGTATGGGATGTAATGGTGGCTCACGTGCATGGCATAGTTAGTGTCTCTGCTGCTGCAGCTCAGTCTGCTCCTGTCCTGGGCTGTGTCTTCTTCCAGCTCATGCTGGGGCTTTTCTGACCTAGAGGTGGAAGGCAGAGTGAGCCCAGGCCTGTTGATGTCCTCCTGTGTCAGATCTCAAAATGTGACCTCAAACAATTAGCTGTGCTGGACAGCTTAACTGACCTTTTGACAGAAGTCATTGTTTGAATACCCAAGGAATAAGGCTCACAGTGTAGCTGGGCCTTGATTTTTTTGCAACAAGCATCAGAAGTTTATTTGAGAACTGTATGTTCTCTGTTCTCTTCGAAAGAGCATGGCTTTCTCCTACAGTCTAGAGATATGATTTTGAAAAAAAATAGAGTATTAATACAGCAGTCAACAGCCCAGGAGAGATGCATATTATTCATTGTCAGTTACTAATTGACAGTTTTATTTTATACATACACATAATAGAAACTTGCAAGCTAGGCACCTGAACAAGGTCATGTGGCAAGGACAGTTCTGCCCAGAAGGCACCTTGTACAATATGCAATATAAAGCCTGCCCTGCTGGAGCAGTGTGTGCCTGAGAACACCGGCCCTGTATGGGCTCTGGCATAAAACAAAACCAGCTGTGCTTTCCTTAGGACTATGGCTGGGAATCTACATCCTAGTTTTCTAGAGGAGTCCTCTATGTAACACTGGGTAAAGGTCCTGACCAGTGCTGCAGCAGAGACGTCTGCCTGGGTTCATCTTGACAACTGCTAAACCTATTGTATCCAGAGAACACTCTACACGGGAAATGGAAGAACAGAGAAGACAGCCAGAGTTATGTTTAACAGGGTCCAAGGGTGGGAATTCCATCCCTACAAAGGATATGTCTGAACACAACTGAAGTTTCAGCAAGGCATGGTAGGTGTACCTTTATAGCTCATCATTTGGGAGGCAGAATTCAAGGAAAGCTCACAGCATACCAGGGAGTTCCAAATGGAGGAAGAGGGACAGAATTCCTCACTGGGTGTCAAACATACTTTTTCCTAGGGAGAAGTTCTTGTTGACTGGACCAGCACAATATTCTGAGGTATCTTACTTTGGCAGTGGCTGGGAGCCTTGACAGCAGAAACACCCCCTGCAAAGACAGAGATCCCAAGTGCAGGGAACGTACTTGGTTCCATTGCCCATCTCCCAGCCTGAGCTCCTGCCTCATCTGGGAGACAGTCCAGTGATGCTGCAGCTTTACTGCCACGTTCTCTTGCTGGATGACCAGCTCCCTCTGCTTCAGTGGGTCTTCCTGCAGCCTTTCCTCCAGTCTGCCCTGCTCCTCTTCATTAGAAGATGGTGTTCTTAGTGGAGGGTCTCATGTAGTGTAAGCACACACAGAGGATCCCAAGAGCTTGATAGTCAGCCGGGCTAGCCAAACAAAACAGCAAGTTTTGGGATAAGTAAGAAAGCCCTTTTCAAGGTAGAGACTGACAAGAAAGAAATCCCATGGTCTTCTTGATCTACCATACACATGTGTGTTCATTGCTCCTGCACATATCTCTGCTGAATAGGGGGAGAGAGGGGGAGAGGAGAGAGAGACAGAGAGAGAGAGACAGACAGAGACAGAGACAGAGACAGAGACACAGAGAAACACAGAGAGACACAGAGACAGAGAGAAGAAGAAGAAGAGAGAAGAGACAGAGACACAGAGACACACAGAGGGAGACAGAGGCAGAGATAGACAGAGACACAGCGGGGAAGAACAAAATTGTTGAACAGAAAGCATCATTATTCTAGAAGAGCAAGTTCAGAATAAGCACACTAACTCAGAAGTGCCATGACTCTGCTATCCATCCCTTGGGGACTAGGAATGCCCAGGGGAGCACTCTCTTCTTGGCCAGACTCTGCTGAGGTGGTTAGAGTACTTTTCCTCTTGAAGACTCAAATCTTCCACTCTGACCCCCTGCCTGTCATAAGCCTTTCCCACATCCCTGGTCAACCATTCAGTCCTAGACTGTGATCTCTAGGGGTGGGGGTGGGGGAGAACTTGCCATGAAACACACAGAAACAGGACTGGCAAACTACTACTCAGGCTTCTGTCAGTGTGAAACAAGAGTAGGGCATGGTGAAGAGACTACATTGAGATGCAGGGAACAGGACGAAGAAAGGCCACAAGCCACCCAACTTGACAAATAGAAGCACTCATATATCATTTGCATGGGCTCTCCTCCTTGCAAGCCTTTTCTCCTCACTGTGATCTCTCTGAACCCTGCAAAGCTTATGAGCCTTAGGACCTGGAACTCACCAGTCAGTCTGTGCATAGTACCCACCCCATAATAGTAGCATGTATGTGTGTGACATGTGATTGACTCCTCTCTCTCACATTGGATTGTAACTTGGAGAAAAGTAAGGAGGGTTGCTTGCCAAAAACCCACTTCCTCTCAATAGGCTCAGACCCCAGACATTCTGATATACAGACACAGGGAGGAGCAACTGGAGTTCATGAAGTGGGAGGCTAAATGGGTGGGCAGACGAGAATGATGATGAGTTGAGCACAGGTGGGTGGATGGACAGACAGGCTGAGGTTACATGAGCAAATGGTGCTGGACCTAGTCCTGGCCAATCTGTCTGTCCCGACCTGCTGGTGTGGGGTCTGGAGTTTGCTGGTCTCTTCCTCTTGGTCCTTTTAGAGCAGCTTCATGTCCTTCAAGGGTTACTGCAGCACAGCCCAAACCTCTAGTAGTTTCTTGTTTTCCTGTTTCAGCACCTTCTCTTTTTCCTCCTCTTTCTCCTCTTCATCCGTCCTCCTCCCCCCTCCTCCTCCCCCGCCTCCTCTCTCCTTCCTCCTCCTATTCGGGAACTGACATGTCGACACATCTGCTACATATACGTAGGGGGTCTAGGTTCAGTCTATGCATGGTCTTTGGTTGGTGGGTCAGAGTCTGTGAGCCCCCATGGGCACAGGTTAGATTACTCTGTAGGTCTTCTTGTGGTGTCCATCGCCACTCCCGTCTTCCTTTGTCTTTCCTCTTCTCCAGGATCCCTTGAGCTTGGATCAATGCTTGGCCTTGGTTCTCTGCATCTGTCTCCATCCGCTGCTGGATGAAGCCAGCCTCTCAGAAGCCAGTTATGCTAGGCTCCTGCCAAGTGTGTCTTTCTGGGTCTGGTTTACCTCTCTCTGGACGATCTTTTCTAGTTCCATTCATTTGCCTGCAAAGTTCATTATTTCCTTGTTTTTAGTAGCTGAATGGTACTACGTTGTGTGAATATACCAAATTTTCTTTATCCCTTCTTCAGTTGAGGGGCATCTAGGTTGTTTCCAGTTTCCGACTATTACAAATACCAGAGGGTCCTGGAAAACTACAGGCATGTCTGGGCTCTGGGGTCCTCCTCAAACTATGGCACCAGCCAAGGAAAATATAGGCAGTAAACTTTGAACCCCTACCCGATGGACAGGACATTCTCCACCGTTAAGTGGAGAAGGAGATCTGACTTTCACACAAACTCTGGTGCCCCATATCGGACCATGTCCCGTGGATGAGGAGGCCTGGTGGCACTCAGAGGAAAGAGAATAAGTCACCAAGAAGAGACTAGATACCCTAGGAGCATATACAGGGGGAGGAGGTCCCCCTCAGTCACAGACATAGGGGAAGGGAGTAGGGGGGAAACGGGAGGGAGGAAAGAAAGGGAGGATACAAGGGATGGGCTAACAATTGAGATGTAATATGAATAAATTAATAAAAAAATGTAAAAAAAAAGAATCATGACAAAATCAGAAACTAAAAACAAAAACAAAAACAAAAACAAATAACGCTGCGATGGACATAGTTGGGCAGATGTCCTTATTGCTCCATTTGCTCCATATCCTCAGCAGCATGTGCTGCCACTTGAGCTTTTGATCTTAGCCATGAGAACAGGTTTAAGATAGAATCTCAGAGTCATTTTGACTTGCATTTCCCTGATGACTAATGACATTTGAGCGTTTGTTTAAGTCAGTACCTTCTTTTTCAGCTGCGTCTACTCCATCAGGAGCCTGCTGTGTAGACTGCTGAGATACCCTCTGCTTAGTAAGTCCTTGCCAGCCTCCTCCTGCCAGCCCTGTCTCCATGCCCCATCAGCCCCACCGTGTCCCAGGATCTCAGGAAGACCCTTGGCAAGAGCACAACAGCCATGTAGAGATGCACTCTGAAGGGCAGGACAAGAGGACAGCTATTTCCAGAAAGCATCAAACTGCTTCTGAAAACCCCAAGGGCAAAAGGAATCTGTGGACTTCTAAGAACGAGGGGAGTCCCTCACCTGTCTCTATCTGTTCATGTAATGGGGAAACATTCGCAAGTAGTGAGCTGCTTTCCTCTGAGGGAGGACAGGAACCCAAAAGATTATGCAGGTCTCATAGAAATCAGCCCCTGCCTGAGCCCTCACCTAATGCCCAGTCCATATAGAAAATTCCTCGTCTATCTAGAGCCATGAGTCTCCACCTGTGGGTCATGACCCCTATGGTGATGGAAGAATGCTTTCAAAGGGGTGACATATCAGATACCCTGCAAATTAGATATCTATATTATAATTCATAACAGTAGCCAAATAATAGATATGAAGTACTAACAAAAATAATCTCATGGTTGAAGGTCACCAAAACATGAGGAACTGTATTGAGAGTCTCAGGCTGAGAACCATTGATGTAGAGGTTACCGAATATTACAATATGGTGCTGGGAGGGCTAACAGTCTCTTTCACATTTAGCAAAATGAGTATAAGAGGCACAAATTCAAGACTTAGAAAGCCTAAAAGCAGAGCTGCGGACTCTCCAGTCCAGAGACAAAGAAAGGAAGAGGTGCAATTCCACAACTGTTGGTGTCCTTGTAAAGACAGACTCTACCAGTACAAGCCTGTCTCCTTGGCCAGCTCACTGAACCTCTCTGACATGTCACTGTTCTCACTCTTCAAATACTGCAGGTCTTACATGACCCCCTTATGCTCCATCTTCAGCTTCTCATATTCAGCATTTGGCCTGGATCTAGAAGCAAAGAACTCCATAAACACAGGCCTCAAGGATCATATGAATTTCAAGCTGGGTTCTAGGATACTTCAGTCCATTGGATGCCACATCTTGGCTTCCAGGTACTAGGAAATCCCAGTGCTAATGAAAGTTCCTAACATGCCCAAAGGCCAATGGAGGGTTGATCTTCTGAACAAGGTATCTGGGGCTGCATGAGGTCTTTCAGGAGGCCTGGAGAGCTAGCTGGCTAAGAAGTTCCCTTGAGTCTATGCCACAGGTCTGGGCCACCAGAAACTGTGATGATATTTCTTCTGTTTTAAAAATAGATTCTTAATACTGGCTGCCTCTCACTACATGGAAGCTGAAATCACAAAATGAACATTTCTGAGCATGGGACTCAACATCATGACAGCTTTATGAACTCCTCCAGGGGATTCCTATGTGTGAGCAACATGAGCACACTGGCAAAGTGTGTTCTGCTCAGAGTGGGGCTCCAAGTCCTCAGCACAGGCATCACCTGGAAACTGTGAGTCAGGCAACTTATCATGTGTGACCACAGACACAAATCTAGGGTCTAGAGGAAGTCATGCCCATGTGCACGCACACATGTGAATGTATGCACATGCACACCCACTCACTCACCCACCCCTACATGCACACACACAAAAGAAGGGATGGAGAGTCGGGGGCAAGCTATGGGATACTGAATAAATGCATGCAGTTGTATCATCTTAGGACCTGGAGGAGCAGGGATCAGTCCCAGGCCTGCAGCCACCAACTCAGATGTGGGACCAGGAGCCTCCGGCTGCTACTTGGAGCATTCAGCACACAATCACTATGTCATTCTGTGAGGATTGTGACTCAGGCCACAGGCTCAGGTCTTCATTTAGGTTACACAGAATAGTCTGTGTCCTCATCCCGTTCCTGCCCAGGTATCAGGCTATTTCTCAGGGAAGGATTTAGAGACTTGATGTTGGGCAAAGGGACACCCTGGAGGTGTAGCATCCTAGAACACTAGACCTTACAGGGAATAAGCTAAGGGTGGCATTGTGGTCCCAAGACTGATAGTATGGAGTTTGAATCAATGAATAGCTATTGTCCAAGGTTCCTTCTGTGATGATCCCAAAGTTCATTTCTCTCACTGGTCATCAGCTTCAGGTGAGTGGTCAGCCTTTCTGCTTTCTTTCTCTCCTGTTTCTTGGTGAAAAGGGTTGGGCAGATGGTGGTTCCATGGAGCCCATGTTGGTACATGAACACAAGTGAATCTACACAGTGACAAGGCCCAGAGAATGGGCAGATCACCTTGAGTCCTAAGCAGATGTTTGAAAAACATGTTTGCTTGTGACTAAGGATTGAAATGCCCCCTCTGTGGATGTCAGTTCTCCTGTCTCTCTGAAGAGAAGCGAATGTCTCCACCAGCTGGTTTCCCCCTTAGCATATGTTCAGATAACCAAGGAGACAGCCTCCTAGCTTATTCACAGCTGCAGATTCTGCATTCAGCTTGGCTGCAGCATGCACAAGCCTGTTATTTTAGAAGCCAGGATAAAATTGGCATAGTACACAACTTACTACTCAGGTTGCTTGGAGATGCTCGAATATCCCCACAGGTCACTCTAAGCACAAGGGTATATATGGAGAAGCCATACCATGGCAGAACATTCTCTCTGGACTCATCTAGTCACTTCCCTGACCATTTACTTCTTTCTGTTTCACACTGAATCTGGAAGACAGCTTTCTTCTGCCTTACTTTGGTCTCTTTTCACTATTCATTCTCTATCCCAATTAGCCTGCTCAGTCTTACCAACCTGTTCATAGATGAACCATAATGTCACTGAATGAATGCCTCAAGGGCAGTTGGTGCTGCTACAACATAGGTGACACCACAAAGGATACCAGGGCTCTGTAGGATACAATAAAATGTCTAGGGAAAGGAACCTCTGACATCACAGGGAACTGCCATCACCTCCCTGCTAACTAGCTCCTCTCACAACTCACCAGAAGTGAAGCTGCCCTTTCTGGGAGCCTCTCCTGGGACACATGGGATGTCCTTCAGCACACACACTCCCCCTTTAAAGTCAGAGAGCTCTCTCTGATTGATTGGTAATCCCTTAGCATTTCCCACCTAGAGGACTGAGTGTTTATCTCCTACTGCATTTACATACTGACAAGGTTATGGTTCTATAGAAATGTATGTATGTTATAATTCTCCAGGACTACCTGTATCTCCTTATTGCCAAGAAGTTATAGACTTAAAAATGATGGGAAGGACGCTTCTTAAACAACTTACTGATAAAGAGACCACAGAATCATTATGCCAGTAAATAAAATGCAGGCTATTTTTTCCACGTTGATAATTGGAAGATTGCATTAACATGCTCCTTGGGATCTATAGATAATTAGTATCCAAAGGACTCACTTTTAAGAATGTTTGAAGATACTTCATGGGTATTGGCCAAATTACATCTAAAAATCCTGTAGAAATTACTATTAATGCTTTTGCAGATTGCTCTTCAAAAGGACGAGGAGCATACATGCTTTATATACACATTCTACAAACTCATCAAATTAGATTGTGCCCTCTGTTCCACATGTAAATTTGTATACAAAAAATTAGAAGTACAGTAAAAATGGAAGCTTGCCTAATTTGAGAAAAAAAAAAGTAATTATAACAAAAGGTGTCCAGGGCCATGCAGGAGGGACAACAAAGCAGCTTTAGGACTCATGGAATGGGGCCTGCTGATGAGCACAAACAGCATGGGTGTGCTTTGGAGAGACAGAGCCCCAAGGACTACATGTCCTGAGGACTTTGTGCTGTTGTGGAATATCACTATACCTGCTGCCCTTGCAATCTTCACATTCTTCTTAATTTATGAATTGTATGTAAACTCCAAGGGGACTTCCACACCCTCACTGGGCAGTGTCATTGCCACTTACAATAATAGTGCTTGATCTTTCAAGCATTGCTGCTGGAGCAGGCTAATGATTCAGCCACCACCCCTGGAAAGAACTTAGAGCTGTTCATTGTGAGCAATGATCATGACCTTTAGAAAGGATTTGAAAAAATAGTTTGTTTAGTAAGGTTAGGTTAAGATGTTTTTGTCAGTAGAAAATCTTGAACAATTTAAAGTTCAAGGTGTACACTCTTAATAGTTGAGCTAGGGACTGTTTTAGGTTCAGGAGCAAGAACAGTAGCTCAGTTACCACTGGCTGTCTTGACTCTCCTGCTGGGCTGGGCTTGTGATCAGGGTGATTAGTTTCTTGTACCCATTTTTGTCTTTAGCTTCCTGATATGATTTAATACAAACTGTTAATGAGTAAATGTGCACCTTGAGGATTTAAAGTATAAACGACTGTTTTTTTAAATATAAAAATTTAGATTTCTCATTCTATTATAATTTTTACAAGATTACTTTTTAAATTTTGTTTTGTTTTTTGCTTTTCAAGACAGGGTTTCTCTGTGTAGCCTTGGCTGTCCTGGACTCACTTTGTAGATCAGGCTGGCCTCGAACTCACAGCGATCCGCCTGCCTCTACCTCCCAAGTGCTGGGATTAAAAGTGTGCACCACCACCGCCCAGCTACAAGATTACTTTTTAAGGTGACTATTCTTTCTTTGTAACCACAAATGGCAGCCTGCTAGTAAAGAGTAACTGGCTGAAAATATTACCTTGCTTGTTTACATGTTATTAATCTATAGCAGGTTGTTTAGGTATAAATGTATGTGGGTTCTTGGGAACAATTTGTTTTCTTCACTTATAATATGTAAAATGTTTTTCATGTAAAGGTATTGGGGAACACACTGTTTTTTTCATGATCATTCATTAAAGGAAAAATAGAATGCAATTACATTGTAATTTTTATGCTGCTTGAAAGATTTTTCTGGGATATATAAGCTGTGGAAGAAAAACTAAAGTTGATGGAGCTTGTCTTGCTTGCATCATATGTGTTGTGTGCTCATATGGGTGCATGTTTGTATGTGTGTGTGTGTGTGTGTGTGTGTGCATGTGCGTGCATGCATGTGTGTGAGTACATAATTCTTTCTCCCCTTTGCTTTCTTTTCTTTAATGGGAACAAACAGTTCTATCCCATAGAACCAAGCTTTGTGCATTAAGAAAAATATCTGCTGAGTGATCAGTCAGTGACTATACACCCTGCCTCAGTTTACCCTGTGGTGTTGAAGCTGGCCTTCAACAAAATAGTTTATAAAGTTAAAAATAGTGTCATGAATACTTAAAAAGACGTCTAAGCTTTTTCTATTCTCTATTTTTTAAGAGTTTCTATGTTCTTTTTTATAATTTATTCAGATTACATCTCACTTCTGTCTTCCCATTCTCCCCTTCTCCCCCTCTCTTGCCACATTCCCCTCCCCTAGACCTGTGACAGAGGGGACCTCCTCCCCCACCATATGACCACAGCATATCAGGTCTCATCCGGATACCCTGCTTCCCATTCTTCTGAGTGCCACCAGGCCTCCTCTCCAAGGGGAAGAAATCAGATGGAGGCACCAAAGTTTATGTCAAAGGCAGGCCTCACTCTCCCCACAACCATGGAGAATGAACTGTCTATTGGCTAGATCTGAACATGGAGTCTAGGTTTACTGCATGCATTGACCTTGGTTGGTATAGCAGTTGTGCAGCCCCCACCTCCCTTTTGAGATCTACCAGCCTTGATGGTCTTCTTGGGGGCTCCTGGACCCTCTGGGTCATTCTATTCCCCCATTCTTCCATACTTCTCTCACCTGGAGTCCAGTAAGGAGTCCCAGCATCTGTCTCGGTCTCCCACTGGGTGGAGACTCTCAGAATACATCTATGTTGGGCTAATATCCACTTATAAGTGAGTATATACCATGCGTGTCTTCCTGGGTCTGTGTTATCTCACTCAGGATGGTAATTTCTGGTTGCATCCATTTCTCCGCAAATTTCATGATTTCTTTGTTTTTAATAGCTGAGTAGTATTCCATTGTGTAAATGTACCACAGTTTATTTTATCCATTCTTTGGTTGAGAGACATCTAGATTTTTTTCTAGATTCTGGCTATTACGAACAAGGCTGCTATGAACATTGTTGAGCAAATGTCCTAGTTGTATGGTGGCGCATCTTTTGTGGATATGCCCAGGAGTGGTATACCTAGGTCTTGAGGTAGCACTATTGCCAATTTTCTGAGAAAGTGCCAGATTGATTTCCAGAGTGGTTGTACAAGCTTGCATTCCCACCACCAATGTAGGAGTGTTCTCCTTTTTTCATATCCTCACCAACATGTGTTGTGACTTGAGTTTTTGATCTTAGCCATTCTGATAGGTGTAAGATGGAATCTAAGAGTCGTTTTGATATGCATTTCTCTGATGGCTAAGGATGTTGAGCATTTCTTTAAGTGTTTCTCAGCCATTCAATATTCCCCTTTTGAGAATTCTGTTTAGCTCTGAATCCTATTTCTTAATTAGATTTAGATTATTTTTGGTTCCTATAACTGCCAACACTGTCTTTGCATCAACCTCTGAGTCTCTCATGCATGTGTGCAGGTATGAGTGGTGTGTCCATGTATGTTGTATGTGGTGGGGATGTGTGATGGAGTGCCAGCCTAGGCATCACTCTCCTGTCAACCCCCTCCCCCACTGTATTTCCTGCCCTGAGCAGAATGGCTTAGGGGACACAGGGCCACACTGTGGATTTGGTTGGCCTGGTTTCAGGTCACAGTTTCTCTTGGCTGTGGGTTGATGCTCATGTCTACTTGAAGACTCTCCAGCTGTGTGAGAGCTGTGAAGGGGTGCTGACTCAGTGGCTGCTGCCCCACCTCTCAGGGCTCTTCCTCCACTGCAGAGGCACAGTAGGGCAGCCGGAAGCCCCTATCCGGACTCTTTCTTCCTATTATAACGATGTCCAGCCCTGATTTTGACACCTATCACTACAGAGCCATCTTTGATCCCACAAAAGACCCAGAGCTCACTATCTGTGGACAGGATGTGCTCACCACTGCTCCAGTCCCGTCTCAGGACGGCACCACACTGGAGTCCAAGGGGCTAAATTGAGCCCCCAAGAGAATGTGACCAGAACATAGAAGATCCTACATTTTGAAATTCTGTGCTGGGTACCTGGGGTTCTTTGGGCTGAGTGGGCCAGGGGCCACAAGTCATGCCTGGTTCTGTTCTCCTTACTCTGGATTTATTTTTCTTAAACACACACACACACACACACACACACACACACACACACGAGAGAGAGAGAGAGAGAGAGAGAGAGAGAGAGAGAGAGAGAGAGAG
>OU015746.1:101462959-101481711 GCA_907169655.1 Acomys percivali | reverse complement strand
TGAGTCTCTGAGTCTCTCCCTTTACCCAGCCCTTACCTGCCCTGGAGTTCTCCTAATGGATGTGTATTTCAAGACCATGTCAATTGTCACATGTGGCACAAGAAAAAATTTGTCTCCAGTCTTTGGTTGCGACATCTTAACAGTGATGTACAAAATGTTCTACCCTCTGACTTCCGCTGCATTGTTTTGTTTTATGTTTGTGTGTGTGTGTGTGTGTGTGTGTGTGTTTTCAACACATATCTCTACAAAGCCCAGGCTGACCTGTTACTTCCCATTATTATGTCATCACTGCTTGATTCCAGGTTAGGGTCATCCTATGCTTTCTGGGAGTGTTTGCTTTTGATGTCTTGGGCCCACCTGTGTTGACCCAGTGCTCAGGTGTCTCCTGCCAGAACTTTGAAAAGCTTATCATAAATTTACTAAGAGCCTCATGGCTTGAGTGAGCTATGTTGAGGCTCTGGGGGAGGTTTTCATTACTACACATGTGATTTCTCATTGTTTTTTGACTTCTCCCCAAACGGTAACAGTCTGAGGATCTTCCCAAGTGTTTGATCAGTTCAGCGGAATCGTCATGCCTCCTCCACATGACACTGAACTAATTTCTCAGCCTCCCCTATTTCTCATCTTGTTGAGTATGGATCTTAAGGAGGGGAAGGGCCGTTCCTGAGCTGTGTTTGGAATGTGAGCCTTCAAACCCCCATAGGTGAAATAGTGAAAAAATATTCTATTGAAACAGAGAAACTCTCTAGCTTTGGAAGGAGTGGGTGCTAAAGGTCTCCCTGTGTCACAGGGCTCACTCCTTGAATGGGCAGATAGGCTTCTGATCAATTTGGGGAGAACTAGTGATCAGTTTGGCCAGGGCAGTTCTGAGTGACATCATCAGCTATCCCTTCCCTGAGAATCTCTTGTATCTTGGAGAGCCCTAGCACCTTCTGTGATGTCACCAGTGTTGTGGGGATACCAACTGCCTGTGGAGAATTCATTCAGTGCCTGTAGGGTTCAACCTTAGACATATGGTCAGGGATGAACAGGCTATTTGGGATGGAGAATGGAGAACATGGAGGAACCAAAGAGAGGCAGAAGGAATCTGGCCTTCGGTCATGGTACAGAACAATAAGAAATAAATGGTCCTGGGGAAGGCACAGTGAGTCCTGGCCAGGGAAGAGGATCATTCTGGAGGAGGTGAGGTGGAAATGGACCTAACAATAGGGGACTCAAAAGCTGGGAGTTTCTGGGAAGCAGGAGGCCTCTCCTGTTTCTCTGAGCTCCTAAGAGAAGGCCCCATCCTACCAGCTCTGGATTTTCTGTTCTGTCAGTGAGGATGGCTCTGTTATTCTGGTGAGCATGTTCTGCCCCTGCATGGCTTCTCCACTAACATGAGTCTGAGGGATCCAGAAAGTGTCTTGGGCATCCTACACTACCTGAGTATGGGTGGACAGTGTCAATTTTACCCTGGCTTCTGAAAGGACATAGCTGAGGGCTCTGAAAGCAAGTTGTATGCTGTGCAGCTGTGAATAAGCCTGAGGAGGCTGCCCTCTGGGTGAGCTTCTGCAGGAAGGCAGAAGAACCAGCTGATTGTGAGACACCCGCCTCCTTATAGAGAGATGGGAGAGTCGACATGCACAGACGGGGAGACTCGAATCTGGGTTTTTAGAACTAGCTTTGGTAGAGTCCCATCTGTCAGTTCACTTGCTGACCACCCTTCAGTGTGCCCAGTTGACTCAGACGAAGTCGTTTGTAGGGCACGTGCTGTCCCTTGACCTCTAGAACTGGGTATTCCTGAGATAGCTATTCTAGTCTAGCATGTCTTGCCAGTGTGATGAAACATTTGGAAGACACAGATCTGTCCACATCCATCCATTTTTGTCCTGTAGTCTACCAAGTACACTTCTGAACCCACACTCCAGAATTTTGGAGAATTTTCTATCCAGGATGAGAATGGTGCCAGCTTCTCATTTCAAGGGCCGTCAGTAAGTTTAAAGGGGTGAGATGGTCTGGTAAATTTCTAGTAGGAAGACACCTTCATAACCTTTCCTCTTGTGCCTTTTGCCTAACTTTGACATGCTCTAGTTGTTTTGTACTTAGAGCTGGCTCTGTCACCTTTGCTAAGGGCATGCTCATTACCACTGGAGGCCCCAGATCAAGGAAGTTTGTTTGTGTAGCTCTGGGTGAAGAAGCATGGCAGTAACACCGCACATCTGCTCCCCGTGACTTGAACTTGTTCAAATTTTCAACTGAGAAGGCCTTTCCATAGCAGCACCTGGCCTCTCACTGTCCATCATCTTTCCCCAAAGTCTTGTGCAGGAATGGGCCATGATCTTCCTGTGAGTGTTTGCCCTTGAGTGTCTGAGGTCTCATCTGGGGAGCCCCAGTTGTTAGTGTCTCCAGCCTGCACTGTGAATAGTTGACATCACATTTGCTAAGATCATGGCTGGAATGCATTCTGCTGAATCTTGGGGAATTTTCATCATCCTCTATGGGAATCATCCTTGTTCTGATAGGACAATCTACCTCCTCCACTTGTTCCACAGCATTGTAACCGCCCTGTGGATCCTCCCTGATAGGATTTTTCACTTCAGTGGGACTAATCTTTCTTCCCCATTATCCTGACCTAATTTCTTAGCAACCTTTATTTTCATCTTATTGATTAGAGATCTTAAGGAGGGGAAGAGCCATTCCTGAGCTGTGTTGGGAAAGTGAGTCTTCAACTTTTCATAGATGAAGTAGTTAAAAGAGCTGAATGAATTGGAGAGATCTCTGAGTTTGGAAGGGGAAGAGGTTGGAGGTTCCCCCTTGTGTCTCTGGGAAGGCTCATGGAAAGGACAGTGTAGCTCCTGGTGATTTTGAGAAGAGTTAGGTAGCAGGTAGGTGTGGTCAGCTGGAGTGGACCTTAGCAATCCATTCTCTGGACATTCTATTTACCCCGGAGAGCCCTTGGTGATAATCTCTATGATGTCACTAGAGTTGTGGTAACACAAACTACCCTTGGGGGCATTTGGTCAGTGCTATAGGAAAGTGCATGGAGAGCTTGGAGGGGCCAGAGACAGGCAGAAGGAATCTGGCCTTTGTTCTTGGTGCAGAACAACAAGAAATAAATGGTCCTTGGGAAGGCACAGTGAGTTCTGAGAACGGGTTGTTGAGCCTTCCAGAGAGGTGGAGAGGTCAGGCTTGGAGTAGGCCTTCCAGAAGTGGGGCTCAGCAGCTGCAAGCCTCTGAGAAGCAAAGGGCCAATCCTAAGTCTCAGTTTCCAGAAACAGCAGACCCAGGTCATGGATTTCAGCTGGTTAATTTGGCATTGAGGCAGGAATTGACATGGCTGCGGCTTCTGTCCTGAGGGGGAAAAAAAAGTTAAAAAAAAAAAGTTAAAAGTTATGAATCCCTCCACAAGATGGGAAAAACTATACAAGATTCTGAGGTCACGAGATGGGAGGCAACGTGGGAGGCCTAGATGAAAGAGGCTGTGAGGATAAAGACACAGATATCATCAGATCAGCCAAAGGCTCTGTGTGACAGGAGCAGGTAGGAGTCCCAGAATGATGGAGCTGCCACACCCTCCCCCAGTAGCCCAGGACAAGAGTGCATTTAATACGGCAGACTCCCAATTCCCTACCTTGGCACAAGCCAGTAACCATCAGAGCAGGGCCTCTTCCCATGGCTTGCCATGTTGTGACAACTCACACTTTTCTGCAGGGGACATTTTTTCCTGGTCTTCATTCTTCAAGACCTCTGCCCCAGCCCAACACAGTCTTCTATTTCTCCTTATTCATTCACAGGAAGTTTCTCAGCACACCCTCTTTTTCTCTCACTACAGGTCCTCTCATTTCCCGTTTCCATTCTCTACATCCTCTCTCCTGTTTCTCTGCACTCTTTACCCCTTCGTCCATCTCTCACCCCACACTGGTCTTTCAGGGTTTCTGCCCTTCTTCCCAACGACAGTCAGAAAGTAGTTTGGATGTAATGAAGTGATGTAATGAAGTGGAGCAAAGCTTGAGATCTGTGTGTGCAAGTCTGTCCTGTTTCCGGGGAGCTAAGGTTTTAGATGCCATAGAAGCCTTTTCCGCAGACGGGACAAAACAAGGGAGGTAGACCTTCACTGGGCCAATGCTACATGTGACTGCTCAGGGAGGTACAACAGGCAGTGTAGCTGCTGCAGTGCGGTGAAGGAAGGATGTTCTAACCTGCAGCCCTGATATATGCTCACACAGCACCTCAGATTTCTGCCTGAGTCCCCTCTTGTTGCAGCACATGACATCAATACTTAGTTCAACGATGTTGTTTCGCTTCCCCCAAATAAAAGCAGAAAGAATCATGAATGGCCCATGTCAGTGACTTTGAAGACAGGACTTACTCAGTACTATGTAGGACATGACTGTTCTGACCAGTAGGACTGCCCTTTGGCCCTGACACGTGCTAGCTCAGAAGGACAGAACAATACTCCCAAGGCAGCATCCTACCGTGTGGCTTGACACATGCTAGGACCCATCAGAGCAGGCCATCTTCTGCTCATGGTTGGCCATGCCGATCTACCTCCCGCTGTGTTCTTTAGGGGATGTTTGTTACAGCGTTTGCCTGTCTGAGGCCCCTGCCCTAGGCCAACACACTCATGTCAACACTTTCATGCCACTTTGCTGGTAGGAAGTTCCTAAGAACAGACTCTACTCTTTAAAGCACCTTTCACTTCCTTTCACCCTCTCCATCCCCTTTGCCAGTTGTTCCCCTTTATCTTCTTCCACCCACCTCCCTCCTTGCAGAGGACTCACACAGTTCTTGCAGTTCTTTCCAAAAGACAGTCACAAACTAAGATGGAGGCATACGGTGACGAAGGTGATGAAAAGCCCGAGGTCGGCATCCAAGTCATTCCTGGTTGGAGAGGCAGCCGTTCCAGATGCTGTGGGTACTGTTCCTATATCCAAAGCTGAGGAGGTGGAGAGTCGTCGTGTAGATGCTCCTCATGACCACCTTCAATGCAGCGCATAGTGCAGGGGGATGAAGAAACTGTCAGATCAGACCCAACAGCTGGAGGAGGGATGCAGGAGCCGGTTGACTTGGATTAGAGGGGCACAGAGCCCTGGGTTCTGTCCCGGCTTCCTGCCTTTGAGTCACTCCTCACCAGGGCTGGAGTTCTACTAAGCCATTTCAATTTCCCCACTTCAAAGCAAAACAAAATATGAAAGTTCATCTGTTAGTGGCCTGGACAAAGACAGGACTTCTTCAGCACTGAACTGATCTGCTCTACCATGGCTCTTGTCTTCCTTTTTCCCTTCTGAAACTTTTCCTCCTTAACCAAACTACCCTCTTTCCCTTCCCACACTCTGTGCCCCGTGCTATGCTGTCTGCTTATGACTGAACCCTTCAGGCATTTCAGTGAGGCGAAGCAGTGAAATTGTGCCATATAATGTGTGAGATATCCTATGTTCTTGGCATGCGAGAGGGTCAAACTTGTCTTTTGCATATGATATTAAATAGCATTTTAAAAAACACAATGGAAGCGTGCATCTGGGTGGTCGAACTAACTGGGCTCCCTATGGGACTCTGCTATCCCATCTTTTCTTTGTTGCATCTCATACAAGGATTCAGGGCTCTCCCTGGGGTGGGGAGGCAGCAGCAGCAGCAGCAGCAGCAACAGCAGCAGCACACTGCTCTTGGTGCATAAAAAGTTCTTTTCCTCATTTGCTTCCAGCCCCTGAGTGACCTGGATCAGGAAGCTGTGTGCTCAACCTGGGGCAGGTCACTGGGCTTGTTGGGCTCCATGGATAGTTCTGTGGAGGCCAGGTTCACAAACCCTGTGTGTGTTCCGTGCAGGTATGATTCAGGGAAAGAGATATCACCGGGCAGGCAGTCCATGGAGTTTCTGTCGGCTGCAATATCTACTGTAGCAGTGTTAGTGATGCCAGCTCTCAGAGAACCTGCTTCTGGGACTGGGTTGTCCGAACAGGTCATCATCTCCAGGGAATGGTAGTTGGGGATCATGATGTAACTTCTGCTTTTCGTGCCCCTTCCTTCGACACCCTCTGGTTCTATACCGGTTGAAAAGGCTGGTTCACTGGCTCTCCTGTTCAAGTGGAGACGGAGGCTAAGGGCACCTGCAAGGCTGTTCTTTAACCACAGCTTCTCATCCAAAAAGAAGTAAAAGACTATGTTTTCACAATGAAAACTGTGTAATAATTAATGAAGGAAGAGATTAATATCATCACAAATTAACCCTACAATGACAATTAACATTATAAATAAAATCCTACTCAGTCTATTATGCTGTGTTCAAGCGCTATCCCTGGGAGGCCTGCTACTTTCTGAAGGGAAACAGAGGGACAGTTGATGTCCAGGACACCGAAGGTATGGGACAACTGGGAGGAGTTGCAGGAGGGGAAGATGCAGTCAGGATATATTGTATGAGAGAAAAAGAAAAAAAATGAAGTAGAAAATGAAACACTAAATGTAAATCCCAAGGTCAAAAATCAACAAACTGCAAAAGAAGCTGTTCATTTTCATCAACTATCAGCCATGATTGGCGAGTATTTCAGAACTCTGTAAAGCTGAGGGAAGGGACACTTTCAGACTGTTTTAATATTCAGACATGGAATGGAATGAAATGCTGTTTTCAGGAAAACACTTGAAGCTAGAGAAAGTGTTACTCCAAACATTCCAGTTCTACAAACACAGGTGTCACATTGGGTTTCCTACAGGTCCTGAGCAGGAAGGAAGATGAAACCTTGTATAATTGTTAGTACTTGTCAATTCAATGGGTGGGCAAAGGACACACAGTCCATAAATTTGATCAAAATGCAGTACAAGCAGGTGTGGGAAGTCATGATCACTTCCTTAGGTGTACAGTTAACACATACCACCGAAGTCGTAAAATACACAAGAACAAGGCCAAAATGACAAGTAAACAAATGTGATAAAGGGGACATTCAGTTGAAATGATGATGATGATGAACATACCAGCAAAAATTAAAACCCAAACCAATAACGTAAATTAAAAAAAAAAATGCCAAATGTCAAAACCTAAACTGAAAACCTGGGAAACAAACTCACAATGTTCAGATCCAACAGGTTGGGGAAAAGGCCAAGTCTGTGGGGAACAACTGAGTCCAACTGCTCTCTCACCAACCAACTGCCTCTCTGCAGCACAAGGACAAATCCCAGCCTTGGGCAGTGCCTTTCTATTGGCTCACATCTAGCATTCCTTGCAGGAACTCATTGTGATGTCACACACAATGGACCAATTGAGGCTCAGTAAAACCCACAGAGCTTTTAAAATTTGTTTTCTGTTACATTCCTGGCCCCAACCACAGTATTGCTAAATTTTCTCATGGTTGTGATCAAATATCTTACAAGGATCTACTTCTAGGAGGAAGAGTTTATTTAGTGTCAGGTCTACAGGGGACGTAAGTCAGATAATGGGAGCTACTAAGGGCATGGACATCAGCACAGCTGGGCAGTTGCTTACATGGCATTTCCAATCCCAGAATTCCTCTGACATGTCCCTGCCTTTTCCAAGTAGCATAGTGCAGTCTTAAGCAGGTTTCTCTGGTCAGCCAGTGTCAAGTTCCATTCCAGCTGCCATGGCCCTTACAGTCAACCAGTCTTTCTTTCTCTCCCCAAGGCCTCTCCCATTTAGCAATAAAAAGCATGGGAGCTGTGGCCTTCAGCTGTCCATGTTTAATAGTGTTGTCTTCCTTCAATAAGCATCCTTATGAACTTACCCACACATCTGCCTGCATCAAATCTCCAGGCTCTGTTTCAGGAAGACGCTGCCTTCCAAACAATGCCAATGTGCTTTTATATGCTCTAGTTAGTAAAACTTATTCTTCATGTCTCATGTCAGCTTACACTGCCTTGTAGTCACCAGCCTGAGAGCACTTGTTATTCCAATATAGTGACTTCTATATTACCTGTGAAGCCAACACAGGTGGCATCAGCGAGTCTCATCTCTAATTTGTATAGCGCCTGTGATGTTGGGCTGATCTTTTTGCGTCTCTTTTAGCACAGAGCGAGAAAGAGTTTAAAAGATGATGAATGAGAGACAGTCCACCTGGGTGAGGAAAGATGTAGCTCATTTGAGAGGAGTGGATAAGTTTGTACAAATTCCTACACTCGCAAGGAACCAGGTCTTCTGCTTACACAGAGAAGAGGCAGCTCATGCTTGCTGCTGTTTAGAGACTAAAGGGAGGCAGGTATAAAGCCCATATACTTCCTTTGTGTTCACTCCCCAGAGAGACACAAGGAGGGTTCGTCCAGTGGCCTTTGACTGCTGGGATGAGCTTGGCCTGGGTTAGCTTGCTGTGATCCTGGCATCAGCTCTGGGAACAGATGGCCCGAGCCTGCTCCCTACTAACCTGCTTTGACCAGGAAACCTGTGCCTCCTTACCTCACTTACAGTTTCCCATTTGACACAAAGTAAAGAACCTTTTAGAATGAACTTCCACGACACACGTTCCAGCTCCATCAACAGTACCATGAACAGAAAGAATGCCTACAAAGAGCTACAGAGTTCACCGTGGACCTGCAGGTGACCAGCATCACGGCAGGGCCCAAAGTACCTGACTTGCAGGCTACACACTCCATGATCAAACTGTTTTCTGACTAAGAATAAGCTGCTCAAGCTCCTCTGATTTTGTCCCCAGGATTTCCTCCACTATGAGGTGAACACCTGTAGGCTGTGCTTGACCAATGTGTGTGAAGAGAGCAGAGTACAAGAGCTGAAGTGACTGCATTTTTAATCACTACCAGGGTGAGAGACATGCAGGTAGGTCATGTGTGAGTGTGCCTTTTCTGTGGGCCTGTCACCTGTCTTGCTTCTCTCAGGGCATGGTGGCACTTGCTGTTAGTCCCAGGATGTCTTTGTCAGTTTAAGACCAGCCAGAGCTACATCATGAAATTGTGGCCATAAGCAGAAAATATATTATATATTTATAATAATAATAATAATAATAATAATAATAATAATAATAATAATAATAATAGTAATAAACAAACAAACAATGTATGTCCCTGCACTTTATTATTAGTGCTCTGTAGCGGACACTTGACAATTCAGTGTGGAATATTCTTTTCATTTCCTGTTCTTTGTTTCCATCTTCCCTCCTCTACTTCATCTGTGTTTTTCATGCTTCATTGTGTTTTCACCAATGAATGGTCCTAAAACAAATAATAAGCACCAGAAAACAGACTACCTGGATCCAGGAAAAAAAAAGTGACAGGTAGACAATGGTGTGACTTGATTCATGTGGCACATGTAGGAGCTATTCCTACAAGATGTCATTTGTACTCTGCAGGATTATGGAGGGTGCACAGATGCATGTGTGTGCACACTCATGCACAAACACAGAAACACACACAAGCACACAAGGACACACGACTTCATCACAGGCCAACACTGGCACACTGAAGGATGTTCAGGAAGTGACCTGACAGGTGAGACTTGCCCTAGTTGCTTCTGAAAGCTCGGGCTGTGGATATCAGCTGCCCTATAGCTCTGTAGAGAAGATGGTGCTGCTTTCCTCTAGCTCCTTTAGTATGTGCTTCAAGGGACCCAAGTGACAGCCTCCTCAGGCTTATTCACAGCATCACAGGATGCCACTTGGCTTCAGAACACTGAAGCCTCAGGTTTTAGAAGCCAGAACAAAACCCAGCAATGTCTACAGGCACACAGGTGCTCTGGAGATGCCCAGATCCCACCCCCTAGTCTATCCTAGGCACATGAACATGGTCACCAGATTCATCAGGTCTCTCAAGGAGAAACTGGTGGTGGACTCAGAGGCACACTTGATCTCTCATATAGTCCAATGAGTAGCCTGTATGGGGAACTGGAGGGCCTTTATGAGAAGAAAGAAATGGATGGAGAGTTAGGACAGCTTCTGATCTCTGAGCCTGGGAAGCTATGAGAACATCTTCCAAACATATTATAGGGATAAATTCTGTGATATATGGGGTACAGTAGGCTCAAGGTTAGACTGGACTCTAATGAGAATTTTGTTAGTGTTTTATTTAATTTCCTGTTTATTATTTCTACCTCCCCAGAACTCTGAGGTCTATATGCAAAATGAAGTTTCCAATTTATGCATAAAGCTTTGGCGATTAAGTGAGGGGTTTTGTCTATGAAAGCTGGGCTTTTGTCTAACCCCATTGCTAGAGAGTGGTCAAATACAGAGACAGTTATTGGAGGAGCTTTTTAGCTACTATTTGATAAGTTTAGAGGTGTATTAAGAACGGCTCCACCCACCCAGAAAACATATCTATAAAAAAGGAGTAAATTCTTTTCACTGCCAGATTTTGATGATGTCTGTTTCCCATATTTCACCAGAGTGCTGGCCCCTCACATGGACCTCTTTCTGCGTAAAAGTTCTCTGTTTTGTGTTTACTTGCGTATAAACCTGATCTATCTTAGATATCTTGTTCTAGACTGTCCAGTCTAAAAATAGCATACCTTGGTCAGAAAGTTTTGTTAACTCCAGTCCAGTAGCCGGGTGAAGGTTAGTTACCAGAATCCTACCAGCTGTTTCTCAGAGAATGATCTTTCCCTCTGGTGTCCTAAAACAACCTGTCAGTTTTAGCTCTCCATTCCTTCTTTTCACATCCTCTCTTTCTGTCTAGTTGTACCATGTAGTCTGAGGCAGGACTAGGTCATGGTATATCACCAGAACATGAATAGGCCCCACTGGTGTTAGTGCCACTTTGGTGACCAGGTCAGTGGCCCAGTTACCTCTTGGGTGAAGGAGTCATCTTTTTAATGTCCATAGAAACAGAGAATAGCAACTCACAGGGGAAGCCAAATGGACTATAGGAGAGCCAAAACCTTCTCTTTTTAAAAATATCCTTGCCATGGCAGTAAGGAACCCTCTTCCCCTATAGGTCATACCATGGGCATGTTAATATCAAAGACATAGTGATTGTCTGTATGTTTGGTGATAAACTTTCCTTTCCCCACCTGACAGTTGATATCAGAGTGATTAGTTCTGTTCTCTGTGACAAGGTACCTGGCTTTAAGATTTGGGACAAAAACATTTCAGTTATAGTAACTACTGTAGCTTCTGGTGCCATCTTCAATGAAGCTTCTCTTGTTTCTGTAGAGCACAGTCTTTCAGGAGGCCCATCTATTAGGTCTAGATAGATCCCCTGGTACATGTTGTTACCTCAAGACAGTCATGGATAAGCCTCTGAGGCTAATCACTGGGCAAGAGGGTAATAGGATCGATAGTCACAGGCTTCTCAAAGCAGGCTCCAGGATGGTTCAGGATAGGGCTTGTACTGGATCAAAAACGCATTAGATAGCCAGCATTCTGGGTGCCTTCCCAAGAGATTTTTTCAGGGCAGAGAGTGAAAACCAAAGATGGCTTCAGGTGAGACAAGATAGAGAAAATATGGGCTTGTTACAGTCAGTGGGAAACTACAATACCTTCATCCAAGCAGGATGACAAAGGGCACAGACTCATCAGGAATGAAGGTGTGGTCACGCCTCCAGGAAAAGAACCAAGACCTGCTGATGTGCTTGTAATGTTTGAAGGAAATGCAGAAAGGGTAGTGGAGAAAGGTTTAATTTCACCACAGGCCACACGATCAGTTGCAGAAAAGCCAATTATAATCGACACGAATGTTTCTGTCATATTTTGTTAAGAATGCATTCGTACAGATAGGTCTTTCTTTCCCCAATTTCTTTATCATGAGATATAATACCAACTAAGATAATATCAATGGTTATCATATTCATCTCAAGTTATAGACACTAAAAGAATGTTCCTCAAGGGACATTGTCACTTATTCTAAATTTACAGTGTGTTTGAGGTTTTATGAGAGTTAATTTTATCATTTTAGGTATAACTATGATCTGGATTAATGTATATTGTATTTATCATTATACATGGGATGGTTATATTATGATTATACATTATAATAACCCAGATATTACTTCATTTGGAAATTAATAAAAACGTAAGACATAATTTGTGTCAAGTTGACAAGGAAAAGACTTGTGATGGTTCTTCTTGGTTGTCAATCTGACTACATGAGGACCTAACTATAATCCCCAAATAAAGGGCACCTTGTGAGGGACATCAACTTAATTGAAAGTGAGACGATCTACCTCTAACCTGAATCTTTGAGGTAGGAAGACACACCTTTAATCCAGGTCTCTGATCCAGGTATAATCAGGACCGTGATTTCTGCTGAAAGCCTGTATAAGGACATGAAAGATAGAAGCTTCGGCTCTTTGCCTGCATGCTCTCGTGTTTCTAGCAAGTGTATTCCCACACTACAATTAGAGACTACTCACTTGGGATTCCAGGATACACTGAAGACCAGCTGAGATATCCACCCTTGTGACTGAGCAACTGCTGGATTCTTGGGCTTTGCATTCATAGCCAGATATTGTTGAATTAGCTGTACCACAGCCGCTAAGTCATTCTAAAAAACTCTCTCTCTCTCTCTCTCTCTCTCTCTCTCTCTCTCTCTCTCTCTCGTGTGTGTGTGCATCAGATGGAGAGAATCTAGCACAGGCAAGGAATAGGAAGCCAGATGCCTTAGCTTTTATAGGCCAAGACCTGGAACCCCCAACTACATGAAAATCAGAGGAGGATTGTGAGATGCTTCTTCTCTCTCTCAACCACGTGGGTCCCTGGGAGGAACTCACGTTTGTAGAATTGACAGCAAGCACCTTTACCCTCTGAGCCATCTCACCAACTGATCCTCTCAGACATGGAATTGAATAAGCTCTATATTTATATGGATGTTCAGTGTGTGTATCTGCCAGACGTTTATAAAGAGTTGGTTTTCCCACCGTGGTATGACAGCAAGAGTTTGGGAACCCACAGAATTGCATCCTTCGGACATTATCCCTCTGACTCGTGCTCAGAACTCTCAGAAGTCAGATCCATTCTAGGAATCTTCATGAGAATAAATCGTTCATCTGAAAGAAACACTTCTGAATATACCCTGAGATCTGCTGTAGTGATTCAGCAGCCTGAACCGTCCATCCCTCCCATCCTTGCACAGACATGCTTCCCACCAGGGAAGTGAGGCCTCTGCTGCAGGCTCCATCCACGGTGGCTAGTCTGATGTTTCTTCCCAATACTGCTTAGCTGGAGAATCAAATGGGAGCCCTTACCACACCTCTACCCCTGGGAGGATCCTCTCAATTGTGCATTTGATCAGATGGGCCTAATGTGCACTGTCTTCCAGGATGAGATGTGGTAGATCTGCTCCAACCCTGACAGAAAGAGACCCTGAGGCATATTACTAAATCTATGAATGCCCTGCATGGATGCCTGGCAGCCTAAGAAAATTAGCATGCCTACAGGTCTGGAGAAAGTTCTCTCTTTGGCTGGGTGTGATCCAGTCCAAGTAATACAGCATACAAGGATGGGAGGACCAAAATCAAGTGCAGGGACTGGTAGGGGGGCTCATCTATTTAGAACATTTGTTTCTCAGAGGACCCACAGGGCAACAACTTCAGTTGCAGATGGAATCCAGTGCCCTCTTCTGGTCTCTGGAAGAACTGCATACATGTGGCGCACAGCAATTCCCCAGGCAAAACACCCATAGATGTGAAAGAAATAAATCAAATCAAAACAAAACAAACCTAAAATCAAAAAAGGTGCCAAAAACATAGTCAAGGCAAACATCACAAAAGTCCATAAAAAGCAACAAAAATGAACAAACAAACTAATAAGCCTGTCCCAAGACATCTTGGAATTCATTGTCTCTGCTGTGCAGTTCTCACTGATGATGTATTTCAAGGAAACCAGCGGCAGATAAATCTGTGTTTCCTGGTTTTCTTTGTATGCCCTTAGCGAATGTTTTAATTTCCGGAGGGACATTAGAGCAATACTATTGTGTTTCTCAATAATTTGGTCCACATGATCATTCATAGTGTACCATATGTTACCAGTAGCTAAATATATGGCCACAAGGATACTGTATAGAAACGTTCTCCATCACGAAGTAGGTATCTACAGACTTGTCCATGTATCCACATCAAAAGCCCAATCCCCCTGTATAGTCCTGGCTGGCTAGAAATTCACTCTTTAGCCAAAGCTCCCAGCAACTTTCAGATATCATCACTGTGTGAGTTCTGGTTTACAGAGCTGTGACACCACACCCGACTAAAGAGTCTTATGAGTTAAGAGTTGAAGATTACTTTTTATTCATAAAAACACATTCATTTTACTCAGTCATGGCTTAAAATGGGCAGTCATTATACACAGTGTATAGGCTTATCAAAATAGCAAATCAATAACAGTGACAGAAATAACAAATAAACAACAAAACCTCAAACAAAAACAAAACAAAAAACCCAAAGAGAACAAAACTTAAGCCAGAAAACCAAGCAAAAAAATTAAGCTAAACATCACTCTCTTGCTGCAGATTGAGCAGCAGAGACCTACAGCCTATGGCTGGCCTTGGAAACATGGTAGAAAGCAGCTGCGGATTGCAATAACTTTTTCAAGATGAGTGCAGCCATGCCTTTTTGTGGGCTTTGTAGGTCAAGCTTTCCCAAGGGTAAGGATGAAACATGTTACAGATTTTACCTCAAAGTCATTCAAATTCTCTTGACTGATCTCCATTAAAAGTATTCCTGATGACCCATCAGAACCAGCACTAATTTACACTCTCATACTCTTCCTGATGCCCAGCAACTCTTGATATGCCTCAGCACTTCTCTGAAGCCCTCCCAGGTGCATATTCAGCTGAGGGAATCCAGTCTCTGTGTGAAAACCCACTTCCCTTGTCCACCTCAGCAACAGCATTTACTCAGCTCAATTCTTTCCACTCCTAAGGAGATAAATGCTTCAAAGTTCAAGTTCTTCATGTGTACCAATGAATTTGCAGTATAAATTTTTTTTTTAAGCTCTGATGCTTTTTGCTAGAAGCCCAAAGCTGCTTTCATTTTACTAACACATGCTGCACATAGCAGTGCTGGTCTGGACATTGTGTGTCTTTCTCTGCTCTGAACTGGCTGCTCAGTCTTTATGCACTAAACACTTTATCCATTCATAAGTCTCTGCTTTTTACATTAAGCTACTGATAGCGATGTTTCTTAGGGTCTCAGCTTGTAGAATTGCTCTTACTGCTCCTATACAGTTGATCCAATAATGACCTTGCCAATCCCACAACCTTGAGTAATGAGCAACTGTAGCCACACAGGGTCAAAATTGAGCCAGTAGACAGCTCTGAAAAGACATATTTACAGTGGGACACACTTTTTATGGTCATCAGCTTCTTCTTTGTAAAATTTCAAATGTAAGCATTCACCATTCAAAGATGATTTATCAAGAGAGGAATAGGAATCCTGCACTCTCTCTGTGACATTGGCTTTAACTTACTTGTGGGATAAATTTCATATCCTGGGTAAACCCTGCATAACACACACAATGGAGAGTAAGTCACAGATTTATATGATGTGTTTGGGAGTCTAGATGAGTACATGGTAACTCGTGCTCTATGTGTTAGGAATACACATCTGCAAAGATAGCATGACCTCTGCTCCTTTACACGCGTCTTTAGCATGCCTAATCACCCCAATTTATATCATTTGCTGACACCTCTGGGATACATATTAATCACATAATATCCTCATTATTCTCTCCACTGGGGTTCAGGGCAACATGGTGGATAATTTGTGGTATACTCAGTTATTTTTTTCTAAAAACTCAGCATGTGTTGATTGTTTTGAAAATGCAAAATTGTTCTTTGCTCTTGCTATTTTGGCCATCTAAGGGTTGTTCCCAAATCTCATCAGCCACAGGTAATACACTAGTTGCAAGTTCAGGCTTGTGATGCCTGAAGGCAGTGATTGCTATTAATACCTAGTTGTTGCACACGATCCACAAGTAATTCCCATATAGCTTTCCTTCATATTCAGTTACATCTGATCAGATCTATAGGATGGGAGTCAATCTCTTTGTGCTGGATATAAACCACCACACTGCCTCTGACTAACTTTGGAGTGGCATCTCCTACATGTATGCTTTTTAGCTGGTTTCACTGATCTGGCAACATGTCACATAGGTCTTCAGTATCACATATCTGATGTTTCCCAGCAAAATGATTGTTAGTTCCCGCTGGCCATGGTGTTGTAGTTCCTAGAGCACTATTTGTGGCCTCAAAAGATGCTTCTTGATAAATTATCACCCACTGTTGGCATAATACAAATAGCCTTTGATACACAGACTTTCTTCTGTGAAAGAAAGTAAAGGCTTCATTAGGGTAGTGTGTTGGCCACTAGGTGATGCTTTCAGCTAACATAGGCCTGTGAAGGTTTATTCCAGACCCAGCAAACCTATGGGGAGCATCTGTCTGCCCCCCAAAATGTCAAAGATAACCGAGAAGTCCTCTATAAATCCATTGTCAGGACAAGTCACTCCAGTCCAGGCTGTGAAACTGAAGAACAGCTAATTGCTTTCCTTATGGGAGAACAAATGAACAACACAAGAAGTGAGGGACAGCTGTCACCTCTATAGAGCTTTCATGCAGTATCACATGTGTGTGGCATGGAGTAGCTTCAACACTGTACTGGAGAAAGAATATGATTCTTTGGAGTGGTCTGTGTGGATAACAGTGTGGCACCAACACAGTCTTCCACTGTGGAGGGATTCCACATATGGAGGGATGAGGACTCAGTCAGCATGCCAAAGCCCCTGGTAATGTGACTCGTCCTCACCAACACATCCTCCATGTTGTTGTGCCCTTCACTGGGACCATGTGCTGTTGAGTATCAGGGTTCCGAGTAATCCTTGTCTTGAGTTTTCTGTATCTCGAGGTTATTATTGGTGCTTTCCTTTCTTGGTAATATTGAGCCAACAGACAGACATGTTGACAAAATCAGGGCTGCTTCACATGGGAGATGGTTGGAATTTGTCTCATTGGCGAACTCACAGTTCTGAAGAGGCTGGGATCCTAGAACAGAGAATGTTGTGTTCAAGTTGTCTGTGGCTTTCTTGGTCCTCCTCAGTCCTTGCAAGGATGCTGTTTGAGAAGGAAAGGCATTCAGACCCAGAAGTGCCATTGCTGGGCCACAGGGTAGACAAAATCAGGGTCTATTTCCACATAGATCATGGAAGTCAAGGAAGAATACCCACCCAGGCTTGCCATAGCTGCTGAGGATGGGATGGAGTGGTGGCTCACTTGCCAGGCACACTCAGTGCTCCTGCTGCAGCGGCTCTGTCTGCAGGGAACTCTTGCCATGGGCTGTGGCCTGTTCCAGCTCACACTGGAGTATTTGAGACCTAGGGAAGGAAGGAACACAGGCCTGGTGAGAGCTTGCCATGTCAGCTTTTGAGTCTACACCAGCTCTACTGACAATCCTGCATGACCTTTGAGGTGAGGTCATCTCCTGCATCACCAAAGGAGAAGGGTCAGAGGGCACCTGGGCCTAGATATTTTGCTCAGCTTTTGAAAACTACTGGAAGCTGAGCTGAAAATGACACACTGGGATGGATTATAAAAAGTAAACAGTACATTTCTCCAGAGTCCAGGTGCATTATTTGAAAAAAAATTGTAGCAATGTCTGAATCACAGTTCAAGAAAAGATATAACCAACCTGTTAAACTATACATGGCCTTCTAGGGAGCCTGCACAGCACGGCAATGAAAGCTTTGATTATTCCTACAGTGAAGACACCTGCCTGTGTTCAACCTGTCCACCCCTAAGCCTGCTTATAACCAGAGAAAGTGTCTCATAAGAAAGCAAAGCACACTGCAGAAAGCCTGTAATCAGCAGGAGTGTGCTGCATGCAAATATGCCCAAGGATAGGAACTGACCTTTAGAGGTGATGTTCCTGAAAGAAAGTATAGGGATAAGAGACTCACTGTCTTCCTCAAGTGATGCTCCCTTGCTAGGTTTGGGACTAGGTGTATTTGTGTGAGACCTAAGCACAAAGTACTCAGATCATACCAGAGCATTGAGAATTGAGCAAGGGGTACACAATCCCAGACACTAGGGGTCAAACATTGTTTCCAGGACATAGGTTCTTGATTGCTGGTCCAGCACAATGCTCCGAGGAGTTCCTTCCCTGGCTGTTTCCAAGAGTCTTGCAAATAACCAGAAACCCCAAAAGGAAAGAAAAAAAGGGTACAGGGAACTCACTTGTCACTAACCCTCCTCCCAGCCTGGGCTCCTACCTAATCTGAGAGACATCAAAGTGATGCTGCCTCTTTCCTGCCAAGTCACTTAGCTGGGTGACCAGCTCTTTCTGCCTCAGGGGGTCCTGCCATTGTCCCTCCAATCCTTGCTGTTCCTGTTCATTGAAACATTGTGTCCTCAGCATAGTGGTAAGCAGGCATACATACAAACTCCTGAACACACACACAGTTACATGTGTGTACACATACAGGCATGCTGCATTGCAGTAACATGTTTACTTTCCCAGTTAATGCTAATATAAGAGATCACCAGGGATACTATAAAGAAGAAAGTTAACTTTTCTTGGGTGGGATAGGAACATAGTGGTCATGGGATATAGAGAAGTCAGTCAGTCAGTGAAGAACTTGCCATGTAAACTGAATGGACAGACAGGTAGACCCGTGGGGTCTTGGCCTGTTAGCTAAGCCTCCTTAGCAACAATCCAAGACCACTCAGTGTTGGCTTGTTCCCAAACACAGGACCACTGGATGGTGGTGGACAAACCCCTTGCTCTGGTTCACTCTTTCCCTTTTGTTCCAAGTTGAACAGGTTCCTAACAATGGAATTAACTTTAGCCATAGGCTGCCATATTACAGGCCCAAAGCAATGAGCCTGGTAAAGGAGAAAAATCTCTA
>OU015746.1:101428040-101447898 GCA_907169655.1 Acomys percivali | reverse complement strand
TTTTCCTAATTTCTTCCTCTGCCTGTTTATCATTTGTATATAGGAAAGCTACTGACTTTTTTGAGTTTATTTTGTATCCTGCCAATTTGCTGAAGGTGTTTATCAGCTGTAGGAGTTCTCTGGTGGAATTTTGGGGGTCACTTATATACACTATCATATCATCTGCAAATAGGGATAATTTGACTTCTTCCTTTCCCATTTGGATCCCCTTGATCTTCTTTTGATGTTTTATTGCTCTGGCTAGAACTTCAAGAACTATATTGAAGAGGCATGGGGAAAGTGGGCAGCCTTGTCTGGTCCCCGATTTTAGAGGGATTTCCTTGAGTATCTCTCCATTTAATTTAATGTTGGCTTTCTAGTTAATTTCCTCTCTGAAATTTTTCTCTCACTTGATGGTCAGCCGGAGCTTGTGGAGGAAACTTTTGGCATCCTGTTTGTCTTTGCATTTCATCCTGTAGACTGAAGACCATGCACACATCACTTTTTAATTCTTAAGTTGCTTCTCTTGGAAGAGTTCCTCCAAACTCTGTAACAGAGCTGCCTGTCTCCTCTGCTACAAGGTGGGATGCAAAGAACGCTTGTGGTTTCTAAAGATTGGCCTTCGTCATGCACTTGTGCTTTCTGTAGTTTCTGTTTTTAGTGTCCAATGTTCTGGATTTCCCAGACCCCTACTATATGTTTTGTAGCTGGATATGTCTCCAAAGGCATGAACTCTATCAGTTCTTTCAAACAAAGTCTCTCTAGCTTTTGTAAGAACCCCCAAATCAGGTAGATCTAGACTCACTTTTTATGTCTTTTATCTAGCCCTAGAGAAAGAGGCAGACTTAGCTTTTAATATGATACTCTTGCATTTCAGAATGTTTCTTATATCTCATTCTTATAATTAATATCATCCCTTTTATAGGTATTGTGATGAATTTTGTGATCTCTGTGAAAAGACTTTGGACTCAATTCAATTATAATTTAAGGGTTTATTGGTTATTTGATAGTCAAAAAAAACCAAACCAAACCAAAACAAAAAAAAAACCAAACCAATCTCTGAGCCAAATTTTAGATTGCCATAAAGGAGGGATATGGAATGGACTTCTAAAGGGGGAAACCACACAAAGACATTTAATATCCATGCAAGCAAGTAAAAACTGATCTGTTCTGCCAAGTTAAGTGGTTAAGGCAACTCAAAATAAACACTGAGTGTCTTCTTAAGCAAGTTACAGAAGCAAAAAACAAAAACAAACAAACAACAACAACAACAAAATCCTCACAGTTAGTTATGTCATAACAAGCAGGTAGTCATCACTATACTTTTTGGGGTGCGGGGGTCACTGAGTCAGGGTTGCTTGCAACTTATCTTCCAGGGACTGGAGTCAGAGATTGGGTGCCAAAATGGATGTCTAGCATAAAATGGAACTCCTTTTTTAGCCATGACAGTATTACTTTTCTTTTTGTCTCTCATACATTATATCCTGACCACCAGTTCAACTCCTTGTAGTCCCTGCTCCAACTTTCCTTCTCCCACATATTCACTCCTCTTCCATTTCCTTTTAAAAATAAAACAGGGGGCTGGAGAGATGGCTCAGTGGTTAAGAGCACTGTCTGCTCTTCCAGAGGTTCTGAGTTCAATTCCCAGCAACCACATGGTGGCTCACAGCCATCTATAATGAGATCTGGTGCCCTCTTCTGGCCTGCAGGCCTAATGCAGGCAGAACATTATATATACATAATAAATAAATATTAAAAAAAACAGGCCTCCTAGACATATCAACCAAACATTGCATAACAAGTTACAAAAAAAAAAACCTAGGCGCAAACCCTGATATAAATGCTAGACTAGGCAACACGGTAGGAAGAGTCAGGTCCCAAGAGTAGACAAAAGAGCCAGAGATGTACTCCATTCCCACTGTTTGGAGTCCCACAAACCGTCATGCCTCAGAAGCATAACATAGCCGCAGAAGCCACAGCTCAGTACAATAAAGCTCCTACAAGCACAAAGTATATGTAGAGGACATGGTTCAGATCCATGCAGGCTCTGCGATTGTTGCTTCAATTTTTGAGAGCCCCTTAGTTGATTCTGTGAGCCATGTTCTTATGGTGTCCTCAACCACTCTGGTTCCTCCAATATTTCTTCCCCTTCTGTGGGCTTCTCCTTGTGGGGAAAGGGAACCATGGGATGGGGGCAAGCTAGCCTGAAGCAAGAGTGAGGTGGAGGCATGTATAATCCCTGGGAATCTCATTGTGATATCCACAGAAGTCATATCATTACCCTCATGCCCTAGGCCTGTGTGTCCTGGCACACATAGACCTGTGCCCTCACCTTTCCTCACACCCCCAGAGGAGGTCACATGGCCTCATAGCCAGGCAAAATTTCCTCTCCCTTTATAAGTTTATTATCTAGCAGCACCTGGAATTATGCATTATAAAAATGAGGTGTTCCCAGAACCCTGGATTCAGCCAATGATGTACATTTACACTGAAAGCCCCAACTTAGCCTCCAAAGGTTTAAGTAGCCTTTGTTCCCCCCATTAAAGCTGCTTCTCAGGTGTCTGTTCTTCTTGCCCCTGAAGTTTCTTCTGTTGGCTGTTCCATTCTCCCATCCCTCTCTCAGGATCCACTGATGAGGCTCATGGGCTGATCACCAAAAATGGATTGGGGAAGCACATCGTGAATGGAATCTCTTGGCTCCATATAATTTTTGACTATGAGTCTCTGTTTCTGGTTCTATCAGTTGCTGGATTACTCCTCTCTGTTTAAAATTGGGCTAAACATCGATCTATGAGTATAGCAGAATATAATTAGGAATCATTTCATGGATTATTTGTTTATTTGTCTATTTTTTTAGTGGTTGTGTTTGAGTTGATTTGGCCCCCATAAGCCTATTCAAACCTCTGAGACTGTAAGCCATCACAATTAAACATTTTTCTTTATAAAAATTGCTTTAGTCATGGTGTCTCTTCACAGCACTGGGAATCTAACCAAGGCAGAAGTTGGTACCAGCGACTGAGGTATTGCTGTACAGGCCTGACCATGTTTTTGTTTAGATGAATATGAACTTTGGAACTGTGGAGTATTGCTTGATAGGCATGTTTGTGTTTAGAGGAATATGGATTTTGGGACTTTGAATTAGGACAGCATTTGGGCGCTTTAAGTGGTACTTAATGGTCCATCCTAGTAGGAATAGGGAAGACACTGGTGCTGAAGCGGACTTGTACTCTGAAGGCCTGGCTTGAGGTGTATCAGAGATGAAGACTTTAATATGTTGCCTAGAGATCATTCTTGTGATACTTTGATGAAGAATGTGCCTGTGTTTTTGCCATTGTCTAAAGACTCTGCCTGAGGCTAAAGTGAAGAGATTTAGATCAATTGCATTGGTGAAGGAAATTTCAAAATACCTTAGCATAGACTTTTTCCTGTGGGGCACTCTTATTAAGAGTATTTTATCCAAGTAAACTTAGAAAGAAAAAAATAAAAAAATGTATGGTTAATTGCAATGGCATCAGTAACTGGAATGGAGCCAAATTCTGTGTTCATGGAGATAACAGATATAGGGATAGTGACCTCTCTGGGCAAGATTTACATTTTCATCATGTTTAAGGAGGAACATTACCAACATTCTGAATTTATAATGTGTTCATGGTTTTACCACATAGAGTTATATCATGTTAGACATTATTAAGATGGATTGTAAGGCATTATTATGACTTAGTTATTGTTTTTATTTAGACATAAAGAAATGTGATCATGTACTTTATGTGGAATGACCTACAATCCAGTTTGGAGGGTGTATATGTGATCCAGAATTTGAGGCAGAAAGACCACATGTTTTTGATCCAAATCGAAGTGGAATGATACATGCATTTGATCTGTATTGTCACAAGCCCTTAATCCATATCTTACGGCATAGTGGCCATGCTTCTAAAGATCTATAATGAAAATGAATTAAAGAAAAGCTTAGGTCCAGGTGTGGTGTTACATACCTTTAGTTCCACAGGAGACAATGATGTGCAGATCTCTGCATCCAAGGTCAGTCTACCGAACAAGTTCTAGGACAGCCAAACATAGGTAGTGAAGGAAGCTATGGAAAACAAAAAGTTGGTGAAGATGTAATTGAATGAAGGGGTCATTTTTCTAGCCACGGGAATCTGGAGAATTTGGTACCTTTGGCCATATGGCTCTGGCTTGAGAGTCAAGAATAGACTCCTTCAACTAAGAAAATTTGATGAGGCCATATATGTGGCATGGGGTGTCCTTGCATGGAGGCCCAGAAAGACCATTTGTGTGAAGCTGTGGTTTTGAAGTTGCTTTGAAGACCCCAAGAAGTTAGAGATGCCAGGGCCATGAGATATTTTCTAAGGACAGCTCCTAACAGGAAGTAGAACCATTGCAAGAGAAAAAACTGTGTTTCAGTCAACAGAGCTGAAAGGAGTTGGAGATCTGCAGAGCATATTGACATTGGACATGGAGACACAGTGTTTGGAGTTTGCCCAGGTGTTTTTCAGTTTTGCTTTTGTACAATACTTCTTCATTATGCTCTCATCTCTACATTTTGGGATGGTAATGTATATCTTGTGATGTTGGAAGTATGTCATCTGCTTTTTGACTTTGATTTTATTTGAGATTACAGTTAAGTGATTGCTTGAATCTCAGAAGACACTTCAAACACTGGACTTTTAAACATGGCTGTGACTGTGGTAAACATTGGGGACTTTCAAAGTTGGACTAAATGCATTATGCTTTGGCTATAAGCCTCTAAAATGCCAGGGAATTGAATGTAGTAGTTTGAATAGGTTTTGCCCCCCTACACTCATGTGTTTGAATGCTTGGTCCATCGGAAGTGGCACTATTAGGAGGTGTAGCCATGTTGGAGTATGTGTGGTCATGTTGGAGAGTGTGTTACTGTGTAGGCAGGCTTTGAGGTCTTCTGTGGTCAGGCTTTGCCCAGTGAGAATCTAGTCTCCTTCAGGATTCCTGCATACCAAGATTTAGAACTTTTGGCTTCTAAAGCAATATATGTACCTGGACTTTGCCATGCTTTCTGCCGTGACAATAATGTGCTAAACCTCTGAAATTGGAAGCCAGCCTCAATG
This sequence comes from Acomys percivali, assembly GCA_907169655.1. NCBI lineage: Eukaryota > Metazoa > Chordata > Mammalia > Rodentia > Muridae > Acomys > Acomys percivali. Next base: position 101,442,817 of record OU015746.1, on the reverse strand, counting down.
AAATGTTTTCCTTTATATGAGTTGCCTTGGTCACGGTGTCTCTTCACAGCAATGGAAACTGTAACTGAGACAGTCAGTCATATTTAGTTCTATCCCAGGTCTCTGAGCCACTCACCTCCCATCCAGGCAGTTTTGGGAATGTGCTTCCTTTTGTGGCTTGGTTCTTAAGTTGGACCAGTCACTGGTTGATCACTCCCTCAGGTTGTGCACCACCATTGCTCCAGCATAATCTTGCAGGCATGGCAGAATTTAGAGTAAAGCTTTTGTGGTTGGGTTTATGTCCCAGTAGCACTTTAAAGAACATTGCCTGTTTACAGAAGCTGATGATGCCTCATTACTAGGAGATTTTACTAGGTTCACTCTTGTAGATTCCAGAGAGTTTCCACTGCAGTAGAATTCTACATCATACCCCATTCCAGTAGTCTGTCCCAGTACTCTGTCCCTCTGACCCTCTCCCCTCTGCACCTGATCCCTCCTATTTCCATTCCCACCTGCCTCCAGTCCACCCAGGGAGATCCATGCTTCTGTTTTTAAGCCATTCTTCTTACTTAGCCTCTATGGGCCTGTGGTTTGTAACATGATTATCTTTCACTTAATGGCTAATATCCACCTATCAGTATATACCATGTTTGTCTTCCTGGGTCTGTGTTACTTCACTTAGGATGATCTTTTCTAGTTTTACCCATTTAGGTGAAATTTTCATAACGTCACTGTTTCTAAGAGCTGAGTAATATTCCATTGTGTAAATGTAGTACATTTTATTAATCCATTCTTGGCTGAGGGACATCGAGGTTGTTTCCATTTTCTGGCTACTAGGAATACAGTTGCTATTAACAACAGTTGATCAAGTTTTCTTGTAATAGGAAAGAACCTCCTTTTGGTATATGCCCAAGAGTGGTATAGCTGGATCTTGAGATAGAGATTTTTTCAATTTTTTTAGAAACTGATTAATTTCCACAATTGCTGTAGAAGGTTGCATTCCAACCATCAATGGAGGAATGTTCCCATTTCTTTGTATCCTCATCAGCGTGAACTGCCACTTGTAGTTTTGATCTTAATTATTCTGACCAGTGTAATATGGACTCTCAAAATCATTTTGATTTGCATTTCCCTGATGGTTATGGATACTCAACAGTTCCTTAATTGTTTCTCAGCCCCTTGAGATTCCTCTATTGAGAATTCTCTGTTTAGACCTGCACTCCATTTTTTAATTGGATTATTCAGATTGTTGATGTTTAGTTTCTTGAATTCTTGCTATGTTTTGGATGTTACCCCTTTGTTGGATGTGGAGTTGGTGAAAACCATTTCCCATTCTTTAGGTTGCTCTATTGTCCTACTGACACTGTTACTTGCTTCACAGAAGCTTTTTAAGTTCATGAAGTCCCATTAGTCTTGGTTGTTCTTAGTGTCTATATTATTGGTGTTTGTTCAGGAAGTTGTCACCTTTCCTGATATGTTCAAGTGTATTTCACATTTTCTTTTTTATTATTTTCAGTGTATCCGTTTTTATGTTGAGGTTTTTAATCCACTTGGGCTTGAATTTTGTCCAAGGTTATAGATAAGGATTCATTTACATTGTTCTACATGCTGATCTCCAGCATCATTTGGTGAAGATGCTTTCTTTTTACATCATGTATTTCTGGCTTCTATACAAAAAAATCTGGGGGTATTATTATCCATAATTCCAACCAGTAGTCAAGGGGTATATTAATAAAAACCACATGGCATTGTAATAAAAACAGCAGGTTTATCAACTGAATCAAATTGAAGACCCCATATGTAAACCTACACACCAATGGACACATGATTTTTGATAAAAGTAGCCAGAAATACGTAATGATATTACTTTCATATTGAAAACATGACTTTTATGGTATGAGTGTGGAATATTATATATAGTCTTATATGTGTTGTGATAAATTTTTATGAAAATACTTTGCATTCAAAGAGACTGAAGTTTTTCTGGATCTCATAGCCAGGTTAATAGTATACCTTGAACATGTAAGAATATGTAAATAACTTGCTTCTATACTATGTACACAGCCTGTTTCAACCTGTATTTAAGAAAATAGTATAATGCATCTTATTTCTCTTAATTTTAAAGACTGTGGAATCAGTATATAGCTTGAATCTTTTATACATCATATGCACAGTAATGTTTGTATATATGTTATGATAATCATTTTATGAATATATCTAATAGGCTGAAAGCAACTTAAATTTCCACTATATATGATGGAAATGATATGGCTGTATATTGATGTCTATTTGTGGATAATGCTTGCTTTTTTGTGTACTTTGTGGTGTTTTGTAGTCAGTAAAGGTTTTTCCCTTGAAAAATGGTTACAGATTTCTGTACAGAATTCTCATCCCTTTCCTATGACACCCTTTCTGTGCTGTTGAATAAAGATAGAGCTGAGGGTTTTGCTGGGGGAAGTTGGAAAATACAGTGAGAGAAGTAGAGAATTCAAATTTGGGCTTGTTCTTAGTTCACCTATTCTATGATGAAGTCTGTGATTTTTTTCCCTTGGTATGCAATTCAATGAACATATATTTGGGCACTTTTCTCCAGAGGGTAGGGGTGTTTTGATAATCACAGATTCTACCTATGTCTTATGTTCATAGTCTGTAATGTCTTTATGGAAATTCAGTTGCATTAGCTAATTTTATCATCATTGTGACAAAACACCTTGACAAAAGCAACTGAAAGGAGGATTTATTTTAGATCCTCATTTAATAAGGGTGGTCCATCACGATGATGGGAGAAGCTCAAAGCCGTGTTAGCAGGAGGACAAGGCTGATGGTTAAATCCCTCCCCTACCACTGCTGGAATTAATTTTTCCTGTGTGCTTGTCTTATCCTAATCCATTATCTATAATGAGCCAAGATCTCTCTCTCTCTCTCTGTCTCTCTCTCTCCCTCCCTCCCTCTCTCTCTCTCTCTCTCTCTCTCTCTCTCTCTCTCTCTCTCTCTCTCTCTCCCCCTCCTCCTCTCTGTCTCTCCCCCTTCTCTCCATTTTATTGAAATAGCTTTTTTTCTCATGTAATATATTCTGATTGTGATTCCCCCTTCCCTTACTCCCCTCACTTTCTTCTCACCTCCCTTCACATCCTGATCCACTGTCTCTATGCTTCTCATTAGAAAACAAATAGGTGTCTAAGGGATATTAAAATAAAACAAAATAAAACCCAACACATCTGTAAAGAACCAACCAAACAGAAGAGACAAAGAAAACTCAAAAGAGAAACAGAGAAGCAGAGATCTACTTGTTACCATATGCAGGAATCCCATAAAAACACTAAACTGGATTCTATAATATATACACAATATAGACACAAAGGACACGCAGTGTAAGGAGAGAAAAATACTTAACTAAAATAAAATAAGAATAAATTAAGTTTTTTCACAGCTTTAAAATAATTAATTTATGGACATTGGTGTGAGGGTGTCAGATCTTGAAATTACAGACAGTTGTGAGCTGCCACATGGGTGCTGGGAATGAACCCAGGTGCTTTGGAATTGCAGGGAGAGCTCTTAACCACTGAGCCATCTCTCCAGCCCTAATAAATTAAAATAAAAAAGTTTTAAAAAACCTCACACAACATTATAAGACAAGGAACCTCTAAAGATACCATTGAGTTTGTTTTATGTTTGCCATCTACTGCTGGACATGTAGCCTACCCTTAAGAGTAGTTTGTTTCATGCCGGGAGTGGTGGCACACACCTTTAATCTCAGCACTTGGGAGACAGAGGCAGGCAGATCTTTTTGAGTTCAAGGTCAACCTGGTCTACAAAGAGAGTCCAGGACAGTCAAGGCTACACAGAGAAACCCTGCCTCAAAAAAAAAAAAAAAAGGAATAATTTGTTTCCCATGTGAATCCCCTTTGCAGAAAACTATTTCATTTGAAAATAGTTACCAATTGGAGACAACTCTGGAGTTAGGAATGGTGGAATGATTCCACTTCTCCTTTCGGCTCTAGGACCCTATTTAGTCTAGACTTGTGCAGGCCCTGTGCATGCTGTCTCAGTCTGTAGGTCCATAGGTGCATCATCCTGTTAATTTAGAAGGCCTTGTTTTCTTGGTCTCTTGTTTCGTTTGACTCTTACATTCTTTCTGCTTCTGTTGCAGTAAACTTCCCTTATGATGGCCAATCAAAGAACTGAGTGTAGCAGAATAACATTAGGAGTCATATTATTGCTTTCCTTTTAATAGAACAGTAGTATTCATTTTACACTAGGTTTATGGGCTACTTAGTCTCAGGCTTTTGGTCACTCAGTTTCAGGTGTGGGTTCTATATTGTGAATGAGTATTGATTCAAATCAGATATTGATTTGTTACTCTTACAAGCTTTGTGCCACCATTGTAAGAGCATATCTTGCGGACAGGACACTATTAAAGATCAAAACATTTGTGGCTAGTAGTTTGATGTTTACTTTTCTCTTTTAGTAGCTTTCCAAGAACCTTCTTGTACCAAAGACTCTATGACATAGGATGAAGGCTCTATGTATGCAGCAGCTTGATTTCTCTATGTTCAATACATTGTATATATGTTGTCTTTGGCAATGGAGTCCTGCCATTTGTTTGTGAGGAGTAACATGTAACCTTGACAACAGTCTGAATTATTTGGGAGTCCTCATATGGCACTTTTGACCATAACTAATTTTATGTATTTTATTCCCATAACTGGAAGCTTCACTGGGTGACAAGAGATTTCCACTTATGGCTCTGTGTCTCCTCTTATTTGATTATTTCATTTAGATCATGTTTCTACATGTATATATCTTAGGAAGCCTCTGCTCTATTAGGTTTGTATGATACACCTCAAATGATCTTTAATTTTAAGTCTTTCCCTCCGTATTTTCCTGCATTCTCTTCTTCCATCCCCTTCTTCCTTTTCCAGTTCTATCTCTGTAGATTCTTCTCCAAGTGCCGTTAAGTTTGACCAGCACTATTCATTAAAGAAACTGTCTTTTCTTTTTGTTTTTTTTTTGTTTTAAGACCAACTGGCCTCAAACTCACAGTGATCCACCTGCCTCTGCCTCCAGATTGCTGGGATTAAAGGCGTGAGCCGCCAGGCCCATCTGAAACTGTCTTTTTTTACAGTGTACATTACTATATATTTTTTAAAAAAATACAAAAAATCAAAGGTTCACATGTGTGTGCATTTCCATTGATTGATGTGCATTTTTTTGTGCCAATGCCACACAGTTTTTATTACTATAAGCTCTGTAATACAAGTTGAAATTGGGAACAGTGAGTCTTCCAGCATACTTTTATTGTTCAGAATTGGTTTAGCTCTTCTGGGTTCAATAATCTACTTTTTGTCCTGTCATCCCTATATATTTCTATATTCCCCCTTCTTTCTTTTCAACTCCTATCTCTAGACCTAAGAATTAATGATAAAGGAAAATAGAGACATCCCTGAGTCCAACCTTGTTTTCTATCTAAATAAGACCAATAACTTTTAACCAACTCCCAATGAAAATAAAAATCTATACCCAAAAAAACCAAAACCCTACCCAATCCCCCTTAATGGAAATGAGCACCATTCTCTTTTTGAGGCTTCCTCCCACTGATTTGGGATGAATAATACCTTTGCAAGGGCCTAAATACAATTGGGGAAAATGGTTAAGAAAGCTAGGAATAGCATGTGTTGTCCAGTTTCTAAATGTTGAGAAATTCCAAGCTTAATAGAAGTCCTGTGTGGACAGTCTGAAATGCTGGACCAATTGGGATCAGAAGCTTTTTTCGAAGCTGTCCTGGGAGCTGTCCTGTTCTGATGGGAAACAGCAACCAAAGCACTTGAATCTGGAGCATGAAGGATGCAGGATGTCATTGTCCAGCATGCTGAGATCCTGTCAGGTCTGATCAAGCACCAGTGTTCGGTTCTTTTGTTCTGAAAACCTATAATATCTCAGAAGCATTATACAGTTCTAAAATCATAAATGTATGAGGTGTGCAGCATACAAAGAACAGTTAAGGCCGATTCTCTGCTCTTTGTATGAGCAGAAGTAAGAAATCTATAAGTCTTTATTCATACCATGTAAAGAATGACATCTAAAATTAAGTCACGGGGATTCTGTAACCAACAAGAAGCATTGTCTAGGCATAAACATTCATGTTTTAGCCTATCTCAGAGTTATTCCCATGTAGGTACAACTGTTGGTTTCTGGTTGTATCGAATAGTCTTGGGAGTTGTTGCTTGTGTTCCTACACTGACCTCTTCCCATTGTGATGTCTCTAGTATTAGTAGGTTTGGTGGTCTCTGAAGGTCAGAGGGTTTGGGAGTAGTGTAGATAATGGGGCTTCACCCTACTCCCTTCTGCTGGGTTCACTGACTGCTGGCTCATAGGTAGGCCAGTTTTCTGGGGAGCATGCAGAATGGTACAAAATCAGAGAGCTGCTCTGGTGGTGGGCTTGTCTGGTTCTTCTTCGCAGAGGACAATGGACTTTGGTTCTGTGCCAAATCCAACTCACTTCTGCTGAGATCTCTGTCTCTGCTGGCTCCCTGTTTGTCAAGCAGGTATACTAGGTTCCTGGGGAGCAGGCAGAAATATACCATTGGAGCAGTGAGCAGAAGCTGATGTTTTGTAGTGCAGGGTTCACTCTGAGCCTGGGGGAGGGGGCAGAAGCTTCCTGTCAGCTAGGCTTACAGTGCTAGACGTTGGAGTGTGTATGCCAGGCATCCATGCCTGCAGGAACCTGGGAATTTTCTGTGAATTATTTGGGTGACTCAGCCTTGCTCCACCCAGTTTGGACCCCTCTCACTTGGTGGCCACCAGTACTGGTGTTTTGTGGTTCTCGGATGGGACCTTAGGTTACTTAAAGTCACTGCTGTCCTGCTGATCTAACAAGGTATGTATTTGGGGCCACCATCTTGGATCTGAAAGTTGCATTAAATTTTTTTTCCTTTCCCATTGGCTAGATCAGAGTAGGGGTTCGATGTTTACTACTTGTATTGTCCTTGGTTAGTGCCATAGTTTGAGCAGACCCCCATGGGCCCTGATCCACCCATTACGATCTTCTTCTATGTGGAGAGCAGGGACTAACTCAGACATGAACTCTGGTGCCCCATATTTGATGACCTCCCCTTGGTGGGGAGGCCTGGTGGCACTCAAAGAAAGAATAAGCAGGCTATCAAGATGAGACTTGATAGCGTATGACCATAAAGTAGGGGAGAAGGTCCCTTCAGTCATAGACCTAGGGGAAGGGAATAGGGTAAAAGTGGGAGGGAGGGAGGAATGGGAGGATACAAGTGATGGGATAACAACTGAGTTGTAATCTGAATAAATTAATTAAATAAAATTTTTTCCTTCACCCGTTTTATTAAAAAATCCAGCAATGAGTAGTTCAATGAATTTGTAAGCTTCAAGGGCTTTTTTGTTTTTGTTTTTGTTTTTTGTTATTTATAATATCCAGCCTTATTCCACTGTGGTCAGATAAGATGCAGGTGCTATTTCAATTTTCTTTTATTGATTCAGACTTCCTTTGTGTTCAAGCATGTGATCATTTTGGGAGAAAGTTTCATAAGGTTTCAAGAAGAAGATATAGTCTTTTTTTTTTTGACAAAATGTCTGTAAATATCCTTTAAGAGCATTTGGTTTATGACATCAGTTTGCTGAGTGACCTCTCTCTTGGCAAGAGTGGAGTATTGAAGTCTCTCATATCAGTGTGTAAAGATCAATATATGGTTTAGCCTGTAGCAGTTTTTATTTTACAAACTTCATTGCCCTTGTGTTTGGTGCATACATATTGAGAATAGATATGTTCACTTGGTGTGTTTTCCTCTTTCCTTTGTTGTGTATATAGTGTCCACTATCTCTTTTAATTTTGGTGTGAGGTCTATTTTGTCAGATATTAAAATAGATACGCCAGCTTGCTTCTTAGGCTTATGTGCTTGGGATATCTTTGATGATTCTTTTGCCCTAAAGTTACGTCCATCCTTGAGATTAAGGTGTGTTTCTGGATGCAGCAGAAAAATGGATCGTATTTTCACTTATATTCTGTTAGTCTATTGATGTTGTGACTTAGTAATAATCAGTGTTTGCTGATTCTTGTTATTTTGTTTTTGTGGTATGTGTGTATGTGTGTTTCTTTTGTTTTAATTTTCTCATCTGGAATTATTTATTTCTTGTGTTTTCTTAGGTGTTACTAGCCTCTTTAGACTGTTGTTTTTCTTTTAGTATCTCCTGTAGGGATGGATTTGTAGATAGATATTGCTTACATTTTCTTTTTTCTTCTGGTCTTGTTCTATTGTTCTGGTCTGGAATCACTTACTTTGTGTGTGTGTGTGTGTGTGTGTGTGTGTGTGTGTTTTCTTGGCTGTTACTAACCTCTTTAGGTTTGAGTTTTTATTTTAATATCTTCTGTAGGGATGAATTTGCTTAAATTTGCTTTTTTCATGGATCATCTTATTTTCTCTATTTATTGTGATCAAAAGCTTTCCTGAGTATTCTAGCTGGAATGACATCTGTGCTCTCTAAGTGCCACTCCCCAAGGTCAGCTCCAGGGATAGTGAAGAGGAGAGAGGAGAGGTGAATCTGCGGTAGGGAGAATTGAGCAGGCAGTGAATGGCTGGTCAAGGGAAACCAGCCGTTGGTTGAACAACCAGCTAGAGGAACTAGTTCCCGAGGAGAAGAGGAGAAAGAGAGGAAAAAGAACCACGTGGAGACTTGGGCATATGCAGTACAAGCTGAAGTTCTTAAAGCCCAGGAGAACTTTTCTGTCTGTCTCTGTCTTGCTTGCTGTCTGTCTGTCCAACTAAGTATCTTCTTGCCTGCTGTTCCCCATCTTTCTATCTCCGCACTTGCTGTTGCCCATCTTTCTAATTTTCTTCTTGCTTGCTGTTATCCATTTACTTATCTCTCTTGCCGTTCCCCATCTGTCCGTGTCTCTTGCTGTTCCCCATCTCTCTCACTTACTCTCTCATGTCTGCTACTTGTTTGTCCCATCTCCTTGGGGCAATCCCAGTATTTTATTGAAATGAAGTTCAAGTTTTTTTCATTACACATTACATCATAATTTTTTTCATCGTTACAATCACTAGGGCAATCAAAAATCAACAGAGCAACAAGGAAACACAAACAGTTCTATAACAAAGCAAATAAGAAAAACCAATTAATTTCCAAACAATTGTGAGCATAACCTGCTCATTATCTTTTATACAATACACAGGAAAGTTTAAAGACAAATTTTCCTGGGCTAAAGCCAATGTGTTCACAAGATGGTCATAGGAACATAGCTTGAGCTAAATGTTCTTCTCTTAAAAAAAAAAAAAACTTGAGCTACTTCCATCCCCGGTTCAACAGGTGTGCTATCCAAGCCTAGGTTAACTGCCAAGGGGTACTGTACTGTGAAATATCTGTAAAGCATGACATTCCAAGCCCACCTTCTATTGCTCTCAAAGCACATTCTAAGGAAATGTTTCTACAGGTAACAGTACCTAGCTAGGTACTGTTATGTCTAGGTCTTAACTTTCCTACATGCAGTTTCTGCTTGGGTGCTCACAGTCAGAGTGAAAAACTATCATTGTCTCAAGCCTTTGGCCAGATGCCCTCTTTTAGCATTCTCTATGGGAAAAAGTTTTTCCTGTATGAATTTCCTAAGGGCTGAGAAATAAAGAGAAAAACAGTTTCAGGAGAAAGAGCAGATTTCTAAACAACATTACACCTGCACCATATATAATATTTGGGGGCAGTGGTGATCAGTCAGAGATCTTTGGAACTTTGTCAAGTAAAGCCTCTATGACTTATCCTCATGTCTGCAACATCTAAGAGTTTGCAGAACATCTACTCAGGCCTTTCTGACTTTAGAGTCTTCATTGAGACCTTGGGTGTTTTTCTAACAGGTTTCTCTTTATAAGTTACTTGCCTTTTTCCCTTTGCAGGTTTTATTATTCTGTCTATGCTCTGTATGTTTAGTTTTTTGACTATTGTATGCTGAGGGGCTATTTTTTATGTTACAGTCTACTTAGTGTTCTGTATGCTTCTTAAAACTTGATACGTCTTTGCTCTTTAGTTTGGTAATATTTTTTTGTGATTTTGTTGAAAATATACTTTTCTGCCTTTGACCTGGGCTTCTTTTCCTTAGTATATTCCTATTGTCCTTAGATTTGGTCTTTTCATACTATCTTAGATTTTTGTATGTATTATTCCAAGATTTTTTTTGATTTAACATTTTCTTTGACCCAAGTTTATGCTTTTTTCCTATTGTGCCTTCAGGGTAGGCTATTCGCTGTTTCATGTCTTATATTTTGTTAATTTAGCTTGGGCCTGAGCTTTTTGTTCAAGTTCATAAAGTTTTCATTTCTAATTTTTCTCTGTTTTGGTTTTGTTTATTGAGCTTTTTTTCACTTTCAGGACCTGAATATTGTTTATTTTCTCTTTCTCCTGTTTATGTTTTTATATATTTCTTAAGATATTGTTTATTTCCTCTTTAAGAACATCTATTATATTCATAAAAGCTATTTTAAGGTGTCTGTCTTATGTTTCATCTCTGTTGCAATACTCAGTGCCTACTGTGATAGGGTTGCTGGGCCCTAGTGGGGGCATATTGTCCTAGCTTATTTTTAATTATGCTTGTATATTGGCATCTAGGTACTTGGGATTGGGAAGATTTTAATTCTAGATGCTGATCTCTATTCTTTTTTTAAATGTTTTTTTAATTGAAAAATAAAATCATTCATTTTACATTTCAATTGCTATCCCATCCTGTGCATCTTCCAGTCCTCCCTTCCTCCTGCTTTCATCCCATTCCCCTTCCCTATGACTGTGACTGATGGGGACCTCCTCCCCTTGAATATGATGCTAGGGTGTCAAGTTTCTTCTTGGTAGTCTGCTATCCTTCCTCTGAGTGCCATCGGACCTCCCCATTAAGGGGACATGGCCAAATAAGGGTCACCAGAGTTCGTGATCTCTATCCTTGTATTTTGTTTTTCTTGTTATTGTTGGTTTTTTGTTGTTGATTTATTGATTTTTTTCCTCAGTGGTGGTATCTTTGGGTGGGTGTTTTTGTCCTTGCTTTTTCTGATTTGTATGAGGGTATGGTGGCTCTGGGTTTCCTACTAGGGGATTTCTCTGGGATACTGGCTGGTGTGGCTATACAGGGTTTTGGATAAAACATGTTCTAAATTTTGAGAGCTGACACTTAGGAATGAGAATGGGCTAGTAATCATTCTTGAGAGTGTCAAAAAGAAATAAGAGAAGCAGGGTGTCCCACTAGGACTTCTTAGTTAATTGGCAATGGGACAGAGAGTGAGTAGAGGTCACCACAGTAATTTTAGATTTGGAGGAGTGGACAGACAATGAAGATCTGAAACTCACCTACCTGTTTTGATGGTATATTTGCTTTTCTGATGAGTTCCCATGGAATTCCTGCTTGAGTTGGGGGCAGGTATAACATGTTGAGTGAATTGGAGGAAAAGATCTGCATGCTCCACTAGGAAAGGTGCAGAAAGGAATGTCTATAACTGGCCTTCTATAGAGTTGGGGTGAAGCTGGGGGTTTGGATTGGAGCAGATGTTGAGTTGATTCTCTGCAGCTAGACAGTTGTTTGCCTGGCTGGAGTTAAAGATTTATTTATTTCTGTATTTTGTGTATATGGGTATTTGTCAGAATGTATGTCTGCACACTTTAAGAGTCCATTGTATCACATGATCCACTCATGGACTATTGTGAGCTGCTGGTGTTGGGAATTGAACTCAGGAGTTCTGGAAGAGTAATCAGTGCTCTTAACCATCGGGCAAGCTCTCCAGCACCATCTTCCATCTCTTCCTCCCTTTATCCGTTCCTCCCTCCTTACCACCCTCCATCCTTTCTTTGTTTTTCTTCCCCCTTCGTTCCTTTCTTCCTTCTATCTTTCTTTCAACCCACAGCCTTAGTTATGCTAGGTATATTCTTTATCACTGAGATGTACCTCCAGCCCTAAAATTATTTTTTAAGACAAGTTATTACTAGAAAAACTTGATTGGCCTAGAACTCTTGTTGAAGACCAGGCTGATCTTAAACTCATAAGGAACAGATTACCACTATCTCCCAGATGCTTAGATTAAAGGCATATACCACCACTTTGAGCTTCCCTAATTTTTCAAAATAATATGAAAATATTTATATTTGTACTACCGGTGTGTTTGTGAGGGTGCACGTGAAGCATGATGAATATGTGTTGGTCATCCAGGTTGTGTGAATCAAATTGTTTCTTTCTAACTGGCTGATCCTGGGCATTGAACTCAGAATGTAGGGCTTCATAGTAAATGCCTTTCTGCGATGAGACATCTCAACCAGACCACCAATCTTTAATTCATTATCTCTTACAGATGTCTGTGGATCTGCTTGCAAGGCTTTTCATGGCCATAAAGAACAAACCACTATGCTGGAACTGAACTTCCGTTCATTCATATTACTGTGATGATAGACAAAAAGTAAGTCCGGAGCCATGTTGTGCTTCCCCTTGGATTTCACAGCAGACAGCTTTCGGAGGGTCTACCTGCCTGTCTTAGTTGCCCTGAAGTATGGAGAGTTAACATTGAAGTATACTTTTTAAAAGAGACTTCCTGCTTGCAGTTAGCTTCCAAAGTAGGATTAAGTTCCATTTTAAAAAGATTTTTTTTTCTTCTGGTGTTCAGATTGTTTTCATGTCAGTTTTTCTATTAGTGTTGCTAATTTGGAAATAAAATAAAACATTAAATTTCTTTAGTTTTCATCTTTGCATTGTTTTTAATAATTTCAATTACCTCACCAATTAGCAGGCCATCTAATAAGTATACCATCTCTCTTATTCTGCAGAGATGATTATCAGGCAAAATTTTTCTGATTAAATGTAGCTTGCCATGTATTTGAAGAGATTTAATCTTTTAAAAGAAGGGAATCTGATCCCATGGAAGATAACAGTGGCAAAAACTGTAGACACTCCTTTATTTAGGCAGTTGTCTGTTACTAGCAATTAGGCTTAAGCTGCTGATCTCCCGTGTAGAGGTCAGAAGTGCAAGATTTTCTAATGCCTCAGTGTTATTCTTCATAGTGTTCAGTCAATAAGTCATCCATATTTTATTAGTAGCATGTGTCAGACATTGTAGCAGATACCAAGCATGGGGTGATGACTTTTATATAACTTCCTGATATTAAGGGAACCAACATGGACTGGGGAGTGGGCTCCAATGCTGCTGAGAAGCTCTGTCTATGGATGCTCTACTTCCTGCTCTTCAATCATCCCCTTTCAGCCTTGGAATATATCACTCACCTCATCATGAAGCTAAGAAAAATGAAACTTCACTTAGATGCACAGCCAACAGTTCAATTGTCTCTAAAATCTATATACTGCAATTCACAATTTTTTTTATCAGAGATCTTAATAAAATTTGACCAGAAAATTCAAGAAGGCATCCTCTGTTTTTCAGTTTCATTTTTAGAGAAATCTGAGCGTACAGCAGGAGTGTTAGGTTTCTAGTTGCAAGGGGAATATTAAATAGTTGACTCTTATCATAGATACATAAGTAGAAAAAATGATCAGAATAAAATGAAGTGTACAGAATCTGAGTTGCGAAACCTGCATTCTAGCTCAAAGCTTAATAAACCTTAGTGGGGATGGGAATCATCTAGAAGATTTTTAAAAAACAAATTCATAACTTATCAACCTCTCTATCCTAAACCAGAACCCCAAAGAGTATGCATTCTATCTCTGAGCTAGGATTTGAACACTTTCATTTCTTTTTAAAAATTTAAAAAATTTTTAATTTGTTCACTTTACAGCCCATTTGTAGCCTCCTCCTTTGTTGCCTCCTGGTCCCACCCTCCCTCATACCCACTCCTTCCCTCCTCCAGTCTTCAGAAAGAGGAGTCCTCATCTCCTAACATCTGTTCTCAGCCTCATCTGGACTGCCTGCATCCTCTTCTTCTGTGGCCTGGCAAGGCCACCCCACCATGAGGAAGTGATCAACATGTGTTAGCCAGAGTCCATGTCAGAATTAGTCCCTACTCCCCATATTATGGGACCCACAAGGACACTGTGCTGCCTATCTACTACATCTGAGCAGAGGATCTAAGTTCTCACCATGCATGGTCCTTGGTTGGTGCATCAGTCTCTGCAGCATCTGCCTCCTCCACCCAGATTTGTTGGCTTCCTTGGTCTCCTTGTGGAGCTCCCGACTGTCCAGGTTCTTCTATTCTACAACTTTTCCATAAGACTTCCCGAGCTCCACCCCAAAGATTGGCTGTGTGTCTTAGCATCTGCTTGGGTCCTCTGCTGGGTGGAGTTTTTCAGAGGACCTCTATGGTAGGCTCCCTTCCTGTTCCTTCTCTTCAACTGTTTCCTGTGCCTATTTTACTTGTCCTTCTGAATTAGAATTAAGCATCATTCTCCCTAGAATTCTCATTGTTATTTAGTTTCTTTAGGTCTGTGTACTGTAGTGTGATTATCCTGTATTATTTGGCTAATATCCACTTAAAAATGAGTGTATTCCATGTGTGTCTTTGTGGGTTTGAGTTACCTCACTCAGGATGATTGTTTATAGTTCAATCCATTTGCCTGTAAATGTCAAGATTTCCTTGTTTTTAATAGCTGAGTAGTATTCAGTTTCTTTATCCAGTCTTCGGTTGAGGGACATGTAGGTTGTTTCCAGATTCTGGCTGTTATGAATAAAGCTCCTATGATGATAGTTTGCAAATGTCCTTGTATTTCTAACAAGTGCCTTGGGGATGCCAATGTATGAGCCTTTGTTTAGTCAGCAGTAGATTTCTTTCTTTCTTTCTTTCTTTCTTTCTTTCTTTCTTTCTTTCTTTCT
>OU015746.1:101414928-101428030 GCA_907169655.1 Acomys percivali | reverse complement strand
TCTTTCTTTCTTTCTTTCTTTCTTTCTTTCTTTCTTTCTTTCTTTCTCTTCCTTCCTTTCTTTTTTTGCAATTTACTTATTTAATTATTACATTTTGATTAATATATTCAAGTAGCCTGTTCTTTGATGTCAAAGTCAACACCATAAACATTTATATTGTTGAATGGTGAATGTTTCTTTTGTCAATTTGATTTTTTTCTATTTGTGTTTGTAGTCATGATTTAATCACTTATTTTTAAATCATTAATTACCTTAATCATTTCATTCAGCTGTTATTTGATTTTCTTGGACATCACTTGGACAGTTATGGTTAATGAATGAAATTCAGTGAAGTTCTTGGTTGTATTTCCTTTAAGTTTCTTCAATTCTTTGATAACGTTTACGGTCCTTCTTTTAATTTCTGCCCTGAGGTTAATCCAGGTAATTCTCATTAGGGAACATTTCTAAATGACTAGTGGGTTTGGTGGTCATTCATGTTCCTTTTGTTTTTAATTACTTGACTTGTGCCTGTAGACTTTATTGTCTGTGTGTGAATCTGTCCTGCCTTAGAACTGGCTACTGCAGGGGTTGTGTGACCTGAGTTAGGTAAGGTAAAGCTGATGGATGCATGAGCTGTTTGAATAATTGAACCAGTAAAAGACTGCTCTGAAACCTTGAGTGTAGAGCTTATTATATGGGTATAGAGATGACAGAAGGTGGGTCTAAGGATGTGACAGGAAAGAAACATTTTATCAATCAAACACGGTGAAATCCTCAGTAATGCTGATGATAAGAATGCCCTTGACCACCACCCATCAGCCCTTTACATTAAACTGAGCTGCTTTTCTGTTTTTCTGGGTAAACATAGAGACATGAAACCACTTCTCCTCATTGGGGAAAATCAAATTGTTTAACATAAACTCACTGAATTGTTCTAAGAAGGGTTTTGTTAACGTATCATCCAATAGACAACACTTTTTAAACAGTCTTGCTTTGTTACAAGATATTTTAATTCCTAGATAGGTCTTTGCTTTGTTTTTATGTATTTGTAAGATCCTTTATTTAGATCTTTGAGATTTGGAAAGGTTAATGATTTTGAAGATCATATCTGAGTCTGTGCTAAGTGACCTTGAAGGAATTGCTTTGTTTCTTCCTAGGTCCCAAATAACAGAAGTGTAGCGGGAAGAAGGTGCCTTCCTGCAGGAACAAGCGGCAAATAATTAAGGCAGGAAACCTTAGGTAGTGTTCTCACAAACTGAACAAGAGTCAGTGGTTGTTTTTCTATTTAGGTTGTTGTTGTGCCTATTGTGCATTGAATGGAAGATGTAGAACACTTTCACAGGGCAACATAGTGATCCAAGGTATCTCACTAGCAAATGTAAGCAGGAGAATGTCCTCTCATGTTTATAATCAGTACGGCAAGCAGCAACACTAATTTATCATTGACTTATTTTGTATTTATAATTTTTTAATGAAAGCATGTTTCTTTAACACAGTATTGACTCACTCAAGAAATGTTATTCCATTACTATCTTGGACTGTTAGATTAGGTCAAAGGACATTGTTCTGCTTTTAAAATGGAGAATAAAATTTTTTGACAGAGTATGCATAGCTCCTTCCCTCCTCCCATGCTCTGTGCCCCACACTCTCTCCCTGACAGGCTGGACTCCAGGGATGATATGAGGGTGACTCTAGCTGAGATTAAAAAAACTTTTTTTTATAAAGTCATGTCCCTTATATTTTGACAAAGACAACTAGCTGAAAATTTGACATTTTAAAAATTATGTGACTGTATTTCATTCAGAAATGTGTACAAAACAACAAAAAATATTATAAACATATACTGAAGAAATATAATAGTGGAGGTCTGTGTTCATTTCCCTCTTCCTTCAATCTTCAGTCCTCACAGTATTAATGAAAGTAAAGGGTGTAAGGTAATGTGTTGTGTTGCTAGATAAAAAAGAGATGACAGGGTTTTCATGGGAAGGGGAGAGATACAATGGGCTTTAGTGGGGTCTTGGGAAAAGCATCAATGAAGTTAGCACCTAGTCTGCTCAAATGAAAGGCATGGTTGGTTTCAGCAACACACTACAGCTGAATTCCTCAAGAGACATGTAGCTATATGCCCAAGCAATTAAAGATAATGTTTATCTTGTCCATTAAGAAGCTTGACTTCTTTACTTATTGCGATGATGTGGGCTAGAAGAGGTCGATCAGAGAGCCCATCAGTTGGGTATCCTCTGCAGTCTGGAAGCAACCATGCTCTTGTTCAGTGAGTGCCTCCTCTTGTGGGTCACCCAAGGTTTCCAAGATGAAAGAAAGCTAAAGTGATATGATGGTGGGTGCTTGAAAGGAAAGCACGAGCCAATGGATATCCAGAAAAAGATGGAAGACACATGCACAGCATGTTAGTCCTTTTTTTGTGTTGAAATTCTCTCTCTCACCTGAGTGTGTGAATATCTATAAATATATATCACATATATGCACATATACATGTGTAAATACACATAAGAGGATACAAGGGATGGGATAACCATTGAGATGTAACAAGAATAAATTAATAAAAAATAAAAAAAAAGAAATTTATTGGAGAGTTTATTTTGGCTTATGGTTCCAGAGGGATACGAGTCCATTACGGTGGGGAACCATGGCAGCAGTGGTGGAAATCTAAAGTTTCACATTCTCAATCAAAAGCATGAGGCTGAGAGGGCAAATGGGAAGTGTCACTATGCTATAAAATTCAAAGCATGCTCCGAGTGATGCACTTCTTCCAGCAGAACTCTACATTGCAATGATGATTCCACACTCTTCCCAAAGAGTGCCACTAATTGGGCCCCAAGCGTTCAAATACTGGAGCCCACTGAGGACATTTCACATTCAAACCACTACACATGCTGTTTGGTGATCCACTATCATAGTGTGTTTCTTCAATCAAAACCTCTGAGGCTTGAAAGTTACCGTCACAGAGTCCCCCAACTGATGCCTCATAGGCTGTTTCCTATTTATCTTTTCATTTTCTCCACTATCATCTTTGTCTCTCAAGGTGATAAAGCAAAGCAGCGTAAATACATTTTTTTTGTGTGTGTGAATTAAATATGGACAGTGAGGTAGAGGAGGCTCTTCGTGTGTCTGTGGTTTTAGGGAGCTCCGGTAGAGGAGGCTCTGCATGTGTCTGTCGTTTTAGGGTGCTCCGGGAGTTTTTTCTTTGCCTAAGCTCCTCTTCGTGATGTATGCATTACAAACTTTATTTTACTGAGACAAACACGGCTTGATCTCATGTTTTGTTAGCCTGTAGACATTTTCTTCCATTGTCCTGTGTGTATGTTCGCATGTGAGCAAGTATGTGTGCATGTTTATATATGCATGTATGTATGTGTACAGAAGCAAGTAGCCAGCCTTGGGTAGGATTTTTTACGAGCCATTCACCTTGTTTATTGTACTAGGGTCTCTCACTGGATCTGGGAGCTTATTGATTAGATGAGATGGGTTGGTCATAAATACCAAGGGATCTTTCTATCTCATACCTTCATTCCTGATATTACAAAGAAATGCCACGATGCTTGGACATCCACATGGATGCTGGGGATGGAGTTCACTCACTGCAGGTAGTTTACCATCTGAGCAAACTTCATAGACCTGATGTGTGTGTGTGTATTAAATTATATACATATATATTATTGATCATTGATCTTATTAAGTTCCCACTATTCTTTCTCATTCTCCTTTCTCCTTCTTGTTACCATTTCCAACTAAGTCTCCAGGAGCTTAGGAGTTAATAGTTAAAAATGACAAATTAGATTGTATCAAACAGAAAAACATCTCCATATCAAAAGAAATTATCAACAGAGTAGATAGCATCTGCAATATGGAAGAGAACCTTTGTCAGCTACTTGTCTGATAAAGAATTACCATCCAGAATATATAGAAATCAATTTAATATCAAATGAATAAATAACCTAGTCAATAAGTGAGTAAGTGAACTGGACAGTCACTTCATAAAGCAAGTACAGATTGTGGCAGGAGCCTTGGCACAGTGAGTATGAGGACTTACTGCTCTTGCAAAGAACCTATGTTAAGTTTCCAGAACCCACACGATGGTTCACAAACTTCATTATCTCCAGTTCCCCGGGACATAATACCCTCTCCTTTCCTCTGTGGTCACCAGGCATACACATTGTGAACATATATAAATGACAAAAACGTACACATAAAATAAAAATAAATCTTAAAAAAGACATAAGTTCAAATTGCTAGGGAAGAAACAATAAAACTCAGCATCTTTAGCTGTTTTAAAAGACTAATATTCAGAAACCCCAAACAACAAATGATGTAAAGGTGTGGAATATTTTCCCTAGCCATATAAATGGAAATTAAAGCACTATCTCTGGATATTAGCATAGAGGTTGTTCAAAAACTAAATAAACAAATAAAAACAAAAAAAACGAACCAACCAAATACAATAAAAGAAATCCTACCAATGAATACCATAGGACTTAGCTATTTCCCTCCAATCAAAATCATCATACATTAGAAACACCTGTATATCCCAGTTTTCTGCATCATTGTCCACAATGATCAGGCTATGGAATCAGCTTAGGATCCCATCAATGGAGGAATCATAAAGAAAATACATGTAGTTATACAAACAATGGAAATTATTCAGCCATAAAAATGAATAGGACAAGAAGTCAGGCATGGCAACTCACTTCTGTAACCTCAGAACTTAGGAAGGTTGCTATAAATTCCAGGTCAGTTTATACTACATGGTGAGAACTTGTTTCAAAATGAAAAAGCGGGAGGATCATTATTTGCAATAAAGTGGGTGGAGCTGATATTAATGATATTAAGTAACCATTGAGATGTAATATGAATAAATTAAAAAAAGAAATAAGTAAGATCTGGTAAGATAGCCATTCCATTTTCTTTTTGCACATATGAATGTTGATAAAATAGAAACATAGTAGAAGCAAATGGTCCTCTTAAGCAACAGGAGGGGAAGTAGGGCAAGGGACATAAAAGAATACATCAGGTACAGCATTCATTCACAGTGTATTGCTTTCTTCACAGCATCCACTCTTTTTTTTAACTTTTTTTTATTAATTTATTCTTGTTACATCTCAATGGTTATCCCATCCCTTGTATCCTCCCATTCTTCCCTCCCTCCCATTTTCCCCTTATTCCCCTCCCTGCATCCACTCTTTATACTCTATGGTTTGGAGATGTCCACACAGACAATTCTTCATTTTCTCCATTTGTGTCCTTTCAGGACACATTTTCCGTGTGTGTGTGTGTGTGTGTGTGTGTGTGTGTGTGTGTGTGTGTGTGTATGTGTGTGTGTGTGTGTGTATGTGTGTGTGTGTGTGTGTTATATGTGTGCATGCATGTGTGCATATTTGTGAGTGCATATGTGCATGTGCAATATGTGTTGTGTATGTGTGTGCTTATGTGTAGACATGAGTTATGTGCACATTCATGTGTGGGTAGCTGCACTCAAACAGCCTCAAATGAAGGAAGTCTTTTGATGCTGTTCTTGAGAAAACCCAAACTGGTAGATTTTGTTTGATTATGATGAAAGCTTAATCTAATTTGCATGAGGCAGTTCCCATTATAATTGTGTAAGGTTTAAGAAATGATGGAATTCAAACTTCTGTGTTATGTTCACTAATGAATCATCACTATATTCTTGACAATTTCCTCATTATCACATTTCATCTTTCTTTAGCAATGATCTTGCCTTAAGGTATATTATGTGTGCTATTGCTGCAGTTTTCCACTTTCTTCTTGATTATCATTTGAAAGACACAAATTTTCCTTCTAAATTTTATTTTACTGCTATATTAGTTGCAATGTAAATTTTTATTTTCTTAGCCCATTTGCCCTTCCTCCTTCTTTCCTTCCTTCCTTTCTTCCTTCTTTCCCTCCTATCATTTTTCTTCTTCTTTTGCTTCAGCAATTCTTCATAATTGAACTGTGGGTTCAGATGATCATCTGACCACATCCTCCTAAATAATTTTGAACTGAAAAGCAACAAAACATGTGTAGATAAATCCACCATAATAGTATATCCATATATAACACAAACATACACTATATACACAGAAGGTGGAGGAAGAGGGATTGGGAAGAAGAAAGGGAAAGAGGAATAAATATGAGTGTGTGTGTGTGTGTGTGAATGAATAAATGAAGATATATAGGGATATATATATATAAAATAGAATAATAGTATAGCTATATAGTATATATAGTATATACTGTATGTACTAGTGTAATATACACAAATATATTCCTATATATTCTTATCTCTCTCTCTCTCTAGGAATATATCTATATATTATACTATCACACATATATAAAATATATTATATAATCACATATATATATATATATTTCTTTATATAGGATAAAATATATATCAGAATATGTATTTTGTTGTATAATATATTATGTCTAATATATTAGTATATAGTATATATACTTTTCTTTATATCTTTGTATATATCTATATATAAATACATATTTGTTTGGATAGATAGATAAATATCTTACTTCTTCCTTCCCTCCTTCCCATTCTCTCTCCCCCTTTCCACTTTGTATGTCTATTATGGATGTATGTGTTATATGTACATACACATACCAGTAAATATGAGTGTTGAAGCTAGGCAAAAATGTTGTTAGTCTATCTTATAACTATTCAGCTTAATCCCTTGAGACAAGGAGCAAATCCTAGATGTTCTTTTGTTTAATTTCCTTACTGGTTATGGAATAACAGGTTAACATAGCAACACATGGATTTTCATGAGTGTTTTGGGGGATGTGAACCCAAAGACCTGAACACACTGTTCAAAATAGTCCACCCAGTGGTTACACTGGATTTTCCACAGACTCAGTCATCAAGGCACTTTCTCTTATAGTTTTACACTTGTTGCTGGCTTTTAAACTTTCATTCTAAAGTATGTTATGTATTTCTGCATGTTTGGACCAAATTATCTGTACCAACATTTGAACCTTCTATGTTATTTTAGTTAGAACTCACTGCTGTCTAACCTGAATATGCTTGCTTGCTAGTATGCTTGCTCTTGGATAGTAGTTAAGTGACAAAGTAGGAAACCTAGGACATATCAGAAAATAGGCTGAATTCATTTCCTAATTTCTTTTGGTTTCTTGTTTTTTTTTTTTTTTAAATTTTATTAATTTATTCTTGTTACATCTCAATGGTTATCCCATCCCTTGTATCCTCCCATTCTTCCCTCCCTCCCATTTTCCCCTTATTCCCCTCACCTATGACTGTTCCTGAGAGGGATTACCGCCCCCTGTATATGCTCATAGGGTATCAAGTCTCTTCTCGGTGACCTGCTGTCATTCCTCTGAGTGCCACCAGGTCTCTCCCTCCAGGGGACATAGTCAAATGTAAGGCACCAGAGTACGTGAGAAAGTCATATCCCACTCTCCACTCAAGTGTGGAGACTGTTCTGATCATTGGCTAGAACTGGGTAGGGGTTTAAAGTTTACCGCATGTATTGTCCTTGGCTGGTGCCTTAGTTTGAGCGGGACCCCTTGGCCCAAATCTGCCTATCATAATGTTCTACTTGTAGGTTTCTAGAACCCACTGGATCCTTCTACTTTGCTATTCTCACATGGTTCTCTCATCTAGAGTCCCAATAGGATGTCCTCCCCTCTTTCCCAGTTTCCTGGTAAGTGAAGGCTTTCATGGTACATGCCCCTTGGGCTAGTATGCAGATATAAGTGAATATATACCATTTGAGTCTTTCTGCTTCTGGGTTAACTCACTCATTATGATCATTTCTAGCTCAATCCATTTATCCACAAATTTCGGGAATTCCTTGTTTTTAATAGCTGAGTAGTATTCCATAGTGTATATGTACCACAGTTTCTTTATCTATTCTTCTACTGAGGGACATTTAGGCTGTTTCCATGATCTGGCTATTATGAATAAGGCTGCTATGAACATGGTTGAGCAAATTTTCTTGTTATGTGCTGGTGCATCTTCTGGGTATATTCCAAGGAGTGGAATAGCTGGGTCTTGAGGAAGCCCTATTCCCAGTTTTCTGAGATAGTACCAGATAGATTTCCAAAGTGGTGGTATTAGTTTGCATTCCCACCAGCCATGAAGGAGTGTTCCTCTCTCTCCACTTCCTCTCCAGCATTTGGTGTCACTTGAGTTTTTGATCTTAGCCATTCTGATGGGTGTAAGATGGAATCTCAGAGTTGTTTTGATTTGCATTTCCCTGATGACTAAGGAGGTTGAGCATTTCTTTAAGTGTTTCTCAGCCATTTGATATTCTTCTGTTGAGAATTCTCTGTTTAGTTCCAAGCCCCATTTCTCAATTGGGTTATTTGGTTTGGTGGTGTTTAATTTCTTGAGTTCTTTATATATTTTGGATATTAGACCTTTGTCAGATGTAGGGTTGGTGAAGATCTTTTCCCAGTCTGTAGGCTGTCGCTTTGTTCTCTTGACAGTGTCTCCAGCCTTACAGAAGCTTCTCAGCCTCATGAGGTCCCATTTATTAATTGTTGACATGAAGGCCTGGGCTTTTGGTGTTCTGTTCAGGAAGTTGTCTCCTGTGCCAATATGTTGCAGGCTCTTCCCCACTTTTTCTTCTAAGTGACTTAGTGTCTCTGGTTTTATGTTGTTCTTTTGGTTTCTAATCAGAGAATTTGGAAGTGTTTTTGAATCATACCACTGGCAAGGGGCACCCAGAACTGGCATGCTTTGAACTCTTCTTAATCTGAAGTTCACTTCTCACTAATTCTGCTTACTGTGTTTAGAGAATTCCTGAATATTTTGGCTAATCACAGCCACCATCTTCAAGGTATGTTTTTATAAATAAATCAATCAAGAATAAGCCTTCAAGGTCTTACATAGCTATCTACTTCATTTTTATTGTTATTTCTCTTTAAACGTATTATATAAATAATTTCATATTAATGGATCATCTACTGAAAAATGAAATCCACAAATATTATGTAATACCGCAATCCTAAATATCATGAAGTGTCATTATCCTAGAGAGGGACACATCATTAACTATTGAATCTAATGTTTTATTAATACATTTTTGTATATCAAGTGCCTCACATAATAAGAAATGTCTTTATGCTAGCAGATACTAATTTCTTGCTCTGTATTAGTGACCTCAGTAGCAATCATAGTGAAAGGCAGTGAAGACAGTGTTTACTGTGCTGCAGAAATTACATGTGCTCTATATAATGAAGTGTCAGATTAATATTTTCACATGAAATCATAATGTTAATTTTTACAGCCTTAGAAACATAAGCCTAGCTTCATTTTTAGCACTAATGAACTATGACTCGTACTTATAACACATGAAGTGAAATATTGGTCAAATAACAAAATATATTTTATGGATATCATCCAAGCATCTCTCTCTGTGTCTTTAGCTAGTAAGAAGCTATTTTGGTAGATGATTATTTCAAACAATAGTTACACTATTAGAAAATAAATAGTTCTATATTTTTTTATGGAATATGCTTTTAACCTTGGGTCAAAAGCTTTGACTAGAAGAAAGGGAACATTTAGTTTTCATTCTGTGATATATTTTAGGTACTAGAAGCAGGTAAAATATATAATGCTTTACATTTTCAAGTTACCTAAATTTTCCTTTTTTTCATTTCTTATTTGTGTTTTAGAAACAAATTTTTACTAAATATAACAGGATAGCCTGGAAACCATTACTAGTAAAAAAAATGTTGGCATCGTGGTACAGTGGTTTTCTGACTTTGGTGAGTGTCCTTGTGGATGATATTTCACTGTTTGTTTGTCCTAGGTCTCTGATTAGCTTCTCTGTGTTCAGCTGCTCAGATTTCACATTGTGATAACAATTTCATGGTAATCATTTCAGCTGGATCTTGGGCTAGGCTGATGGTCATGCTTTCCTGAGAAACAGTCTGCATAATGTCACCTTTATTTCAGTGTTTTCCCTGCATTCCAGCTCCATCTTCAGCCTGATGGTCATAGCACACAGCGGTGCTATTATCATGGGCATTATGCAAAGGAGTATTTCTATCATGTTCTGAAAAACCCTTCAGATACATCTGGGCAAATTCTCTGGTATACATTGACCCTTATTTATATAATCAAATGTTTGGCATTCAGAAACAGGAACACCAGGAAAGCAATCCTCACAGGCACATACTACTTTTTTACCATGTTATAAATGAACTCCTTAAGTCTGAATCAAATTTAGTAGATACTCTCTCCAAGGAAGATTATACCTCACAGTAAGGCTTTTGGCATAGGTAAGTATTTAGGCTTGCTCACTTGCCAGTGAGCCACTGTGAACCACATTCTCCTTTGTTCTGCTTGGGCTGCAGTGTTGGTGTTGCAGACAGTGCTACAAATTAAGGTCATTCCCATATGACTCATAGCAACATATCGTTCTATCCTGCCATGAAGATTTCTCTTTTGAATAATTCAAAAATTTCACTTCATGTGATATGGAACTTAAATATTCCCTCATAGTATGTAGTGGAAGTTTGTTCTTAAAGTCAGCACTGTTCAGGTATCAGGCCCTTGGGAAATGATTGAATCATGAGAGTTCTGGCCGGAAAAATGGACATTTAAAATTTTAAATTAATATAATTTATTCAGATTACATCCCAATTGTTATCCCCTCATTTATACTTCCCCATTCCTACCGTCTCTCCCTCCCTATTCTACATAATTACCCTATCCTAGACCTCTGACAGAAGGGGACCTTCTCCCCCACAACATGACCACAGCCTATCAGATCTCATCTGAATAGCTTGCTTTCCCTACCACTGTGTGCCCACCAGCCTCCTCACCAAGAGGAAGTAGTCAAATCGGGGACACCAGAGTTCATGTTAGAGGGACTCCCTGCTCTCTCCACATGGTGGATAATGAGCTGTCCATGGGCTATATCTGAAAAGAAAGGTCTATGTTTTCTGCATGCATTGTCCTTGGTTGGTGCAACAGTTTGTGCAGGCCACTCTGGGTCCAGATCTGCTAGCCTTGATGGTCTCCTTGTGGGGATCCTGAACTCTCTGGGTCCTTCTATCATCCCATTCTTTTATACCACTCTCAATGCTCTACTGGAGTCCAGCAGTGAGTTCCCGCATCTGTCCTGATCCCCCACTTGGTGGAGTCTCTCAGAGGACATCTATGTTGGGCTAATATTCACTTATAAGTGAGAATATACCACCATGAGGTCTTTCTGGGTCTGGGTTACCTTCCTCAGCTTGTTAATAAATGGGACCTCATGAAACTGAAAAGCTTCTGTAAGGCAAAGGATGCTGTCAACAGAACAAAACAAAAGCCCACAGGCTGGGAGAAGATCTTCACCAACCCTATGTCCAACAAAGGACTAATATCCAAACTGCATAAAGAATGCAGAAAATTAAATACCACAAAAACAAACAACCTAATAAAACATAGGGTACTGAGCTAAACAGAGCCCAAAGAAATGCTCAGCCTCCTTAGTTATCAGGGAAATACAAATTAAATGACTCTGAGATTCCATCTTACACCTATCAGAATGGCTGATTAAAAATTAAAGTGACAGCACATGCAGCACATGCTGGCAAGGACGTGGAGAAAGGGGAACACTTCTCCATTGCTGGTGAGAGTGTAAACTTGTACAACCACCTTGGAAATCAATCTGACTATTTCTCAGAAAATTGGGACTAGTGTTACCGCTAGACCTAGCCATACCACTTCTGGGCATATAACCTAAAAATGTTCCACCATACAACAAGGACCTTTGCTCAACTATGTTCATAGCAGCTTTATATGTAATAGCTAGAATTTGGGAACAACCTAGATGTCCCTCAACTAAAGAATGGATAAAGAAACTGTGGTACATTTACACAATGGTTTACTAATCAGCTATTACAAACATAGAAATCTTGAAAAACGGACATTTTTATAATGAATGCCGAACTTAAATTTCTTCTGAGATGGCAGCAATGCTATGAGATGGGACCTGGTTGGATGAAGAATGCCATTGACGGTGTGTACTTGAAGGCTTTATGTTGTTTCTTGCATGTTCCCTTTTCTTTTCTTTCTAGCACCCATGGTATGGGAAACTTTTGTTTACCAAGTGCTCTTGTAGTAATGCACTGCCTTACCATAGGCAGAAAGCCACCAGGCCACGTTACCATGGGCTAAAATCTCAGGAATTGAAAGCTAAAACAAACCTTCCCTGCCTTACCTTGATAATTTTATTTTGTCACAATGATAGAAGCTTGCTAACCTGTTGCCTAGTATTCCAACCTCAGTCTTTGCTTTCTGTCTCTATTCCTTACATCTGTTCCCCACACCACAGTGAAAGTACTTTAATTACAAACTACCTTCTATGTTAAACCACATAAATATTAAATACGTCGTGAGCATATTATCTACCAGAGATATCAGTTTTTTTTCTATTTCCATACAGTAGCTCTAGGATTACTCTTGGGCTGAAAAAGGATATGTTGGTGAATATATTCAGCTGATTTTATTAAGCTCAATGCACACCTTATATACACTTATATAAGTAAGGAGATTTAGTATGTTTTGGAAATTGACTTTGGCTCAGGAAAATATGGTAGTTGGAAATATTGAATTTCATTACCCTCTCTTTTTTATACCAGGGTGTTCATGTGCTTATAAGATTTCCAGTTTGTGGTTTGTTTCACACGTTTATAGAATCACGCCACTTCCACAGACCTCTGTTACTGTTTCTGTCACAGCAATTCAGTCTCCCTTGTGGCTAACTATAATACCTTTCAATACAATATATTGAATCTTGCCTCGGGAGAGGAATTCATCTATGATTTACAAACACATCCATTTTTGCTGTCACTTAAGTGCTGAAATATTTGTTGCTCCATTTCAGACTTTAGCAATCTTTTAAAAAATTCTCAATTTTAGTGGAATTCCTCACCATATGGACATATGAATCAGACAGGATGCTCACGCTTCTAGAAAGTGTCTTCAAACCCTGAAAAGGGTGAAAGGAGAAGCTCAGTCAGGTCGGGAAGAAGAAAGAAATCAAAGCCCACAGTAGCAGTGATTTTGAAAAAATGATGTAATATTATTAAATATTATTTTATGAACTTGTGAGAATTATTTTTATTCTTTAAA
>OU015746.1:101384229-101404318 GCA_907169655.1 Acomys percivali | reverse complement strand
ACACACACACACACACACACACACACACACACACACACACACACACACACACACATACACACACACACTGTTCAGAGAGTAACAAGACCAAGCTACATAACTGTAACATATATTCAATGGGCCAAGGTCAGATGCGTGCAGGTCCCTTATTGTCTTTGAGCCCATATTAGCCCAGGTTAGTTTATTGGTATGTATCCTATAGGTAGTGTCCTTCCTCCTTGTCTTCCACAGGATTCTACAGTACCTGGCTATTTTGTCACATTGACTATGTTCTTTCCTTTACAGGAGCTCTTCAGATTAATGCAGTAACATTTATTGATTGGTTCTCTTAGTACCTGTGTTTTTGGTAATTTGTTCAGAAAGTAGTCTCCTGTGTTAATGTGTTAAAGACTATTTCACACTTTCTCTTTTATTAAGTTCAGTGTAACTGGTTTTATGTTTAAATATTTGATCAACTCAGACTTGAGTTTTGTGAAGTGTGATAGATATGGATCAATTTGCATTCTTCTACATGTAGACATTCAGTTAAACCAACAGCATTTTTTGAAAATGCTTTATTTTTCACATTGTGTATTTCTTGTTTCTTTTTCATATTTCAAGTTTCCATAGATGTGTGGATTTATGTCTAGGTGTTTAATTTGATTCCTTTGATCAACATATTTTGTCCCGGGTTTTTATTAATATAGCCCCTGTACTACAGTTTGAAATCAGTTATTGTGATACCTCTGGACATCCTTTTATTGTTTAGGATTGTTTTAGCTATCTTGAGTTTTTTTTTCCATATGAAGTTGAGTATTTATTCTTTCTTTTTTAATTAATTAATTTGTAAATAGAATGTAACTTTGCCTTAGGATGGGCCCAAGGTGAAAGCAGTCTTGTGTGGCTTGACCCTACTGTGACCTTGCCTCTACAAACTGATAAAGATCTTAGTTTGACTTAGAGAGAGAGAGGAAGTTTCAGCTCAAGACAAAATACAGGCTCTGGTGATTCTGCCCAGGGTATTGTAGTGCAAAAAGGACCATCTTAGGAGGAGAAGGACATTGGGGAATTGGAGTGAGAGAGATCAGAGGTTCCTGCCAGAAGGTGTGCTGAGTCGGAGCATTGGGTGGCTTTTTTCTGTTGGATAGAGGGTCTGCTAGACTCCTAAGAATTAGACCAGAGGATTTGCCCCAAGGAACTGACACCCAGAAGGTTCCATTCTTGTTCTCCTTAATTTCCTTTCCCTCCTATTTAGGGTAGTTAGGTTTAAGGGGTTGTAAGGGAGGTATATTCCTTTAATAAATTCATAATAAAGTAGAATTGTTAAGGAATCAGAGCCAACATTTATTTATTCTCTTTACCTCTCAATCACATGCCCTCCCTCCTCTTTCCTCAGTCCCACCCTCCCTCTCTCTTTCACCTATCCCCATTTCCCTACCTCTCAGAAAAAGGAAGCTCCTTAGCAACCCTATCGCACATCAAGACTGAGTGCAGTCTCAGTGGCCTGATGAGGCAGCCCTACCAGAAGAAAGTGATTCAAAAGCATGCAATAGAGTCCTTCTCAGTCCCCTTACTAGGGGACACACATGAATACCAAGCTGTCCATCAGATATATATGTTTAGGAGGTCTAGTTACAGTCCATGCATGGTCATTTGTTGGTGCTTCATTCTCCACAAGGACTCCTGGGCCCAGTTTAGTTGGCTTTGTTGGTTTTCTTGCGAAGTTCCTGTCCCACGCTGGTCCTTCTATCCTTCCCCTCACTTTTCCACAAGGCTCTCTGAACTCTGCCCAATGTTTGGCTGTGAGTCTTAACATCTATTTTAACCCCTTTTGGGGCAGAGCCTCTTAGAGGACAGCTATGCTAGGTTCCCATCTGCAAACATAACAGAGTGTCAGAGGTTGGCTATTTCACTTGGTGCGGGACAGGCATTGCTTGGATTTTCCCTCAATCTCTGCCTTATCTTTATCCCTGCACACCTTGTACACAGGGTAAATTGTGGCTCCCACCTGTGATTTTTCTTCTCTTTATAAGCCATCTGTCCCCTGGCCCCACTCTCCCTACATCTGATCCTCACACTCATTTCCCTCAGCACTCCCTCTCCTATCCTGTTCCCTCTCTTCAACCATTTCTGCTATCTAGTTTATTTCCCCATCTGAGTGAGATTCAAACATCCTCTTGTGGATTTTCCTTGTTATTTGTATGTAAATTATAGAATGTTTATCATGTATTATTTGGCAAATGTCTGCTTGTAGATGAGTAGATATCATGTGTGTCTTTCTCTGTCTTTGTTACCCTAAAAGGATGATCTTTTCTAGTTCCATCCATTTGCCTACAAATGTCATGATTTCCTTGTTTATATAGCTGAATAGTAATCCAGTAATCCATTGTGTAAATGTAGTACAGTTTCTTTATCCATTCTTTGGTGTAGGGACATATGAGTTGTTTCCAGTTCCTGTCTATTACAAATAAAGCTGCTATGAACATAGTTGAGCAAATGCCCTTATATGGTGAAGCATCTTTTGGGTATATTCCCAGGAGTGGTATAGCTGGGTCTTGAGGTAGAACTATTCCTAATTTTCTGATAAAGTTCCAGATTGATTTCCAAAGTCTTTGTATAAGTTTCCACTCCCACCATCAATGGAGAGTTTCCCTTTCTCTATATCCTTACCAGCATGTGCTGTCACTTGCTTTTTCATCTTAACCATTCTGACATGTGTAAGATGGACTCTTAGAGTCCTTTTGATTTGCATTTTTCTAATGACTAATGACATTGAGTATTTCTTTAAGTGCTTCTCAGCCACTAGAGATTATCTGTGGAGAATTCTCCATTTAGCTCTGTAACCCATTTCTAATTGGATTATTTGATTTGTTTGTGTTTAATTTCTTGAGTTCTTTATATATTTTGGATTTTGGGCCCTTTGTCAGATATAAGGTTGGTGAAGATCTCTTCCCAATCTGTGGGTTGCCATTTCATTCCATTGATAGTTTCCCTTATTTTACAGAAGCTTTTCAGTTTTGTGAGATCCCATTTATTAATTGTTGATATTAGAGCCTGAGCTGTTGATCTGCTCAGGAAGTTGTCTCCAGTCCCAGTGAGATCAAGGCTGATT
The DNA here is from genome assembly GCA_907169655.1 of Acomys percivali. Taxonomy (NCBI): domain Eukaryota; kingdom Metazoa; phylum Chordata; class Mammalia; order Rodentia; family Muridae; genus Acomys; species Acomys percivali. Next base: position 101,401,227 of record OU015746.1, on the reverse strand, counting down.
CACACTAAATGATTTAGCATTTCTGTTTTTGTTGTGGCCTTTGATCCACTTGGAGTTGAGTTTTGTTCAGGGTGATAAGTATTTGTGTTTTTCTACATGTAGACATCCAGTTACACCAGCTCCATTTGTTGAAGATGCTTTCTTTTTTTCCATTCTATGGGTTTGGCTTCTGTGTCTTTATGTAGAAGGGTTTATTTATGGGTCTTATATTTGATTCCACTAATCAACCAGTCTGTTTCTATGCCAATACCATGGAATTTTTATTATATTGCTCTGTAGTACAGCTTGAAGACAGGGGTGGAGATACCTGCAGAATTTCATTTATTGTGTAGGGTTGTGTTAACTCTTCTGCAGTTTTTGGTTTTCCATATGAAGTTGAGAATTTTTTCTTTGAAGTTCTATTAAGAATTTTGATGGGTAATAAATTGAGCCAATAGATTGTTTTTGGTAAGATGGCCTTTTCTACTATTGTAATCTTACTGATACATGAGCATGGGAGATCTTTCTATCTTCTGATACCTGCTTCACTTTCTTTTTTCAGAGACATAAAGTTCCTGTCGTACACATATTTCATTTGCTTGGTTAGAGTAGCTCCAGGATACTTTATATGATTTGTGAAGGGTGCTGTTTCCCTAGTTTCTTTCTCAGGCCATTTGTCATTTATATAAAGAAGGGCTACTGATTTTTTTAGTTTATTTGTATCCAACCACTTTGCTGAAGTTTTTAATCAGCTGTAAGAGTTCTCTTGTACAATTTTTAGGGTCACTTATGTATACTATCATATCATCTGAGAATAGAGACATTTTAACTTCTTCTCCAATTTTAATCAACTTGATCTCTTTTAGTTTTCTTAATGCTCTAGGTAGAACTTCAATTATTATATTGAAGTGATACGAAGAGAGTGGGCAGCTTTGTCTGGTTCCTGATTTTAGTGTAATTGCTTTGAGTTCTGCTCTATTTAGTTTCATGTTGGCTATAGGCTTGTTACCTATTGCCTTTGTTATGCTTAGATATGTGGCTTGTATCCCTGATCTCTCCAAGTCTTTTATCATTAAGAGGTGTTGGATTTTGTCAAAGGCTTTTTCTGTATCTCTTTTGATGATTATTTGACTTTTTTTCTTTCACATGGTTTGTATGGTGGAATACATTGATGGATTTTAGTATGTTGCATCATCCCTGAAATCCTTGGGATGAGGCCTACTTGATCATGATGATGTTGTTTTGGGATTTGGTTGATGAGTATTTTATTGAGTAATTTTGAATAAAAGTTCATGAGGCAAATTGGTCTGAAATTCTCTTTCTTGGTTGAGTCTTTCTGTGATTTAAGTATCAAGGATGCTGTGTCTTCATAGAGTGAGTTTGACAGTGTTCCTTCTTTTTATAATTTGTGGAATAATTTGAGGAGTATTGGTTTTAGCTCCTCTTTGAAACTTTAAAAGTCTGATAGAATTCTACAATGATACCATCTGGCCCTGGGCTTTTTGTTTTGGTTGTGAGACTTATGATGACAGCTTCTATTTATCTAGGAGTTATAGGGATGATCTTGATTTTAAACTAATTACCATGATTGTACTTTGGAAAGTAAAATATAAGAATAAAAATATTAATTTTCTTTAAATTTTCCTATATTTTGTGGAATTCAAGGTTTTGAAGTCAGGCTTGATGATGTTTTAGATTTCCTCCATGCCTGTTGTTATGTCTCCCTTTTATTTGTGATTTTAAAAATTTGGATAGATACTCTGCTTTTTAGTTAGTTTGGCTCAGCGTTTGTCTATCTAGTTGATTTTCTCAAATAATCTGCTTTTGGTGTTATTGATTCTTTGTATTGTTCTCTTTGTTTCTAAGTTATTGATTTTTATCCCTGAGTTTGATTATTTCCTACCTTCTACTCCTCTTGGGTGTGTTTCTTTCTTTTGTTCTAGAGCTTTTAGATATGCTTGTAAATTGTTTGTATGAGAACCCTCCAATTTCTTTATGGAGGCACTTAGTGCTATGAACTTTCCCCTTAGCGCTGCTTTCATTGCTTTGCATAAGTTTGGGTATGTTGTGCCTTCATTTCCACTGAATTCCAGGAAGTCTTTAATTTCTTTCTTTATTTTGTCCCTGACTCAGTGGTCTTTGAATGTCAAGTTGCTCAGTTTCGATGAGTTTTTAGGCTTTCAGTTGTTTCTTTTGTTTTTGAGTTCTAGCTTTAATCCGTGGTGGTCTGATAAGATGCAACGGGTTCTTTCAATCTTCTTGTAGCCGTTGATGTTTGCTTTGTGACTGAGCATATGGTAAATTTTAGAGAAGGTTCATAGTGGTGCTGTGAAGACAGTATATTCCTTTGTATTTGGGTGAAATGTTCTCTAGATATCTATTAGGTCCATTTGAGTCATGATGCCAATTAGTTTAATCATTTCTCTATTTAGTTTCTGTCTCAGTGGTATGCCCATTGGTAAAAATAGAGTACTGAAGTATATCAGTATTATTGTGTGGGGTTCAATGTGCAAACCCCACATAAGTGACCATCCAAAAATTTACTAGGGAACTCTTACAGCTGATAAACACATTCAGAAAAAAAACCCAGGAGCCCTTCTGTATTTAAATGACAAATGGGCTGAGAAAGAACTTAGGGAAACTATGCACTTCACTGTAGGCACAAATAATATGACAAGAACTTCAAGTCTCTAAATAAATAATTTGAGGAAGATATCAGAAGATGGAAAGATGCCCCATGCTCATTGATTAGTAGGATTAGCATAGGAAAAATGGCCATATCACCAAAAGGAATCTATATATTCAATACAATGCCCAACACAATTTTGTACAGACCTTGAAGGAACAAGGGACAATAAACTTCATATAAAAAAACTAAAAAAACCTAGAATAGCTTAAAAACACTAGGAGGTATTTCCATCCCTGACTTCAAGCTATACTACAAAGCAATAGTAATAAAAATTGCATGGTATATTCATAGAAATAGACTGGTTGATCAATTGAGTCAAAGACCAAGAAATAAACCCAAACACTTATGGACACTTGATTTTTGACAAATGAGCTAAAACCAAACAATGTAAAAAGGCCAGCATCTTCAGCAAATGGTGCTGGTATAATTGCATGTCTTCATGTAGAAAAATGAAGTAGATACACATTCATCATCCTGCATAAAACTCAAGTCCAAGTAGATCAATGACTTCAGCATAAAAACAGATACACTAAATCTATTAGAAAAGAATGTAGGGGAGAGCATTGAACTCATAGGCACAGCAGCAACTTCCTGAACAGAATACCAACAGCTCAGGCTCTAAGATCAACAATTAATAAATGCGACTTCTTGAAACCGAAAAAAATTTGAAAGGCCAAGGATACTCACATTAGAAAAAAAATGATTGTCTGAAGATTAGGAAAAGATCCCTCTACATCAGACAGAGGGATAATATACAAAAAATATATAAATAACTTTAACATTAAACATAAACAAACAAAATAACCCAATCAGAGAAATTCAAATCAAAATGACTCTGAAATGCAATTTACACTCGTCAATTTGACTATGATAAAAAGCTCAAGAGACAACACATGCTGTTGAGGATGCAGAGAAAAGGGAACATTCTTCTATAGGTGGTGGGAGTGCAAACTTGTACAACCACTTTGGAAATCAACATGGTACATTCCCAGAAAATTGGGAATAGGTCTTCCTCAAGACCCACCTATACCACTCCTGGCCATATACACAAAAGATGTTCTACAACACCACAAGGACATTTGCTCCACTATGTTCATAGCAGCCTTACTCATGATATCCAGAATCCAAAAACAATCTGGATGTCTCTCAATGAAAGAATGGATAAAGAAACAGCTATACATTTACATAATGGAATACTACTCATCTATTAAAACAAAGAAATCATGAAATTTGCAGCTAAAGGGGTGGAACTAAAGAAGATCATCCTGAGTGACATAACCCAGACCCAGAAAAACACGCATGGTATGTACTCACTTATAAGTGGATTTTAGCTATATATTACGGGTTACAGATACTTCAATGCAGAGACAAAGAAGATAAGTAACAAGGAGGATCTAAGGGAGGATGCTTAAATCTCCTCAAAAGAGAGAATAGAACAGACCGCTGTAGTTCTTGAAGAGATGGAACAAAGTAGGAGAGGAAACACAGAGATAAATGAGGGTAGAGATCAGATGTCAGGAGAGTAGGGAAGGAACATAAAAGGCCTGCAGATAAAAAAGAAAATGTAGGTGATGGTATCTCTGTGACAAGCTGGAAACCTAAGTCAGGGTAGGCTCCCAGGGGCATATGAGAAGGGCTCTACCAGAGACTCCTAGTCTCAGGGGCCATAGTCCCCCTTCCCACCCCTTTTCCACTTGGTTCCTTATCTGGAAACAAAACATAAATCCTCATGGATCAAAGACCTCAGCATAAAACTGTATACACCAAATCCAATAGCAGAGAAAATGGGTTATAGCCTTGAACACATTGATACAGGAGACAACTTCCTAAACTGAACTCCAACAGCTCAGGCACTAAGATTGACAGTTAATAAATGGAAACTCATGAAATTGAAAAGTTTCTGTAAGGCAAAAGACACTGTCAATAGGACAAAATGGCAGTCCACAGATTGAGAAAAGATCTTTACCACTCCTACATCTGATCCCTTAGCAGTTAGTCTAGGCTTAGATAGCAAACCTGCTGGTTTGGGACTGGGAGTAAGTGAAGTTTTTCTTTATTAGAGAACATTTAGATCAAGCTATGTTGCTATGACAATCATGTCAACACAATAGTTTTAGCCTGGGGACATGTATGATTAAATTTTCTTGAGGCTGTCTTGACAGGCCACAGAGGAAGAGGATGCTGAAAATCCTGATGAGACTTGATAGACTGTGGTCAAATGGTAGGGGAGGTGGCCATTTTCTGAGGACAACAGGATGGGGAAGGCTTGGGGGAAAAGTGAAGGAGCTTGTGACCAGGAGGAGATGAGTGAGGGGGATACAATTGGGATGCGAAGTGAATAAATTAAAAATAAATTATGTATGTAAAAGTGAAAAAAACAGTATTTTATTATATATTAAAATGACTACTCCTGCTTGATTCTTGGGGCATTTGCTTAAAAAAATTTTTCCAGCTTTTAACTCTGAGGTTATGTCTATCTTTGTTGCTGATATGCATTTCTTGTATGGAGGAGAATTATGGATCATGGTTTTGCATCTATTCTATTAGCTTGTGTCTTTTTATTGGGGGAATTGATTCCATTGATGTTGAGTGATATAAATGATCAATAATTGGTGATTCTTCTAATTTTGATATTAGTGTAGTAGTTCATTTGTGTTTTTCCCTTGTTTTGTGAAATTAGTTATTTCCTTTTGAGTGTAGTTACCCTCCTTATGCTGTTATTTTCCTTGTAGTATCTTCTGTAGAGTTGAGTTAGTGGAAATATATGGTTTACATTTTTCTTTGTTATGAACATCTTGTTTTCTCCATCTATGGTGATTGAAAGTTTTGCTGGATAGAGTAATCTGGGCTGGCATCTGTGATTTTTTTTTTTTTGTGATCTGCATGATATCTGCCTAGGCTCTTCTGGCTTTTAAAATCTCTGTTGAGACATCAGGCATAATACTTATAAGTTTGTCTTTGCATGTTACTTGGCCATTATCCTTTCTGCCTTTTAATGTTCTTTCTTTGTTCTGTACATTTAGTGTGTTGATTATCATGAGGCTGGAGGATTTGTTTGGTCCAATGTATTTGGAGCTCCATAAGGGTCTTGTACATTTATAGACATCTCTTTCTTTAGGTTAGGAAAATTTTCTTCTGTGATTTTGTTGAAGATATTTTCTGGGTCTTTGATTTGGGAATCTTCTTATTCTATTCGTTTATTCTTAGTTTTTGCTCTTTTTTTAGTGTCCAAAACTAACTGGATGTTTTGTGTTAGAACTTTGCTTGATGGGTTCCTCTTAGAAAACCCAGGAGCAGTGATGCCTTCCCCATGCCATTTCCATGCCACATGCATGCCATTTCCCAGAACCCAGCTCTACTTGACGTCCCAGATACCATCATGAGTACCAGAGGCCAGCAGCCAGCAGATACTGCTGAAGGCAGTCATACATCAGAGATCACCAAAGACCTGTATTCATCAAGGCCTATAAGCTCTACTTGCAATTTTACCACCATCAGGGGGCACTAGGCCTGCAAATACCAGAGACAGCTACATGGCTAAAGGCTAGTATAAAAACACCCTCAACAAAACCCAGGGTGACATGGCAACACCAGAACTCAGTTTTCCTGGTACAGTAAGCCCTGGATATCCCAAAACACCCAAATAGCCAGAAAATGACCCAAAATCTACTCTTATGGAAAGGTTAGAGGGCTTTAAAAAATAAACAAATATGTCCCTCAAAGAAATATAGGAAAAATGCAACCAAACAGGCAAAGGAAAATAATAAGTCCCTTCAAGACGTAGAGCAAAATGCAAGCACACAGGAAAAGGAAACGAATAAAACTGTTCAAGACCTGAAAATAGAAATTGAAGTGATAAAGAAAACACAAATTGAGGCAATCCTGGAGATAGAAAACAGAGGAAGGAGAACATAAACTACAGACACAAGCATTAGCAAGAGAATACAAGAGATGGAAGAGAGACTCTCAGGTGTTGGAACAATGTTCTTATAGACTGAGTACAGTTTACAAGGGTACATTCAAATGCTGATTTCTCCACCCCACTCTCTGGATAAATCTGGACATTGCATTGTGATGTTTATTCTAAGCATCTCCAGTTTCACGTTTGTATAAACATGTCACGATTTGTTCTCTGTGTTTTTCAATAAAAATAAACTAACCAATGCTGAACTATAACAGAGAATATGGTAGGATGTCTTGATCCAGTGAGGGGAGGAGAAAGAGAAGGACGGAGTGTCTGGAGCCAGGAGGAAAGACTGGGAAACATCAAGAGAAATGAATTTGGCCTAGGAGATGATTTAAAAGCAAGTATCATGTGGGAAATCTGAATGGGAAGAGACTATACGAGCACATAGGTGTAGGATGGAGTAATTATTGTGTAGCATTGTGCTATAGGCTAATTAAATAGATCCTGTTATCTCTGTGGGGTTATTTAAATATAAAGCTGGTTAAGGAGTCACCACTGACTTTACTAAAATAACAATTCAATATTAAATATTAATAATCCATCAACACTCAAGCATAGAAGATACAATAGAAGACATTGATACATGTATCAAAGAAAATGTTAAATCTAAGAAGTTTCTAGCATTTGTCTCTTAATATTTGACAAACTTTACTTTTTAGTTTTATGATATAAATGATTTATTATGATTTTTATACATGTATATAATATACTCTGATAACATTCACACCTTCTATTACCTCTTATTACCCATCCTCCTTTTCTTTTGGCCTATGACAGATCTTCCACCTTGACTGACATAACTTTTCCCTGCCCTATATTGTACTTAAGAGAATGAGCCACTATCTTCTGAACTATCTTATTCACTTAACATCAAGATGTTCGGTTCTACCCATGTCCACACAAAAACATTACTCTATTATTATCTATGGCTTAATTAATATTCTATTGAATTTTATACAATAGTTTATTCATTCTTTGAAAGATGTCTTGTCTGATTCTATTTTCAAGCTAGGGTAAATAGTGCAGCAAAAACAAGGATGTGTAAATATCTCTGTGGTATACTAATTTTAATTCAGGCAAAGACAATATTGAAGTTGTATCCTGACTTTTATAAACACTAGCCTGGGAGAATTTTTTAATACTTGAAATAAATTACACATCATATGACAGTGGGAGTTAAGTGAGATGAATTTCAAAAATTAGCTCTTTATTTGTCATGAAATCTGCATTTAGTTTAATTAAAAGATACTATTAATTAGTAGATAACAGGAGGGGAGGGTAGTGCAGTCAATTATTCTCCTTTCCAAAACAATAATAATGCTTTTACATTTTTTACTGTGCTATTTATCTTTGCTCAACTTCATATCATTTCATCCTTCTTTGAGGTTCCACAGAAGTACTGCTATCACCCTTCAGAGCTTAGAAATATTCTTTTAAATTCCAATTCAATTGGGTTATTCAAAGAGAAACAATAAGTATCACTTACATCAGGCTACATAGAAATGCCTCTTTATGCCATCTCATTTTACCTTCAATAACCTGTGATATTGAAGTCATTCTTCCAACAAGTTGTAAATGTAGATATTATAAAGCTAACCATTGAGCTCAGAGTCTCATAGCAAGCAAGAAGCTGAGTCTGGAATGAAAACATGAACACCAGGACCTGTTTAAATTCTGAACAATTTTGCTTTTTGCTGTGGAAACATAAATATATAAGTAACATTATTGAAGACAAAGCCTCCTTGTCAAAACAACCAAGGTGGCATATTTGGTTTCTCTAATGAAGCCATGCCTTCAGAGAAGACGCTCTCTTCCCTATCAGGAGGAAGACTCACGATGGCAGTTTCTCCTTTTGCTTGCTATAATAAACCTCACAGGACAAGAGCAATCTAAATAAGATTTTGACCCAAGATCAGAAACTTTATTTGGGTTTTCATTACCATGACTGAATATCACAGCATAGTAATTTATTTTTTTTAAATGATGGTTATTTAGCTCTTGGTTCTGGAAGTTAAAGAACATTGCATGACCATCTGATTTGTATGATAATCACACAGAAGAGTGTCAGTAAGAGCTGGAGTAAGCCTGCTGTCCTGAGTCCCACTTTCACAGCCTCTGCAATCACAAAGGCTATCTCCAAGTTCTATTTCACTCTGGCATTAAACTTTCAACTGGAGACATACTTCTCATGTGATTAGTTATGTCTTCTCTCTATTCTTGAATACTGGATTCTTACTTTTACTGTAAAGTATTAAGTCCCATGTGTATCTTTTTTTTTTAACCCAATGAAATTGCATTTAGTTTGAGAAACATTTTATGGCTTCAAAGATCTGTTTTTAACTTTGTAAAGTACACAAAATAGAAAATTATTCATAAGAGCGGGCTATTGTTGGCCATTGATATTCACAAAAGTACCATGCTATATTTCTGGACTCTCATGGTCATACTTGCCCTGTTGTATTCCACAGAGAGAGGAGGTAAGAATAATTACCCCAAGTATGGGCTACAAAACTGCCTATTGAGAGAGTGTGTGTGTGAAGTTTGTCATCTGAGAACTTCCATGTGGTGGGACATTATCTTTGTCAGTTTAAAAAGATCCTGGTATAGACTCAGAGAATTCACGCACCATCTGATGGGAGCAGATACTGAGTATCACAGCAAACTATTATGAGAATAAGTCTGACTGAATTAACTCACCAGGACTCATGAGAACTCTGATAAATCAGGGAACCATAGGGTTTTGACCTATGGCCTTTTCATATATGTTATGGCTGAGTAGCTTGTTGATCTTGTGGAAATTCTAATGGTAGAAGTTGGGGCTGTCCCCAACTCTTTTGCTATTTGTGACATCCTTTTTCTTCTACTAGCATGCCTTGTCCAGCCTTGATGTGAAGGCATGTATCTGATTTTATTGCTGCTTTCTATGCAATGTTTGTTACTCTTTTATGATGTTGGGTGGGTGGAAGGTCCAACTGGAGGAGATGGAGGGATGAGAGAAAGGGTCGAAGGAGAAACCACAGTAATAATGCAATATCTGGGAGAATAATTAAAAAAACTAAAATAAAAAATAAAACAGTTTCTGTAAGAATGGTGTCTATTCCCAACAATAGAAACCCAAAGTTTTCTGGACTACTGTATTGTGCTTTATGAATTCTTTCCCATTATTCTGCTATTATGTCTGTGAAGTCCATTATTTTCTGTGTTCTTGTGAGTGACAGTGACTTTCTTCTCTCTCTATACATAGTGTCTTCTGTAGTGATAGTTTTAATGCTATGAATTGCCTAAGTTAACATTTGTCTTGAAATATTATTATTTCACCAATTTTAAGAGTTGACTTTGCTGAGTACAACAATCTTAGTTGGCATTTACTTTCAAGGCTTGGAATATTTCATGATTTTCTGGTTTTGCCTTCAGATAAACTGTCCAAGGATATTCTCATGCTTCTTCTTTTGTTTATGTGTTGGTATAATTCTATTTTCACTTTAATATGATTTTTCTCATTAATTTTGTTGAGGAAGAAAGAGTCTTGCATTTAGTTAGTGTCTCTGACAAGTTTTAGACAATCACACTAGAATATTGGTTTGGAAAAAAGTCATTTCCAGTTGTTTTCAGAGGTAAAGGCATTGATATTTGTGAAATTGGGAGATAATAGGAAAGGGATCAAAGAAGAGTGAAAGAATTAAAAGAGCATATGGCTTAGATAAATGAGGAATAATGGACAAATTCTATAATAGGTAAAGAGAAAGGACAGGCTGGTAGATTTTTCTTTTTCTTTTTCTTTTCTTCACTTTTTGAAAATTAATTAAACATTTAAAAATTTTTTTACATATACATTTATATTACTACACATATATACAATAAACTACCTATAGCAAGAAGAACCATGACTCAACCAAGAATTAGATAAATGTTGCATTCTTAGTGTTTTGGATATTTGTATTTGATAGCCTTGAAGAAAACATTTTACTATCTGGGTGCCTCTAAAATTCTGAATGTAAATCAATCTCTATCGCATCTTGTCATTATCAACTTAAAACATCTATTTAGACCTAAAAACATCTTAACCCCTAAACAACTAAGCTTCATTGTAAAACTAAGTTACCTGGTGTTCAACTCTATCAGAGACTTGAGAAGGAATAAACTTGATTACCTGAGTATGCTGGGAGTGCAGGTTAGTAGCTTTCCAAATGAGAAGATGACAGAGATAGTTTGCTACTTGAATAGTCACCCAAAACTTTACCATTGGAGCATCATCTTCAGTCTCATGGCCCAATATATCTGACAGACAGATTTGTGAGGCAGAAACTATAGAGGACTTGTTTACCCTGTCTTGGCAGAGTTTGGCTGTCGACTTTTCCTGCATCCAAGCTTGCCCTTTTTTAGGTAGAATTCTGTCTGTGGTAGGAATGAGGACATTTTGCCCAGTGGCTTGTTTTCCACATTTGAATCCATCTCCATAAGGAGCTTCTTTGATGCTCATCATCCTCTCTGAGTTAGGCTGGGTGTTGCCAGGAGTTAACCTGTCTCATTGTCAGTGAATCTTTAAAATAATAAAAGCATTTTAAATGCCATATTCTGCATGTCTCTGATGATTTTGAAGACCTTTTCTAACTATCCTACCTTATCTTTATATAGAATCATATTTATATCCTGCACATAAGATGTATAGTCTTGTGATAAAAGTAAAGTAGCAATTGACATGACCATGATTTGATCAGCTAACAACTAACTTGTATAATTTATTTATCCTAAACAGCCTACAACAGCACTTTCAAAGTATTGGAAGTAAAGCTTGTATTATAATTGAGTTGTAGGGGTACAATACCTCATATTAGAGTGTATATATATATTGTATGTGTGTGTGAAGCATAATCTTACCTTTGAATTCTATACCACTGTATCTATAATTAAACTTATTTTTCATCTATATATAAAATTCTATACCAACGAATTGAAAATAACCTTGTGAGTGACAATTGAGACATTAAGTTGAGGAGTAGATTCACTAATCTACTTTTTGTTCTATCTTCTCTATATATTTCTATAGTCCCCCTTCTTTCTTCTCAACCCTTATCTCCAAACCTAAGAATATAAGATATATGAAAATAGAGCCATTGCTGAGTCTAACCTTGTTTTCTTTCTAAGCTGGTAGATTTTTCAAGGAGATAAAAGGTAAAACACAACTGAGCAGTCAACGTATAATATATGTAAATAGTGAAAACATAAGTTATAACAGAAAATAGGGTACATTATGCATCCAGCCAGGATTTATTTCTTACTGTGATGATAGTTTCTTTCTCCCCCTGATGATCTTTTGTATCAGCCTTCACAGGTGTAGGGGAGGGCTTTTTGATAGCCCACCAAGTTGAGACAGACTGTCCTGAGTAGAGAAGCTATCTGAGACCAGCATTCCTTCCCTGCAATACATCTTTCTTCTGACATAGTACACCTGTGAATATCAAACTTTTGTCTGATGCTTGTGAATTTTTATTTCTACTTTCATGGCTTTATGTGGTTGAAGAAATAAGGAGATATGTGTTAGCTAACTTGTATTAATTCTTCAGAATACTGGCCAAAGTCTTAGGCCCATTCTTTGATCTTCTACGCAAAGGTAGAGAAGGGAGGCTTCCTTCTCTAATGTTTAGGCTCATTTTTAGGCTTTTATGCAAGACATGTACTTCTGTCTTTACAGCATTCCAACACACTTTCCGGGGTTGGGGATTTAGCTCAGTGGTAGAGCGCTTGCCTAGCAAGCGCAAGGCCCTGGGTTCGGTCCTCAGCTCTGGAAAAAAAAAAAGACAAAATACCAACACACTTTCCTTTGTGCATGTTGCTTTAAGCCTTTCTCTCTCTCTGTCTTTCTGTCTGTTTGTCTGTCTGTCTGTCTCTCTCTCTTTCTTTCTCTCTCTCTGTGCTGGTACCCTTCACCTAGTGCCCAGTATCCACTCATGAAAATTTTGCTTTGGTAACTGAGTTTGATCTTGGCTCAGAAGTAGTAGCAATCTGCAACTGAGCAGGGCTCACTTGGAGAAATTTCCAATCAAGCGATTGCTGTTATCTTTAGCCTTTCTAGGATTGGAAATAGAACCTCTCTTTTCCATCTGAATATTGTTCACTTCATTTTATAGACATCACTTCAAATCATTTATCATACCTCACACTCCGGATATCAGCTTTAGAGTCCAACATTTCTATCATCTTAAATTTTAGATGAATTTCCTTATGTTCTTACTTTATTTTTCTCCATTTTGAGTAGCCAATATTATGATTCTAAGTAATTTGGTAACCCAATTTCTTTTCCATAGTTTTTTCTTTTCTTTTGCAAAAAGTATTTTTCACTATTTTAAATTTTCTCTAAATAGTAGTTTCAATTTTTTCTTGAATGGACAGGTTAGTTTCAATGTGTTCTAAAATTATTGGGTAATTGGTTTTGTTTTCTTTATACTGCTATTATTGAATGCTAAGTTTTTATATAATGTAGAAAATGTAGCTTTTATAGTTTACATTCCTTGTAGCTTTTTCTTTGTACACTAATTTTTGTGATTTCATCAGTGAACAGTCTTCAGCAATTTAAAGTTTTATTTATAGTCACAGTGTAAAAGCTACTTACTTCATTCAGGTCTTCTATGTTTGTATTTGGTTCCTGTTATATACAAAATAACATTTTAAAACTAAAATTTTAATGGTTGTATATCTGTCATGTTAGTCATGTATGTGTAGTAAATGGTGCAATAAATTGTGCTGTGGTATCTAAAGTATTAAAAATTGTCAATGTTTTGTTTTATTGTACATTATCCATTTCAGGAATATAAATGTACCATTTTTGAATAAGTAATACATTTTACTTATCTGTACTTTTTACTTACAATTTATTTTTCTCCAAAATATTTATGTTTGTAGCTTCAAAATAAACTTTGATGCTGGGGAGACGGCTCAGTTGGTAGCTATGCTAGCTGTGTAAACAGATGTTCAGAATGTGCATTGCCAACCTTCCGTGAAGTCAGGTGTGGTCTTAAGGGCCTGTAACTCCAGCATTGGGGGGTGGTGGTGAGGATGGACACAGAGAGGTGGACTCTGACAGCTCATTTTTCAAGCAGCTTAGCTGCTCAGTGATCAACCAGTCAAGCAAAACTTGCTATTCAGGGAGGATGGTACCAAGAGGAGAGGAGGGAGGGGTCTATGATTGATTGGGACATAAAGTGACTAAATTAATAAATTAATTAAAATGGCCCTTCAGTCTCATGGAACATCTCTGTCATGATGTAATGAGGCAGAAAACTCTGCCATCTACATGCATGTATATTCATATGCATGTAACACACACACATTCACACTAATTTTTCCATAAGTTCTTCAGTAATTTTCCTAGATGTCTTTCTTAATCCCCAAATAAAAATTTGCCTATGCACTGCCTCCTTCTTTTCTCTCTTTCCTTCATTTCTAAAGATGTATTTTTGTGACCATTCATAATTAGTTCACATTTGTATTAAAAAGCAACTCAGAAATGACTTCCAAATTTCTCCCTTTTTTTCCCTGTCACTTTTTTTTTTGTATGTGAGAGCTGGGAGAAAAGGATGAGGTGGGTTGTTTGGTGGCTTTCAGGCATTTCCAGAGACTCTCTATTTGCATTATTCTAGTTACCGTGACTGCTTTGCTGGAGTACTTATTTTTTAACTTTATTTATTTTTTATTAATTTATTCTTGTTAAATCTCAATGGTTATCCCATCCTTTGTATCCTCCCATTCTTCTCTCCCTCCCAGTTTCCCCTTATTCCCCTTCCCTATGACTGTTCCTGAGAGGGATTACCTCCCCCCTGTATATGCTCATAGGGTATCAAGTCTCTTCTAGGTGACCTGCTGTCCTTCCTCTGAGTGCCACTAGGTCTCCCCCTCCAGGGGACATGGTCAAATGTGAGGCACCAGAGTACTTGAGAAAGTCATACCCCACTCTCCACTCAAGTGTGGAAAATGTTCTGTCCATTGGCTAGATCTGGGTAGGGGTTTAAATTTTACCGCATGTATTGTTCTTGGCTGGTGCCTTAGTTTGAGTGGGACTCCTTGACCCAAATCTGTCTATCATAATGTTCTACTTGTAGGTTTCTAGGACCCACTGGATCCTTCTACATTGCTATTCTCCCATTGTTCTCTCATCTAGAGTCCCAATAGGATGTCCTCCCCTCTTTCCCAGTTTCCTGGTAAGTGAAGGCTTTCATGGGACATGCCCCTTGGGATAGTATGCAGATATAAGTGAGTATATACCATTTGAGTCTTTCTTCTTCTGGGTTAACTCACTCATTATGATCATCTCTAGCTCAATCCATTTGTCCACAAATTTCGGGAATTCCTTGTTTGTAATAGCTGAGTAGTATTCCATAGTGTATATGTACCACGGTTTCTTTATCTATTCTTCTACTGAGGGACACTTAGGCTGTTTCTATGATCTGGCTATTATGAATAAGGCTGCTATGAACATGGTTGAGCAAATTTTCTTGTTATGTGCTGGTGCATCTTCTGGGTATATTCCAAGGAGTGGAATAGCTGGGTCTTGAGGAAGCTCTACTCCCTGTTTTCTGAGATAGCACACTGAAGTTTTTAGCTACATATTTTTAAACACACAGAAACTACCAGTTATGAAGTCATCTGGGATATCTTAGTCAAGAGTTTAGCCCTGTGAAGAAAAGGAAGAGAATTTGAGGCAGGCAAGTAGCTGCTCTGTGAGGTCATTTAAGCTCTTTTCGTTTCCCTCCGTGTCTTATTTAGGGAGTCTATTGCTGTGAAGAGACACCATGAGCATGACAACTCTTAATAAGAAAAACACTTAATCAGGTTGGCTTAGAGTTTCGGAAGTTTAGTTCACTATCATCATGGCTGGAAGCACGCCAGCACGCAGACAGACATGGTACTGGAGAAGGGTCATCTGTATCAGCAGGCAGCATGGAGAGAAAGTGAGCCACTGGGCCTGGCTTGACCTTTGAAACCTCAAAGCCTACCTCCAGGGACAGTTTTCTCTGAGTTCACAGCTCCAATAGTGCCACTCATTATGTGTCTGTGGGGACTATTTTCACTCAAATGACCACACTCTGACTTTGCTACACACTCACACCTATCATTGTTTAAGGTTCCAACTGTTCATAATGTATGAAATATGTGTTGATGCAGCTTCAACCTGAGTCAAATGGCACACTGGGCCACCTACTTTTCTTTCGCACAGAATTTCGGTTCACTAGCTATGAATATGCAACTGTGTCACACTCATCCAAACCCTTGCGTGGATACTGAATGAAGGAAAGCTTATCTCCCCACTTTCCTTGAAGCCAACTATACACACATGGCAGCTCTGGAAGAAACAGTGAAAAACACATTTTGTCATTATTTTATAGAATCTTCCCATGACAGTTTTTTTTTTAACAGTCAGTGTACTTGGATTTGATAATAGGCTATAGTTTTTTGCTTCATTAATGTTCTATTTAATCATTCCTGATTCTACCTGGTACTTTTTATTAATTAAAATGTTTCCCAGTTTTTGGGATATTGGCTGACAGGAAAAAAATCAAGCTTGTTACAGTCCCACCAAGTGATGAAAGCAAATCCATAGTTCTACTTAAAGGAGAAGAAAGAGTAAGAGTCCAACAATGTCACTACAGTGGAGGATGTTGTTTTATATTTTATAGTTTTATTCAGTTTTGTGGTATCATAAAAAAGTTTTATAAATTTACAAAAATTTGAAAATTTTGTTATATTATTTGGAGTTTTTGTTAAATTAATGAAAATGAACTGCCATTCAGGCTTTCAATACTGTACATTCTGATCACAGTATGCACAGTAACTTGGGTTGTTCAGACATTGTTTGACTTTTACAATATTTATTTCCCAGCTTTTATTCTAGAAATATCTAAATTCTCCCTGTGTTCCCATCCAATTCCCCCTTTGTGGAAATTTAGTTTATAAGCCTGTTGACTTTAACTACAGATGGAGGCATGAAAATGTTCTATAAAAATTTAATTGAGTGTCATAATAGTACAGCTTTGAGATTTTTTTTTATTTTCTTCTTTCATTTGAAAAGAGTAGACTCTGGAGATATGAATTAATGATGTTAGTGTTTTGATAATTTCCAGATTATTTCTGTCTTTCCTGTTGCTTTTGGGACTCACATGACTATTTGAAACTTATCTGTGATTATTTTACAAATAATTAATATAATTAATTTCAAACAGTGATATCTGCTACCCTCTATGTGGCTAATGAAATACTACATCTCCCCCCCCAAGACACAACTCAACTCTCTCTCTCTCTGTCTCTCTGTCTCTGTCTCTGTCTCTGTCTCTGTCTCTCTCTCTCTCTCTCTCTCTCTCTCTCTCTCTCT
>OU015746.1:101361346-101384219 GCA_907169655.1 Acomys percivali | reverse complement strand
TCAGTACTGGGGAAATGTTTGGTATTAGCACATGTCAGTAGTAAGATCTGGTTGGACATAATTTCTAGGTTACATTTCTTAGAGAAATGTAAAGTCACTGTGGTAGTTTGAATGAAAATGGCTGAGATGCCAATTTAACCAAAGTAGGCCTGGCCTCCAGATTGTCCCTGCATCTCTCAGTTCCTACCTGAACTTCCTAGCTCAAAGGCTGGGCTTTCTCTCCCCCAGATGTTCTTCACTATATAATTGTTCCCTAATCCTTACCTTTCTGAATTTTCTCTCCCTTCTCTCTCTCTCTACCCATGTGCACTTTGTCTGCACCCCCTCACTTTTCTGTCTGTCTCTCTGCATGACAACTTTGCTGACCACCCCCTCTTATGTGAGGTCAGTGATTCTGCCTCAGATCTGCCCCAATAATCTGGAACTATACTTTAATTTGGCTTGAATTGGCTCATTTCACTGGGAAGGACAACCTGCCACACAGGATATTTGGAAGAGTTCAGCTTTGGAATTTGATGCTAATCTAAGCCTAATATTTGAGACTTTTAAATGTATATCTGAGGAAATGTACAGAAACAGAATTAAATTAGGCCAGAAATGATTGTCAATGAATCTAATTTGTAAGAGATGAAAAGAGAAGAGTGAGGGAGACAACCAGAAAAAAAAAACATTAAAAATTAGGAATCCATAAGTTTTGATTCAGGAGGGTTTCATAGGAATCTAATGAAGATTCCAAAATGACAGCATGGAAGTAACGGAAATTGCTTCTGAGGCATATGAGGAATCGATAGAAAAAACAAAACATAAAAACCACATATTCTGATACCCGCAGCTGGACCCCAGGTGGAGTGATGAGAGCAGTCTGGAAGAATGGAGACATAGAAGGACCCAGAGGCTTCAGTAGCCCCAAAAGGAGACCATCAAGACTGGTAGATCTGTGATCGGGGCAGGGGCGGGTGCTGCACAAACTTCCAAACCAGGGATAATGCATACAGTGAACCAAGATCCCCCTTGGGGAGGCCTGACAACACACAGAGAAAGGTGAAGTAGGCTATCTTGATGAGACCTGATATGCTGTGGTTTAGGGGAAGGGAATAGGGTCTAAGAGGGAGGTAGGAAGAGTGGGGACAAAAACCAAAATAATGGACAGTGCCGCCAATCACTCACTCTATCTGATTGGCAGGAATGAGCCAAGGAACCTGGTTAGGAGCTATAGAGCACTAGAGGTGGAGTACCCTAGTTGAGAGAGGTCCATACTGTGTGGAGCCTAACCGGTCTGGCCTTAGGCCATCCAGCTGGTCCATGGAGGATTCCTTGGATCCCTATGGGCTTGTTTCCAGGTTCCAGAGTCTGGACGTCTGCCTGTGAGCTGAACCTACACTCTATGTCCCAGACCCTATGTCTTTGACTAAACTGTGTACTACCGGGAACAGTGTCTGGGTCTGCTAGCCAAAGGGAGAATGCCAGAGTGTAGAACATAAATGGATCTGACCTCAGATGACCCAGCCAATCCACAGAAGGCTTCTGGGCCCAGGTGTGTGTGGTCACAGTCTCCAAAGTCAGGCATACACTAGGCAGCAAGCAACACCAGCACTCTGGTCACTAGGCCAATCCATGGAGAGTTTCCAGGTTCAAGGAGGCACAGGCACAGGAGCGATCTCCAAACTTTAGGCGCATGCCTGCAGGCAAACAGCACATTCACTCTATGTCTCTCACCAAGCAGTGGGCCACAAGGCACAAGTATCTGGGCCTTCTAGTCCAGAGGACACCCGACAGTGTGGAACACAGATGGATATGACCTTAGCTCACCTACCAATCCACAGAGAGTTCCCAGATCAGAACCTAGGTCACTTGCCTGATCCATGGAAGGATCCTCAGATACTCAAAGGTGAGGGGTCTCAAATTATAGCCACTAACCTATAAGATGCTCTCAACAGCCAGTGAGAGACACCAGAAACTACCACCCAACACCAGAGACAGCCAGAAGACTATATATAGCCCAGTATAAGAACACTAATAACAAAATCCAAAATAATATGGCATCTATAGAACCCAGCTATTCCAAAGCAATCAACACTGGAAACTCAAACTTAACTAAAACACAAGAAAATGACCTAAAATTCTTCATAATTAAGATGATTATAGAGGAAATAAATAAAATCCATAAACAAAGATAGGAAGATACAGTCAAACCATTTGAAGCCCTTTGAGAAACCGTGACAGGGACCTATAGTGAGGAAATGAAGAAATCACTGGAAGAAATTCAGAAAAATGCAAACAATCAAGTGAAGGAAATCAATAAAATAGGTCAAGATCTGAAGATGAAAATGGAAACAAATAATAAAAGTGCAAACTGAGGAAAGCATGGAAAGAGAGAACTTAGAGAAGAAAACAGCAAGTGCAGAGTTAAGCATCTCCAACAGAATTCAAGAGATAGAGGGAAGAATCTTGGGTGTAGAGGATACAAGAGAACAATTCAATGCAACTGTCAAAAAAATGTTAAATCTTAAAATTTTCTGAGACAAAACATCCAAGAAATCAAGATACCTGGCTCCAAGGCCCAGAAAATATCTTCAATAAAATCATAGAAAAAAAATCCCAAGTATAAAAAGAGATTCATATAAATATACAAGAGGCCTACAGAACAACAAATAGAGTAGACCAGAAAAGAAAATCCTCCTACAACATAATAATCAAAACACAAAATATACAGAACAAAGAAAAAATATTAAATGCAGCAAGGGGAAAAGGCCAAGAAACATATAAGAGCAAACCTATCACAAAAACACTCGACTTTTCAGCAGAGACCATAAAAGCCAGAAGAGCCTGGGAAGAGGTCTTGGAAACCCTACGAGACCACAGATGCCAGTCCAGACTACTATACCCAGTGAAAATTTCAATAACCATACATGGAGAAGACAAGATATTCCATGACAAAAACAAATTCAAATAGCACCTATCCACAAGTTCATCCCTATAGAAGTTACTAGAAGGAAAACTCCAATCTAAAGAGGCTAAGTATACCCAGAAAAGCACAGGAAATAGATAACTTCACTTTAGCAAAACATAATCCAGACAAACCCACAAACACACTACCACAACCAACATCAAAATAGAAGAATCTAAAAACTACTGGTCATTAATCTCTCTTAACACCAATGATCTCAACTGGCTAATAAAAAGATGCAGAGTAACAATGGATGCATAAAGACCCAAAATTCTGCTGCATTCAAGATATACATCTCAGCCACAAAGATGAACATTACTTTAAAGTAAAAAGCTGGAAAAAGTTCCTGCAAGCAAACAGAAATAAGCAAGCTGGAGTAGCCATTCTAATATTTAATAAAATAGACTTTCAACCAAAATTAATAAAAAGGGTACTTCATACACATCAAAGGAAAACTCAACCAAGATGGCATCACAATTCTCAACATCTATACCCCAAATACAAGGGCACTCACATTTGTAAAAGAAATATTAACAAAGCTTAAACCACACATTGATCCCTATTCATTAATACTGGGAGACTTCGACACCCCCTAACACCAAAAATTAGGTCAACAAAACAGAAGCTAAACTGAGAAATAATGACACTAACAGATGTCATGAATCACACGCATTTATAGAACTTTTCACTCAAACACAAAAGATTACACCTTCTGCCCAGCAGCTTATGGACCCTTTTCCAAAACTGACGGTATTGTGGATCACAAAGGAAACCTCAATAAATACAAGAAGATGGAAATAATACCTTGTACCCTATGAGACTACCATGGACTAAAGTGGGACCTCAACAGCAACAGACATAACACAAAGCCTACACACATGCAGAAACTGAACAACTCTCTAGTTAGTGGCAACTGGGTCAGGAAAGAAATAAAGAAAGAAATTAGGGACTTCCTAAATTTCAATGAAAATTAAAGTATAACATACTGAAATTTAGTGGACACATTAAAGTTAGTACTAGGAGAAAATTCAAAGCACTAAGTGCCTTCATAAAGAGATTGAAGTCATCTCACACAGGCAACTTAGAGGCGCATCTGGAAGCCCTAGGGGGAAAAAAGCAGAAACACCCAAGAGGAGAAATCTGCTAGAAATAATCAAACTCAAGACCGAAATCAATAAAATAGAAACAAAGAAAACATTTCAAAGAATCAATGAAACCAGAGCTGGTTCCTTGAGAAAATAGACAAACTCTTATCCAAACTAACTAAAAGGCAGAAAGACACTATCCAAAATTATAAGTGAAAAGGGAGACATAACAACAGACACTGTAGAAATCCAGTGAATCATTAGGTCTTACTTCAAAAGTCTATATGCCACAATATGAGACAATTTGAATGAATTGGAGAGTCTTTCTTGTAAATTTCACATGCCACAGTTGAATCAAGATCAGGTAAACATAAAACAGTCCTATTTCTCTTGAGGGAATAGAAGCAGTCATCAAAAGTCTCCCAACCAAAAAACAAACAAACAAACAAACAAACAAACACAAAACAAAACAAAAAAACAAAACCTAAGGGCTGTAACACAGAATTCTACCAAGACCTTTAAAGAAGAGCTAATACTGATACTCTTCAAACTACTCCATAAAATAGATATGGAAGGAACATTACCAAATTCATTCTATGAGGCAAGAGTCAACTTGACACCTAACCCTCACAAGATACAACAAAGTACATTTCAGACAAATTCCTGTTACAAGCATTGATGTAAAAATACTTAATAAAATGCTCCCCAAATGAATCCAAGAACACATAAAAAATGTCATTCTTCCTGACTAAATTGGCTTCATCCCAGGCATGCAGGGATTAAATCCTTCAATGTAATCCATCATATAAACTAACTGATAGGGAGTATGATAAGGATGAGGTAGCAAAATGGAGGCTAAAATGATGAAATTTCATTATTTAAACATGTAAACTGTCAGAAAAATTTAAAAATATATATAGAAAAAGAAGTAAAAAGATACTGGGAAATCTAAAGGGGGTATAAAAGAGGAATCTTGGAGAATTTACCTTTTCTAAGTCAAGAAAAGACATGCCAGGAGAAAATAAAGCATTTGGCTTATGAGACTTCACAAACTTTTCAAGCAAACACAGGGCCTGAGAAAGTGACTTTGGAAAGTAGAGACATAGAGAATCACTGATAATGGGCTTGGGTAGGTATGGCTGCATAAAACCATCTTGTTATCATGTCTCTAGAGTCTGTGGTTCATGTAAGTCATATTGGTCGCCACAGGTGATCTGTCTCTGTTCTCTGAGATCTGAGACCTCTACCAGATGACTTGAAGGCAAGGAACAGCCCTTTCAGAGGAAGTGTGGAGTCTGGACATGTTTGTCCATTCACTGGTATAATTGTTACTAGAATGGAGGTTGGAAGACTAAGTTGGCTAACCACAGTGACCACAGTGGTGCTTAGTCTACCTCTGGCTTTCTCATAGTATAGCATCTTGAAGGGTCATAGTCATTACATGGTGATTCAGGACTTGACATTGTGCCATTATAGAGAATAAAAGAGAAAAATCACCTCTCTGACATGGTATTCTTGAAAATCATCACATTTTACTGGTTACAAAGAACCTCTGAGCTTGTTATTCCTCACTACTATAAGACTGCCAAAATGTTTGTGGATCTTGGATTTTTGTTTTTGATTGTTTGTTTGTTAATTTTTTTTTGGGAGAAAGTTCACTGTGTAACTCTGACTGGCTTAGAAATCCTGATGTAAACCAAGCTTGCCTTAAACTCAGAGAGATCCACTTGCCTCCAGAGTGCTTACCCCACTAGGCATTTGTGGATATGTCTTAAGACATCTTTAGAACTTTATCCTCAGCCTCAGTAAAGAAAGAACAGGGTGAATATAAAGGGATTATGAGCATAGTCAAAAACAAGTACAGATTAATTTCACAATGAGAGCCAGAAAAATTAACTGAATTTTAGTATAAGGATGGCAGAGGATTTAAGGAGATGTAACATCCTAGGAAACCAGGATATTTGCTGAACCTGCATTTGAAAACAATAACCTGAGATTTAACCTTTAAACTGAGCACTTCAAACACCGCCTGGGTTTTAAAATCTTCAAGCTGAGCAGTTGGAAAGAATTATCACAGCCACTAGCAAAAACCAGAGAGGTAACTAGTGTGTCTAGTTCTGGGAAGGGTGCCTTCAGTGTCAGCAATTGGTCCTTGTAGTCCTGTGGTAAACTACTGTGCATAACAAAGACTCTCATTTAGAACTTTTCAGTTATTCAGCAACTCAGATTTCTAACTTTCTGTTTCATTTTAACAATAATCTTCAAAGTTTGCAGGTATAAAGCATATATGCTCTTGTGTTTATATATCATCAAAACTCTGTTGATACTACTATAAATATCAACGAATATCACATTTCAAAGAATAAGTAGAAATTTACAACACAATAACTCCATCAAGATCTTTAAAGCTCAGCAATTATCTTTACATCCATTGTTGCAGAGCTCTTCAATCAAGTCGTGTGAGCAAACCCCTCTGATTATTTGCTGGAAAATTATTGCAACCTGATATTCAACTACCTATGTTTACATTTAGTTAAAAATTGGCAAGCATATATTCACTATTTTCACACACTCAGCAACAACAAATTGCATGATTACTTTTGAGATATATTTTTCTCTACCTTTTAAAAAATTAAAATTTAAAATATTTTTTGGCCATGGAAACATTGCAAAGTAATTACTCTACCCAATTCTCATCTTTCTAACTAGCAATATTTTCATTAGAAAGATATGCCAACACTAGTAAACCATAGTTGATGCACATTAATTAAAGTCTGCCCCTCTACTCAGTTTTCCTTCATTTTTTTAATGTAAAGTCATTTTTCTATCAATGTGTCATATAACCCTTAGTTTTCATGTCCATTAAGATTCTCAGGCCTTGGTTTTGAAGATCCTGGTACTTGAACACTTCTAGCCAAGTTTTCTGTGGAGTGTCACACACTTTAGACTTACCAAATGCCTTGATAATGTTAGGTATTGGAGGTGGGAGAAGACTATAGAGGTAAAGTGTCCCTGCCACACAAGAGAAAGAGTGAATGCTGTCATCATTGTTGACACAAATCTATATCATGTGACTAAGAATTGATTCTTGATTTTTTTCCTCTCCAAGGTGACTCATTAATATTTTTCTCATTAGTTAATAAATAGCTTATTCTAATAATAAGTGTTTTCAGACCAACAGTAATAAAAAGCCATTACCTCAGTCATAACCTATTAAGTAAATCTATAGCAAACTTTTAACTCTTTTATTGAAATAGACTTTTTCTCTTATATGTTGATTGCTTTTTACTCCTTGTACTCCTCCCAGTTCCTCCCATTCGCTTCTATCCATATCTCCCACCACTCTATTTCTCATCTGAAAACAAATGGAATTCTCAGGGATAATTATGAAATAATGTAAGATAAAACAAATATCTAACTAACATATCAGAATTGGACAAAACAAACAGAAGTAAAAGAGTTCAAGTATTTTTCTTTCCTTCATTCTTTAAAAGAATGAAGGTACAACATACCCAAACTTATGGGGCACAATGAAAGGCGTGCTAAAGGAAAAGTTCATAGCACTAAGTGCCTTTATAAAAAAAATGGAGAGACCCCATACTAGCAACTTAACAGCACACATGAAAGCTCTAGGACCAAGTGAAATAGACACAACAAAGAGGAGTAGATGGCTGAAAATCATCAAATGTGGGGCTGAAACAAATAAATTAGAAACAAAGAGAATAATTCAATGAATCAACAAAACCAAGAGCTGGCTCTTTGAGAAAATCAAGTAGAAAAACCCTTAGTCAAACTAACTAAAAGGCAGAGGAAGAATATTCAAATCAAGAAAATCAGAAATGAAAAGGGAGATATAACAACAGACAAGGAGGAAATCCAAAGAATCATTAGGTCTTACTTCAGAAGCCTATATGCCCAAAATTTGAAAATCTAAATGAAATGAACAATTTTCTTGATGGCTACCAATTACCGAGATTGAATCAAGAACATGTAAATAAATTCAGCAATCATATATGTCTTAAGGAAATAGAGGAAGTCATTAAAAGTTTCCCAACCAATAAATGTTGATGGTCAGATGGATTCAGCTCAGAATTCTACCTCCTTTAAAGAAGAGTTAATACAAATTCTCTTCAAACTATTCCACACAATAGAATCAGAAGTAACATTACCAAACTTATTCTATGGGGCCACAGTAACCTTGATACCTAAACCACAGAAAAACTCAACAAGGAAAGAGAATTTCAGACCAATTTCTCTTATGAATATTGATGCAAAAATACTCAATAAAATACATACGAACCAAATCCGAGAACACATAAAAATATTATTCACCATGACCAAATCGGCTTAATCACAGGCCTTCAGGGGTGGTTAAATATATGGAAATTCATCAATGTAATCCACCATGTAAACAAACTGACAGGAAAAAATGCACAGGATCATCTCCATAGACACCAAAAAATCATTTGACAAAATCAACACCCACTCATGTTTAAAGTTGAGGAGAGATCAGGGATACAAAGCCCATACTTAGAAAATCAACACCCACTCATGTTTAAAGTTGAGGAGAGATCAGGGATACAAAGCCCATAACTAAACTTAGAAAAGGCAATATACAGCAAACCTATAGCCAACATCAAACATTAAACCAATTCCACAGAAATCAGGGACAAGGCAAGGCTGTGTACTGTCTCCATATCTCTTCAATATAGTACTTAGAGTCCTAGCTAGAGCAGTAAGACAACTAAAGGAGGTCAAGGGGAGACAAATTGGAAAGGAAGAAGTTAAATTATCACTATTCCCAGATGATATGAGAATATTACACAAATAATATACAGTATCTTGTTGTAACTCTAGCTAAGCAAGTAAAAGACTTGTATGAGAAAAACTTCAAGTCTCTGAAGAAAGAATTTGAAGAAGATATCAGATGATGGAAAGATCTCCCATGCTCTTGGATCAGAAGAATCAACATAGTAAAAATGACCATCTTACCAATATTCCTACACAATTCTTTTCAGCCCTTGAAAGATCAATTCTCAACTACATATACAAAAGCACATAATAGCCAAAACAATCCTATACAATAAAATATCTTCTGGAGGTAATTCCATTCCGTAGCTCAAGCTGTATAATAGAGCAACAGTAACAACAACAACAACAAAAACCCAAACAAACAAACCAAAAACAACAACAACCCAGCGTGCTACTGCATAGAAATAGGCTGGTTTGTAAAAAGCTGGGCAGCGGAGGTTAAAGCTGAACAGCGGAGCTGTACAGAGGGATGGAATCACACCACGCAACAGATCCACTTAAGAGGTTTAATAGGGGAATACAGAGACCATCTCTGGAGACATAGGTGGGGAGATAGATAGATAGATAGATAGATAGATAGATAGATAGATAGATAGATAGAGAAGCAGTGAAAGGTAGAGAGGTAAAGAGAGGTAGAAAAGAGGTAGAGAAAGATAGCGCCACATGGAGGGTGTCTTTTATAT
The DNA here is from genome assembly GCA_907169655.1 of Acomys percivali. Classification (NCBI taxonomy): domain Eukaryota; kingdom Metazoa; phylum Chordata; class Mammalia; order Rodentia; family Muridae; genus Acomys; species Acomys percivali. The sequence goes on along the minus strand of OU015746.1, from coordinate 101,374,692 downwards.
GACCCAGGGCAGGGTCACACCCCTGTGGCAGGTAAGCAGTGACATCACAGGTAGGCAGACTGTAGCAGAATCCTAACATGGTTGATCAATGGAATTGCAGACCCAGAAATAAACCCACATAACTATGGACACTTGACTTTTCACAAAGAAGCCAAAACTGGACAATGAAAATAAAAGATAGTATCTTCAACAAATGGTGCTGTTCTAACTAGAGGTCCACATGTCGAAAATGTAAATAGATCCATATTTATCACTTTGTACAAAACTAAAGTCCAAGTGGATTAAAGATCTTAACATAAAACCAGACACACTAAACCTGTTAGAAGAAAATGTGGGGAAAACCCTTGAACTCATTGGAACAGGAGACAACTTCTGAACAGAACACCAATAGCTCAGTTTCTAAGGTCAATAATTAATAAATGGGACCTCATGAAACCGAAAAGCTTCTGTAAGTCAAAGGACACTCTCAACAGAACAAAATGACAGCCTACAGACTGGGAAAAGATCTTCAGCAACCCTCCATCTGACAAAGGGCTAATATCCAAAATATGTAAAAAGCTCAAGAAACCAAACACCACCAAACCAAATAATCCAATTAAAAATGGGGTACAGAGCTAAACAGAGACTGTGAGATTCCATCTTACACCCATCAGAAAGGCTAAGATCAAAAACTCAAGGAACAGCATATGCTGAAGAGTATTGTTTTTAAAATTACATGTATTATATATAGGTCCAGCTAGGAATCAATCAATAGAAGAGGATATGGAGAAAGGGAACACTTCTTCATTGCTGGTGGGAGTACAAAGTTGTACAATTACTTTGGAAATCAATCTGATGCTATCTCAGAAAATTGGGAATTGTGCTACCTCAAGACCCAGCTATGCCACTCTTTGGCATATACCCAAAAGATGCTCCACCATACAACAAGGCCATTTGCTCAACTATTTTCAGCCTTATTGGTAATAACCAGAATCTGGAAACAACCTAAATGTCCCTCTTCCAAAGAATGGATATAGAAACAGTGGTACATTTACACAATGGAATACTATTCAGCTATGAAAAAACATGGAAATCTTGAAATTTGCAGACAAATGGATGGAACTAGAAACCATCATCCTGAGTGAGGTAACCTAGACCCAGAATGACTCACATGATAGACACTCATTTATAAGTGGTTATTAGCCCAATATAGATGTCCTCTAAGAGAGTCCACTTAGTGAAGGATTGGGACAGATACTGTGACTGGCAGATGGACACTGGATGAAGCGCTGTGAATTTTGTATGGAAGGGTTGGGGAATGATAGGACAGGATGAGGGAAGAGGGGTTGTCAAGTTCTTCACAAGGACACTATCAAGACTGGTGGAACTTGACCAAAGTGAGCCTGTGCAAATGGATACACCAACCAAGGACACTGCAAACAGAGAACCTTAACATCCCCTGCCATTCAGATATAGCCAATGAAGCACTCAATCTCCATGTGGGGTGGGGTGGGGGGAGCAGGGGACTGCCTCTCACATGAACGCTGATGCCTGTGATTGGCAGAGAGGCTCTGTGTGAACACAGAGGAAGGGGATGCAAGCTATCCAGATAAGAACTGACAGGATGTGGCTGGAAGGTTGGGAAGAAGGATCCCACCAGCCGGAGGTTTCAGGCAGTAAATAAGAGCAGAAGAGGGAGGATGGGTGGGATCAGGAAGATAAAAACGAATGGATTACAATCAAGATGCAATGTGAATAAGTTGTAATAAAGAAAACAACAACACCGACATAATAGATGTCAAAAGCAACCCACAGAGTAAGGACTAGGGACTTATGACTCACATCCTGTAGGGGGCAGTATCTATCCAAAACTACAAACTGATGCTCTGTGAACCAAATTTTTTTTTCCCCCAAAAGTAAGTTAATTTATACAAAGCACTTAGTATTTGGCTCACACATAACAGGTACTTAAAAAATTATCTCTTCCAAAGAAGCTACAATATAGTAATAATTCATGTAGAAACATACAGAGAATTTATGAATATGGAATTATTTTCACTTCTTATCATGAATTACTTCAAAATATTTTTTAAAATGTTCATGATGCCAAGACTAAGTAAGTTTAGTAGATTTTCATATTTTGATACATATATTAAGATTCTTTTTAAAAAAATATGCTGTATTATGACCTCACTCTTCAATCTCTGTTTTTCATACAAGTGCATACATGTCAAAATTGCTAAATTTGTTTATATATTGGTGTTTTGTTATTTCTTCATATTGAAGTTTTACTTCTTTCTTTAGAATTCATGTGACAATTTCACTTTGTGTTTATGTTTTGTTTAAAAAAACAGATTTAGCATTACATTGATTAAAAAGAAGAGAATGGTTTTAGGAATCAGTATGACAATTGAAGCTTATCCATGATCATTTTTGGTGGAAATGTAAACATGTGCAGCCACTGGGGAAATTAGTATGAAGTTTCTTTGAAAATTTAAGACATAACTTTCATGTGATCAGACTAAATCATTAATGTTTTCTACCCCTAAAGAATAAAAGTGACCACACCATAAAGAGACTTGTACATCCACAGCTCTAGTGTTTACAATAGTAAAGTTATTTAATCAGTCATCACCACAAAGGTGCTAAAGATAACATTACACACAATACTACATATTTTGTATTGCTCGAAGTCTGTAATAGATCCCAGCAGCTCTACTTATCAAGGCTGGGCTCAGGTGAGCACCCCTGATCTGTGCCAGCTGTCAGTTGGTTGGGCATGGCTGGTCTTAGGGAAAGTCTTGGCTAAGATGATTTGACCCAGGCAAGGCAATTAAGAGGCAGCTTTGGCTATTCTTTTGCTAGTGTGAGGACTCTAAGGAAGTCTGTGAGTCTTCAAAGGCTCTTAGAGGTTGGGCTTCTTTTTTCAACTGTCTTTAGTCAAAGCAAGCCATTAAGACAGCCATGAAAGGCATGTGTACATGTGTGGGGTAGTTTTCATTTCTTGATGGGAAGAGAAACAAAGTTACAAGTGAAGGGAATGTAAAGAAATGGAATAGTAGAGAACATAGATCATGTTAAACTCTATCCAAAATCATTCTCCTTCACAGATCCAACTGCTCACTGTCATGCTATGTCTTTACGTATACTCTTTATTATTTTAAAGACAATTTTTCTTGGCAGGAAACATATCTATTTCCCTCCACCATGGCTTTTTCTAAATATATGTTTTCACAAGGAGCTTCAAGTATTTGAATTTGTATTTCTAAAACATTTCCTTGATTTCTAGCAGAACATTAGCTTTCTTTGCTCCACTGTTGTCATTTCCAGGCTGCACCATCTCTTCAGTGCCACACACGCTCATTCAACATTCCTAAGCAAGCTTACATTAATTTTAGTTCTCCACTGAATTTCAAATATGAGCCTTGACCTTGACAATAAAAATATTAACATTTGCAGTAGCAGCACAATTCTCCAGGACATGCATAACTGCTTCAACTCTCCTTGTTTGTTTGTTTTTGTTGTTGTTGTTTTGTTTTGTTTTTGTTTTTGGTTGTTGTTTTGTTTTGTTTGTTTTGTTTTTAGAGTGAGCAAGGCAGAGGTCTGGCTCAGCAATTGACAGTGTTACTCAGCAGCTCAGGAGAAGGAAAGCTAGCTCCAATCATATTGTCTATTCGGTAGCAGCAAATCTTTCTGTGAGAAGGCAGTGCTGGCTGAGCCTCATTCTCACACACATGTGTTCTGTGCATTGCAGACAATTTCTTGGCTACAGAACTGCAGATATTTTCTATTTTTCTAAGTGCTTCTGAAAAATCTCAAACTTTAATCTTTCCTTTTGCCCCAAGTAAGATCTCTATTTTTTGTTTGTAATAATGCAATCTCTGAAAAGAAGCTTTGCCTCTGATTGAGGTGTATAGGGATACATTTGTTTATAAAATATGTATTCTAAATCAATCCCTTTGTGTAGACAAAGCAAAAAGCAACAGAGAATATCTTCTGAAGTTACTTTCCACCCCTTTCAGCATTGCCCCTTTATTTCCTGTTCCATCACCTTTATTAGTATTATATTTAAATCCGTGTTTAGCAGGCAAACTTGCTCGGTGTCTATAAAGGTGTAATGAGCAATTTGTGTTAATGGTTTTCTGCAGCTGCTCTAAGCAGTTGGTACTAAAGGCATCAGTCTTTATGTCTTCCAAAAGAAATCTAAGCCAGGCATCAGATGTGGGCCAGATTGGCTTTGCCTGTTGATTGGAAATAGCCAAAGCTTAGGTGAGGTTGGTCATACATGAAATGACACTTCATATGTAATTCACTTCGGAGCTAGAATGATAAAAGACTCTGGCCATGGATGTGAGAAGCTGGGATCAGTATCTTTTCTCAGCCGTGTGTCAACTGGGTGACTTTTAGTGATTCTTGTAACTTTTCTCAGTCTGAGTTGTGCTCTCAGTAACGGAGATTCTAAGAATTCCACAAAAACAGTTCAGGATAAAGGAAGTATATAAAAGCCATAATGCAGTGTTATAATGATCTTGGTACTGGGACACAGTTTTACGAATGCTTTCTTTCTTTCTTTCTTTCTTTCTTTCTTTCTTTCTTTCTTTCTTTCTTTTTTTTTACATTACATGTTCATAGACTGGAAGGTCTCTGTCGATAGCAAGGGCATTGTGCCTTTCCATTTACCCCAGCACTTTTGCTTTTAACCCCTCCCTTTATTGATGTAACATCACACTGCTGCTGTATCCCTAATTGGTTCCCCACCCTCCATGTCTTCCAGAAGCAGCACAACTTAATCACTGTTACCTTGTGTAGGTAATCCTCATGCTCCAATAATTTAGACAGGAAAGTAGTTTGAATTTGGCAACCTACAATCTCATATAGAGCTTTGGAGAAGAGCTTTATTCAGAGTATGTCCCAGTTCAGATCATCCATCTCCACTGAACCTTTGCTGAGACAGATCTCTCTCTTCCCATACTGCCCCCTCTCCCTTTATGTCATTATCTGCTCTGAACTTGCTTGATTTTCATGATCATAACTGGATGTGTGCTCCTCAGCAATACAAACCATGGCTACCCGTCCCTAACTGGTGTGAGCACCAAGGAGCCAAGCAGAGATTGATCCCATAATCACTGTTGGCTAGATGGATGAGCCTGACTGTGGAGACAGCCAATCTACTTTGTTAATTGGAGCTAAAGGGTTAATTAGCATAATGAATTCATGGATTGTATCTCCCTGATTAGAAATTTGCCTTCTGGCTGGCACCTTCTAATATCATAATCCATGGAAGTGGCAGATGGTAAAATGTCTTTGTAACCATAGAACAGGCCTTGTGGGTGGGTAAGGTGGGTGGATATTTCTGGACAAGTAACCTTGATGTGCTATCTCCACAGTTTTCTGAGGGCTGATTGTCCAGGTGTGCATTTCTTTAGTGGAAGAGATGTGGCTTATTGCCTCTTACCCTCACTTCCAAAGTTGCTGAGAACATTTCACTTTCACAGCTTTATAACTGCTCTGAAAGCTAATGACCAATATTCCTTAGGCCCTAGAAGTGCTGGATGCTGATGAGAAGGACTTAGTTCATAGTACTTCACTTAGTGCTATTGCATAACCATAAGCCCTCTATAAAACTACATCAGAGATTAATAAGTTCTATATAGAAGCCATTCATAAAGAAGAGGCAGGAATCAAACCCAGGAATTTTGATCTATTTTTTCAATGACCACACAATAGTGAGAGCATAGAAAGAGTTTTACAGCTTTTCAAGTTCAGCTGAATTAGCTGTTCTTAATTTGAAACATACTGAGCCCATGTGACTTGAGAACACCAGCTATACTTTATGGGAATGACTGTAGACACTTTCATAGAGGAAGCACAACTTTCTGAAATTCAAGAATGTCAGGACATTAAAATATCTTGTAGGCATACAAATATTTTCTTTAATATTTCTAAGTTAGAATAGTTTGTTTATGATTTTTTTAAGAAAATGAGCATCATTTTCTTTGAGCTTATCCTCACTTCAGTATGTATTTTCCTTTCCACTTTTTTTCTTTTCTCACCAACCTATTATTACACAATCTTCTCCCTCCTTTAATTTCTTTATTTTTATTTTATTTTATATTTTGCATCTGAAAGAACTCATTAATTGTCTTTCAGAGTCTGGCTAATCATTTTGCTCTCTAGTTTCATTAATCTTTCTGGAAATATCATAACTTTATTTTTGTGTTTGACTAAGACTTTATTTTTTATATATACCATATTATCTTTTCCATTCACCTGTTCATGGGGATGTAGCTCGGGTCGATGATTCTTGGCTGTAAGGAAAAATGCTGCAATAAACGTGGATTTTTTTTCTGGTATATTGACTTAGATTCTCTGAGGTAGGCACCTCAGATGAACCTAGCTGTCTCTTTTAGTTTTATATTTTATATGTTGACGAAGCTCCACACCGATTTTCATAGTGCTTTGATGGTTTTCATTTGCAGAAGCAGGGGATAAATGTTCCTTTTCTCTCCAGCATCGTCATTATTTGTTAGGTTTCTTGATAACTACCACTTTGCCTGGGGTAAGATGTCTTTCAATTAAGGTCTTATTTGAGCAGATATTTTAGACATGAATTTTTAACCCTAGGACAATTGGTAACATAAACATGGACACAAGGAGGCTGAGCAGCATGTCTATGTAAGTGGAATGTCCACTGTAGGCCATGAGGATGGAGAATGAAGGAAAAGATTCCTGTCTGGAATCAACACACATGGTTAGTAGTTTCCCAAGCTCTTGCTAGTGAGAATGAATATAATCAATTGGGAGACAGCTCATGAGCCAAAGTGCCTGACATTCAAGTGAACTACTGTAAGATTGGATGCCCAGAACCCACATACATGCCAAGTGGGCATGGCAGATTGCAAGTATTCCAAAAAGCAAGCCGGCTCACATGACTAGTAATTGTGAGCTCTGTCTTTGACTTAGAGACCCTGTCTTAACTAATAAGGTGGGAAAATCTTAAAGGGTTATTCCCATCATCAACCTCAAGTTTCTGCCTCTACCAATACATTGGTTCACAGACAGAAAGCAAAAAAATAGGGATGCTGGTGTTCATTTAGCTTACTCCTTTTTACATAGTCAGGGACTCTGTCCTAGAGAAAAGTCCTGTCACATTTATGGCAGGTCTTCCCATTTCAATTAACTTAATCAATACCATCCTTAACAAGCACATCCACAGTCTTAACTCTTTGATGATTTCAGATTCTGTCAAGTTGACGATCAATATTAACAACCATAGCTATTTTACCTACTTGCCAAAGGAACAGATAATGGATGGTCTGTGGCTTTCTCTCTTTAGCTTTACATGGATTTCTTGTTATTTCTCCAGCATAGCAGCTTTAGGGTAGCTGACCAGGATTCCAAGGCATATGCTCCAAAACAGACCTGGGAAGAACTGGATTTTTATGACCTAATTTTGATTCTGCTTTAGTTCCAGGCCCTTTCACATTGGAAAATAGGGAGCACAGATAGCACCTGAACTTTGAAAAGTATGACATCACATTATTAAGAACACTCTGTGGGTGGTATGGTGAGGAATACTTGTTATCTTTTTACTTTTGGAGAAGGATGTATGTTAGAGACCAGCCTGGCTACATGCTGAGTTCTGGGCCAACTATAGCCTTATAGTGCATAAACTCTGCCTCAAAAATATAAAAACAAAAACCACAACCAACAAAAATCCCGAAGTGTCAGTATTCAGCTTCATCAGAGAAGCTCCTTACTGCCTCAGGTGGTGGGTAATTAACGTAGGAGTTCATAGCTGATTGACGTGTCAACAATGGTGGAATGCTAGGCAAAAACTGGACCAGCCAGAACGTCCTCTCTAAGACTCAGGTTATATCTCAGAAGAGTGTGGGGGGTGTAAGAGCTAAGGATAGGAATATGTGTAGCAAAAAAACATCTTCTGGACATGGCCTAGTAGTTAGTTAGTAGTTATTCTCATAAACCCACTGCAGGTATTGTTTTATCTGTACAAGAAAAAGACAATATTCTTAATGCATTTTCATTTAATAACAGATGAGAGGGTTCTATGAGGCTCTACTTGCAGAAAGATTATGAGCAACAAATTATTACTGGGGATACAGTATCACTTCTTAAAAAGTCAGCAGATAAGCTGTACTTCCATTGAGTAATTTCCCACTTATATTTGGGCAAGTAACTAACCAAACTCAGCAAGGCATACATAAAGTGAAGATATAGAAGTCAGAGGGAGGACTCAGTGAGACGTGTCCTAGCGGGAGAGGGAATGGAACAAGAGAGAGTTAAAATGGTTACATTTGTTATATAAATGTACAAACAGTCAAACAATAAAGACAATGCAGGAGAAAAAGAATGAAAAATTTAAAAGGTACAAAAAAATTTATGTGGATGGAATTTTTTTTTTTTTTACTGGAGGTGTTTTTGGAATTGACAACTGCCACACCTCTTTTTAAAGTTTATTTTTATGTGTATGTTACCTTGACTGCACATGTTTCAGCACACCATGTCTAAGTCTTGTATCTGCGAAGATTTTAAGAATGTGTCAGATCCACAGATACTAGAGTGGTTGTTAGCTGCCATGTGGGTGCTGGGAGTCAAATCTGGGGTTCGCTGTCTGGAAGGGTGGCCAGTACTCTTAATTGCTATGCCCCTACTCTACCCCTTTCTTAACATACTGTTAGGATTATGCAAGTAATGCTTATTGAGATCACCTATAAAAGGAAGAATTTAGGCCACATCTGTTATCTCACTGCTAAGAGATGCACAACATTACCCTGGCCCCCCACAGCCTGCTTACACACCTCTTAAAATGCATGTATACATATAACATTGAAGGGTTTATGCCACAGGAGTTGTTAGACACTCAGCATTCGTTCCAGTCTACCTTTGGTATTCCTTTCCATTCCTTCCTCCCTCATTTATTTATATTCTTCTTATCTCATTTTAATATACCAAGAGTATATCCTGAAATCAAATTACAAAGACCCTCAGCTTTCAGATGACGTTAAAAGAAAACCCACAATTATGCTTCCTTTCCAGACCCAGAGGCAGAAGCCTGAAGCTGATGGTATCACGGGGCTGAAATTTAGATTTTAGAATCCTATTTCCTCTGATGCTCTGGGAGAAAGTAGGTGCCTTATGCCAACCGAATTCTCCATCTCTTAAGTTTTGAACTCTGCTTTAGTGCTCACATTGTTCTGAGTGTCAAATCTTGGTCACTGTGATTTTTCTATAAGGATACATGCACTCGGGACCCACTTGTGTCATCTCAAATAACCTCTAAACTTGAGATTCTTCATCCCCAGTTTTGTACAGTTATATTTGATCATACAGTTTCTTCTCCTCAGACCTTTCCAGCTCTCTACTCTACTCAAGTTTGTGCTCTCTCTCCCTCTCTCTCTTTCCCTGTCAAAAATAAAAATAAAAGCAAACTAAAAACAAACAAACAGTAAGAAGAAAATACCAAAACAAACTGTGCACAAAAATGCACAGAGTCAAGTTTTTATTGTCCTATTGCTTTTGGGCATAGGATCTGCCCTGAAGTTTGGTTAATTGCACCTTTGCAAAAAACTGATGTTCCCTTTTCAGCAAGTACCAATTTCACATTCTTAATTAAATCACATCGCCAAAGATCCTTTACCCCATATAAATCAATATCTCTTGTTTCTATATATGGTGATTTCATATAAGGTGACAATTATTTCTTTTTCTACAATGACCTGTTTTTATTTTATTTAAATGTATGCAGTACTCCTTTTGTGTAAATAACACTTTTACCATGCCCCAGTTAATGGCTATTTGTTTTACTCCCTAAACACTTTAAAAACTTCTAAATTATAGAAATTAATGTTGTAAGAACTTACTTTTTATTTTGTTTCTAGTTTTTAATGTGACTGCCCATGTATCCATTAATAAGTATACCATTTACAATTCAACTTTAATGAAATGAGATTCTGCATACAGCAAGTGAAGATACTCAGAATAAATAATTATTCTGAAATTATTAATATAATGGGCTCTTGGGGGATTACTGAGGGCACATGAAACAGAAAGATTAATAAGACAGTCTTTAGGGAGAGAGATACTGGAATGATGGGGGGAAATTGAAAATATGTAAGGCTTTCAGTGAATGACTTTATTATCTTTAATTATTAGTTGAAAGAGCCTTCCATAAATTGCATTCACTAAGTATTTGGTAAGTGTGCATCTAGAATCATAAGCTTCCAAAAGACTTAAGTTTCTTAAGACTGGCAAAGCTCACTGCTGAACAACACATCTTAACAGTTTCTTCTGTCTGTCTGTCTATCTATCTATCTATCTATCTATCTATCTATCTATCTATCTATCCAACTCTTCTCTCTTTCTTTTGTTTTTGTTTTCAAAACATGGTTTCTCTGTGTAGTTTTAATCTGTCCTGAATTTCACTCTGCAGACCAGGCTAGCCTTGAATTTACAGAGATCTGCCTGCTTCTGCTTCCAGAGTGCTGGGATTAAGGTCTTGTGTCACTACTGCTCAGCTTTCAACAGTTTCTTAAACCAATTAACAGCTGCCTTTCCTGTCGTTTTGTAACATAGACGACGATCCAGGCATCCTGTATGCTGGATCTTCACTATCATTAACCCACAGTGGACAAGGTTTTCTGGTATCATGATGTCATCTAGTTGACAGACGGAGAAAGGAGAAATGAAGAGAATACAGACAATCAAAATAGTTGCTCCATAAAAATTATGGCAACTTTTAGTGGAGTAGTAGACTTTATAGTATCTTTTTTTTCTTGGTCAGGAATATGATCATGACTTTACTGTGTTCTATCTTGGACTGGAGTCTTATATGAAAAACTCATACAGGAAACAACTAACTGTTCAGGTTCACTACAAGGCTGTTGGCACAATTCAGCTCTTTGAGGCATGTTTAATCCTGTTGGCCTCTTCCAACATGACAGCTTGCTTAAAAAAAAATTTCCTAGGAAGAGGGAAGTTACACTCTTACATTGTATAATCATGGACGTGACTTTGCTATATTCAATTGAATAGAAAAAAAGTCCTCAAGGTCAATCAATATTTGCAGAGATGGGATTGAATAAGAAGTGGGTGGTGACTGAGAAACATTTATGAGCAGTTTTGCCACTGCTCCATTGGTATAGAACTGAAATTCCTTTCCAAGAATATTTTCTTGGCACACTTGTCTCATTGGTTTCATATAAACAAGGGGAACTGTGAAATACAGAGACCTCTGTGTTCCAAAGTAAGAAACACATTAAAAAAAGTTATTACCAAACTTTTGTTATTGAAAACAACTCTCCATAGTGTCTGAAGATTCTATCTTGTTAGACTAATCATAAGTCATTAAAGGTATTAGGAAGTGAGAGACATTTGAGCTATGAAAAAAATATGTTACAAACACACACATATATCATTGATATGTATCTGTATCTTCTTTTGTTATCAGTAGTATTTCTGTAAATCTAAATTGTGGATGATCAATTTTTTTGTGTTGTAAGCTGAGTTACTCTTCCCATTTTTCATTCTTTGACATAGATAGATGATAGATAGAAAGAAAAAAGATAGATAGGTATCTGATGAAAATAGCTCTGACCTATAAATACAAACATAAGTGTTTAAAAGCAAGTTGATTCATGTCCATTTATCAAAACAACTTTACTGGGTTTCCTACCAGAATTCCTTACCTCCATAGCCACATGCTTTTAACCATCTTTACTGGCAGTAGTTATTCCTGTTGAATTGGTCTAAAATTTAATCCGAGAGCACTTGGTTACTACTTTTTATAGGCAATTTGACACAACCTAAAAACACCTGGGAAGAGAATTTGAATTGAGGAATTAGATTATGATGGCCAATGACATGTCTATATAAGATTATCATGATTGTTAGTTGGTATATGGAAACAGCCTAATATATGTGGTACGATTTCTTGTGTAGAGAAGAATAAAGAATAAAGAATGAAATCCAACAAGTACAAAATAAAATAACCTCAAAAAGTAAATAAAGAAACCTATAACCAAATAAAAGCACACATTGTGGGATCCAGTTATGAGTTGGTAAACTACTTCTGAACATTAGGCCTGACATTGAATGGTTGATATACCAGTGTTACCTTACTGGAGACCACTGACATTCCTCTCTCAACAGGTATAAGTGACAGTTCAGTTGTTAATCTTTAGTCTGATTATTCACTCATTGATTGATTCATTTGCTTTTTAAAATATATGTAACAAAATAAAATATAATAATGTAAAAGAAAAATTATCATATCAAAGTTGTTTACCAGCCTAAAACAGTAACCCTTTTATTATGCTCTTATATTCTGTAAGGAAGCAGTGTAGACAGAACCTGCAGCAACAGCTTGTCATTGTCACACACCTTTTCAGAGCTCTCCTCCCAGCTCAGGTTGCTTATAGCACAGCCTTTAGATGCTCATACTGACTACTCACCAAACATGCCCTTGAAATAAAAGCTTTAGGAAAACAAAGCAGAACTCTGGCTTCTTCATGAAGATACATAAAATCATTTTCAACATTCTTGATTGGCTGAAATGTAAATAATATGGCTCAAGTTTCAGGGGAGAGATCACAGACCCTATTGTTACTCTTGGAAAGAGTGTCAAATAATTTGATTTTCGATATTAAAGCCATCACAACTTAAGCAATTTCACACAAATCTTGTTTTTAATAATATATGTTTGAGTTTGGAGGGGTTAGGTGTCAGGGAAATGCAATGGATTAGAACATTTCAAAATGCAAAAAGAACTAGCATGTAGTATTTAATAACACTTTCCAGTAATAGATACATCTTAATAATCAAAATCCATTTGCTAAATATACATGGTCTAGTCTTTTCATTACTTGCATGTGTGTCACAATTTGTTAGATGATAATGTAATCAGGCAGCTATTTCACTTGGTGAAAAAAAGAAGGTTAGTATATATTGTCTTAAAAATTTCATTTTATTTTTGTTATATCTTAGGTTCCTAAGGGAACATTAAATTTTTGTTTTCCAAATTTTGATACATACATGGGAACTTTAGCTATCACTTCTTTAAGCAGTAACATTTCCCACACAGGAATTACTAAACCTACCTAAAAGTGAGAAAACTCAAATTTAGAGGCTATATCCTTTTTAAAAGTTTCTTTGGGACTAAAATTGAGTTTTTTCTACAAGTAACTATAGTATTGCCATTATTGTACATGTAAGAAGCCATTGTGAGAAATCTATTTTCCAAGAGGAAATATGAGTAATGTCTAAAGCAGTAAAACTGCTGACTTCCAAGATCAGATCCTAAGTTATTCCTGTGCAGTTTCAGTGACAAACCAGAGAATGAGTTCATCAGT
>OU015746.1:101340164-101361336 GCA_907169655.1 Acomys percivali | reverse complement strand
ACTGAACTATGGGCTACAGATCATCAGCGTCTGTGTCTGCTGGCCCAGTAGGGAACCCATGGTGTGGAACAAAGTCCTGGGTGTGGAACCCAAGTCACCTGCCTGATCCAAGAAAGGGTTCCCTGATCCCCACAGATTAGGGGTCTCAACCTATACCCATGCACTTATGGACTGCCTCAAAGGCCAGTGACAGACACCAGAAACTACCATCCAACATCAGAAATAGCAAGATGACTAAAAGCCAGCATAAAAGCACAAATAACAAAAGCCAAAATAATATGGCATCTTCAGAACCCAGTATTCCCAAAGCAATTAGCCCTGGAAACTCAAACACAATTGAAGCAGAAGAAAATGATCTTTATAATGAAGATGGTAATAGAGTAAATGAATAAAATTCATAAAAAATACAGGAATATACAGCCAAACATATTGAGGGCCTTAGAGAGGCCATGACAAAAACCTATAGAGAGGAAATGAAGAAATCACTGGAAGAAATTCAGGAAAATGCAAACAGTCATATGAAGGAAATCAATAAAACAGTCCAAGATCTAAAGATGAAAGTGGAAACAATGGTAAAAGCACAAACATAGGAAAGCTTGGAAAGAGAGAACTTAGAGAAGAAAACAGGAAGTGCAGAGGTAAGGATCACCAACAGAATTCAGGAGATAGAGGAAAGTATCTCGGGTGTATGTGATAAAATGGAAGAATTTGATGCCTTCAAAGAAAATGTTAAATCTGAAAAACTACTGATACAAAGTAACCCAAGAAATCAAGGACATCATGAAAAGATGAAACATAAGAATAATAGGAATTGAGGAAAGAGAAGACGCCTGGCTCTAAGGCCCAGAAATTATCAACAAAATCACAAAAGAAAAACTACAAACTTAAAGAGATGCATATAAACATTCAAGAGGCCTACAGAACAAGAAATAGAGTAGACCAGAAAAGGAAATTCTCCTGCTACATAATAATCAAAATACAAAATATACAGGACAAACAAAAAATATTAAAAGGAGCAAGGGAAAAGGGCCAAGAAACATATAATGGCAAACCTATCAGAATCATACTTAACTTTTCAGCAGAGACCATAAAAGCCAGAAGGTCCTGGGTAGAGGTCTTGCAAATGCTAAAAGACCACAGATGTGAGTCTAGACTACTATGCTCACTGAAACTTTCAATAACCACAGATTGGGAAAACAAGTGTTATGCCCAAAGTTTGAGAAACTCCCCGCACAGACCACCCAAGAGCCAAGTTCAAATGTAATTGCCAGGAAGTCTTTATTGCAGGTTCAAACCCAGGATAACTTCCAATGCACTGACACAGCTGATGCAAGGAAGTGGCCTCAAGTCTCATTTGAAAGTTTTTTTTTCTTATAGGTTTTAAACAAAGAAATGGTGTATGATTGGGTGGCATTTGGCCAGAAAAGCTGCATGTAGGGAGTTACAAGCCTTGGTGTTGCATGGATAGATAGTAGGTGTAGGAGCAAGTTGGCCTACAGAGAAGATTGCTTGACCAGCAGGGAGTATATTTGGATTTTTCCAAGGTGAGCTGATTGTGTTGCTAGGGAATATTTTTCTGTTTAGACTAACTTGCGGTTTTCTTGGATCTGGGTTCAGCCCTTGGCTAGGTTTAAGACAAAATGGAGTTTCTGTTCTAAAATGGAGTTTGTCTGGTTCTTATACAAGATATTCCAGGACAAAAGCAAATTCAAACAGTACCTATCCACAAATCAAGCCCTAAAGAAGTTATTAGAAGGAACACTCCAACATAACATGGCTAACTACAACCAGGATAACACATGAAATAGAAAAGTTCACTTTAGCAAAACCAAAACCAGACTAACACACAAACACTACGACAACCAATATCAAAATCAAAGGATGTAACAGTCACTGGACATTAACATGTCCAGTGGTCTCAACATCAGTGGTCCCAACTCTCCTATAAAAGACACAGACTAACAGAATGGATGCATAAACAAGACACAACATTCTGCTGCATTCAAGAAATACATCTCAGCCACAGTGATAAACATTACCTCAGCCTCAGTGTAAAAGGCTGGAGAACGCTCTTCCAATAAAAGGAACACAAGAAGCAAGCTGGTGCAGCCATTCTAATACCTAATAAAATAGAACTTCAACCAATATTAATCAAAAGAGATGAGGAAGGAAATTTCATACTCATCAAAGGAAAACTCAACCAAGATGACATCACGGTTCTCATCATCTATATCCCAAATACAAGGGCATCCACATTTGTAAAAGAAGCATTAATTAAGCTTAAACCACATCAGAAAGAAGGAAGTCAAATTACCCTATTCACAGATGATATTATAGTGTACGTAGTGACCCACAAAATTCCACAAGGGAACTACTACATCTGATAAACACCTTTGGCTAAGTGACTGGATAAAAAAATCAACCCAAAAATGTCAGTAACATTCCTGTATACAAATGACAATTGTTCTGATAAAGAAATTAAGGAAATTACACCCTTCACAATAGCCACAAATAACATAATGTATCTAGGTGTAACTCTAACCAAGCAAGTGACAGACTTGTGTGAAAAAACTTCAAGTCTCTGAAGAAGGAAATTGAAGATGATATGAAAAGATGGAGAGATCTCCCTTGTTTGTGGATTGGGAGAATCAACATAGTAAAAATGGCCATCTTACCAAAAGCAATTTACAGATTCAATGCAAACCCTAGAAGAGCTACAACAGTCCTGTACAATAAAAGATCCTTCAGAGGAATCTCCATCTTTGATTTCAAGCTGTACTATAGAGCACTAGTAATTAAAACAGCATGATACTGGCATAGAAATAGGCTGATTGATTAGTGGAATTTAATCAAAGACCCAGAAATAAATTCACACACTATGGACACTTGATTTTTGATAAAGAAGCAAAATCCACATAATAGAAAAATGATAACATCTTCAACAAATGGTGCAAGTCTAACTGGATGGCTACATGTAGAAAAATGCAAGTAAGATCCATTTTTATCACCATTCACAAAACTCAAGTCCAAGTGGATTAAAGACTACAACATAAAACCAGAGACACTAAATCTGTTAGAAGAAAAACTGGAAAAGATCTTTGAACTCATTGGCACAGGAGACAACTTTCTGAACAGAACACCAACAGTACAGGCCTTAAAGTCTACAATTAATAAATGGGATCTTATGAAACTGAAAAGCTTCTGCAAGGCAAAGGACACTTTGAATAGAACAAGGCAACAGCCTACAGACTCAGAAAAAGTCTTTACCAACCTTACATCTGGAAAAGGGCCAATATCAAAAATATAAAAATAACTGAAGAAATTAAACACCATCAAACCTAATAACCCAGTTAAAGATGGGGTTCAGAGCTAAACAGAAAATTCTCAACAGAGGAATTTCATATGGCCGAGAATTACTTAAAGAAATGCTTACTGGCTGAAGACACTGTCAAGAGAACAAAGCGACAGCCTACAGACTGGGAAAAGATCTTCATCAACCCTACATCTGACAAAGGTCTAATATCCAAAATATATAAAGAACTCAAGAAATTAAACACCACCAAACCAAATAACCCAATTGAGAAATGGAGCTTGGAACTAAACAGAGAATTCTCAACAGAAGTATATCAAATGGCCGAGAAATACTTAAAGAAATGCTCAACCTCCTTAGTCATCAGGGAAATGCAAATCAAAACAACTCTGAGATTCCATCTTACACCCATCAGAATGGCTAAGATCAAAAACTCAAGCGACACCACATGCTGGAGAGGATGTGGGGAGAGAGGAACACTCCTTCATTGCTGGTGGGAATGCAAACTAGTACAACCACTTTGGAAATCTATCTGGTGCTATCTCAGAAAACTGGGAATAGGGCTTCCTCAAGACCCAGCTATTCCACTCCTTGGAATATACCCAGAAGATGCACCAGCACACAGCAAGAAAATTTGCTCAACCATGTTCATAGCAGCCTTATTCATAATAGCCAGATCATGGAAACAGCCTAAGTGTCCCTCAGTAGAAGAATGGATAAAGAAACTGTGGTACATATACACTATGGAATACTATTCAGCTATTAAAAACAAGGAATTCCCGAAATTTGTGGACAAATGGATTGAACTAGAGATGATCATAATGAGTGAGTTAACCCAGAAGCAGAAAGACTCAAATGGTATATACTCACTTATATCTGCATACTAGCCCAATGGGCATGTCCCATGAAAGCCTTCCCTTACCAGGAAACTGGGACAGAGGGGAGGACATCCTATTGGGACTCTAGATGAGAGAAGCATGGGAGAATAGCAAAGTAGAAGGATCCAGAGGGTCCTAGGAACCTACAAGTAGAACATTATGATAGGCAGATTTGGGCCAAGAGGTCCTGCTCAAACTAAGGCACCAGCCAAGGACAATACAGGCGGTAAACTTTAAACCCCTACCCAGATCTAGCCAATGGTCAGAACACTCTCCACACTTGAGTGGAGAGTGAGATATGACTTTCTCACGTACTCTGGTGCCTCACATTTGACCATGTCCCCTGGAGGGGGAGACCTGGTGACACTCAGAGGAAGGACAGCAGGTTACCGAGAAGAGACTTGATACCCTATGAGCATATACAGGGGGAGGTAATCCCTCTGAGGAACAGTCATAGGGGAGGGGAATAAGGGGAAACTGGGAGGGAGGGAAGAATGGGAGGATACAAGGGATGGGGTAACCATTGAGATGTAACAAGAATAAATTAATAATAATAAAAAAGAAATGCTTACCAACCTTAGTCACCAGAAAATGCAAACCATATCAACTCTAAGATTCCATCTTACACCCATCAGAATGGCTCAGATGAAAAAAACCATGCTGGTAAGGATGTGGAGAAAGGGGAATACTCCTTCACTGCTGGTGGGAGTTCAAACTTGTTAAACCACTTTGGAAATAAATCTCAGAAAATTGGAAATAGGTCTACCTCATGACTCAATTGTTCCACTCCTTGGCATATTCCTGAAAGATGCTCCACCGCACAAGACCAGTTTCTAAACTATGTCATAGCAGCTTGATTTGTAATAGCCAGAATCTAGAAACTACCTAGATGTCCCTCAGTCAAAAAATGGATAAAGAAACTGGTACGTTTACACAATGGACTCAACTATTAAAAACAAGGAAATCTTGAAATTGGCAGGTAAATGGATGGAAGTAGAAAGGGTCATCCTGAGTGAAATAACTCAGATCCAGGAAGACACACATGCTATATATTCACTTATAACTGAATATTAGCCCAACATGGATGTCCTCTAAGAATTTTCACTCAGTGGAGGATTGGGACAGATGCTCACACTCGCTACTGGACTCCATGTTAGAGAGGTATGGAGGAATGGGGAGATAGAAGGACACAAATGGTCAGGGAGCTCCACAAGAAGGCAATCAAGGTTGCCTGCACAAACTGCTGTATCAAACAGGGACAATGCATACAGTAAACCTGGAACCCCTATTCAGATCTAGCCAATGGACAGCTCATTCTCCATAGTTGTGCAGAGAATGGGGACTGTTTCTGACATGAACTCTGATGCCCCCTATTTGACTACTTCCTCTTGGTGTGGAGGCCTGGTGGCACTAAGAGGAAGGGAAAGCAGGCTATCAAGATGAGACCTGATAGGCTGTTGTCATATGGTGGGGGAGGAGGTCTCCTTATGTCAGAGGTCTAGGAGAGGGGAATAGGGCAAAACAGGGAGGGAGGGAGGGAACAGGAAGATATAAGTGAGGGATAACATTTGGAATGTAATTTGAATAAAGTATATTAAAAACAAATAAATAAATTTCAATGTAAACTAAAAGAACAACAAGAATATCAATATCATCATCATCATCATCATCATCATCATCATCATCATCATCAACAACAGAAACAAAGTGAGTTAACTATAAGAAAACAGACCTGTCATGATTCTCCAGTTGTTCTGAAATAGACCAGCTTGTTTAATTCCCATAGAACTTTCTTTCTTTCTTTTTGCGTGTGTGTTTTTCTGGATTTTAAAATATTTTCATATATACATTTACATTATTACACACATATAAGATAAACTACATATAACAAGAAGAACAATAAAACAATCAGGAATTATAATAATGTTACATTCATAATGTTTTGCTGTTTGTATTTGGCAGCCTTAAAGAAAACATCTTTCCTATCCTGGTGAGTCTAAAATTCTGAACGTAGATCAATATCTATAGTACCTCATCTCTATCAACTTAAAACATCTATCTAGATTTAACAACATCTTAACCCCTAAACAACTAAGCTTAATTGTAAAACTAAACTATCTGGTCTTCAACACCGTCAGAGATTTGAGAAGGAATAAAATTAATTACCTGAGTACACAGGAAGTGCAGTTTAGCAGCTTCAGAGAGAGAGAGAGAGAGAGAGAGAGAGAGAGAGAGAGAGAGAGAGATGACAGTTTGCTGCCTGAACTATCACACAAAACTCTTTATAACATTGGAGCATCATCTTCAGCCTTCTGGCCCAATATATCTGACATATATGTTTGTGAGGCAGGAACAATTGAGAATTTGCTTACCATGTCTTGGCAGAGTTTGCCAGGTGACTCTGCCTGCATCCAAGCTTGCACATTTTTGGGCAGAATTCTGTCTCTGGTAGAAATGAGGATGGTTTGCCCAGTGGCTTGTTTGCCACATTTGAAGCCATCTCCATATGGAGATTCTTTGCTGCTCATCATCTTATTTGAGGTAGGCTGGGTGTAGCCAGGAGTTAACCTGTCTCATTGTCAATGAATCTTCAGACTGTCCAATACAGGACTTCTATTAAGTCTGAAATTTCTCAACATTTAGGAACTGGACCACAAATGCTATTTCTAGTTTGTTTAGCCATTTTACCCAATTTTATCTGGGCCCCTACAAAGGTACTTTTGTTCCCAAATCAGATGGAAGAAACCTTAAGAGAATGATGTCCCATTTCCCTTAAGGGGGTTTGGGTAGGTTTTTGGTTGTTTTCTTGGGCTATAGATGTTTATTTTCATTGGGATTTGGTTATGTTATTATTGTTCCTATTCAGAGAGAATATGATGTTGGACTCAGCATGTCTCTCTTTTTCCTTAATCTTTCTTTCATAGGTATGGAGATAGGGGTTGAAAAAAAAAGAAAGGGATATAGAAATATATTGGTATGATAAGAAAAAAGTAGATTATTCAATCTACTCCTCAACTTAAGGCCTTAATTGTTGCTCAGAAGTTTATTTTTAATTCAGTGGTATAGAATTTTGTATATTGACACAAAATAAGTTTAATTTTGATACATTGATACAGAATTCAAATTTAAGATTATTCTTCACACCATGGATCTTTCAAAGACTAGTTTCTTTTCTGTTTTCTTGTTCTCATAGTTTTTGCAACTAGTTCCCAATGCTTGCAACAAAGCCTTGTAGTAGGATGTAGTCTTTTCATCAGTGTTGTTATCGAATCATTATCTTAATGTATGTTTTCAGTAAAGGAAAAATTTGGTGGATCCAGTCAGGCTATCCACTCACTGACAACATTAAGAATATATGTTAAGTGCTGAAGCAGAGACGTGCAAAGGTTTACGACAGTAGACTCTGTAAAGACAGACAGCTTCCGTGAATTCTCAAGGAATCAGTAGTAGTTCAGCAGATGTGCAAGAACCTGGGCTCTAATTTTTGAGATTATTTTAAGTTCTTTTCTCACTGTGTGTTTTTTATTTTTTTCCTCACTGCTTTTGGGATCTTGAGCTGCCAGGTTTAGGCTTTCTTGCTTTTTCTATTTGTTACTCTGGCAGCTTTGATCTAAAGTTCACCTTCTCATAGTTAGTATTTACGTATCCTTGCCTGCTGCTCCAGACTCAAGCTGCCAAAGAACATGGCAGAGTGTTCTGAAGTCAACTAAAAATGCTTTTTCCCCCCTCATTTAAGTGAGTGAGAGTGGATTTTATGTTTGTGTTTGGCTGCATGCGTTTTGCTTAGACCATGAACCATGAAATTCTATTTTAGTATAGTTTGTGACTTGTATCCTCCAGGGACTCAAGATCATCTTTGTGTTTGAAAAATCATCACAGCATCCCATTGTTTCTAACAAAATCTCCACTGCTCAATTTTACCCATAAAGACTCGGGAGCCAGATACTGGAGTGAAATCCTGCTGCTTTAGAGAAGCAGAGGAAGCACTCAGTTGAGCTTCTTCCTCAGCCAATATCTGAAGAGGAGGGAAGCCTCCTTCCCTGTGTCATCTTAGACTGCCCTCAAACTCAATGTCCCTCCCCTCTGCTTCCTATGCATCTCTCTATTGGCTCTCCTGACTTCTGCTTACTCACTATAGTTTTCCCCCTATGTTCATTACCTGTAAAGTGGTTGCTTGCTCTGTATCTTAACCCTATGCCTGACTTTATTTAATTCAAGCAGAAAACTCTTGGATTAAAATGTATGCTGAGGGAGAACCACATCACAACTAGAAACAATTTTTTCCAGGAAACAACACAATCTCAGGGTTGACAGTGTGAGCAAATATCCTGCAACAACATCCTCTCTGAAAGTATTCTTCCTCTGTCCTACCACTTCAGTGCAAGAAGTGTGTCCTATGTTGAAATGTGTGCATGCTGAAGCTAGTCAGAGGCTCTCTTTACATCTACAGTATCTTTATTCTTTTCCTCTCTCTCTCTCTCTGTCTCTCTCTTCTTTCAGGTGGCTTGATATTTAAGACTGTATTGCAACTGTCCAAAAATCTAATTTGGTAGCTAGCTACAAAGAGCTGGAAATGCATATTGAGCATTAGAGATTAACATGGCAATATGTGTGTGGGCTTCTAGCTACAGTTCATATTTTGCCCAGGGTAGCTGAGACTACCAAAGCACTAATTCTGTAAGGACTTAATGAGGTTTACTAAGGACAATAACAGGAGTTCCTTCACAGCTTAGTGTAAGTTGGCAAAGACAACTAAATGTGCTTTGTGTAAACGAAGAATTAAAGTTTCACTGCCATTATGAGTAGCATTCTGGAGAAAGAAATAAAAATAATGTAAAAGAAAGGTAGAAGACGGATAGATAATTGAGTGACAGATATGCTGATAGACAGATGATAGGTGGGAAGAATTAGATGCTGTTTGAATGATAACAATCAATGTTTTAAAATTGCTGATCTTGGTGTAGATTGGTGCTGATCTGCTGACTGTTAGGTGTGTGTAGTAGATATAACTTACTTCTATCCTCCTGCTTTTCTTCTTCTCACTCTACAGGATTAGCACATGACTATTCTCATACCTAGGTTTAGGACTCAACTACTCAAAGTATTTCATGTCCTAACCACACTACCCCAGCCATTACAATGAGAATAAGTTCTAACACTGCTGTTGAAATTGTAAAGACAAATATCTGCTTTCCTAGTGGGATCCCAGATGCTCCCAATTCCATCCTTGAATGTGAAGAAACAAGGTAAAAATTAATAGGTACAGAAAAAAGAGAAATACTGAAAGTTTCACTGTGTCTTTAAAGTTCTCTTGAGACTTTATAGAAACAGGAGTTTCTTATCAATTGTCTTGAAGTGTATTAGTTTGTGTCTTGTTATCAAAGAAAAGATCTTTCATAAAAGGTAGAATTAACTTTTATTGTGTAGAAGACTTCAGAAAAATGAAATTTCATCTGATGGTCAGTGATGAGTAGAAGGAGAGAAGGAGAGGATAGAGGAAGAAAGCACTGTGCAAAAGAACCTATCTTGACAAAGAGTGGAAACGAAAGGGAAATGCTTTGATTTTTTGATCATTTCAGCAGAAAATTGGTTACTTTTCCTATTTTCAACCACTGATAACATTTGATATGTTACTTTTAAAAAATCTAGATATATATGTAGTTCACATGTGAATAGACTAGTGCTTCTTTATACTGTACAACTTGACAGTAAATATATTACGATTTAAGATACTTTCAAAACATGAGTAACGAGGAACCCAGCAATGTTGGCTGAAACTAAAGGAATATTCGTTATACACTTAGGAACCCATCTGTGTCAGTGCTTGCAAATGTAAGTTCAGTGTTGCCATCAGAGACTCATTCTTTACTCATTCTCTCCCTCTGCATACTTTTGTTTTGTTTTGTTTTTGGTTTTTGAGACAGTGTTTCTTTGTGTAGTCTTATCTGTCCAGGAGCTCACTCTGCAGACCAGGCTCACTCTCAAACTCAGGCAGATCCACCTGCCATTGCTTCCCCAGTACTGGAATTAAGGGCCTGCACCACCACCACCCAGCTAATTGTTTCTTTGTTTCTTAAGCATTTCTTTGTTTTTTAGTTTATGTGTATGAGCATTTGCCTGCATATATGCGCGCGTGTGCACACACACACACACACACACACACACACACGTTATGTTTACATAGACACACACACACATGCATACTCATGCACCACGTATGTGTCTGGTTTTGTGGGATGTCAAAACTTGGCATTGATCTCATGGTTACGAGCCACCATGGGTCCTCCGCAAGAGCAGTAAGTCCTCTTAGTGCTCTTAACCACCGAGCCATCTCTCCAGCCCCACATTTTCTTTAAGAGGAAAATATTTAAGGCAATTTTATCTTTTAGATAGTGTGATGGATCTTTAAACTTTATGTAATAATTCATTTAGCAGTTAGTGGTTTCCAAGAATCTCCTGCGCATATATTTACTTGTAATAGGATTTCAATGGATTGTGAAGGTGTAATTAGAAAAGATATTGGATTTAGGGTAGGAAAAATTGGGTTTTCATCTTTGCTGGGCTTTAACTGAGTGACTTAGGAAAGTTTCTTGGTTTCTATCAGGAGTAGTTTTCTTAACCGTTGTAGAGAGAGGGTGATGATGATGGTGATGATGGCAGTGCTGTGAAGATGAGAGCAGAATGAAGATAATCCATATTTTTGGTTTCCTGTGCAATTGGTAAATATAATTGTTAAATAACTGTTATTGTTATGCAGCAGTTCTATTGTGGAGTTTCACCTTGAGTGTGTGTGTGTGTGTGTGTGTGTGTACGTGCAAATGCACGTGTGCATGTATATCTGCAGGCCATAGGTTAACCTCAGGTACTGTTCCTCAAGAAACATATGCCTTTCTTTTGAGCCACAGATTCTCAAAGGATCCTGTAGTTTGACAATTAGTCTAGGCTGCTTGGCCAGGCAGTTCCAGAGATCAGGCTGTCTCAGCTTCAAAAATGTATACCTTCACATCTGGCTCTAATGTGTGTGCTGCGAATCAAACTCAGATCACCGTATTCGTCTGGCAAGCCCTTCATCAATTGGTTCATTTCTATAGCCTCCAATTTTCATATCTTTTGCCTGACATTGTGAATTTGGGATTCAGTTCTGGTTTATGTATGTAAGGCTGTATGTGATGAGCCTTAAGCCAGCACATTTTTCAAAAATCTTCTAGTGTTCCCTTCTTAGCTCAGCTTTTGATTGTTCAGCTCAGGATTTCTCAACCTTGGCACTATTGACATTTTGAAGTGGGTAATTCTCCACTGTGGGGTTTGTTTGTGTATTACATGGTGTCCTTCAGCCACTGTTCACTTGACACCATAAGCCTTGCCTTTTTCTGCACATTACAGTTATGAGAATATAAAATAAATGCATACACATATCACCACACTGCACGCTTAGCAGGCAGATAGGATCGGCTCCGTGTATGAAGTCCTGGTCTAATGTTATGATCCATTTACCATCAGAAGACCCTTGTTTACTTAAAACAACTTCACAATGTGAACTAGCTCACTTATTAGAACAATATATTGTTTAAATTAATGTATATGTTTAAAAATATTTTATAAATCAATGCTTTTTGTAAAATAATATACACTGCACTTTTAAATTTAACAGTTTAGCTACACAGAGGTCAAAATTCAATATAAGTGACCCTTTTTATTATAATTTATTCATATTACATTCAAATTGTTATCCCCTCACTTGTATCTTCCCATCCCCACCCTTCTTCCCTATGCATCTCCCCTGGATTTCTGACAAGTGGGCATCCTTTCTCTCCTACTGATCAAGCACAGCCTATCAGGGCTCATCCCAATTGCTTGCACCCCAGTCCTCTCTGTGCCCCCCTGGTCTCCCCATCAAGGGGAGGGGAGCAAATCGGGAGCACCAGAGTTCATGTCCGAGGCAGTTCCTGCTCCCTCCACAACTACAGCGAATGAGCTGTGCATTGGCTATATCTTGACAGGGGCACTAGGTTCCTCTGCATGCATGTTTTGTTGACTGTCCTTTGTCTTACAGAATCTTTTCATTTTCATAGAGTCCCATTTATTACTTGTTGATCCTAGAACCTGAGCAACTGGTGTTCTGTTCAGGAAGTTGTCTCCTGAGCCAAGGAGTTCAAGGCTCTATGATTTCCAGTCAGATTAGTTCGATATGTATATGCTAGAATTTTTTCTTTAAAGAAATAATGAGTTGGGTTATTACAGCATAAAGAAATATTTTTTCACATTTCACAAAAACAAATATTCTTTATGTAGCCCTTGCTAACATGGGAGATAATATTACATAATTAAGAAATGTCTACTTATACTGAAGATTTACATCATTTGTATGAAATATGCATTTAATCTTAAAACCTTGGCAGTTAAAATTAGCCTGATTTGAGTAAGAAAAGGAGTCTTGAAAACCTAGATGTCCTAAAGAGAATCTGTAATATTTATGAGAAAAATTAAATATGTTAAAAAAAATCCTTATTCTTGAAGAACAAAACAAGTTTAGTACCAAAGACTAAAATTCTTCAGGATTTTCTGTGAGTCTAAGGCCAGCATGGTCTACAAAGTGAGTCCAGGACAGCCAAGGCCACACAGAGAGATCATATCTTGAAAAAAAATTCCCCTTGCCACAGTTGGTTGACATTATCGTTCTCTGAGATGGTAAATAAGCTGCTTGTTTGATGCATTTGAGAGTCTGACATTTGAATTGCTATTGAAAGACCTCCTCCTCCCCAACTTTATACAAAGAGGAAAATCTCTGCTTGATGCCAGCAATGCCAGAAGCGCTGAAGGAAGTGGCAGGAGAACGATGTCCTTCGCCCTTGTTTACAGAGTCGCCACAGAAGCAATGCTAATGCTCCAAAGCCTTTATAAAATATTTAGAAGGGACTATTTGGAGTAGATGGGCAAGTAGGGCTATGTACAGAATGTTTGCATGAGGATCCTTTGAACTGTTGGGCTGGTTCTGTTTCTCGATATCTTACTGCCAAAAAAAAAAAAAAAAAAAAAAAAAAGTGTGCTGTCACATCATCTACTATTTACCTGTGGTTCTGACCCTAATCTAAACAGAATGAAGTCATCTGTGCTTCTGGTTTTAGACTGTTTTTTGTTCTGATACTTTTATCAGTCAGCTTCCTAATGTTCACCTTTTAGATAAAGGTTAGAAATAGTGTGAATGTAACAAACATGAAAAAGTACACAGAACAGGACTTTCATCTGTCAATGAACCCAGAGTGTTGCATTGAAGAAGGAGGCTCCTTTGTCTACAGACCTTCCAAATACAGGGTCTCTGAACATCTGTTCTCTTGTTTTTATGAGCACACACCTGTGGAGCGCCTCATTCCATTCTCTTCCCTAAGGTGAATCTCTCCATCTCAGCATCACCTGTGTCCTCAGCTTTCCTGAGAACAGTTAGTAATTCATGAGAAATCCTCATCAGCTTTTGACCAAAAATCAGTTTTTACAATTTGTGACTTTCAATTCTCTCTAGATCAGACACAAACGTGGATCCATATTAAGATTGGCTGTCTGGGTGTGGAGCTGGGATAGGTATAGGAAGAATCCATGTAATAGCAGTGGGAAGTCACTGGAGAGTCTATAATAAATTCTGTTATTTTCAGCTTTACTAATTAAAAGGAGTACTATGACCACTCTGAGAAGATGACTGTCCAGCTATGAAGAGATACCAAGACCCCAGCAACCCTAATAAGTAAAAACATTTCATCGAGGCTGGCACAGTTCCGAGGTTTAGTACTGCCATGGAAGGGAGCATGGCAGGATGCAGGCAGACATGATCCTGGAGAAGGAACTGAGAATTCTACATCTTGACCCACAAGCAACTGAAGTAATGTCACACTAGATCTGGCTTGAACATTTCAGAATTGAAAACCATGTAACATATT
This sequence comes from Acomys percivali, assembly GCA_907169655.1. Classification (NCBI taxonomy): domain Eukaryota; kingdom Metazoa; phylum Chordata; class Mammalia; order Rodentia; family Muridae; genus Acomys; species Acomys percivali. Next base: position 101,347,219 of record OU015746.1, on the reverse strand, counting down.
TCCTCCAGCAAAGCTGTAACTACTCCATCCAGGCCACACCTCCCAGTAGTGCCACACTACGAATCTATTGTGCAATTTTCATTCAAACTACTAGTATGAGGGTGTAATGTTCACAAAGAACTTTGTGGCATCTGCCAACTAACTACTGAAGTTGTCAGAAAATTGTAAGAACAAATAAGGATGTTGTGATAGACTTGAGGAAAGAAAAGAAAAAGAAGTATTCCAGAATTGTTTAGAAAGTAAGTCAGACTGATTTGTGAATACGTTTTGTGTAGTCTATGAGAAAATGTGACATCAGAGCTGGCAACTCTGTGTTTGATGTTAGAAATAAGCTGGGTCACAGAGCTACTAATGCATAGAAGTATTTTGTGTATAAACTTACTTAACAATTACATTTGCTTTACTGTAATTAATTATGTCTCTAAGGGCTTTGTACACATGTATGTATGTACCCACAGAGGTCAGAAAAAGGCATCAGATCTCCTGGGATTGAGTTATAGGTACTTTGGAGACAGCTGACATGGGTGCCAGGACCTGATCTCAGATCCTCTGAAAGATCAACAAGTGTTCATAACCACTGAGCTTTCTCTACAGCCCCAAGAAACAGATCTTAAAGGGAGAAATATGTTTAAAGCTTTTGTTTTCAGTGCATTAACTTTTTTGTTTGAGGTATGAAAGGTGTGTAGTGTTCTTATAGTGAAATCTGTGAAAGCAAATCCTTGACTTTTGACCCGGTGATCTGTTCATGCCCATGACCCTCCTTACTTTTTCTGTGAATGAACTCTTTCAGGAAGGAACGATGCCTCTTGATGTTGTCCTGTAATACCTATTTGTTCACATGAGCGGCATCAGTATGACAGCGCTTCTCTGGCTAGCCTCTGTGCTCATGTTTCATGGATGACAGTAACGTGTTTGTCTTTGTGGTACCTGGAATGCTCAGTCTGGATTCTCTCACCAGAAGACTCCTTAGAAGTTTAATACCATATGTCATACGGTAAGCCAAATGTCATACTTATACACCCATTCTAAGAATCTAACAATTTCAAAAGTAAAGTGCTTTTGGCAAAACTGAGTCTTGTCTTTTCTGCTTTCTGCACATACCATGGCTTTGTGTAGCTGTCTATATCAAGTTGGTGTTGATTAAATCAATTAAATTCTCACACACTCTCACGCAGTAAAACAAAGCAAAAGGAACGGATGTCATGAAGTCATTAATATGCTATCAAATAGCTTTCCAACTCAGTATCTATAATAACTGAAAAATGTGTAGTAAACAGCGAGGATGGTAAATGAAGCCCAACACTAACCGTGTTGTTTTCTTTCTTCTCAAAACTTAATCACTATTTAAGGAGGCAGAATTTCACATGGAAATAATGATCTGAAGTCTGAACTCACCAGATGATTGGAAACTAAAATAAAGAGTGCTGTGTGCTGACAAATAATTTTCTCTGCAAGATTCATCTTGCATAATATATTTTTATAAAAATTTCAAAATTCTAGAGCCAGTATCCCCAGGATTTCTTGATGTCTTTCATCTTAAAACGTTTTTAGTGTGTTTTGAAATTCGATTACTGTGAAATAACTGTAATATTTTCTTTGGAAAAAATTTAAAGCAAAAGAGAATAATCAGTATATAATCAGTGCACAAGACCATATGGTTCAGGTTAAAGAAACAAAGAGAGGCGGAAAGTACAATCAGAGTCATTTCGCAGTGCAATTAGCAAATGTTTACATTGCTCAAGCAGCATGTTTTTGTGTGTAAACAAATTATATACTCACGCTACTATTTTCACGTATCTTATTTGAAACTCTGCTTTCTTTTGATCAAGAAGAAAATTCTAATATAGTGGAGGATAAACATTTTACAATGTAACAGAAAGAGCATTCCAAACACAGGTTAGAAAGAAGGCAGGAGAGGTTGAAACTGAAACCACTCTAACATCTATACATGTTGCTTCCCTACTATTTGGTCTTGTCAACAGCATTTCGAAACAGGCTGTTAATAATAATGACACCTGATTTTCAATGGCAGTAATTTGGCTTGTAAGCAGAATTTGTCTGGGGTAGGAATGCCCAAAGCAGCTTCTGCATATCATAGGCCAGTGCTGATTATTTACATTCTCCTGAGACCCAAATATGCTAAAGCATTTCATCTGCATCATCAAAGGGAACTTGTCCTAATCTGTGCTTCTCACATGCTGGCTGTATGTTATTGGGCAAGTTATTTAATGCATGAAGCTTCAGTTTCTTAAACTGTTAAAACAATACCACTTTTTTAATATCAGTGGATTAAAACAGGTAAGGACTAGGAGAAGAATCTGAGAAGGAAACACTAGTAATATTACCACTATTGTTGCTGTGTTATTTTCTACTTTTCCAAGACTTGTTGATGTTTCACTAGACCAAAAAAAAAAAAAAAAAAAAATCACCCTAGCTTCCATCCAAGTGTAAGTTCAGAACTTGGGAGCTGAAGATGCTATCTTCCAGCTCAGTGATTTTGGCTGATTTGACTAAAGTTTTATTTTTAATATTGTGAGGCTGAATTCATAAAAATATACAGCGAGAAAGGCCTACTGCTCATACAGTCCATATTTACTTACCAACAACTAAAGAATTAAAGATAGATTTTGTTTGTTGAATCACATAGCCTATTAGATGGAACAATGTGGTCTTTCTGACTCAGAAAGTAGTTTATGTATTATTTCATGTGTGTAACAGAACTGAGATAGTGTGAGAGGTAAATCTATAGAGAGGTATAAGCTTCACCTGCCCCATAGGCTCAGGCCACAATTCAACCATTCAGAAGGAAACTCAAAATTCCATGCTACAGACCCTGTCATTATTACAGCATACAAAAGACCTCAACTGCCAGGTTGGTAGAAGAGTTTGTGTTCAAGAGAAAGTTTAGAGCTTGTCTTACTAAAAATGGGATATTTTAGACATGGTCAACAGAGTCCTTCTTCCAGCTTTTTTACAAAATAATATGAAATTTATTTGTGACTTGAGCGGAGGTCCAGTAATTCTCTTTGGAAGTTCTCTCCCTCCTGGCTTTGACACACACAGGAATCTCAGGAGTTTATGGAGTATGTAAGCAAGGGGTTTAACCACTAAGGTCTCTGAGAAGGGTGAACACTGCCATCCCACCATCCTAACTTCTCTGTGCTTTTCATGACCAATTAAAGCCTCACCTGCCTAGAGCATGACACAGCCAGTAGATACTACGTATCTGCTGACTGTCCAGGCATGTCAAGAGAGGACTATCCAATTTGTGTTATTAGAAAATACCACTCCTTTTCTTGGCTGAGTCAGACTCAAGAGAATGCTAGCTTGTGTCTAAAATGCCAATTCTTCATCCTCTGGTTCCTGAGTCCTTCAAGACACCATTACTTACAATGCTCGATGCTTCCAGTGTAGAACCTCAGATTTCTCTACCCTTGTTTGGGTTCACGTAGTAGAAACCCAGTGCTTTCTTTTACACCTTTGTAAACATAGGGTCATGTCATCCTTGAAGATTACAAATCTAGTCACCCTTTATGCTTCACCTGCAAGCTTCCTCAAAGCTCTGGAGTGAGCCCTGTTTGTGGGGAACAGCAAGATTCCTGCTACTATAATCTATTTCACTTGCCCACAACTCTACACTGAGAAGAGACAGTGTTTTATGCTTAACTTGGCACACAGAACATCCTTTGTCAACATTCCTTCAGATGAATCAGTTAAGAGTCTAGATTGTGAATTTGCTTCCATTTACTCATAAAGTTGTAAAAGCTGAATTATTTAGATATATCATTTTTATTATATCTAATAATTTTGTGTGCTAATCTCTATCTCTGTGACACTAGACAGAAAATTTGCAATGTAATCCTTTTCTTAATTCAACATCTGATTATAAAATCTGTATTTAAATTTTTTTACTGAGTTTTCATGATAGGTTTTACTTTTAAAATCCAAAAACACTTGTTTTGAAATTTGTTGAGACAACTACAAGGGATTAAAGATAAAACAAGCACAAATTACAGTATGGAGAATATAATTTTTATATTCCAATGAAATTGCTTTATATCAAAAATGGTTCTGCTAAAAACAAAGTACTGAGAGAAGTGTTTGTTTGCTTAATCAAAATCAACAATTTTCCAATAATGTTCTTTGGGTAACACACATGTTTGCTAGAAACAGAATTCCTAAACATATCATTACTATTTTTAAAACAAAAAAAACCCCAAATTCATAATACAATACATAGTTCATCTTCATACACAGAAGCAGCTGGGATATTCATCCCAGATCCCAATTCAAGTTTTTTTTTTTCCTGAAGAATGGTTTCATTTTCCATGTCTTGGTATTTGAAATTCTTTCCAGGGTAGTATTCATTAAGACGTTTGTAACTTCACACCACACTTAAAAAAATTTTTTTTTGATGGTGCTATTTTTTATTAATTTTTTACATATAGATTTATATTACTACATATATATACAATAAACTACCTACAGCAAGAAGAACCACAAGACAATGAAGAATTATATAAACATTATATTCATAGTGTTTTGGCTATTTGTATTTGGCAAAGTTGAAGAGAACATCTTTCCTATCATAGTGAATCTATAATTCTGAATTAAAATCAGTATCTATCATATCTCATCATTATTAACTTAAAACATTTATCTAGACTTAACAACATCTTAATCCCTAAACAACTAAGTTTAATTGTAAAACTAAACTATCTGGTCTTCAACCCTATCAGAGATTTGAGAAGGAATAAAATTAATTACCTGAGTATACAGGGGGTGCAGGTTAGCAGATTCCCAAATGAGATTACAGAGACAGTTTGTTACCTGAATAGTCACCCAAAACTCTCTAAAACATTGGAACATCATCTTCAGTCTTCTGTCTAATATATCTGACACACATATTTGTGAGGCAGGAACTCTTGAGGATTTGCTTACCCTGTCTTGGCAGAGTTTGGCTGTCGACTCTGCCTGCATCCAAGCTTGTCCATTTTTAGGCAGAATTCTATCTGTGGTCGAAATGAGGACATTTTGCCCAGTGGCTGGTTTGCCACATTTGAAGCCATCTCCATGAAGAAGTTCTTTGATGCTCATCATCTTATTGAGTGTTTAGTCTTATGCATGTCTATGCCTATCCTGTAAGAGGGAATGAGTAAAAGGGATCCACTCAGTATTTCACTATTATGCAACTAAAATTCTTCAAATATATGTGATTCTTATTCTTTTTTTAAAAAAATTTTATTGAAAAATAAAATCATTCATATTACATTTCAATTGCTATCCCATCCCGTGCATATTCCCATTCCTCCCTCCCTCCCACTTTCACCCCATTCCGCTTCCCTATGACTTTGACTGATGGGGATCTCCTCCCCTTGAATATGATGCTAGGGTATCAAGTTTCTTCTTGGTAGTCTGCTATCCTTCCTCTAAGTGCCATCGGGCCTCCCCATCAAGGGGACATGGCCAAATAAGAGGCACCAGAGTTCATGTGAAAGTCAGTCCCCAGTCTCCACTTAACTGTGGAGAATAGGCTGTCCCTTGGCTAGGTCTGGATAGGCGTTGATGATGACCGCACATATTGTCCTTGGTTGGTGCCATAGATCACGCAGAGCCCCTGGGCCCAGATCTGCCCATCATAGTGTTCTTCTTGTAGGTTTCTAGGACCTTCTGGATCCATCTATTTCCCTATCTCCTATATTTCTCCCCAAAGCAATTTACAGGTTCAATGCAATCCCTATAAAAATACCTACACAATATTTTAAAGACATTGAAAGATCAATTCTCAACTTCATATGGAAAAACAAAAAAACCCAGAACAGCAAAAATAACCCTATACGATAAAAGATCCTCTGGAGGAATCTCCATTCCTGATCTCAAGCTGTACTATAGAGCAACAGTAATTAAAATGGCATGGTACTGGCACAGCAATAGGCCGGTGGATCAATGGAATCGAATTGAAGACCCAGAAATGAATCCACACACATATGGTCACTTAGTTTTTGACAAAGAAGCCAAATCTATTCAATGGAAAAAGGATAGCATTTTCAACAAATGGTGCTGGTCTAACTGGATGTCTACATGTAGAAAAATGCAATTAGACCCATATTTGTCACCATGTACAAAACTCAAGTCCAAGTGGATTAAAGACCTCAACATAAAACCAGAGACACTAAATCAGTTAGAAGAAAAAGTGGGGAAGAACTTGGAACACAGTGATTCTTATTCTTGATATAAAGTGCTAGACATTATATATAAGTTCTCCTTTCAAATTTCTCTTTTCATGGCACATTCTCAGTTTTTTTTGTCTGTGTTTTTCGTAAGATTTATAAATATTTTGGTGGGGCATTGGGATACTAGGTCTCATGTAGCATAGGCTGTGCTCAAACAGTATAGAGAATAATGGGCCTGGATCCTCCTGCTTCTGCCTCCTGAGTGCTGAGCTAAAATCTGCCTTTTATATGCATTATGTTATACATAATGTGTGTGCTTATGTATCATTATCTACTTACACTATTTAGATTTAGCAACATTTTAGGAAATTTGGCTTCTTTGATCTTTTAGTCTTTATAATATTTATAAAAACATAAATAGAAATGTGAAATAATCCCACAAGTTAACCCACCACTCAGCCGAAGCTGTAAAACCCACTGTACTTGATAAGTTTCCAAATCATTCTGAGAAACATTTCTGCATTTGCTGCCAATTTTATTATAAAGCAATTCCTGTTTCAAGTAAGTGTTTTTTTTTTTTTTTCTGTGACGAGAATAGGGTAGATGGCTTTGGGCTGCACTTCCCATGTCATTTTATGCTGTTACTTTTCTTTTTTTTAAGATGCAGTTACCAATTGCCTAGAGAGGCTGTTATATTGCCTTTGGATCTGAACTGTCCCAGGAAGAATGTGGTCTGCTGGAATAGGCAAGGGAGTTAGAAAACAGGAGAGCAGGCAGAGTTGGAGCGAGGCAGCTGAACACATCCAGACATGAATCTTTCAGCAAGCAATGTTCGGTTTGTCACTGGTTAATTAAGAATAAATAAGAAGACTAGTTTGGGCC
>OU015746.1:101325075-101339164 GCA_907169655.1 Acomys percivali | reverse complement strand
TAAGAATTACACAGTCCAGCCCATATGCGTTTGGCAATCTTAGAGAAAGCATTCCATTATGGATCCTATCCTAGTGAGTCCTACCTTAATGTCTAAAGTTCTGTGCCTAAATCACTTTCTTATTATAACTTTCATTTGTCAACCTAAAAACATGTTTTTAGACCTAAAACATTGTATTAGTTACTAAACAAATAAGCACTGTATAAAATGAGATGCTTCTGTACAGTACATTAAACAATAGTTAAATAAGATAACCTTAAATTTCCATCAATATACATTGAATGTGTTGCATATGTACAATGTATTAAAGCAAGAGTTGAGCAAAATAATATTAAATTTCTATTAGTATACAATAAATGAGTTTTATCATTTCTTTCTTAACTCCTCTTCCTAAACACTAGATAAAAAAGAACGATAAGAGAAAAAAAGAAGAGAGGGGAGAAAGGAAGAGATCCCTGATTCTAGCCGTTACTTTGTTTCTCCTCTGACCACAACCAACAACAACTTACAACCACCTCCCTACCCTCCTGCTGATGATCACAAACACTCATAACCTGTCACGTGAACAAAAATAACCACCATACCTCTTGGGAATGGGGATGTCATGTTCTTAACACTTTTTCTTTTCTTCTAGGGGCAAAGAAATATTTTGAGTAACCTATGAAAATTGGGATAGTGGCCAAGTCTCTGTGATATTAATCATTTGGGCTATACCTTTTGAAGTTCATCTGCACGCAGTTTCTTGAGGAAACAGTAACTAAGGCAGCCTGTGAGACTGTATCACCTGGGCTTGTCTTTGTTTTTACCTAGACTTTTTCTCTAAAGAAAAAGATAATAGTATAGGTACACACACACACACACACACACACACACACACACACGTATATATAGTGCACAAATTAGCTAGATAATTCTCTGTCCTGTGTTTGAGCAAGTGAAAGGTATCTATCAATTTTAAAAGTCCATTTGAACTATAATATAAATTGGAAGAATCCAATTAGTTTTTAAAATAAACTGTATATGTTTATTTTTTGGGTATTTATAATTAATTTCTCCCAAGTAGCTACTACAACTTCTTTGCCAATATTCATTGATTATCCACAATGACATAATCTCAGCATCTGTAAGAGGCACTACAATTTTGTCTGGGTCTGTCCTGACTATTAATGCAGTCTTATTTTACTTTTATGGTTAATTCAGAAATCTTCTCTATATGTGTCTTCAATTTTTTACTTTGCTTATGTGACAAAAAATTCCATTCCGTAATACTATCTTCCCTTTGCATAATGAGCCCAGTAGGAGAATGAGTTGAAGGCAAAATAAACAAAATGCAAGTTTAGAATCAAATTGATTTACACAACATCTTGTAGTGTTTGTTCTTCCAGAGATAACTCTTTTTCTGTTTCAGCTGTTCAACATCTTGGACTACTTAAATCTGAGTCTCCTTGTAACCTTTGAAGCAAATTACTTAACTTATAAGTGCCTAATCAAATTGTAGGCCTCAATAAATTGATATCTCCCATTAATTTTTGAAAATCATTAAGAGTCTGCAAGTGGTCTCTATGAATCTGCCAAGTCAGGGTAAGCAAGTCCTCAATGGTTCTTGCCGTGTGAACAAATCTGGCAGAGATATTAGGCCAGAAAGCTGAAGATGAGGCTTCAACGTTACAAAGTGTATTGGGTGACTGGTCAGGCAATAAACTGTCTTAAGTCAATTTGTACATTTTGGAAGCTGCTAACCCACACTGCTGGTTCACTCAGGAATTTAAGTTTTATTCCTTATGAAGTGTCTGAGGGGCATTGAAGACAAGATAGTATAGTTTTATAACGAAGCTTAGTTGGTTAGGGGACAGTGGATATTTTGTAACATGCAACTTTTGGGGATAGAATAAGAGGTTTACTTACTCTATCCAAAGTTTCACTACTTTCAGTAGCATTAAGAAGATCAACAATCAATATGTAGTTTTGGCTTTCCTGACTGCTTGTACCTCCTGGTTGACAAAAAAAAAAAAAAAAAAAAAAAAAAAGAAAAAGCTGGCCATTTTGGCTGAAGGGCCTTGAGCTGACAGGCTCCTCCATTCATTTCCCAGTGGCAAGAGGTTAACTTGTATGTTCCTCTTGGACCTGCAATCCCTAGTCCAATGTTTTCACTGTCTGCAGCAGCTACAAAACCCTGGAAGCCTTGGCATTCCACTGAAGCCAGAAACTGCCTGTTTTCTTCTATGAATACCATAGTCTCTAGAGTTAACGCATCTGCTATTTTGAGCTCCGAAGCTTTTAACCTTATAATTAGTCTGTAAATGGCCAAATTCACTGCAATAAAAACACTGGGTATTTTGATATCTGAAACCTCTAGGTATGGATTGCCCTATGATATTGGCATGATGGTCCTGAGAACCAATATCATTTGTTTCTCTTTATTAATTTTTAATTTTTAGTATTTATTTTATTTTTAATTATAATTTTCATTTGTATCTCTTATTCATTCATCAGGAGCATGAGGCTGCTCATGCTTTTAATGGTCTAATTACTCTCTTACATTTTCAAACACCAAGGTCTCTATCAACACCTTTCTGATATCAGGGTCTGATACAGCATTATTTTCAGCTGAAGCAAATCTTTTAAGAAGTCTGTGAGTCTTCTCTAGAGCCTTGCATTATCTTAGTAACTGAAATAGATCCCTTCTGAAGATCATCAACCATATACCAAGCTTTTAAGCTGCAACATGGCATTGTTTTTTCACAACATAGTCAAATCAGATTTGTTCTTGTAGGTCAGCATAACACCCTCAACAAACAATTGATCTTTAACAACATTTCACCCCTTATTATATTTTGTTGTTATATTTTTGTGGTTTTATCTTTCTACTACATTAACCATTGTAATTGATGACTGGCTGATCCAGTCTGATCCAGGACTGATACCAATCCTTTCCAACCTTGGGGAATAGTTCTATTTTGGGTCTAAAAGTAATTTGTACTCAATTTCCTTAACTAATAGGGAGTGCATTCCATAGTACCCAATAGATTATAAAACTTTAAATCTAATATTTCTATTGGATGCCATGTTACCTCATCATCATTAGCAGGCATGTTTTACACTTACTGGAAAAGCTGAAGGTGCCTGTGTAGTCCCAGGAAACTCCTCTGTTGGTGCAGTTGGCTCGACATTAACCCTTTATCATGTACAATCTCCGGCCATTCCTGGACCCTTGCTTCATACAGAGGCTGCTGGGATTTGGCAGTGAATGTGCATTGAGCAGAGCAGGGCACCGAGAGTGGGAAACTTTAGCTCTCAGTTTACCAGGTGTAAATCTTTTTGTTCTTCATTTACCAGTTGTGCTATTTGCTTCCCAAAGCTTCAACCTCTACCCTCAAACTCTCTTGTTGAACAGCTAACTCTGTACTTTTTCTAAAATGAGAGAAACCCTTCTGGTTTACCTATTTCATCCACTCTTTGTTTAAAAGACCCCTCCACACTCACTTTTCTAATTGTTCAGTAATTATTCCAACCTTTAAAGAAATGGAATAGAAGAACAAGACAAAACAAAATCAGAAAATTCCCACTGGGAGCAAAGTGAGAGAAAATCCAGCAGCAGAAGCCACAACTTGGCTGGTATTTTGAAACAGTATTCCAAAACCTGACATTTCCTCTACAGCATTAAAGAAACTAAGTTTCCCACCATACCTAAGCCATGCTTGGGTGCCTCTGTAGGCTTTGGCTTTTTAAAGCCTACTTTATTTTTGAGTTCCTTAATGTCTCTTCCTCCCTTTAAACCCACCAACTGTAGGAAGGAAAAAAAGAAGGTTAGTAAGGACAGGAGATATAGAACTTTCTAGACTCAGTTCCTTCAGGGGAAATTCTACTCTTCATTGCCCTGATTCCAGCTGTCAAGATGAGCAGCAAACAGCAGTGGCAACAGCAGGATAAATCAGCGGCAGTGGAGCAAACCAGGAACAGTTTGCTGGAAACATTCTTCAGAGGTTTCTCTCTAGGAACTTCTCAAAGCAAAGCAAACTTTCTCTCCCTCTGGACTCCTTTTTGTATACTCTCAGAGTATGCACAAGGATGTTCTCTATCTGGAAAAGACCATGCCCTCCAAACAAGGTAACTCCCAGCTGACAAGATCACAAACATCCACTTGAGAGGCTGTTATCAGCTGTGAATAAGCTAAAGACAATTTTCCATCCCAAATAGGGGATCAAAACAAAAATACATTTACATTATACAACCAAAACTTCCACTACTTCCTACAGTTTCAAAAAACAAATCCTGTCCCTCATCAAAAATTCCAGTGTTTTAACAGGATGAAAAAAAACCCCAGTTTTTAATAGACAATATTTTTTGTTACTGTTGTTTCCTTGCACTGTCTCCAGCCGTGGAGCAACTGGTACCCAAATGAATTTCAAAGTGACGATGTGCAATGATCATGTCTGTTAGTGATATCACTACATTGCTATGGCTAACTCAAAATAAAATTTGAGTCTGCTGATTATTTTATCAGTGGAATGATTATAATCAGGCATTTATTAATATCTGATGCAAGGAAGAATCAAGTATTGAAAAAGAGATGTTTTCTTTGTATTATGAGCTCCATTGCATTTGAATTTTTAATTTAACTATTCATGCTCCCAGATTGTCTCCACTGTCTTGAAAATTGGAGGAAATTAATAAGATGCTGTTTAGTCACTGTTCTTCCGGCTAGAATAACAATAAGCATGGCGTGGGGCTTTTGAAAACTCAAAACTCACCCCCAGTGACATACTTTCTCGAACAATGTTACAACTCCTAATCCTTGTAATCTTTTCAAAGATTTTCACTTATTAGTGACCAAACATTCAAGTATCCATATATGGGCCACAAAACAAAGGCTCATATTCTTATATAAAACATCACATTCCACTTGTGCCCCTCATAGTCTTGCAGCCATATTGTAATGTGACAATGCGTTCCCATCCACCTTCAAAAGTCCTCACAGTCTTTCATAGTCTCAATAGTGTTAAAAAGTCCAAAATCTTTTCTGAAATTTAAAGAAAAAAACATTTAACTGTAGCTCCCTATACAAAACAAAACAAAACAAAACAAAAAACAAAACAGATAATATGCTTCCAATATACAATAAATTGCAAAGAATATACATTACTGTTCCAAAAGGGAAGAAAGAGATCATAGTGAGGAATTACTGGAGAAAGGCAAGACTAGAAACCAGCAGGACAAACTCCAAAGTCTCCATCTTCATGTTAGTGTCACAGCCCTCTTCGACTCTCTTACTCGCTGAGCTTTGTTGATTACGACAATACTTCTCTCTCTATAAGCTGTTTCCGTATCTAGTCAGCAACTCTTCGCTGCACGTATCTTTTATAACTCTGGCATCTCCTTCATCTTGTGGTCTTCCATATAAGTGATGCTTCACCTTCATATCTTCATTCAATCGCCTCTCTGGAACTCCATGCAGTGCCATCTGTGACACAGGAATGGCTGCAGTGGCTTCCTGTAGCCAAGGAAGCAGATCTCATGAAACCTTTCTTATATCTTTACATTAAAGCCAGAATCATGTGGCTGAGGCTGCCAAGTTCTGCTGCTTGAAGTGGCTGGAACTTGGCTTCCTCTTCCAATTACATATGCCTAGCTTTCTGTTGTAGATGATTTCCTTTACTACGCAGGCTTTCATTTAAATAAGTTGGAATCTTAGCTTGGTGGGATCATGACCTGAGCTCACTACTCTTTTCATTCCATTTAGCATCATGCTTTTCTTTTAACTGTTTTTAATATATTTTATTAATTTATTCATATTACATCTTAATTGTTATCCCACCCATTCTATCCTCCTATTCCTCCCTCCCTCCCATTTTCCCCTTATTCCCCTATTCTTTTAACTGTTTTTATCTCATTAAGCACTGGACTTGGCACCAACACTACAAGTCCTAGTGCTCCCTTCCTTATCAAATGGTAAGTTTTGCATTTTTTCTGGTTCTGCTTGCCTCTTTTTATTATATATCTTCATAAGAGTGGTATGTCATATTATGCTGTTTTGAAATCTCTTCTATTAATGTCATTAATCCCAAACACTTCAGTTCAGCCTCAGGAAGATTTCTTGGACAAGAAGAAAACAGGGGCAGATCCTCTGACAAAATACCAGAAGAATGGTCTCTAGTTCACCTACTAATAAAAATTCTTCCACTCTGAGACTTCGTGATCCAGATCATCACAGTCAACATCACTGCTGTCAACAGCACTATCTTTCTTTCTTTTTTAAAAATTTTTTTTATTAATTTATTCTTGTTACATATCTATGGTTATCCCATCCCTTGTATCCTCCCATTCTTCCCTCCCTCCCATTTTCCCCTTATTCCCCTCCCCTATGACTGTTCCTCAGAGGGATTATCTCCCCCTGTATATGCTCATAGGGTATCAAATCTCTTCTTGGTGACCTGCTGTCCTTCCTCTGAGTGCCACTAGGTCTCCCCCTCCAGGGGACATAGTCAAATGTGAGGCACCAGTCATCAGGGAACTGCAACTCAAAACAACTCTGAGATTTCATCTTACACCCATCAGAATGGCTAAGATCAAAAACTCAAGCGACACCACATGATGGAGAGGATGTGGGAAGAGAGGAACACTTCTTCATTGCTGGTGGGAATGCAAACTAGTACAGCCACTTTAGAAATCTATCTGGTGCTATCTCAGAAAACTGGGAATAGGGCTTCCTCAAGACCCAGCTATTCCACTCCTTGGAATATACCCTGAAGATGCACCAGCACACAACAAGAAAATTTGCTCAACCATGTTCATGGCAGCCTTATTCATAATAGCCAGATCATGGAAACTGCCTAAATGTCCCTCAGTAGAAGAATGGATAAAGAAACTGTGGTACATATACACTATGGAATACTACTCAGCTATTAAAAACAATGAATTCCCGAAATTTGTGGATAAATGGATTGAGCTAGAGATGATCATAATGAGTGAGTTAACCCAGAAGCAGAAAGACTCAAATGGTATATACTCACTTATATCTGCATACTAGCCCAATGGGCATGTCCCACAAAAGTCTTCCCTTACCAGGAAACTGGGACAGCGCTATCTTTCTTGTTCCTCTTAGTATAGCTCATCAAGCTGCACTTAAATTATTCAACTACTTTAAGTACTTTCTTAATCCAAAGTCCCAAATCCACATTCCTCCAAAAAGCAGCCTGGACATGACTATCCCAGTGATACCCTGCTCCCTGATGGCCACTCATCTTTATCTGAAAACTGGTTAAAAGGAGGTCGTAGGATGCTTGTGATAGCTAGGTCTCAAAGCTAGTAGGCTAAAATCTACCACAAGATAAAAGTAAGAACTCATCCATTTATGTCCACTCATTCATTCAAAAAAATAACGGTGAAAAAAATTCTCTGTGTGTAGCTCTGAAGTTTAGCTATAATAGAATTCAGTAGCTGGTGGAATGGGAAAAGGCAATATACACTTATCAAAGAGAAAACTAGAGACCTACACAACTATATATACTATATAGACTACACCCATACTTCCTACCACCAGGGCCAGCTCTTCTGCATTGCCTCTGCTAGCTCACCCAATGCCACAGCCCATAACAAGATATTTTTTGTTATTTTTTTATTGTGTGTGTCAAGGGAGATTGCAAGGATAGATGTCAAGGGATATAAAACTGAATGGCATTGGTATGCATAATGTGAAATTCACAAAGAATCTATAAAGAGTTAAAATATTAATATATTTCTGTATGTGTAGTACTGAAACTAAAAAGTGAATCGTGATGTATTGAGCCTTGTGGCCGAATCTGTCAGCCCTCTGAGGCCTTGAGGACAGGACCGAGCCTGGCTCGAGTTTCAGCAACAGTCTCTGGTAAATACTTCCACGTAGGAATGACTCAGCATGGTCTGAGCCCTGCCTGCCAACAGCCATGTAACACAAACCAATTGGTCCCACAATATCAGGCCACTTTACGTCTTGGGAGACGTCATATCTCCTGACGCCTTAAGCCCTGCCCACTCCCTATACTCACTCTATATCAGAGAAACCTGGCACAGTAAAGTTGAGACCTCACTCTGAGGAGACTCCCGACTCAGTGTATTTTTCCTCCGGGCTTCTGTAGGAGGAGGAGGCTCGGTTGCCGACACTCACTATCCTGCTCGGCCCCCAGGAGAGGAAATGGCGGTCCAAATCCTCTTCCTTTCCAGGCCTACCTGCTGGGTAAGAGACCCAACAATGATGGAGGAAAGTGGTGGTTTGAAACAAAATTACCCCTAAAGAGACATTTGCTTAAGTGGTTAGTCCCAGGTAGCTGGATTGGTTGGGAAAGAGTAGGAGATGTGGCCTTGTTGGAAGAGACATGCCACTTGGGGTAGCACATCTTTAGAATTTAAAAATTTGTCACAAATTTTAAAAGTTGGGCATATATATGTATATGTATGCATATGTTTCACAGACATCCCCAAATATAAGTATGATGAGAACAATCCTTTAATTAGACTCTCTTCAAGTCATGTAAATCAAGGCTGTGTCAACTTGACAGTTAAAGCTAAGAAGGACACCCACATCACTTGAACACCTCTTTTAGTTATTGTCATATTGCTGTGATAATCACAAGCTGATTACCTGAAATGCTAAACTTTAGTCCATCTGCATCTACCCAGAGGAAGTCTTGACTTTTCAAGCTCTTCAGCCCTCACTCCTGTGTAAAACTTTCCTACACCTCCCAGCCGTCAACATCTATAACCACTTCTCATTTGCTTTGCTGCCATACTTATAATCTATCCTGATATGATTGTGACCATGGCACCTCATTGTTACCTGTGTGGCTGTCCTTGTCTCCTTGTTCCTTACAGTCTGGATCACTGTCCATGCTGAAACTCTCCACTACCTGACTATAATCTCCTGTAGTTTAGCTCATATGGACTGGTACCTGGCACAGCCGAACTTACCAATATAGCATCTTCTATTATCAGATGTTTATATAAAATAAAGACTAGTGAGGAGAAAATAGCACTACTTAATTATAGGGAAATCAGAAAGCTAAATATGTTATTGTATAAATTTCTTGATAAAAAAACCGTACTGATGTTCAGGAAACATGGAAGCTTTCTAAATAGGCACATTGTAGAAAATGTGCACCTTAGAGGGTGCAGAGTTACCAAAGTTTGACAAGATGCAGATGAAAGTTCTTTAAATTATGGAGTACTGAAAGCATTCTCTCTTTGCATGGCTGTTCCCTTGGCCACCTTTCTCCTGTGATAGTGACATTGATATCTAGGAGAACTATGCCAGATTCAGATAGAAGGAAAGATCCAGAATTCTATCTCAATCACTACCAAGAACAACACTTCATTTCCTGTCTTATCCTAAAGATACTTTTGTCTTTTCTTGAAAAACATTTATACATTCTAAAATCATAAAACATCAACTAATTAGAAACTATCACACTATCAAAATTACAGAATACTGAAGTTTCAGTTATTGAACAATTTATCGTTTTTTCCCATTGCCCATAATAAAAATGTGGGGAAAATCAAGAATTATTTACATTGAGTTTGTATGTTTTAGGCCAGTATGTCATGATATGGGCTTTATCAACACTACTACCAGGGGACTTTAACAAGTGACTGGGGATTCTGTGGTATAAAACAAACAAACAAAAAGCATCAGGATTGATGGGAAATGTTACAATCTTCTGAATCAAAATTTCTGAGTGGGAGCAAAGAGGAATTGATAGGAGTGTGTTCTGAGGCTCACTGTAGAGGAAGCAATTCACCTTTTCATGATTCACATTACATGAACTGATGAAATGATTCTGAGAACACATTGAGAACCAAGAACACACAGCAATCACAATGTTGAAGGTGGAGGCACACTTAAGTCTTTGTATGCATGAACTCCTTATGTGAACATTTGGAACTGGGCAACAGCATGATACAGTTATAGTTTGGGAGCAAGCATACAGAAAAAACTTTTTTTCACAGGTTTAAACCTTAAAATAAAAAAAATACTTCCAATTTTACAAACTAATTCTAAATTTAGATTATTTAGGAAACATATGTTATTGCATTTATAAATTTTAATGGCAGTGATGGATCAGCTTGACTCCCTCTTAAGAATGAAATCTACATTGCTATAAGGTCAGATCAAGCTCATTTCTTTTTGTAGAAAAATCAAGTTGATTGTGCATTAACCTATTTATGGACTTTGACATGCCCCCAGTCCTATGGAATTTGACTCATACTTTGAACGTACCCTGTTATAAAATGTTCTGCCAAATAATTTTAAAATGTTCAGCCAAGTTTCTATGTGACTAGAACTTCCTGTACTAATCCTGCAACCTTTGAAAACTCCTAGACTCACAATTTTTTGATTCAAATAAACCTCTCTTTTCCTGTTTTAATGTTATGTTTTTCTTTTTTCTTTTTTTAAAATTTTAATTAATTTATTCTTGTTACATCTCAATGTTTATCCCCTCCCTTGTATCCTCCCATTCTTCCCTCCCTCCCAGTTTCCCCTTATTCCCCTCCCCTATGACTGTTCCTGAGGGGGATTACCTCCCCCTGTATATGCTCATAGTATATCAAGTCTCTTCTTGGTAACCTGCTGTCCTTCCTCTGAGTGCCACCAGGTCTCCCCCTCCAGGGGACATGGTCAAATGTGAGGCACCAGAGTACGTGAGAAAGTCATACCCCTCTCTCCACTCAAGTGTGGAGACTGTTCTGACCATTGGCTAGATCTCGGTAGGGGTTTAAAGTTTACCGCCTGTATTGTCCTTGGCTGGTGCCTTAGTTTGAGCAGGACACCTGTGCCCAAACCTGCCTATCATAATGATCTACTTGTAGGTTTCTAGGACCCACTGGATCCTTCTACTTTGCTATTCTCCCATGCGTCTCTCATCTAGAGTCCCAATAGGATGTCCTCCCCTCTGTCCCAGTTTCCTGGTAAGTGAAGGCTTTCGTGGGACATGACCCTTGGGCTAGTACGCAGATATAAGTGAGTATATACCATTTGAGTCTTTCTGCTTCTGGGTTAACTCACTCGTTATGATCATTTCTAGCTCAATCCAATTATCCACAAATTTCGGGAATTCCTTGTTTTTAATAGCTGAGTAGTATTCCATAGTGTATATGTACCACAGTTTCTTTATCCATTCTTCTACTGATGGACACTTAGGCTGTTTCCATGTTTTGGCTATTATGTATAAGGCTGCTATGAACATGGTTGAGCAAATTTTCTTGTTGTGTGGTAGAGCATCTTCTGGGTATATTCCAAGGAGTGGAATAGCTGGGTCTTGAGGAAGCCCTATTCCCAGTTTTCTGAGATAGCACCAGATAGATTTCCAAAGTGGTTGTACTAGTTTGCATTCCCACCAGCAATGAAGGAGTGTTCCTCTCTCCCCACATCCTCTCCAGCGTGTGGTGTCGCTTGAGTTTTTGATCTTAGCCATTCTGATGGGTGTAAGATGGAATCTCAGAGTTGTTTTGATTTGCATTTCCCTGATGACTAAGGAGGTTGAGCATTTCTTTAAGTGTTTCTCAGCCATTTGATATTCTTCTGTTGAGAATTCTCTGTTTAGTTCCAAAACCGCACTTTTGGGAAATATCCCTGTCTAACAAAAAATAAAGCTTGTTTGATTTAGTCAAAGAATTTGGGTACTGGTCTTTACTCTCATTTTGTAGGACTTATTGATTGAAAAGTGTTGATTATGATTTACAGAGGATAACAGATAGAGAAATGGTAGATAAATGATACATAAATTGATGACAGATAGAAGATAAACAGGTAAGATCGGAGCTGTATATGTTTTCCTGCTTACCCTTACTGTTCCTGGCAAACTCTTTGATCCTACTGCTATAACATTTCTTCATTGCCATTAGAACCTACTTTGGGATCCCAACGTAGACATCAAACCAGATAAGACCAATAGCGTTGTGGATGGAACATCCGCCAAATTTTGGCTTTTCCATTGGAGGCAGCCACTGGTGGACTAGCTGGGCCATAGCCTGTAAGCCATTTAATAAAGCTTTTCCATCAATTCTGTTCCTCTAGAATCCTGACTAACATAACAGACCATAGAATGATAGATGATGACAGACAGATAGACAGATAGATGGATTACCTGTATCTTCTCCATAGATCACTTAAGAGGCACAGTTTTAGCAAACTTGCTATTTTTCTTAGGTAAAAAGAAGTATATTTGCACATTAGTCTCTATTTGATTCATTATAAACTCTTTAAAGATGTGATTATGAAAATGGGCAGCAGGTTACCAAGAAGAGACTTGATATACTATGAGCATATACAGGGGGAGGTAATCACCCTCAGGAACAGTCATAGGGGAGGGA
The DNA here is from genome assembly GCA_907169655.1 of Acomys percivali. Taxonomy (NCBI): domain Eukaryota; kingdom Metazoa; phylum Chordata; class Mammalia; order Rodentia; family Muridae; genus Acomys; species Acomys percivali. Next base: position 101,326,822 of record OU015746.1, on the reverse strand, counting down.
AATAAAGGGAAAATGGGAGGGAGGGAAGAATGGGAGGACACAAGGGATGGGATAACCATTGAGATGTAACAAGAATAAATTAATAAAAAAAATTCAAAAAAATATACTTAAGTCTCCTTAGCACACAGGATCATCTCAGATGTGTAATCCTCATCTCACTCATTGTTAAATCCTGTAGCGGACTAATCTCACTGCACCTGCCATGGCTTTTGTTAATTGAGTATATAGGATGCCTTTTCTTCATCGTACTGCCCAAATCAGTGCCCATTCTCTCTCTAAAGCAGGTGTTTATCCAAGAAAGCCGAAAGCCTCAAGGGGAGGCTGGCTGAATCCAAGTATTCACCTATTTTAGTGTGTTCTGAGATGTCAGGTAAATGTCTGTGATTTTTCGTTTTCCTTACACTAATGAGTCTAGTTTTGATTTTTTAAAAATGAGAATTATATGCTAACATTTCAAAAAAGAAAAGTAGCCCTAAGCCTCATGATATCTTTTTGGCTAGTGTAACTAGACACTGATGACAAAATGTTTTATGAAGAACATTTGAAGAACGTTCTCAAGGGACAAAAAAGTGAGAAGAAGAAGAAAGGATGGACACAACAGTGACAGGAAATAAATCCAAGACTCTTTCTAGACAGCTATTAGTGAATGCATGCATAATCTCAGCCCAGTGCATGCATCAGTGGCACAAATTTAAATATTATTAATTTCCAGGTTAAAGAAATGATGTTGTTACTCTACCATGAATACAAGGGAATGTAAAACTAAGACCAGGCATTATTCTCTGACAATACCCCTATAAATTGCTTTACATTTATAAGCCACAGGAAGATTAAGATGAACTTCCTTTGAATATGCCAAATTCCATCACGAAGTTTTCTATACTGTTGTGATTATAAAAATATGGGCTTTGGAAATAGCCTGAAGAGTAGCAAATCTATTATGCATGAACAGATATCAAAGATGTAATCAGGGAAGCATGACACAATATCATCAAGGTGATGAACTTTGAGTGAGTGTTCTTCATGGTGGTGCCAGCCGCCATGTTAACACCATAATTAAAACATAACCAAATCTTAAGGTCATTTATTAAGTTTTTATATGTTTTTAATTAAAATATAGTTATATCATTTTTAATACACCCTTTCCTTCTTCCAGCCCCTACTAGATCTCGTACCTCCAACTTCTTCCATGTCCACTTCTCACATTGGTAGCCTCTTCTACATTAGCATGTTTATTCTTATTGCTATTGTTTGTATTTATTTTATGTAGCTATTAGAGCAACTTCATTATTGTGGCTCTTAGAATCTTTCTTCTCTTCTACAATGCTCTATACAGTGCTACAATGCTCTCTACAATGCTACAATGATTGATTCCCCACAATCCCTCAATCTGGATTGTGGTTTTCTATGATCGTCTCCATTGCTTCTCTGTGTGTAAAGGGTCAGGATTCAGAGTGTAGCTAAGAATTATGCAGCTACAGAAAAGTAGAGGTAGTCTCTCCTCTTCTAGGATCCATGAGCTCACAAGCACAAGGAGCTTACTAGTTTTCTAGTACTAAGCATGAATCCCATCCTATTGAGTGGGACTATGTCCCATTAGACAGCTGTTGATTACTACCAAGATGTGAGTGCCATTTACTGCACCTCTATGGATATCTTCCCATGCTGATTACTGTTATGGTTCAGAGAAGTCACAGATGAGTATGACTATTAATTGTTTCCCCCATCTTGCCAGCTTTCATGTTAT
>OU015746.1:101295825-101325065 GCA_907169655.1 Acomys percivali | reverse complement strand
CATGGTAACTTTCCAGAGAACTTTTACCTTCCTACTCTGATCTATGATACTAAGTGAAAAAAGGATCATGAAGAAAACTGTTTTGTTTTGTTTTGTTTTGCTACGAAGAATGTAAATTTGTTGAAGGAGTAGTACATAAAATTAAATTAAATTATATATATATAACTGTGATTCACGAATTTTGTTATTACAAAGGACAACACCTAGGTTGTGGAGAGATCAATAAGGAAGTTGGTATTTGAGCCAAGATTTTGGATAGTAATAGTTCAAGGACATGGGAGGAAGAAGGAAAAAGGTCTCTCTGTGCTAGAAGAAACAAAGATAGCCCCAAAGGCATGGTGCAGTAGAAGACTTTGGGGGTCTCCTGAGTGTCCACCACTGTCTTCTCATGTTCTGTTATAGACATTCTCCAGAAATAAGTGTATGTATCTAACACTAAGCACCTTCTACAGCTTACGTACTAATTTAAATGAAGAGGAAGGAAAAAAATGTTCTGAATTCTCAAGGCTATCTGGGACAGCAGACTGTCCTACCACGGGGCTACACATGAACAAGGCAAACATGTAACTGACACATGACGCCCATTTTCTGTGTTCAAATGTTGCTTTGCTGTGTCTTAAAATTTGAAACTAACAGAGGATAGTTGCCAGACCAGAGAAAAATGTAATTGACCTCGAATTTACTCTGCTTCTGATTGCTCACCCAACTTCTGCAAGTGCATTTCAAAAGGGAAGTCTCTCGAATGGAAGTCTTACAAGATTTAGGTAACACTCCCTGTGAAAATGATGCCAGCATGTTCTTAATACCCTCAGATACACTGGCATTATAATCTGAAGCAAGAAAAGAGGCATTTTTCTTCATGGAGGAATAAAGAAAAATATAGCACATTGACAACCTTGAAGGTGACTTTTCCAAGCCAGTGATTAGCAGGCTTTTGCCATGAAATTCAAGGCAAGGAGATTCATTACTGTCCTTGCAGTCACTGTAGCATTAAAACCCAAAACACATCATTAACTCAGAAGTAAGCTGCACCTCTCGCAATGGAAGATCGCCCTGACTTTAGTGACAAAGCCATCTGTGCAGATTCATTGGATTTCAACACAAAAGAAAACGGGGGTTGGGGTGGGGTGGCAGGGCGGGTTGCATTATAAATAAAATCAATTCTTTTTCTCCTCTTCTCCACTTTTGTCTTATCTAGTCAAAAAGAATAGATTGTTAGGAAGAGTGTTGGCATGGAGCAACACCAATGAGCAAAATCAGCATTTGGCTTTATACACAAAAGGGCAGCCGATTGCTTGTTGCTAACCTAACAAGAATAGTGCTGGGTAAGTCGGAGAATAGATGGTTTGAGGGGAGAACAGCCAGTAGTTACTTGCAGAGGTCAGAAACAACCCCAAAGCCTTAATTATGTCCTTTTCTGTCTGATTATCATTGATAACAATGATATGGCATTTCAATAACATTAACTTTAAAAAAATGGTTTTAGAAAGTAAATAATGCTGGTAGGGAAAATTTTCCTGAAAGTATCTCAAAACTGTTCTTTGACAGTGTTGTCCTTTGTTCTGAAGGTTATTTTCATTTAGTGGAGCAAGCAGATAAGTTGGACACGTTTTCAATATTTCAAATGTAATTCCTATTATCACAGTTTGCATCAAAATGCATTACTTCAGGGAACACTTGACCTACCTCCAAAACTTCTGAGTCTCAGTTTCTTCATCTTCAAGAGAGGTAATGGTACAACTTTTCTGACTTACCCCATATGTGATTTCAGTCATTAATTAGCTCATGAAAACACATGCCTGCTAAACCCTGCTAAGCTACATAGGCCCATAAACTCCATGCCAATCCTGTGCATATGATATTGGCATTTTTATCTAATATTTATAACAGCATTGTGAAGTGAGTTGCCAAGTTCAGTGAAGCTGCAGCTCAATACTAAATGCTATTATCTATTCCTTTAGACATTTATAATATAGACATGACCACAGCAGGGTTCCTGGTTACAATAAATAATCTACATAGTTTGGAGACAAGAAGTGTAATAAATTAGAATATGGAAAGGTAAGGTATACAAATTGTGTTACCATAACTGTCCTCTGAGAAGTTCCACCCAGTAGCACATAAAAACAGAGGCTGAGATACACAGTCAAACTTTAGGCTGAGCTCAAGGTGTCTTGTAGAAGAGTAGGGGAAGGATAGAAAGACCTGGGGACAAGAATTCCACAAGAAGACCAATAGAGGCAACTGACCTAGGCCCAAGTAGGATTACAGAGAATGAAGCACCAACCAAAGAGCATGCATAGACTGGACCTAGACCCCAGATAGACACATATGCAACTGATGGGCACCTTAGTCTTCATGTTGGTCTTTAGCAAGTGGAATGCAGCTGTCTCTGATATGGACTCCATTGCCTGCTTTTGGATCACTTTCTCCCTGGCAGAAAGTAGCCTCAGGAGGTTCTGATGGGACTTGATGTGCTGGGATGGGTGGATGGGTGGGGACATTTTTCTGATGATAACAGGGAAGGGAAAACTGGGAAGAGAGTGGGAGAACATGGAGGGGAGGAAAGAAGGAGCATCAGGGATCAGGATGCATAGTGAAAAAGATAAAATCATGATTATAATAAAAAAGGGGAAATATAGGAATATGATATAAAATATATAGAAGTAATAGAAGAGATAGATTATGGAATATGCTCTACAACTATAAAACTATTATAAATCTCAAATTTTAAAAAAGTATTCGGTATAGAATTCTGTATATTGATACAAATATGATTATTTTTGATATGTAGATATAGAATTTTACATATAAATTCATATAATTTAAGTTTTTTTGATTCATATATGTATGTTTCTACTCTGTTATAAGGTATTGAACCTATAAAACTCATTTACAAATGTAAGGTTTACTTCCTCTCCTATTAAAAGCTGGTATCACAAACTTTTTAAGATAATTAACTTAGAGAAGTTAAGGATTAATCAATCAGACACCTGGTCATGGCAGATTGTAGTCCAGTTTATCATAGAAATATACACCCTAGGCTGAACAGATAGTAAATATCTAGAAGCAAACAATTATTTAAATTTCCTATTCAATATATATATTCAATATATATATTAGATGATAGATAGATAGGTAGGTAGGTGGATAGATATGACTATACACTATAAAAGTCTAAATCTAAACAGATAGATCGATAGTCCTCAAAAATTTCAGAGACCTACAGATTATGGCAATTAAATATATTTTTTATTAATTTAAGGCCTTTTTGACTTGAGACATGTCAGAATCTGGGAACACCCCCAGCCTACATCAATAAAGATCATAAGCATGATAACATCTCCTTTTGGAGATAGCTTCATTAATAGCAAGCTAGCCCACTGGGTAAAAATTTCCCAGGTCTCTCTCCAGACAATATCCTGTCCAAAATGGACAAGACTTGGACACAGGCTGAGTTGACAACCAAGCTCTGCAATGAAAGCCTAAGCAATTCCCTCATATTTCCTGCTTCACAATTATGTCTAACATATACACTGGACCAGAAGTCTGAATATGATGCTCTAATGTTATAGAGAGAATATGTGAATGACTAGGCAGTTAGCTGTCTCTGTCATCTCATAATTTTGGAAGCTGCTTACTAGTGCTTCCTATTTAAGTAATAATTTTATTCCTTCTCAAGTCTCTGGTGGGGTTGAAGAATACATATAGCTTCTGTTAGGCTTAAGTTGCTTAGGATTTAAGAAGATGTTTTAAAGTGTACAGGATGGTTTTAACTGCCATATTTTTTTTATTAATGAATTATTTATTCACTTTACTTCTTGGTCATAGATCCCTCCTTCCACTCATCTCTGTTCTTCCCTCTTTCCCTTTCCCCTCATCTCTTCTGCTCTATTCCACAGAAAAGAGGAGCCACCTTCTTATCTCCCCCAGGTCAGCAATTCATATCGGAACTGAGCTTGCCCTCTTCCCTAGTGGCCAGCTAAGACAATCCCACCAAGGGGAAGTGATCAAAAAGCAGGCAAAAGAGTCCATGTCAGAGACGGTCCCTGCCTCCCTTACTAGAGGACCCACATGAGCTGTCCATCAGCTACATCTATGGAGGGGGCCTAGATCCAGTCCCTTCATGGTCTTTGGTTGGTGTTTCCATCTCCAAAAGCCCCTCTGGGCCCTTATTAGTTGGCCCTGTTGGTATTCTTGTGGAGCTCCTGTCCCTTCCAGGTCCTTCTATCCGTCCCCTGACTTTTCCCCAAAATTCACTACGCTTCATCCAATTTTTGCAGTGAGGCTCAGCCTTTGTTTTTGAAGTGCTGCTGGTTGGAGTCTCTCAGAGGACAACTCTACCAGGCTCCTGTCTGCAAACATAGAAGAGGATCATTAATACTGCCAAGAGTTGGCTCTCTTCCATGGAGCGGGTCTTAGGTTGGGCCAGGCATTAGTTGGAGATTCTCTCAATCTCTGCTCTATCTGTTCTGTCTTTATTCCTGCACACCTTGTATGCTGGGTAAATTTTGGAACAAAGTTTCTGTGGGTGGGTTGGTGTTCTCCTCCCTCTACTAGGAGTCTTGTCTAGTTAGGTGTCCTCTTCAGTCTCCATGGCCCCTGTGACTAGAAACCTTCTGTCCTCCCTTCCCCCACTCTCCCCAGGTCTAATTTCCACCTTAATTTCTGTGTTTCCTCTCCTACATTGTTCCCTGTCTTCATCCACTATTGCTCTCTATGCTATTTCCTCGTGGGAATGAGATTTAAGCATCTTCAATTGGGTCCTCCTTGGGTATCTCCTTTTGGTCTGGGCACTGTAGTTTTTTGTTTTGTTTTGTTTTGGTTTTTTTTTTCATGTACTACCTCGTCTAACATCCACTTATAAGTAAGTACATACTATGTGTGTCTTCTGTGACTGGGTTAACTCACTTGGGATGATCTTTTCTAGTTTAATCTATTTGCTTGCAAAATTCATTTTTTTTTGTGTGTGTGTGTGTTTACTAGCTGAGTAGGATTCCATTGTGTAAATGTACCAGTTTCTTTATCCATTCTTCAATTGAGAGACATCTAGATTGTTTCCAGATTCTGGCTATTATAAATAAGGTTGCTATGAACATAGTTGAGCTAATGTCCTTTTGTATGGTATGGTATCTTTTGGCTATATACCCAGGAATGGTACAGCTGGCTTTTGAGGTAGAGCTATCCCCAAATTTCTGTGAAAGCACCAGATGATTTCCAAAGTGGTTGTACATGTTTGCACTCCCACCAACAATGGAAGAGTTCTCCACATCCTAGCCCGCATGTGCTGTCACTTGAGTTTTTGATCTTAGTTATTGTGACAGTTGTAAGATGAAATTTCAGAGTTGTTCTGTTTTGCATTTCTCTGATGACTAAGGATGTTGAACATTTCTTTAAGTGTTTCTCTGCCATTCAAGATTCCTCTGTTGAGAATTCTGTTTACTGCTGTGCCCCATTTTTAAAATGGGTTATTTTGTTTGTTGGTGTTTAATGTTTTCAGTTCTTTATATACTTTGGATATTACCCCTTTGTCTGGTGTATGATTGGTGAGGATTTGTTCTTAATTTGTAGGCTGCCATTTTGTTCTATTGACAATGTCCTTTGCCTTACAGACACCTTTCCATTTCAAGAAGTTCTATTTATTAATTGTTCATTTTAGAGCCTGAGGTGATGGTGTTCTGTTCAGGAATTTGTCTTTTGTTCCAATGAGTTTAAAGCTCTTCCCCACTTAGAAGGATTTTTTTTTAAAAGTTTATAAATACAAGATATGACAGAGAATGATTTAGGTATCAAACTTTACACTCACCTAGGTAGCATAGTGTTTTCTCCAAGGTTGCCAAATACAAATAAACTAAAAAAAAAATTTAATGTAACATTTACATATGGTGAAAAATCAGAAGATAAATGTACATAATGTAAAAGTTAATTAATGCTAACTTGTATCAATACAGATACTTAATAATAAAATCATGCAATAAATTATATAAACAAACAGGAAAATGAGGACTCTATCTCTTTACTAAAGTGATTAAATATCACTTAAAGATAAAATAATGTCCCACTGAGTCATGAACAATCCCTACTGTGTGAAGACTAATTTTCTAGCAAGCAAACATTCTGGTATATAATCATGAAAATAATTTGCTATGTATTTCAAGGCTTCCACTATATTTAACTACTTGTTAACCCCCAATTCAATATTTTGTTTTGTTTTTAAATGAGGCAAGTTGGTTACTTCAAAACAAAGATAGCCAAACTAGTTAACCTAATATATAAAATGAACAAAGATATTTTATCATGGTGTTGAACTCTTTGTAGTAAATATCAAATGTTGAATACCTGAAAGAGGTAGATATCTTATTTCTTTTCACTGTCATTTCTTCTAACCGGGGCCAAGTTCTTCAAATGGATAGGTTTAGTTAAGATATGGTTTGTGCCAAGTTCTTAAAAGAGCTTGCTGGTTTTGGCTAGCCTTCTCTGATTATTGATCCACGATTGCTATTTGTGTCAGGCAGAGGACACATCCATGTCTTCAGCCTGATCTGGAGAATCAACTACAGTAGAGCATAGCCCAATACATCCTGAAACCTCAGACCAAGACCACCCAGCCCTATGGAAGTTATTCACATCGCTTCTGGTCTAAAAGTGGAGATGACAACAAAATTGACACTTCAAACTTACAATTGTTATGATTTAATATTGGAGTTTATCCAGGAAAAAATTATTAATGTGGTTTCTCTTTGGTTTATAGATGTTTAGTGATTTAGCAATATTTTTCTCATTATGCTCCTAGACTGAAAGAAATACCATATGTATAGAAAATTCTCATAAAGGAAAATAATTTATTTTCTTTTAGAAAAAAGTCATTAGTAATCTAAATATAGCATAGTGTTTGTCCCTGTCAATCACGTTTACCCTCCATACTGAGTTTAACTTAACTGTAGCAACATGGAACTTCAAGTTTACAAAGACACAGCAGTGTTGAATGTTAGGGCATGATCTAATAATGAAACTTAGAACTACATCAAGCTGAAAGCACACATGGTAAAAAATTTCTTGATGGTTTGCCTTTACTATTGATGTTTTAAAAGAAAGATACATGTGTTTAGTATGAATATATATATATATATATATATATATATATATATATATGTCCTCATTTATCCTGTCATTGCCTTCCCTGATCACCCCTCTTGAAGTTGATATTTTCCTCTTCTTCATGTTATGAAATATGAAATATATGGCATTTATCTTTCTGGTTGTATTTATTTCACTTAATGTAATGATCTCTAGTTTTATTTTCTGTGAAATCATGTTTTAATTCCTCTTTGTAACAGTGAGTTTTTATACATGCCACATTTTCTTTACCTGTTTAACTGTTAATGGGTATGTCTAGCATTCTGCTAATATTCTAAATCTTGACTGTTTAAAATAGTATAAGGAAAAAAATCATGAATGTGTAATATATCTATTGTGTATTGACTCTGCATCTTTGATGCACATACAAAGAGGGAGTGTTACTGGATCAGATGGGGTTTATTATGTTTTTTGGTTTTCTTCTTTTGTTTTTGTGTTGTTGTTCTACTTTGTGTTGTTGTTGTTGTTGTTTGTTATTTTAGCAATCCCATACTGATTTTTATAATGACTATAATTTACATCTCCATCATCAGTACATAAATGCCTTCTTCTCCACATCCTCACCAGACTTTTCACTTTTCCCCAATAATAAACATTCAAAATTGGGTGAGAGGAAGCTGAAAAGCAGTTTTAATTTGTATTTCATTAATGTCTAAAGATATCAAACCCACTTTAAGTTTTGTTTCTTTCTTAATAACTATCTATTTAGTCTCTTAGTTTGTTTACAGACTGAAAGATATTATTTTGATATTTTTCAGTTTTTATTTAGTCTTTTATGAAAGACTTTGTCTATTCCTAAAGTTGAATACTTAATTTGCATGCTTATCTAAACTTAAGAGGATTATTGAAGACAGCTCTTGCTAGCTGATCTTTTAAGTTCATTAACACCTGTTTTATGAAACTGGGAATCTAATTTCAGTGAATACATATTTTTGATTTTTCCATCTTCTTGATTGATTGATCCTTTTACTACATAGTGTGTACATTATGTAATTACCTTCTTTATATCTTATGACTAAATTTGACTTGACCTCTTCTGTATCAGTTATAGTATATATTACAGCTGGTCTATGACTTCTGTTTTCTTGGTAAACTGACTTCCATACTACATTCAGTCTGTGTGTACCCTTATCAATGAGGTGTGTTTTTGGGAAGCAACAAATAGTTGAATTTCTGTCTACTTATTCATGAGTTACGATAAATTTATTTAAAGTTATTATTAGGAAACTTTTGATGTAATTTTTTGTTCATTTGGATGACTGATTTTGTTTGTTTCTACCCCCTTCTTACTATTTTGTTTGTTAGTTTACTATGTTCAATATAATGAAATTCTAATAGTTTTTCTTTGTACATATATGCCACTTATAATATTTATTCTCTCTGTGGAGAAACTGTCTTCTTTCCTTATTTATTCGTGTTACCCAATTTAGTGCAATACAGAGAGTAAGTGCTACATTATGGCACGTTATTCCAAATGTCCACAATTTTCATAAGGAAAATGCCTCACATGTCAAATTATGAAAGTAAAAAATAATTCCTTATAGTTGTGTGTGTCTCAATTTTGTAATTTTGTAGTAGGTTACTTAACATCTCCAAAATTCAGCAACAATTTTTTTTTCTAAAATGACAAAATGCGAGATTGCGAAGTTTTCTTGGGTCTAGGTAAGTTGATAAACATTTATTCTTGAGTTCAGGACTCTGAAGACTGATCATCATGTGTGTGTTCAACGTAAAAATTTATCTAAAAAATTATTGTAATAAGTACATATGAATGTAGTGATAATTATTGATTTCCTAAAATCAATTATTGCATCATTTGAGCATTTCATACATGTACATAATATGTTTGGGGCAAATTCACCTCTCATTCTCTCCAATTTTTCTATCATCCACCACCAATTTTTTTCTTCAACTTCATACATTCTCCTTTTTCTTTATTTTATTTTAAAGCACCAGTTGAGTCTACACAGTGTTCCTTCCATGTACATGGGGGGGGGGATGAACATCTATTGCAGCATGAGTAACCTCAAAGACCCCACATCCCAGAAGAATGCTTACTCTTACTACCTAGTAATGATAAGTCACCAATAGATTCTCATCTAGGAGTAAACTTCATGAGACCCTTTCCCTTTTATGCAGCAATTATTCCTGGCTTGATCTCCTGCAGGTCATAAGTATTCAGTCACAGCTGTTGTGAGCTAATGTGTGGATAGAGACTGTCAAGTCCAGCAAATACTCCAGTTCTTCCTGTAATCATTTTCTGAACATGGACACATCTCTGCAATGTGAAAGTTGATATACAGAAGCTACACTAAGTACTTTTTAATAGTCTTTCAAAAGAAAAAGAAATTTCTGAACATATCAAAGAAAGACACCAAATTCTTTATTCACCTATCTTTAGAGACCACAAAATTTTCTCTGTGATAAAAATGGGTCAAGTGCTTATCCAGTTCAAGCTATGGAGCGGTGGGGAGTTTCTGCTGCTGCTGGAACTAAGGAGCTTGTTCATGGTTATCCCTTCTCTATAATAAAGCTCCTGTATTAAAGGTAAGAAAGGAAATTCTAGCAAAATTGGTGGTTTTGTAATGTAGGAAGAAGTCCTTTCTGAAAACCATTGGCCTCTTTGAAACAACGTTTTATTGAGACCCAACATTTTATTGAAGACTCAATGTAAAATCTGTACTCAAAGGCCTGAATACTGAGAGGAAGTCCATGCTGGCCACAGCCAGGATTGTCTGGAACTGGAGGCTGGATAGCCCAGAGGTCTAGAATAGAGCCAAACGTGACTGGCCAAACAAACAAACAAACCACCCAACCAAACAAGCAAACAAAAACAAAATCAATAAAATTATTCCTAATTATATTCTGCTGCTTATATTCACTCATATTGTTACTATTCACAATAGTCATCAGAGACGCTTCATCTAGCAACTGATAAGAGCAGATGCAAAGACCCGTAGTCAATCATTATGTAGGTGGAGTATGAGGAACCCCTGAGAAGAGTCGGAGGAGATATTGTAGGAGCCAGAGAGGTCCAGAACACCAGGAGAATACTGTCCATAGAATCAATTAAGCAAGGATCACGGGAGCTCACAAAGACTGAAATGAGAATTACAGAGGCTGCATGTGTCTGAGCAAAGTACTCTGCATACATGCTGTGATTACGTGATTATGTAGCCTAGTGTTCTTGTCCAACACCTAAATGTGGGAAATGGGCAATGTTGCCGCTGACTCTTTGGCCTGGTCATGGGAACTTTTTCCTTCTACTGGATTGCCTCATCCAGTCTTTTTTAAAAATTAATTAATTTATTTCATCCAGTCTTGATATTGGCGTTTGTGCCTAGTCTTATTGTAACCTTTAGTCCACATTTGGTTGATATACCTGGGAGGCCTATTCTTTTTCTGAAGAATAACTGAAGAGGAATAGATCCGGAGGAGAGGAGAGGTGCAAAGTGGGACTTGGAGGAGCGAAGAGAGGAAACACTGCATTCAGGATGTATTGTATGAGAGAAGAATAAATAAAATATAAAAAGAGAAAAGTATTTTCCTATGATCTAATGGTCAGATAGTTACTATACAATGTGCTCCTGAAGCACCAATGAACATAATATAGCTCAGAAGAAAGATGGCCAAGAAATAAGAAATTCAAGAGAGAAGAGATGCTGAGTTCTAATAATAATAGTAAAAATGTTAATCTAAAGTGAAAATTGTTACACTGTTTCATGTTTTAAAAGGCTGAAGGGTGCAGAATGGGCATTTATTTTTAAAGGAATATAAATCAAAGGCCCGTTTGATATTTATCATTTGTGTGTGTGTGTGTGTCTGTATATAATCTATTAGTATGTGTATGTGTGGATGAGAGTCAGAGACACATGCCGCAGAATGCATGTGATATCAGGTTCTCTTTACAAGGATTTTGCAGGATTGTGTTACATTACCTTTATCTACTGAGCCATCTTTGCCCAAACATCAGTATTTTATTTATTTTTTATTAATTCCTTGAGGATTCAATAAAATCTATTAGGATAATATCCTTCTCTGTCCTCCAAGACCTATCTTCCTTTGCTATTCACCCACTTTTGTGTCTTTTTAAAAACATAAACTCATTACATACAGTTTATATGGCCCATATACTTTTGAATGCGTTGCTTTTATTAGAAGAAGGTAACCTGCCCACAGTTGTACTCTTAAAGAAAACTGACACGCTCTCTTAGTTATTAGCTGCTAATAGCTCCTTAGCTGGACATGAGGTGTCTTTGGTGTTGTTTGTTTCTTTGTTTTGTTTTGTTTTGTTTTGTTTCTAAATTCCTCTTTCCATGATGGAATTCTGCCTGGCCTAAATCTTTAGATATCATGTGCAATGTCTTAACTACTATGGATCCATATGTGCAACTGTCCTGCTGTATCTAGAAAACGCTATTTTCTTATATTATTCTATCATCTGTGGCTCTTAAAACCCTTTTGCTTTATCTTCTGCAATGGTCACTGAGCTTTGGTTACTCTCTAGAATGTAATGGAAAGACCTTACTGCTGAACCCACCTAATACTTTAGCCACAGATCACGGAGAGATCCAGCTTGTACTAACCTAGAAATGTTATCCTTATGGGTATTTTACATTGAGTTGGGAGAACACTGAATTCTATATATTTATATGGCTTTGCAATACTGGCTTGAATTCCTGGGAATAAACAATCCTTTCTAGTTTGGAAACAAATACCAATACATAAGTTGAAACTCCATATTGGTACCATTATTGTGAACAAGAACTTGTAGCTAGACAGACCCTTTGAGAGAAATTGCTACTAATAATTGGCTAAATGGACATAGTAATAAAGCAACTCATGGTGACTTGCCATCATCTCCAATGATTAGTGCATTTGTCAACCATCATCAGAGATGCTTCTAGTTCTCCCACATGGACCCACAACTGTCCAAGGTTCAAATAATATTAGAGTGTAGAATTCTTGGCCCTAAACAGCACATCACTATCCATTTTTTTGTAAATTTACTTAAAAAAACTTTTTTAATGGTTCTTTGTGAAGCTCATGTCCTTGGTGCTGACTCACCCCCACAGGAGAAGAATGGAAGATGCCACATCCACCCTCCTTAGTATTGCAGCCAGTGAGATAGAGTCAGCTCTGCAGAGTGCTGCAGGTAGTAAGGGGTAGTAGCAGCTTTGCACAGCCTTTGAAAATCAAAGTGGTCCCATACAGCATGCCAGACCAGGATTGTCTGCATAATCTTTAGTGGCAATATGAGCCACAGACATATAGATAGGCCTCTGATGCTGCATGGTCATCAATCCAGGCATGGCCTTCAATGGCAGCATGGGCTGGGATTTCACCATGGCCTCAGGCAGAAGGGCAACCTATTCACATGCTTTTACTCTCCACTCTTGAGTCTTCAGTTCCACCTTTCTTCATATTGCTCAAACCATTTCACTTCTCTTTCTCTTCCATCTGTCCACCATACTTGTGCATTGCAGTGGCTCCTACTGCGGGCAGGCCATGCAGCCGGCAGTCTTCTGGGTGTCTGTCTTCCTCTGCCAATGCTTCTTTGTTATAAATTTACTTTTTATGGACAGTTTTATGGACAGTAACTTAAATGAATTTAAGTTATTTTCATCTCTTAATTCATGTTTTCATTCCATTTTCTACTGCAAAACTTTTCTTCCCAACAAGTACCTCTCCCCATTGTTGGTTATTTTTTGTATGTAGCCCACTGAATTTAATTTGAGTTTTTTTGCATAATCGTGGAAGGTAGGCTGTTTACTGAAGCATGAAGAACATATCAGTGGCTACCTCTTTCTCCTGCTCTCTGAAGTGAATATTCTGTCAGGGAGGACTATGGCTTCCTGAGACATTTCCTGCTCCTGATGAAATGGTGGCAGGCCTAATCTTGTGAAGGTCTTCTACAGGTAAGTACAAGTTTTGTGAGTGAAGAGTGCAGTAGTTATGTCATGTCCAATGATATCATCTTTGCACTATACTTCCATAGATGCTGTCTCTACTTCTTTTCCTTTCTCTCTTCCATGATTTTCCCTGAGCTCTGGAGGGAGTCATAGAGATGACCTGCTGAAGACTGAATCCTTCCTATTTCATTTCCTTGGCATTTCATCTAGTTATGAGTCTCTTCATTGACTATCACTTGTTATAATAGTATCATTTTGTTAAATGAAGGTTGTTAAACTTCCTTCACTTATAGTCCTAGAATATCACTGCTGTCACCCTTCCTTATTGAATATTTTATTATAACAAGTGATATAACTACTGCACTCTTAACTCACAAAACCCAACTAGGTTTACAGTACCACCAAGCATACATTCCCTCCTGTAAAGTAAACATCAAGTCAAAATTTAAAATTACTTTGTTATTCCTCCCTACAAAATATTCCTGAAACCTTTATACCAATGGGCACTTCTAGCCAGGCCACTTATTACTGAGCCTAACAGGATCTACAACTAGAGAAGATTGTTGATAATTTTTTTTTTGCCTCTAACATCCATTCTGCACTACAGTGGCTAGCTAGCAAAATATCACATTCAGTTTGGTTCAAGATTGATATTGCTATGTACTGCAACCTGAACATGTGGTAACTTTAGAAATAGAATCTTAGCATGTAGGTCTAGCGTTCAGACAAGAGCAATAATAATAATGGGCTTGTGTATCCTCCCCGACTAATAACTTTTCAGAAAATATCTCATGGTTGGATTTAGATTTTTCATTGAATAAACAATGACGTTGGGTTTATAATGGCTTTTTTCCTTAGTTTTGGTTAACACTTTCTCTGCTAGTAAACAGGCAATGATACAGCCACCCCATAAGTTCATGATGACTGTGGAAAAACAGGCAACACTAAAGCCAGCTCTGAAGCATGTCATCTGAAACATGTCACCAACAGCCAGCAGGATTCAGGTCCGCTAAGCCACCTGTGCACCTTCTGCGCATGCGTGTGCCCCTTCTGTTCATATGCTAGTCGACTTATAAAGGGAATTGCTCCCATCCACTGGCCTTTCTTCCCTGTGTGTCTCCAGAGACTCTCTGTATCCTTCTCCCCCTAGTAAATCCTCTCACATGGATCTTTCACATGCTATAATTTCTATTTTACCATATAGCCCTGCCACATACATCCTAACAGATCCATTTTCTGATCACCTGATTCAGGCTTCTACTAACTTTATTTGTCCATAGGAAACATCCTGTTGCCTGTTCCTCTTATCACACCTTTGGGGGTCTTTTAGAAAATTTCAAACCCTTGCATTTGGCACCCACATTAAAGGTTTATAAGCTTTCATGCCTCTGTAACCAAACCTGGTCTCAATATCCTTTAGAAAATGGGTCAAAATTGCCAATTGATGGCATATTAAATCCCAATGTTATATGATATCCTTTTAGTTGCTGCCAGGAATCGGAATGATGGATGGAGGTACCTTAGGTTTAAACCTTTCCTCTTCTTCACTTCAAACCTCCTCTCTGCACTTCTTGTTCTCCCACTCAACTCCTTCTGGCAATAAAGTCTGAACCTCAGAAGTCATGTACCATGCTCCATCCTGCTGACAAACCCCCACTTCTCCGATGTCAAGCTACAGGTTCTCCTCAAACTCCTTCACATCCTAGTCAACCAACAGGGTCCCCTTCTCAAGCCTCCTCTCCTCCTCAAAGACCTTGCTCTTACCAAGCTGACCCTTCTTCTTCAGCCTTCTCAGCTTCCTCACCCCCACCCACGCCACCTACTACAAGCCACCTTAACTGTCCTACCATTGCACCAAGTTTCACTCCACCAATAGTGATCAGTCCTCTTACCACTCGCTCTCCCTCTGCAGTGAAACTGTCTTTTCTTCTCCCTACTCAGCCTAAACCTGATTCAGTTCTTCCTTTGCGGGAAGTTGTGGGGTGGATAGCTTAGCTAGGTTACATGCTCCGTTCTCACTATCTGAACTCTACCTCTTTCATTAAACAATTTCAATATATCACACAATATTATAACCACACACATATGTGTGGTTATATATATATATACATATATATATATTTATATATATATATATATATATGAAATTCATGAGTCTAACATGAGGTACCCGGTCAGAGCCCAGGCAGTTCCTGACCAAGATAAAAAGTGGAAAAAAATAATATTCCAGAAGGCATTTTATCGAGAGACCAATTCATGGCCTGCCTTCTGGCTGGTCTCTGCAAGGCTGCCCTTAAGTCAACAAATTTAGAAAAACTCCAAGGAGGTCATTCAAGAAAAACATGAAAATCTATCCTAATTTCTAGAGTCTTGCAATACACTAAATTAGACCATGAGAATCCAGAGGGCAAGCAACTCTTGATGACCTATTTCTTTTTGCAGAGCTATCCTGACATCAGGGCTAAGCTTAAAAATTCAGAGAAAAGACACCTACCTCTACAGGCAGAAGTCTCAGCACTGGCTTTTAAGGTGTACCAAGGGAGAGATGAAAAGACCCACAAACAGAAATACCAAATGTTGGCCCAGGCCATCTGACCAGCCCAGGCAATTGCCCACACTCTCTTACCTCCCACAACTCAAGAACAAAGACCACTGGGTCCCTGTTATAAATGTGGTCAGAACAATCATTAGGTCCAGGCCTGTCCAAACCCCTGCAGACTATGGAAGCCTTGTCGAAATGTCATCAAGCAGGACATTAGGCTTATTGATTTCTCTCATGTCTCTCATGAGAGGGGGACATCACTCTGGCCAATATCCTAGGCTTGGCCATGGACAACTGAAGGTGCCTGGTCTCCCTTAATCTGACCACTGCCATTTCTAATAGGGAGCCGTGGGAAGTTATGATGGTATCTCAGTGACCCTTCTGCTTTCTTCTGGACACTGGTGTCACTTTCTCAGTCCTGACAGAATATTGGGGACCCACCTCTCCTTCTAGTTCTCCTATTGTTGGGGTAAGTGGACAGCCTTGCCAACCCTGCCAAACTCCATCAGTTAATTGTGTTTTCAGGGACATTCCCTTAAACCATTCCTTTTTAGTAATGTCAGCTTGTCCTGTTCCCTTCCTGGGAAGGGACCTTCTAGTTAAACTGGAAGCATTTATCTCCTTTGCTCCCCCAATCTGCCTAACCCCAACTTTACCTACAGCCTCAGTTTTCCTTCTCCTAGCTGCATAGCCTACCAGTTCTAAGAAGCCATTTCCTTTGCCAGCCTCTCAGGTGAATCCCTGAGTCTGGGACGTCCAAAACCCCTCTATTGCTAGACACCGCCCCCCTGTGGTCATCCAGCTACAGCACCCTACCCAATATATCACTCAACCTCAATACCCATTCAGTCCTGAGAGCCCCACCCCCTCTACTTTTAATACTCCTATACTAGCAGTTAAGAAGCCCAGTGAAACCTACTATCTGGTCCAAGATCTCCAATTTCTCAACTCTGCTGTGGCCCCACTCCACCCTGTTGTAGTTAATCCCTATACCCTCATCTCCACCATTCCCTCAGGGACTTCCCATTTCTCAGTCCTGGATCTCAAGGATGCATTCTTTTTTATTCCCCTCAATGTCCAGTCACAAAACCTCTTGGTCTTCACCTGGATTGAGCTTGATTCCCACTTCTCTACTCAGCTCACCTGGACTGTCTTGCCCCAAGGATTCTGAGCAGCCCCCACCTGTTTGGTCAAGCTTTGGCTTCTGATTTACTTTCCTTATCTCTTCCTCATTCTAAGCACATTCAATATGTAGACGACCTTCTCTGCAGGCCACCCTTACAGATTAGCAAAACTAACACCCATGCTATCCTAAATTTCCTATCTAGCCTTGGCTATAGAGTCTCACCATCTAAGATCCAATCATCTACTTGTCAGGTCACCTATTTGGGACTAACACTTAACCCAACCCACAAAGCCATTACCTCAGATAGAAAGCACCTGATCCAGTCCTTAGCGGTTCCCTCCACTAAAAAGGAGATTTTATCTTTCTTAGAAATGGCTGGTTTCTTATGTTCTTGCATCCCTTCATTTTCTCTTCTTACCCAGCCTCTCTAGTGGCTCCCTCCGTGACCTTCTCAAACCTGTTACAAAGCTCTTTCATGGGCTCCAAAGGGCCCTTCTGTCAGCACTAGCTTTACATCTGCCATACCTACACTGCCTGTTTTCTCTCTATGTAACAGAAAAGGAGGGATATGCCCTTAGAATGCTAAGTCTTCTGCTGGGACCTTACTTTGCACCTGTAGCACGTATGACAAAGAAACTGGACCTCACCACCCAAGGACGGGCACCTTGCATATGTGCCTTAGCTGCTGCTGAGCTCCTTATTTGTGAGTCTAAAAAGTTATCATTTGAGTCACCCATTACAGTTTTTTCTTCTCACAACCTGTCTCACTTTTCAACATATAAATGCTTACAAACTCTACCTCCCTCTGGGGTTCTTTCCCTCCAGGTGTCTCTAATAGAGGACTCTACACTTAACCTTCCAACCATGCCCACCTTTTAACATCTCTAATCTCCTTCCCCAACCTAATGTTAACTATTTCCCATCTCATTCCTGAATTGAAACCTTGCAGGAAATTTTTCCCTACCCTTCATACATGCAGGAGGACACATTGCCCCAGGCCATCCATACCTGGTACACAGATGGCAGCTCCTCTGTACATGAAGGAACCCAAAAACTGGCTATGCCATAGTTTTGGATACTGAAGTGGCTGAGGCCTGACCATACTACTAATCAACAGGCTGAACTAATAGCCCTTACCCATGCCTTCCACTTGGCATTGGGATGATCCTTAAATGTTTACACAGATCACAAATATGCCTTTCATATCCTCCTGTCCCATGCTGTCATCTGGAAAGAGCGTGGATTACCAACAGCAAAGCGAGAATTTATAACTAATACAGACCAGATCATGGCCATGCTAAAAGCCTCCTACAACTATTGGAATTGTCCATCGTTGGTAACACTAGAATGACAATTCCATAGTCTCTAAAGTAAATAACTGGGCTGATGAGGCAGCTAGGGCTGTGGCCCTTGGAGCACTAAACACATCTAACCCACCAATAGAAATCCTCACACTCCATCCCACACACCCCCCCTCATCTCATAATACTCATCAAATTCTATCCTATCTACACCAACTCTTTCATCCTAATATCCAAGCCTTATCTAACTGTGCTAAGACCCATGTACAGCCTACTTCCAAGGACTATTACTGCCTCCTATAAGATCTATCAGACATCAAACCTCAACTCCAGGTACTGTAGCCCCACTTTCCCTACTCACCATGCTATGGGCTTCCTCCCTGGGACTGACTGGCAGCTTTATTTTACGCACACGCCCACAGTTAAACATTCCCAGTATCTCCTGGCCCTTGTAGACATCTTCTGAGGATGTGTAGAATCCTTTCCCACTACTGACAAAAAGGCTCAGACAGTTTCTGACCACTCCCTCCTTGAGATCATCCCTTCAAAGTAATTCTTTTGACTCCCACAGCTTCTAAACTGGAAAGCATTCTTCCCCTGGATTCACTGTCTCACATCAAGCCTTTTAATCCCCCTCTTTAAGAGAATACCCATTCCTACACATCAATTCCAAAAGGACCCTGCTCCCTAAAGCTTCAGAGGGCATCGAGACCAACCACCTTGCCTCCTCCTCCAGAAGAATGAAGCTTCACAGCAATAACCACCTTCGACCCTACTACATTCGATACGTATTTTCCTGCCTCTCACTCTTATCTGTTCCTGTCCAGGGAACCCTTATATTTGGAGATCTGAGGTTCAAGGAACCCTCACTCATAACAAACAGTCTCTCCAAATAGGGTTGTAAAATTGCTCTGCGTCAGGCTGTCAGAAGCGAACAGAAATCTCCATCACACCCATATATATCCCTCCTCTCTTATTTGATAGAATTTTTGTTTGCCTCTTCTTTGACCAAACATAAAGTCGTTACAGAGAAGGATGAGTAACTTATGGGGGCTGATCCTATTGGTCATGCTGGATCCACACAACACTACAGAAGAAGATCCTTCATCTTTACAGAAAGACCCTCTTCAGGACCTGTGGGATTCCAAATGGGGAACAGGTATCACTGGTAAACACTACCACCACTACACACCTGAACTCCTGATAAGTACAATTCATAGCAGGAGAAAATATGTCCCAATCATCCAAACTTATGATATGGAAAAGGTGGAAAAAATTGATTAAACAACCCTCCAAGACCGTTGCCTCTCTGACCTTCCCTCTCCTAAACAATAGAAACCTGTCATTTTGTCTCTTGTTGCCAACTCTGACTCTGACTTTGGCCTATAATCTCTTTAATGTTAATCAGCCTGGTCACTTTGCAGATGTCTGACAGTGTGTCCCTTCTAGGACCAGCTCAGAACTGCCCTTGACAACATCCCCAATTACCATGTCAGATAACTTAGCCTCATCATTCATTAATTGCCATAACTCTGGCTTTGCCAAAACCCCCTACCTTTTTCATATAACCCTCTTTGGTTTAGCAAACTGTTTCAAGGCATCTGGGACATGTTCTGTAGGACCATTAAGTTCCTTAGACTGCAAGAAAACTATAACCCTTGATACCTCCTCTCAGCCCCAATGCCCTACTGCTCACGTATCAATTATCTGTGGTACTCAGGTCTATCATAGTCTACCTGCTGGTAGGTCAGGGATTTGCACACTGGTGCTTCGCTTCCCTGAGTTGGAGCAATTCATGGAGAAGAATCTTTGCCAGTCCCACTTGCGGGCTCAATAGCTGCCCATCATGATAAGTGGACAGTTCATAATTTGCCTGTCCTGATATTTCTTGAATTACTGACAGTATTGGAACTAGGACAGATGGACTGGTCACTTGACTAACCCTATGTTATCAGCTTTATTCTCAGTTATCCATGATATTCAGTACATCACACAGAAAAAAAATATCTTGAACTCAGTCTAGTGAAGTGAAAGACTTTCAGAACAGACACTTTCACACTGAGAGAGATCCTTCTTTCTTTCTGTAACATGAGCCTCTGCATAACCACAGCCTGTGGTGTGATATCTCAGAAGCTTTACAAGATAGATACTTTCTTTCTGTTGAGGAGATACTCTAACCTCTATGGGAATACTATTTTTTTAGAATCCCATGTGGGTGTTTGTGAAAATCCAGTTCAGTCTGACTTAGTGGCTAGTGTTAGTTCAAACTTTTAGAGTTGGACACCTAGAAGCTTATTTTCAGCATAATTAAATATAATACAATTTGGATAAATTTTCTTTATACACCACAATCCTGTGTATACAAGGGGGCATAATTAAATCCAAACACTTCTCAAAGTACATGTCACTCCTTTCATGAATATTGCTTCTAAAAATAAGTTACATGTCTTTTTTGTTGGTATTTTTAAGATTTCAGTATTTATTCAATTTATATCATAATCACAGCCCCTCCCTCCTCTCCTTCCAGTCCCATGCTCCCAACTTCTTCCTCCTTCCCCTGCTGCCCTTCTCCTCAAAAGAATGGGACTCTCCCCATACCAACCCATCCCAGCACATCCTCAATTCACCATCTCTTGATTTATTTCTGATGTCATATTGATAGCTACTAATCATGCAGGCCATTTTTGAGACTCCTTTTGCATTCCAATAATCATTCCTGATATTGACAGTAAAAGAGCCAGTGTGGCTGCAATCATTACAGGATACAATAGATGTAATGAATCAACATAATTCTCAAGGAAAGCTTTCTTAATTCCATTGACTTATCACAAAGATTTACTAAGCAGAATGTGCATAATATGGCCAATCCTTATCCAATTCTTTTTCTTAACACCTTTATGATTTTGTCATTTAATTTCCATTATATGACTTATAATTAATTTTTACTCTCTTTTTCCAAAAGGATGTGAATAGTCCTCAGTAAGTCTCATGTATCATCACAAACTACTAAGTACAAACTGGATAAATTCACAGTTATAAAAATAGAGTATCATATTTTAAGTTGCT
The DNA here is from genome assembly GCA_907169655.1 of Acomys percivali. Lineage (NCBI taxonomy): Eukaryota > Metazoa > Chordata > Mammalia > Rodentia > Muridae > Acomys > Acomys percivali. The sequence goes on along the minus strand of OU015746.1, from coordinate 101,303,981 downwards.
CCAACAGTATATCAATCTATTTGGTTTTTTTTACATCAAACTTTTTATTTTATTTTATTTTATTTTTTAAAATTAATTTATTATTGTTACATCTCTATGGTTATCCCATCCCTTGTATCCTCCCATTCTTCCCTCCCTCCCAGTTTCCCCTTATTCCCCTCCCCTATGACTGTTCCTGAGGGGGATTTCCTCCCCCTGTATATGCTCATAGGGTATCAAGTCTCTTCTTGGTAACCTGCTGTCCTTCCTATGAGTGCCACCAGGTCTCCCCCTCCAGGGTACATGGTCAAATGTGAGGCACCAGAGTACGTAAGAAAGTCATATCCCACTCTCCACTCAAGTGTGGAGACTGTTCTGTCCATTGGCTAGATCTGGGTCGGGGTTTAAAGTTTGTTGTATCTTTGCAACATGACCTTTGAGATAAGTGTCAATGTTTATAGATGGCTAGTTCTATTAGCTTGTTAGCATTATGATAATGCAGGTTCTTTTTTTCATAATGCATTAATTATGAAGTCTTAAAGTAATTGCATTTACGCCTGTCTAAAAAAAAAAAAAAAGAATATGAGCTTTATTGTCAAATCCATAGATTCAAAGGCTGGCTTTGTTCAGGATTACACAGGCAATTTTTTTTTGATTAGCATCAATATCTTTATGTGTAAATTTCAGGTAATATTGTCTCTGCTCAGTGCATAAGATTTTTACAGATGTGAAATGAGATTATGTATTTTTAGAGCACTTTGTAAATGAATATGTAAGGTCTAATTGATAAATTTAATATACTAATCCACTGCCTAATGGACCAAATGTGTTAACTGTTCTTCAAAAATTAATTTATTTGCAGGGTTGGAGAGAACATCTTGCATGGTGCTGTGAATAGATAATAATTCATTTTTCCCATATCACATCTTCCTTAGAAGATACAGAGTGCTACACTCTATCTTATTAATCTTTAATATTGTTCTGAGTTATCAGACAATCTTCTGATAAGCACCATTCATATTTTTATATCTGGAACAAGTGAGGCATAGTGAGGCTATGTGACCTTCTGAGAGTCACACAGAAATCCATGAAGCTGCTACAGAAAGGGGCTTAAGACTCCCACTAGCCTCTTATCCATGTCTGTGAATAATACAGACCCTGTGTAATGACTGAGTGTGACACACATGCTCTCATCAATACGCTTCATTTCCCTCTCTCTCTTATTTTTACATTCACATGATGAACATCAGTGTTAGATGCTTGTCCATGCTCAGCAAAGGTTAAACTTTTGAGCAGCAATCCCAGCCTTGAGCTTCTAAAAGTTAGAATGAAAAATAAATTGTCTGGGATGGGATAACATGAAAATGCCATGATTTTAAAAGGTATTTGAAAGTGTGATAGATCTCTTCTCTTAAATTAGAGTCTAGGTAGGTAATACTTTTTCTGGTAAACCACAAAGCTTCAAAAGAAAGAAAACTTAAGCAAAACAAACCAAAGGGTAAAATGAAATGAAAAGAACATATGAGAAGTCACGGAATACATCTAAAAGAAAAGTTGCTTATTGCATAGCCTGACAAATGCAAATGACTAGTGTATGGCTGATTGGAGATAGAAAATAGCATGTAATAACCCTTGATAGATCACATTAATGCATATTTTAATCAAGACCATTGTAACATGGATAGGAGTCCTCACAGTGGGACTTTTCAGAAAGAGGAAAGGACACATAAAAGGCAGAAAATAAGAACATTCTGGCTAAACCGCTCTGAATGGACTCTTTTTGAAGACTGGCCACAGCTATGTAACATTACCCAGGTGAGATAAGAAACCTAGTCAGATTACAAAGGCAAGTCAGCTAAGAGGGGAAATTCTGCCTACAATGAATAGGAAAGGGCTTGTTTCTTCACTTCAGGAGGAGTGCTGGCATGAATCTTTGTGCCTTGCTGGGAACTGGGTTAGGAATAAATATTTGTAAAGCACTAACCTTTGTTAATAGTTGCTGAACACACCCCAGAAGGTATAGTTATCATTCTTATAAGGTCATGTCATTTCCTGCCCAATGATAACCTAGGCTCTGTGCCTGTTAGCTGGTCCATGTGCTGTTTGCTTCTGTACATGAACGGGGGACATCGAGGTCAAAGGTTCTGTTTCCCACTCAGGAGCCTCAAGAACAGCTTAGAGCATTCAGGGCAAGGCCTGTGCACTAACTAGCTGAGGTTTCTAGTCTAACCAGGGGAAATGGAAATGAGTTTTCCATTGAGTGTTATTGCTATCTCTTTTAAAATGAGATTGCTACTACCAGACAGCAGTGGAAACTCCAGCATTCTAAAAACTTGTGTTGATACTACAGTGTTAGAGCTCTCCAGTTAAGCCACTGTATTGATGACAGGGGTGTGGGAAAAAAACCTAAAAGAGATCAGAAGGCAGGTCCAGTGAGACTCAGTTCTGGCAGGATGTAGGTTAATGACTGGTGAGGCAGTTCTACATTCCAGTGAACAGTGGAAGCTTGCAGTGTTTAGCAGTATGTGGCAGACTGACCAGCAGTCATGCTCCAGGAAATCCAGAAGCTCATGGTGGCTCTGCAGGTGGCTGCCTGATGGGCAGCAGGTGACTGCCTGAAAGCTTAGTGCTTTCAGCAGTGATTCTTCAGGAGCCCTATCTTTCCCAGAATAAATGACAAATCCCAGATGGTCATGATAGTAGAATGGAGTGAGAGAGCAAGTCTTTATTTTCATGAATCATGAACATTATAAACCTTGGGCAGTGGGAGGGATTTTGAGGGTGAATGTGTTTGATTAGCTGGAGCTAGAGGTGCCAGGGATACTTTATCTACCTGTAACAAAAATAGTCCTATCGTAAGAGGGTAAAACAGTACTTAATTATCCTATGGGTGGGGGAGAATCTCCAGGTACAAGTTAAAGGTCATTGGTTGAAAGCCAAGGCACCAAAACATCTTATTGACATAGGGTGGGTATCTTCAGGAATCTCCAGGAATATTGCTTATCAGGAAAGGGTCAGGACTGTAATCTTTCCTGAGGGCTATGTGATGCTCCTTAGGGTATCTATGGTTCCCAGATCAGATGAAGAGGGAACTCTGCTGAGAAGGAGAATCTGTCCTCATATACCAAGCTCAAAGGCTATATGAAAGTGGTAGACTTCAGCCTTTCAGCAGGTTCTCACAAGCTCATACAACAGTTATTATTGATGTACAGTGACCATTAGTATTTAATAATTTTATCACCAGTAATCACTATCCAATAATGGGAGTGGGTATAAATAATATTTCTGTAACAAGATGTAGAATTATTTACATGTTTTACTTTTCCTATTGTAGATTTTATTTTTTTTTAATTTTTTTAATTTTATTAATTTATTCTTGTTACATCTCTATGGTTATCCCATCCCTTGTATCCTCCCATTCTCCCCTCCCTCCCATTTTCCCCTTATTCCCCTCCCCTATGACTGTTCCTGAGAGGGATTACCTCCCCCTGTATATGCTCATAGGGTATCAAGTCTCTTCTCGGTGACCTGCTGTCCTTCCTCTGAGTGCCACTAGGTCTCCCCCTCCAGGGGACATAGTCAAATGTGAGGCACCAGAGTACATGAGAAAGTCATATCCCACTCTCCACTCAAGTGTGGAGACTGCCCTGTCCATTGGCTAGATCTGGGTAGGGGTTTAAATTTTATTGCCTGTATTGTCCTTGGCTAGTGCCTTAGTTTGAGCGGCCAAGGGGTCCCTATTGTAGATTTTAGAAGCTGGTGATGAGAGTTGTTTTTCAGGTGGAATACAGTCAGGCTTGATTGAAGGTCAGTCTTTAGAGGTACTGATTCCTTTTGACATATCTACTGACACAAGATGGATACAGGAGATAAAGTTCCAAGGGAAAATTCTGAACTAAAGAGGACTGCTTCTCTTTAGCTACATGAACATGTCCAAGGCCATCCATATCCTTACCTAATCAAAACACTCTAAGCTGACTCACAGACCTCTAAGAGAGGGAATATGCTTAGGATTATAGGCCTTTTTGCTTAAAAGTGAGTTGATGTATCATTAAAGCCCACTAACCTAGTTTTAATGTCTAGTTGGGATTTCAATGCAAAATTTTGTATTTGGTTGTGGTATTTCTGAGTTTACCAAACACAAATAGACCTTTAAATAAAGCAAATGCATAAAACCCCTTTCAGACTTTTGACTTACTCCTATGTTTACAAAGATGAACTTGTGGCACAATTTAGGAGGATTATGTGTTTCAGGACAGCCAGGGCTACACAAGCTAAAGACAGGCTATACAATAAGACTATTTCTCAAACAAATGAAAACTGACATAGCAAAAAAAGTATATAGACTCTTGTTCTAAAAAAGAACCCCAAATTAATTAAAAAATTTTCTGGTCCTAGACATATAATAATGATTATCTTAAAAGTGTATGAAGAAAAGTGTAAAACATCTAGTGATCTACTAGGGCAAAACATTATTTATCAAAGTATGCAAGAAAGATACAGCATTCAGTTCAGGCAAGTGGGTATTGCCAATGTGAAAATGAGATGCAATGGTTAAATTGAGTGAAAATAGTAAGAAAAATGCTACGAGAAATATGCAAGTAGAAATTCTTTTGGAATTTCCCCTGTGAGATAAAATGGCTGATCTGAAATGATGATAGTCAAGTCACCTGAATTTTAAAGACCATAGTTGCTCGTCAAACTGACAATTTTATTTTTAGAAACAAAAAATTGAGAAGGGAATATGCAGATAGTTGACATGGTGGATAGATAATGAGTTTCATTTTTTTTTTACACATTGACTTTGAACTAACTGACATAGAAAGAAAAGGTCCAGATTATACTTACCATTATTGCTTTGTAGTAAACATGGGCATTCACACACATGCAAAGAAAGCGCACATTGTATTGCAAATTCCTGAGAGTTTGCTTTCTTGCTTTCTTTCTTTCTTTTGAGAGTTTTATTTTTTATTTTTATTTTTAATTTTTTTTATTTTATTTTGTTAACTTATTCATATTACATCTCAATGGTTATCCCCTCACTGTATTCTCCCATTCCTCCCTCCCTCCCATTTTCCCCTTACTCTCCTCCCCTATGAGAGAGTTTTCTTTTTAATTCTTTGAAAACTTTGCACACTTGTACAGTGTATGTTAATCATAATACCTTATCATTCAATCCAGATCTCCAAATGCCTCTACAGCTTGAAGTTCTCTTTTCTTATAACCCACTGAATTCAATTAGTGCTGCCCATATGTACATGGATGAGAAGTGATTCACACAGCATAGGAAATCTACCTGTGTCCACACCCTCAGAGAAAATTGACTCTTCTTCAACAACCATTAACTGTCAGTAGTTTCTCACTTGCTTGTGGGTCATCAAGATCCTCCTCATTCTGTGTTTGGGAAGGTTTTATGGGTTTGATTGTATGTAGGTCCTAGGCATATAGTCGCAGTTTCTGTGAATCTGTGTGTGCCACAAACATCTCAGATATATAAGACAACTTTTCACAGCTGTCACACCTTCCCATTCTTTATGTTTCTTATATTCTTTCTGTCCCTTCTTCCAAATTGTCCCTTAAGCCCTGCAGTGGAATTGCACATAGATCTCTATCTATGGTAGTCATAGCTACTTATTCTTATAGCTTTGAAAAGTTATGAGTATCCACAGGAGTTTGAAAATGGTCAGGGTCTAGAAGATGGCCCAGTGGTTAAGAACAACGTGGTACTCTTTCAGAAGATTCTAGTTACATTCCTAGCACCAAGTCAGACAGACCATAGTCAACAATAACTAAGTCTTTAGGGAAATCCAACACTCCTGGTTTGCACTCACATGTGCATATGCACACATAGGTGCTCATACACACATCACAAGGGGAGAGGTAAGAAGCATAGTCAATAAACTACTAATTTTTATTGGAATTATGCCACAAATTATATCAACCACATTTAACAGAAGGGATTGCTACCTTGACTATTGTGCTGTCCTTGGGTTATATTCTGAATGAAAGAAGCTTTAAAATTAATTTTAATAAATGTGGAAAATTTAATTATTTTATTAATTTGTTGAATAGCAATTGAAAAAGAATTACATAGAGATTATTTTTTGCTACCAATGAGATACTTCAAAAAAGTGATAATTTCTGACTTGGATTGTCAGTTTTTAAGACTATAATATAAATGTCTAGAGCAAACTAATGTATAAAGGAAAGATATTAATTTACCTTACAGTTAAGAATTTCAGGAACTTAAGTCTGGTGACAGTCTTTCAGCTGATAGAATGCTAAGATGGCATCAGTATCAAATGACAAGTGATGATGATCTACTGCATGTGTCTATATCATTGTTTCCTCATTTTATGAAGCCAAAAGAACTTAATCTTGAGGTATATCTCTGTGATGTTATCCTACTGTGTCCTAGATGGTTATCTCAAAACCAGTCAGGACCCCTTCCCCCAATTCCGGCAGGCTCCAGCTGCTCAGGTGCAGGCCAAGCCAGTGAGAAAGACAGGTGAGTGAGACCCTGGCAGCAGAACTGCCTCACACCTTAGACTTAGTTCCCTAAAGCCATTCATGCTACCACATCCTCAGTCCTACCTCCCCATCTGCCCCATGGCTGGGACTCTACCCACAGTTCTGGCAGGCCTATGGTGCTCAGGTGCAGGCCATACCAGTCAGAAGGAGAGACTCCAACTGCCCATGTATAGACTACATCAGTCAGAAAAACAAGTATTGCTTGATGCACCAAATGGGCAGCAAGTTGCCAGAAGTCAAGCCCCCAACTTGGTCAGAGACTCTTTAGTAGATCAGATGTCAAGCATTCTACTAGAAATCCAGGACACAAATCCCAGTAGACCAAAAAGGAAATAGAAACCAAGGGAAAAAACACCCATCCAAGAAAGACAAACTCAGAAAACAGCACCTAGACCTATAATCATGTGAAACCCAGATGCCCAAACACAAGTATAAGGACACAATCAACAACAACCAAGGCAGTATGTCAACACTATAGGCCAGCTATGCTATGACAGTAAGATATTAATATTCTAACATAGCTGAAGCATAAGAAACCTATCTTAGAAACAACTTTATAAAGACGAATGATGTCCTTAAAGAAACAAAACAAAACAAAATAACCCTTTAAAGAAACTGAGAAAAATACAAACAAAAAAAAAATGAGAGAAATCAATACATTTCTGAAATAATGCTATAAAAGTCAAGGAAAAACAAATAGATGAAGGAAAATATTCAGGACCTGAAAATTGAAATAAAAAATGAAGAAAACACAAAGAGAGAGTTCTAGAAATGGAAAATCTAGGCAAGCAAACAGAAACTACAGAGGCAAACATCACCTACGGAATACAAGGAATGGAGGAAAGAATCTCAAGGGTTGAAAATGTGATAAGATAAGTAGATTCATCATACAAAGAAATTACTAAATCTAAAATGTTGCTGACACAAAACATCCAGGAAATCTAGGACAGTATAAAAAGACTAAACCTAAAAATAATAGGAACAGAAAAAGAAGATTCCTATATAAAAGATCCAGAAAATATTTTCAACAAAATCATAAAAGAACAATTTCCAAATCTAAAGAAGGAATTCCTTATAGATATACAAGAAGCTTATAAAACACCAAACTGATTAGACTAGAAAAGAAAGACTCCGTGCCCTGCAAGAATCAAAACACCCACACGTACTCTGGTGCCTCATATTTGACCATATCCCCTGGAGGGGGAGACCTGGTGGCACTCAGAGGAAGGATAGCAAGCTACCAAGAAGAGACTTGATACCCTATGATCATATACAGGGGGAGGAACTCCCCCTCAGGAACAGTCATAGGGGAGGTAAGGGTAAAATGGGAGGGAGGGAAGAATGGGAGGATACAAGGGAGGGGATAACCATTGAGATGTAACAAGAATAAATTAATGAAAAATTATTTTGGAAAAACAAACAAACAAACAAACAAACAAACAAAAGAATCAAAACACCAAATGAACAGAATAAAGATAAAGTATTAAAAGCAGCAAGGAAAAAGATCAAATAACATATAAAGGCAGACCTATTAGAATCACACCAAATTTCTCAACAGAAACTGTAAGATCCAGGAATGCCTGAACAGTTGTTCTGCAGACACACACACACACACACACACACACACACACACACACACACACACA
>OU015746.1:101251776-101295815 GCA_907169655.1 Acomys percivali | reverse complement strand
CTATTCCCAGCAAAACTTTTGATCACACTAGGTGGAGAAAACAGAATATTCCAAGAAATAAATTAAAGAATATATATCCACAAATCCAGTCCAACAGAAAATTCTAGATAACGTTAACCTAAGGAAGGCTAGAAAACTCTAACTCCAAAAAAACAAAGGAAATTAATAATTCCATACCAGCAAAACAAAAAAAAGGGGAAGCACACAAACACTGCTAATACTACAACTACAACCAACATCAGAATAACAGGAATTAAGAATCATTGGTCACTAATATCTCTAAACATAAATGGACTCAATTCCCTAAAAAAAAAAAAAAAAGGCACAGACCAAGCCAATAGATGCAAAAACAGCATCCATAAACCTGCTGCATAGAAGAAACACAGGTTAAAATAAAAAATGATATTACCTCAGAAGAAAGGGCTGAAAAAATATTTTCAAGCAAATGGACCCAAGAACAAGCTGATGTAGCTATTCTAATATCTAACAAAGTAGACTTTCAACCAAAATTAATTAAAACAGATGGTGGATGACACATCGTACTCATCAGAAAAAAATCCGTCAAGATGACATCTCAATTCTAAACATATATTCTGCAAAAACATTTGTACATTAAACATTTCTAAAGTTTAAATCACACATCAACCCACACCAATAATAGTGGAAAACATCAAGAACCCACTCTCATTAATAGATTGGTTATTTAGGCTATGAAGGCACAAAGTAAATGAAGAAATGGTGGAAGTAACAGATATTATGACTCAAATTGACCTATCAGATATCTGCAGAATATTCACCCAAACAGAAAAGAATATACCTATTTAGTACTTCATGAAAACTTCTTCATATTCTTTGTAATTCATTATATACTCAGTCACAAAGCAAGTCTCAACAGAAACAAGAAAATGGAAAGGACCCCCTATATCTTATCAGATCACCATGGATTAAAGATGGACTTAAACAACAAGGGGATTTGAACTGGAAATAAAAAGGGTCAAAATGTTACCTACTTTTCTGACTGTAAGACTCACACGACACATAAGATACACCAAGTTTTTAGAGCAGTAATATAAGAAAAAATATTCTGAACAAAATTAGTACTACTATAATAAAATGTTTATTAAAATATAACAAAATATGGTAATATTAAACAGTGCTAACTCAAAAGGGGGAAAGACATAGAGACGTAAGCACTTTTGTAGTTTTATAGAAACCCCCAAAACTCGTTATTGCTACTGTTAGAATTTAGGAATCTCAGTTACTGACAACTACTTGTATCACTTTCTTCTCTATCTTCATATATAATATTATCCTTAGTTCCATGTAAGGCATCGCTAATACCACATTTCTGTATGATTGTACAACAATTCCTCCTTCACTGTCTGCCATGATCTTTTAACCCATTCACAAACTTGAGTGATAGTGGCATTCTTCATTCATCCTGTTGGAGTCATGTGGATCCATATCTAATTCCCAGCAGCCATCCATTTTTCTGTCATAAAGACTTTAAATAGTTTGTTGATTGAAACATTTAGAGGTTGCAATTGGCTGGTAAGACCTCCAGGACTTTCAGCTAGATGAATCTTCACCTCTTTAAATCTATTTATTTGTTTGCCAATATGTTCTCTGAACTGGTCAAGCACTAATAAAGCAAATTTTTTTCAGAAGCCCTCTGGGATGTTTTGACCACACTTTTCAATCAGTCTGTCTCCTCCCATATGCAGAATGAACAATTATGTCTTCTCCCATATGCCCAGTAATGATTTCTGCATAGCACTGTGGCCCCACTAGAGTCAAGGAGGGACAAATGGTAGCTAGAGCTTCCTTATTGCTACACCATATAGTGCACTCCCCATGCTCCACTCCCTGAAAAAAGCTGACACCAGGCAACCACTTATAATGCAGGCTAAGATGGCATTCAGGTCAGAGCAGCACTTATAGTTGGGGGTCAAAGACCAAGCTCTGTGTGAGGAGGGATTTCCGCAACACCACTCAAGCCTCTTCCTATCCCTCCAGACACACTGAAATCTGTGTGCATTCCTCAGCTGGCACATTGAAGACATCAGTAAGTAAGCTCATTGTTGATGCCCGATGAACAGGAATCAGACCCTAAGGCACAAACTCATTTCCCCCCACTTTTGGGGGAAAATGCATCTTATGGTCAGAAAAATATAGTATTTTTAAATTACATGATAGTATACATAAGTGACCCCAAAATTCTACCAGGGAAATGATACACCCGATAAACACCTTCAGCAAAATGATTGGATAGAAATTTAACTGAAAAAATCAATTGTCTTCCTATATACAGATAATAAATAGGCTGGGAAAGAAATCAAACAGGCACAAATAATGTGAAATATTTTATTTTAAATCTAACCAAGCCAGTGAAAGATCTGTATGACAAGAACTTAATGTCTCTGAAAAATAAATAGAAGATTATATCAGAAGATGGAAAGATCTCTCATGTTCATGGATCATTAGGATTAGCATAGTAAAAATGGCCATCTCATCAAGAGCAAACTATAGATTCAATGCAATTCTCTTCAAAATTCCAACACAATTCTTGCAGACCTTGAAAGAACTATACTCTATTTAATGTATAAAACCCAGAAGCCAAGGATAGTTAAAACTATCCTGTACAATAAAAGAACTTACAGAGGTATCACCATCCTTGATTTCAAACTTTACTACAGAGTAATAGTAATAAAAACCACAGATAGGTTGATCAATGGAATCAAAGAGAAGACCCAAATGTAAATCTACACTCCTATGGAAACCTGATTTTGATAAAGAATTCAACCTGAATTTGATAAAGAAAACATTCTAACAAATATTGCTGGTCTAACTGGATGTCTATATGTAGAAGAATGCAAATAGATTCATATCTATAACCCTGCACAAAACTCAAGTTTAAGTGGATCAAACACCTCAACATAGAAATGAGATACACTAAATCTGATAGAAGAGATAGTGGGTAATAGTCTGGAATGAATTGGCACAGGAAAAAAACTACCTGATCAAATCACAGATTGTACAGGCACTAACATCAGCTATTAATAAATTGGACATCATGAAACCAAAAATCTTTTTTTAAGGCAAATGACAGTGTCAAAATGACAAAACAGCATCCACTGAATGGGAAAAGACCTCCACCAACCCCACATCTGACAGAGGGGTGATATCTAAAATATAAAAATAACTAAAGGAAATAGACATCAACAAACAAAAAGAACCCAATTAAAATGGGGGTACACCCCATATATTACAAGATAACCATACAAGAAATTATGGACCCAAGGAAGGTAAGTAACAAAGAGGGCACAAGGGAGGCCCTTCTTGAAACTCACTGGGGCGGGGAAGGAGAAGTCAGATGTGGGAAGAGTGAAGAGGGGAGTTTTGAAGGCCTTTAGAGAAAAGGGAAACCAAAGGTGGGGCCATCACTGAGACAGCTGCAGACCTATGATACGGTTGGATAACCACAGGGAAGATATGTGGATGTCTCTAGCTGAGTCTCCTAGCAGGGGGAGACACAAAACTGAGGAGGCCACCTTCCAGCCACGTAGGATATATAGTAGTTTGAGGAGAGCACTAATCCACCTATGAAATCTTTGTACCAAAATTTATCCTACCTACAAGATGTACAGAGATAAAGATAGAGACTTACGTAATGACCAACTAATGGTTGGTGACCAACCCGAGGCCCACCCCATAGGAGAGCATCAACCCCTGACATCATTAAGGATACTCTGCTATGTTTATAGGCAGGAGCCTAACTTAACTGTTCTCTGAGAGGCCCAAACCCCTGCAGCTGATCAAATCAGATGCTGAGAATCACAGCTAAACATTAGGTGAAGCTCTAGGAGTCCTTCGGAAGAGTGAGAGGGAAGGATAAAAGGACCAGAAAGAGTACCAAGAATATCACATGAAGACCAATAGAGTCAACTAACCTAGATCCAGGGAGGCTTACAGAGATGGAATCACCAACCGAAGATCATGCATGGACTGGGCCTCAGCCCTCTACACATATGTAAGCGATGGATAATTTGATCATCATATGAGTCCTTTAGTAAGCTGAACTGGTGTTTTCTATGACCTAGACTCTGTTGCCTGCTTTCAACCATTTCACCCTAACGGGGCTGCCTTGCCTGGCCTCAGCGGATGAGGAGTTCTGTCCCAATACAACTTGATGTGTTGGGGTGGGTTGGTGGAGATGGGGGGTGGGTTCCACTTATCTGAGGGAGTATAGGGTGGGTGGTATGGACCAGGAGGTGAGGAAGGAGGGGCTATGCTGGAGATGTAAAATGAATATATAAATTAAAATAAAATTTAAAAACTGGGGTACAGACCAAAACAGAATTTTCAGCATTGGAAATTCTAATAGCCGAGAAGCACTAAAATAATTCTTAAATACCCTTACTCAACAGGGAAACAAAAATCGAAAGGAGTCAAATTCCATATTACAATTGTTCATAATGGCTAACATCAATGTCACAGGTAATAGCTCATGTTGGAGAGGATGTGGAACAAGGGGAACACTCTACCACTGATGGTTGGAGTGTTAACTTATTCCAACGTTCGTTTGAAATTGATTTGGAAGTTTCTCAGAAAACTGCAAAATTATATACCTCAATACCTAGCTATACCACTCCTGGCTATATACTCTAAGGATTCTCCACCCTGCCACAAGGACACTTGCTCAATTATGTTCATAACATCTTTATGTATAATAGCTAAAAACTAGTATCAACCTAGATGTCCTGCAACTGAAGAATAGATAAAGAAAATGTACATTTACACAATGAAATATTATTCAGCTATTAAAAACAAAGACATTGTGAAATTTGCCAGCAAATGGAGGAAACTAGAAAAGATCATCCTGAGGGAGGTAAATGAGTCCCAGAAAGACAAATATATTAGGCATTCACTTACAAGTGGATATTGGCTAGAATCTACAGACCCAAGGAAGATAGCTAAGAAGGGCTCATGTGGGCATGGGAGAAGGGCACATGTGAATCTCACTAAGAAAAAAAAAACAGAATAACATATCAGGTAAATGGGGAAAGGAAATGGGACTTGCCTGAGAGTTGGGCTGGAAGCAGGTGGGATCACATATGTGGAGGAAAGAGGAAGAAAGTACTGGGAGAAGCAACTGGAATATGTGGACATCTCAGGGATAAGCCAGAAACCTATGACAAAGAAAACTCAGAGATTGATGAAGATGACCCAGGTAAGACTTATAGAAATGGGGTATATGGAACCTGAACTGGTAATCTCATATAACTGGGCAAGACTTCTAGTGGATGAATTAGGACACCAACCTAGTCACAAAACCTACAACTTACACTCTGCCCTTCTTACAAGATGTGCTGTGCTACAGGTGCTGCAGAATCAAATGACAAAAAGAAGAAAAAAGTGAGTGAAATGATTCCTAATGATATTCCACTATAATCATAGATTGGCATCTAGCTGGTTTGTCATCAGAGAAGCTTAACCCAGTGACATTAGGTGGAGCTTGCAGAATCCCATGAAAAAGAGGGTGAAAGAATTTTAGAAGGCAGAGGGCTCAAGGACCCATAAAAATCAACCAACCTAAGCCCATTGGTGCTCAAAACAAACTGAACCACTAACTAGGGAACCTACATGGGACTCATTGCATATATGTAACAGTGTGTATCTTCATCTCCTTGTGGCACTCCTGATAGTGGGAGCAAGAGCTGTCTCTGCTTCTGTTGCCTGCGTTTGAGATCTTTTCCCCATGATAGGTTGCTTTGTCTAGCCTTAATAGATGAGGAGATACATACATAGTCTTACTGCAACTTGATATGTCATGGCAAGTTAATGTTGATAGAGGCAGGCTCTTTTTTGAAGAGAAATAGAGGTAGAGCGGATAGGGTCAAGAAAAGAAGCAGGTGTAGAGGAGGAGGGTAGGATGGAGGGGAGGTGCTAATGATAACAAATTTAAAAAAATGTTTAAGTTCCTACAAAAATTAAGAACTATCTCTCTCTATATATTCATATATACTCATATATTCATACATTTATATGTATGTATAAATAATATAAAACTTGAATCTCTCTCTATATATATTCATATATACACACATTCAAGTTTTGTATCTTTTATCTTCTCACAAGGAAGACTAGACTTCCAAATGTAAAGGCTTGGGCGATTCTTAAATGATACCATAACTATAGTACAGTCATCACTCTTAAAATTATACCTTCTGTTTCTTGTTTCCAATAGTTCATGACCTCTTGATATATCCCCAACAGTCCAAAATTAATATTTCATTCCTGAATCAATACAAATTTTCAGAGTTCTATCTGAAGGCCATAGAAAAGGCTTGTGACTGTGAGCTTGTAATATTGAAGCAATCAATTTAGTTGCTCTTTGAATCAGAGTATGCACTTCCATTATGAAACAGATACATGCAAACAGAGGAGGGTATAATTGGCCCAAAGTAAGGCAAGTCTAAAGCATATATTATAATCAAAATGTTCCAAACTGCACAACTTGTGTATATTGAAGTGAAAGTTGAAATTGGATTACTCGGGAATGTACTTCCTTGTAGCATTCGCTATAGATTCTCAAAGGGGTTGCACTCTAATTGAGTGGCTTTCGTAGAAAATTATGATATGTTGCTGACCACTCTCCCATTTTGGAGTCTCCACTGTGATTTTAGTTCTAGAATTTTAGTATGTTTCATGTCAATGGGCACTATAATCAAGCGTTCCAATTCTGTAGCAAACTTCTTTTTAACTTCCTAAATTTTTCTTTAAAATCTTTCTTGAAAGTGCCAGGATCCTGTAAGTCCTTGCATTCCTCATGCCCATAAAACCAGCATAAAATATGCAACCAAAATGAGAAAATATGAAACTAGTGTTGAAAGTGCCCAGAACATTTGTATTTTATTGATATTGTTTGTGTATATCAGATGGTACAGAGTATTATGAGCATAGTAGGAGTAGAAACCACCAGGCTAATTCATTTACTTTTTTTAGGGGCAGACTCGCATCTATGAGTTTCTGTTTATATAAGAAGTAACACTTGTAGAAAGTAAATTGCATCCATAGCAATAGCCATCTCTTCACTCCTTAGCAAAGCTTATATACACAGATATTTATAATATTTTGTATTTGTATTCCTCATTATTATATCTTTTGTTATTCTGGTGAAAATCCTAATAAAAATAATATTCAAAAATATGTTGGAAAAACAACAAAACTTATCTACACAGAGTCAACCTGAATGGGGAGAATAAATAATGTTGATGCAATCACCTTGAATGAAAATATCTAACAAGCATAAGATCCTGGGAACATTCAGAAATTCACTCCTTTGGCATCAGATGATCTGATACTTTCTTTGAATATAAATATAAAAATATGTATATTTGTAAATATAATCAGAATTTCCATATTTGTGGTTAATCTCAAACTTGATTTTGATTTAAAATTTAAAAATAATTATGTATATGTGGAAGAGAACACACATAGGAAAATAGAGTTCAAACATTCTCTGAATAAACTTATAAAATCTACTGTGTATAAAAGCTAAACTTGGAAGGTGTCCTAATTTTTCCTTTTGTCAAATTTACATAACCTTAGAGGAGGCACATCAATTGAGGACATGCCTTTATCTGATTAGCCTGTATGGGTTTGAGTGAGGATGAGCCCTGTAGGCTAATATTTCTGAATAATTATTCCCCAGTTGCTGGAGCAGTTTGTGGAGGATTATTGCTTTGCTGGAAAAGATATGTCATTGGAGGTGGACTCTGAGATTTCAAAGCCCTTGAAATTTTGAGTTAGCTCTCTATGCTTCATGATTGTTTTTCTGAAGATGCAAGATCTAAGCTACTTCCTAGTACCATGACTATCTGCCTGTTGCCAAGGTCTCTGTTGTGATGGTCATGAAATCATCATCTTAATTTGTAAGACCTAATCAATGCTTTCTTCTATAAGCTGCCTTGGTCATGGTGTATTTACAACAACAGAAATGTAACTGAGATAGAAGTTGGTACCAAGAGTAGGATATTGATGTGACAGGCATAACCATTTCTTTTTTGGAGAAATGTAGAAGAATTTGAGACTTTGGGCTAGTGAAATGTTTAATTGTTGTAAGCAGGAATTAATAGGCCATTGTAATAGGACTTTAGAAGATGATGTTTATCAAAGTAATGTGGACCATGGAGGTCCAGGTAGGAAGGTTTCAGATGGCAACAATGTATGTAACGAGGCTAAAAAACACTCTTGTGATATTTTGGCAAAAGTTGTGCCTGATTTTTTCCCTTGTCTTATGAATTTACCTGAGGCTGAAATAAAGAGTTTGAACCAAGTAGGCTTCATCCCAGGCATGTAGTGGTAGCACATTATACATAAATCCATCAATGCAATCTATCATATAAGCATAGTTACATAAAAATGGCAAAGCAGTAAGCCAATCCTCAATGAATAATGCCAGAAGAAGGCCTCAGATTCCTTCTTGACCTGGAGTTGCAGGCAGCTGAAAGCCCACCAATGTAGGTCCTGGGAACCAAATCCAGGTCCTCCACAAGAGCATAAAGTTTTCTTAAAAACTGAATCATCTCTCTAACCCCTAAATTTCTACTTATTAAGTAGTTCTGAAGGTGAGAAGAGGAACGGAGTAAGGGGACACTGTGGTTAGGATGTATTGGATGAGAGAAGATTCTATTTTCAAAAAGAAGAGAAAATATGAGTGATGAAGCCATTAAAAATCAAGAGTGAAAGTGAGAGAGAGAGAGAAAGAGAGACAGAGAGAGAGAGAGAGAGAGAGAGAGAGAGAGAGAGAGAGAGAGAGAGGCCCAGAGAGAGAGAGAGAGAGAGAGGTGCAGCAAGCAGGATCAGTGGCAAGAAAAGGAATGACAGTAAGAGTCAAGGCACAAACTCACAAAGTAGCTATGCTGTCTTGGAGCTCTAGTAAGAAATAATAGAATCACAAATCAGCTGGCACTGCAATGTAAGTGGCATCTACTTTGACACAGTCAAGATATAGAACTAGGCCAATGGTCAGAACAGCTGACACAGTTTGCTGGGTGAGAGATATTAGAGCCATCATCTCAGAGACTCATATAGTAATTTACTAAAATGGGCCATTTAGAGAAACAGAAGATAGGCCATTTCCCAGAAATGGATAATATGGCCTTCCTCCCTGTGATTTTGAACATGAATCGCCTTAAATGTTAGAATATGATGAAAGAAGTGAAAAAAAAAAAGGCACTGGGTCATCAAACCTAAGAGAGAGGTGATCGGAAAAGATTTGAAATTTTAGGTTTGGAGTATGAAGATACAGCCATAATTTTATGGCTTGAAGAAATGAAATGTGTAAATTTGTCTTGCCTAACTTAGAGGAGGAATTTTGTCAGAGCCAATAAAGTCATACCATCTTGACAGAAGGCTCTAAGATAGACAACAGGTCCATGTTTGGCTTTGGTGAAACTCCTTGTGACAAGCTCTTCCCCATATTTCTGTGGCAGTCTATGAAAAAAAATGAAGAGCATTTCATCCATATAATTGTTTTTAAATTTTGCAGATATGAGCGATTTTTCACTAGGAAGCTTTGCGCAGAGATCCAAAGGTTCTGTATAGATTTCTTCAAAAATAATGAACAGAATTATTCTCATGTATCATACCACCCCACAGCCATCCCTCCTCTTGTTCTTCCTTTTTTTCCCCTCTGCTGAGAATGGTGTTATCTTCTCTGTTCAAACTCTCTTTACTTTCAAGAATTGTTTACACCCCTCTTCCAGTGATGCCAAATTTAAGTCTTTTATTTCCTCTATTTATGCAATGGGTTATGCTTCCTAATATTTATTTACTAGCTTATTGACTGGTAGATATTTTAACTTTTGTTTTATTTTACTCAGGTATGGCTTTATTCCTTACAATACAAAGAATGTAATCTGGTTTTAGAATTAGAGTTAAAGTCTTGACTTGAACATTTCTTAGTTGTATAATCTGACAGGATAGCTTTTTCTTGGTACCTTTAAACATATGTTACTATTACCACCACCACCACCACCACTACTAAACAATGACCATATGCTTATTTAGTGTTGAATACAGTTGAACTGTTCTCTAAGCCACTTGTATTTATAAAGTGGTGCAAAAGTCTCGTTTATTGCTCTATTTATTATATATTTTACCAATTCCAGAATTTTACTGTTTTGGGTTTATGGTAGATTCTCAAAACTAGTTTGTTGTTACTGAAACAAGTAATTTTTTCTAAGGCCCACAAGAACTTCACTGATATGGTGAGACATAAAAACAAAGGACTTTTCTCTTTTTTGGCATATTCATTTATATTATTACACCTAAAAAATACATACAGCAAGAAGAATCATGAAGCAATCAAGGACTATACGAATGTTACATTCTTGGTGTTTGGGCTAACTGTATTTAGCAACCTTGTAGAGAACATTTTTCCATTTTGTTGTTTCTAAAATTCTGAAGGAGATCCAATATCTATCATATTTCATTGCTGTCAATTTAAAACATCTATCTAGACCTAAAAATATCTTAACCCCTAAATAACTGAGGTTACTTATAAGACTAAACTATCTGGTCTTCAACCCATAAGAGACTTGAGAAGGAATGAAACTTAATTACTTGAGTGAGCCAGAACTGCAGGTTAGCAGCTTCCAAAATTAGAAAAAAAATGACAGAGACAGTTTGCTGTTTGATCAGTCACTTAAAGTTTTCTATAACATTGGAGCATTATCTTCAGCCTTTTGGCCCAATATATCTGACAAACATATTTGTGAAGCAAGAACTATTGAGGACTTGCTTACTCTTTCTTGGCAGAGTTTGGCCGTCTACTCTGTCAGTACCTACACTTGCCCATTTTTAGGCAGAATTCTGTCTGTGACTGAAATGAGGAATTTTTGTCCAGTAGCTTGTTTGCCACATTTGAAGCCATATCCATAATGATGTTCTTTGATGCTCATCATCTTCTTGAAGTAGGCTGGGTGTTACCAGGAGTTAACCTGTCTTGGTAAAGAATGTTTAAAAATATTAAAAGGATCTTTTAATGCCATATTCTGTATGTCTCTGAGGCTTTGAGACATTATCTACCTATTTTACCTTATCTATCTATAGGATTATATCTATCTGTTATACCAAGGACGTATATTCTTGTGATAAAAATTGACTGGTAGTTGACATGACCGTGATTTGATCAACCAACAATTAGCTTGTATTACTTAGTTATCCTAAACAGCCTGCAATAGCACTTTCAAGGTATTGGAAGTAGGCTTTGTTTTATAATTGGGTTGTATTGGTTCAATACCTCATATTAGAGTAGAAATATATATAGTATATGTGAGGAATAATCTTAAATTTGAATTTTATACCAATGTATCAAAATTAAACTTATTTTGTATCATCAATATACAAAATTCTATACCAATGAATTAAAAATAACATTACTTGTTGCTAACAAATAAGACCTTAGGGTGAAGAGTAGATTCAATAATCTACTTTTTATCCTATCATCCCTATATATTTTTATATCCCCCCTACTTTCTTTTCAATCCCTATCTCCATATTTATGAAAGAAAGATAAGGGGAAACAGAGACATCCCTGGGTCCAAACTTTTCTCTCTGATTAAGACCAATAATAACTTAAAACCAACTTCCAGTGAAAATAAGCAAATGTAGGCCAACAGAGCAAACAAAAACCTACCCAACCCCCCTTAGGGAAAATGAGGCATCATTCTCTTGAGGTTTCTTTTGGCTGATTTGAAGGGAATAGTACCTTTTTAGGAGACTTAATAAAATTGGGGAAAATGGTTAAACAAGTCAGGAATAGCATTTGTGGTCCAGTTTCTAAATGTTGAGAAATTTCAGGCTTAATAGGAGTCTTGTTTTGGGACATTCTGAAATGCTAGACCAATTGGCATCAGAAGCTTTCTTCAAAGCTGTCCTGGAAGCTGTCCTGTACTGATGAGTCAAGCAACTAAAGCACTTGGGGCTGGAACTAGAAGGATGCAGGATGTCAGCTTCCAATATGCTGAGAGTAATGTATCCTGTTATGTCTGATCCAGCTTCAGTGTCTGGTTCTTTTGTTCTGAAAACATAAATTCTCACAAGCATTATACAGTCCTAAAGTTATAAATATATGAGGTGTACATGATGCACAGATCAATCAATGCTTGTTCTCTGCTCTTAGTATGAGCTTAGAAGAAGGACATCTGCTAATCTTCATTCCTGCCATATGAAGAATGGCATCTAATAATAAGTCACAGGGAATCTGTGACCAATAAGAAGCCTTGGCAATGCAGGTACATTCATGTCTTAGTCAGTCTCAGAGCTATTCCCATGTAGTGGGGTTAGCACTACAAGTTACCTGCTCTTTCTGAGCCCTCAGAATTCAGAAGCCCATGTTCCAGGTGGATGTTTGGCTAGCTGGAGCTTTTTGTGGGTTTTCTGGTCAACCACAGGTCAGATCCACTTGTGTTCCATACTGTGATGTCTGCTCCGAACTAGGACCCATAAAAGATGCTGCACTTTATGTGAGACAAGTCTCTTTCTGCTCCCTGGGAAGTTAGATGCTGCCTCCCAGTCAGCCAGGTGAGTGCCTGCAAATGCACCCAGGAGTCCAGGTAGCTGTTTGGCCATCCTGAGCTTTCTATGGGTTTTCTAGGTGGCCTGTGGTCAGACCCACTTGTGTTCTAGACTGTGGTTTCTGCTTGGGGCTAGGCCCCACAGATGCTGGTGTTTTTGAGAGGCAAAGTTCTTTCTGTGCCCTGGGGATTTCAGAAGCTGCCCTGGAGCACTGTGGCTGCCTGCCAATCAGATGTGTGGTGCTAGCCTTCAGACTCTTGGGGACTAGGTTTTTGTTGTTGTTGTTTGTTTGTTTGTTTGTTTGTTTGTTTTTGTTTTGCTGAGTGACCGGAGGAGGTGAGACCCAGCTGTGCTCCACATAATTTGAAGTCCTTTTACCTGTGGGTTTACCCATGCTGGTGTTTCAGGCATGTCAGATCAGTCCTTAGGTTGCTGAATGGTCACTGCTGTTGTGCTGCTCAAGCAAGGTGTATTTTAGGTGCTGCCATATTGGATCTTCCCCAAACGACTTTTCTTGTTAGTCATATCCATTCTATACTCAGCCTGCAGTCTGGAAATTTAGAACTCATATTTTAAAGCTCAGTAAATGGAATTTCAAAGACAGTGAGAGAGATAACTTATAAGGACATGAGGTTACCATGATGTTGCCATTATCAAAGTTTAGAATAATGTCATGCATAAGGGCCTAGCATGACCATACATTAACAACCAGCAGGAAAGTGTGAGTTTAAGTGTCAGGAGTTGATACAGGCTAGAAAACTCAGGTTGATTGCTGAAATTAAAAGCAAAAGCAAAAGCAAACAAACAAAAAATGCCAGGAAAAAAAGTTTGGCCAAATTATTGTCAAGAGCCACCCTGTTAAAGAAGCTCACTAGGCATGTGGGATGTGTAGGAGGTCATCTGGTATTTGTAAGGTCTGTACTGTGATGCACCCCCAGAACTGCTTCCATCCTTTGACACGGTGTCAAGATCCATTGATTTGTGGAAGTTCAGTAGGCATGAGAGATCTCTGGAAGGGATCGGGTATTTTGCAAGGTTGGTACCATGAAGCACCTCAGAATTGCTTCCAATCTCTGACTACCCTGTCAGTTGTGCACTTCTGCATCTCTCTAAAATCTGGCATTAGAGCCAGGCATGGTGGCATATGCCTTTAATCACAGCACACAGGGAGACAGAAGCAGGTGGATCACTGTGAGTCTAGGGCCAGCTTGGTCTACAAAGCAAGTCCAGGACAGCCAAGGGTACACAGAGAAACTCTATCAGGAAAACCAAAAAGAAAAAACATCTCGAATTGATGTGAACTGTCACTTTCTGGGTATTGACCAGTTCTGATTGAGCAAACTTCCTACAGGATCTTGGCGAGGATGCACTGTTGTTCTGTTGTTCCAGATGAATTAATTACTGATTGTGGAATTCCTGATTTGATTCCTATAGTTTTAAAAGTTAAATTGTTTTAGATCTTCTAAAAACAATTTTAGAGAATTAATGGCTACAATAAATATGTTTGTGGGCCTCCAGATGCCTCACTAGGGGCTAGGCTTGAAGAAGATTTAGGGCCTCAGCTAAGCATTACTACTGATGGCACCAGGAATCCTGGTATTCACCATAAATATAGGCAAATTGGTTTAAACTTCCCATGAAGATTTTTAATACAAGCAATTACCACAATTTACTGGTTTGGTTAAAATGTAAAGTTGAAAACAAAAAATGCTGGAATGAATGTAGAAAACAACAATCAATAGTATACTGAAAAGTTAAATATTGAATGACCCAGTAAGACTCAATGAATTAGGGGAAATAGATAAAGACAGAGGGGCAAACATGGAGAGAGACAGAGAGAAAGACTCAGAGAGTGGAAAATATATCATTGATAGTGATTTAACACAGTTAAACTTACAGTTATTAAAAAAAATAGAATTAGAATTTTATTATGCTATATTGTAAATGAAATTATTAACTTGAATAAAGTTGATAGTTCTTAGAAAAATACAACCTATGAAAGTCTAACAAATGGAAAAATTGAACAGCAATTATTTTAATAGGAAATGGAAGTAATCAAAATTTTATACAACCAAACATCAGACCCAAATATAATAAATTGTATTGAAGTTTTAAAAAAGAAATGGGGCAAGATTTAGTACTGTTAATATAGAAATTAGGTAAATCAATCAATAGCTTTCAGCTAAAGAAAATTATCTTGCCAGTTATCCAACTGGGGCAGCTTAAACTAATTGGCCTGAACTGTAGACTGGAATGCCTACATTGCTGTTCCTCTTCCTCTGCACTTTGGCTGTGTAATTTGAGCTAACATGTTGGTCTTTCTTAGGCTTTACCAGTAAAACAAGGAAGTTGAATGAAATGATTTCCAAATTCCCTTCAAGTGTGGTCTAGGCCTACGGTAAGCATTCAGTTCCCTTTGGTAATGCAACAGTCAGCCAAATTTCTAAATGTTTTATATCTGGGACATCATTTATCATTTAGGCAATTATTAAATGAGTCTATGTGTTGTATCTGTCCCAGATAAACAAAGAAAACCTCGAAGTATTGATACTTAACTTTGTGTTTGGCCGAGGGGATACACAGAGCAGCCAGTTCTCAGTCACATCTCTTTGCTAGGGCCTTCAGCCAGCACAAGTAAACTTGTACTCCGTGGTACAGATTTGAACACTTCTCATATCTGTCTGGGGTCTCTTTTCTGAGAGGTATCTGATTACAGGCGGATGAGTATGTTTATGAAGTTTGCTTTGAATTTTAAACACAAGTTGGACACAGCCATTTAAATCTCCAGACTAGTTGTGTAGCACTGGGTGAGCCACGTGAACATGAGTCACTGGGCTTCATTTAAAGCATTCAAGAAGTGTGAGTGTTCCTGGAGAACACCCAGATTCATTATAGCATGAAGAGGTTCTTCTCATTTTCAGAGTCCTGTACTTTCAATCTGCCTTTAACAGTGGGTTATTTCTTTTTTCATAGAATGTCAACCCAATTTTCTTACTGTCTGTGTTGAATCTTTCTCCAAACCTCTGTCAATGCAATGCACCATTCAGAGTTTTGCAGCTGCTCATAATGTGCATCTCCATTCCAGCTGAAAATACATGTGAGGGTGTTCTCAACCACTAAACATTGGGTGAACCTTAAATAACCTTAAATAACTAAGAAGTTAAAACTTGCTTACATTTATTAATGTCTGTCTACAAGCTTCAGTTAAAATATTTTCTTTTTTTTAGGACCATGATGCCCATGTGTTCTTTTCTGTCCTTATGTCTTTTTGGAGTCTTTATTTCAATCTCCTTCACCTATCCTTGTGCATTTCTCTAAAAAAATAAAAAAGCTGAAATTATCTTTCAATAGTTAGGGAAGAACTGTATCCTAGATCTTTCAAGATTGTAAACCTTCCACTTTAATAAAATATTTAACACTTACACATTAATGTTCTCACATTATTTCTGTTGTTGTGATAAAACACTCTGATGAAAATCGATTTAAGGGAGAATGGCTGAGTACTGTTTACATTTTGCTTGTCCTTTCTGTCACTGTGGAGGAATCAAGACAGGAATGTGAATACACCAAGGACCCCCACACGCAAGATGAGGCAGAAATGACAGCATGTGTGCTTAGTGGTGCTGTCTCCTCTATACATTACACACTCCAGAACCCACTGTCTGGGAATTAGTGACAACCACGCTGGGTTGGATCTTAAACATACGACTTCCACAACTCAAAGTGAGATGTCTTTGAACTCTAAAGCATTGTACAAAATGGAAAATGCAAAATAACACATGCTGAAATGAAAAACAAATCTTTTTTAGTGTGTATTTTTTTAAAAAAATATATTTTATTTATTTATTCATATTACATCTCAATGGTTATCCCATCCCTTGTATCCTCCCATTCCTCTCTCCCTCCCATTTTCCACTTACACCCCTTCCCTATGACTGTGACTGAGGGGGACCTCCTCCCCCGTATATGCTCATAGGGTATCAAGTCTCTTTTTGGTAGCCTGCTGTAGCCTGCTATACTTCCTCTGAGTGCCACATGGCCTCCCCATCCAGGGGACGTGGTCAAATATGGGCACTAGAGTTCATGTGCCCCTCACTTTACAGTCAACTGTGGAGAATGTCCTGTTCAATGGCTAGATCTGGGTCGATCTGTGGCATGGTAAGGCACCCTACCTGGGTGACATGCTCAAAGTGCAGGAGACAGAGTCCACGACAGGGAAAACTCCTGCTTTCCTTAATGGGGGACCTATATAGAGACTGAGCTGCCTATCAACTACATCTGAGTGGAGGGCCTAGGTCCCCTCCATGCATTCTTTGTTTGGTGCATCAATGTCTACAGGCCCACCCTGGGCCCAGATGTGTAGGCTTGATTGTTCTTGTGGAGCTCCTGTTCCCTCTGGGTCCTTTTATTCCCCAGTACTCTGCCCAAAGTTTGGCTATGAGACTCAGCTTCTGCTCTGATTCCCCTGCTGGGTTTTTTTTTATTTTTTAAATTTATTTTATTAATTTATTCTTGTTACATCTCAAAGGTTATCTCATCCCTTGTATCCTCCCATTCTCCCCTCCCTCCCATTTTCCCCTTATTCCCCTCCCCTATGACTGTTCCTGAGGGGGATTACCGCCCCCCTGCATATGCTCATAGGGTATCAAGTCTCTTCTCGGTGACCTGCTGTCCTTCCTCTGTGCCACTTGGTCTCCCCCTCCAGGGGACCTAGTCAAATGTGAGGCACCAGAGTACGTGAGAAAGTCATATCCCACTCTCCACTCAAGTGTGGAGACTGTTCTGTCCATTGGCTAGATCTGGGTAGGGGTTTAAAGTTTACCGCCTGTACTGTCCTTGGCTATTGACTTAGTTTGAGCGGGACCCCTTGGCCCAAATCTGCCCAAATCATAATGTTCTACTTGTAGGTTTCTAGGACCCACTGGATCCTTCTACATTGCTTTTCTCACATGGTTCTCTTATCTAGAGTCCCAATAGGATGTCCTCCCCTCGGTCCCAGTTTCCTGGTAAGTGAAGGCTTTTGTGGGACATGCGCCTTGGACTAGTATGCAGATATAAGTGGGTATATACCATTTGAGTCTTTCTGCTTCTGGGTTAACTCACTCATTATGATCATTTCTAGCTCAATCCATTCATCCACAAATTTCAGGAATTCCTTGTTTTTAATAGCAGAGTAGTTTTCCATAGTGTATATGTACCACCGTTTCTTTATCCATTCTTCTACTTAGGGACATTTAGGCTGTTTCCATGATCTGGCTATTATGAATAAGGCTGCTATGAACATGGTTGAGAAATTTTCTTGTTGTGTGCTGGCGCATTTTCTGGGTATATTCCAAGAAGTGGAATAGCTGGGTCTTGGGGAAGCTCTATTCCCAGTTTTCTGAGATAGCACCAGATAGGTTTCCAAAGTGGTTGTACTAGTTTGCATTCCCACCAGCAATGAAGGAGTGTTCCTCTCTCCCCACATCCTCTCCAGCATGTGGTGTCGCTTGAGTTTTTGATCTTAGCCATTCTGATGGGTGTAAGATGGAATCTCAGAGTCGTTTTGATTGGCATTTCCCTGATGACTAAGGAGGTTGAGCATTTCTTTAAGTGTTTCTCAGCCATTTGATATTCTTCTGTTAAGAATTCTCTGTATAGTTCCAAGCCCCATTTCTCAATTGGGTTATAAGGTTTGGTGGTGTTTAATTTCTTGGGTTCTTTATATATTTTGGATATTAAACCTTTGTCAGATGAAGGGTTGGTGAAGATCTTTTCCCAGTCTGTAGGCTGTCGCTTTGTTCTCTTGACAGTGTCTCTAGCCTTACAGAAGCTTCTCAGCCTCATGAGGTCCCATTTATTAATTGTTGACATTAAGGCCTGGGCTGTGGTGTTCTGTTCAGGAAGTTGTCTCCTGTGCCAATATGTTGCAGACTCTTCCAACTTTTTCTTTAACTGACTTAGTGTCTCTGGTTTTATGTTGGGTCTTTAATCCACTTGGATTTGAGTTTTGTGCAAGGTGACAAATATAGATCCAGTTGCATTTTTTTATACATAGACCTCCAGTTAGACCAGCACCATTTGTTGAAGATGCTACTCTTTTTCCATTGAATGGATTTGGCTTCTTTGTCAAAAATCAAGTGACCATATGTGTGTGGATTCACATCTGGGTCTTCAATTCGATTCCACTGATCAACCAGCCTGTTGCTGTGCCAGTACCATGCTATTTTAAATACTATTGCTTTATAGTACAATTTGAGATCAGGTATGGAGATTCCTTTTATTGTACAAGATCGTTTTTGCTACTCTGGGTTTTTTGTTCAGAATTGAACTTTCAATGTCTTTAAAAAATTGTGTAGGTATTTTGATAGGGATGGCATTGAATCTGTAGATTGCTTTCGAAGGATGGCTATTTTTACTATTTTAATTCTCCTGATCCATGAGCAATGAAGATCCTTCCATCTTCTCATGTCATCTTCAATCTCCTTCTTCAGAGTTTTAAATTTTTTTTCAAACAAGTCCTTCACTTGCATAGTTAGACTAACTTCGAGATATTTCATATTGCTTGTGGCTAATGTGAAGGGTATGGCTTTCTTAATTTCTTCTTCTGCAAGCTTGTCATTTGTGTATAGGAAGGCTACAGACTTTTTTGAGTTAATTTTGTATCCAGCCAAATTGCTGAAAGTGTTTATCAGCTGTAGGAGTTCTCTGGTGGAATTTTGAGGGTCACTTATGTACATTATCATATCATCTGCAAATAGGGATAGTTTGACTTCCTCCTTTCCCATTTGGATACCCTTGATCTCCTTCTGTTGTCTTATTGCTCTGGCTAGAACTTCGAGTACTATATTGAAGAGACATGGAGAGAGTGGGCAGCCTTGCCTTGTTCCCGATTTTAGAGGAATTTCCTTGATTATCTCCCCATTTACTTTGATTTTGGATATTGGCTTGCTGTAGATAGCCTTTATTATGTTGAGGAAAGTGTCTTGTATCCCCAATCTCTCTAAAACTTTAAACATGAATGGGTGTTGGATTTTATCAAATGCTTTCTCTGCATCTAAAGAGATGATCGTATGGTTTTTTAATTTCAGTTTGTTTATATGATGGATTACATTGATGGATTTCCATATATTAAACCATCCCTGCATGCCTGGAATGAAGCCTACTTGGTCATGATGAATGATATCCTTTATGTGTTCTTGTATTCGTTTTGCAAGATTTTTATTTAGTATTTTTGCATCGATGTTCATAAGAGAAATTGGTCTGAAATTCTCTTTCTTTGTTGAGTCTTTGTGAGGTTTAGGTATCAACGTGACTATGGCCTCATAGAATGAATTTGGTAATGTTCCATCCAATTCTATGTTTTGGAGTAGCTTGAAGAGTATCGGTATTAGCTCTTCTTTGAAGGTCTGGTAGAATTCTGCACTGAAACCATCTGGCCCTGACCTTTTTTTTTTTGGGAGATTATCAATGATTGCTTCTATTTCTGTAGGGGAAATGGGACTATTTAGCTTGTTTATCTGTTCTTCACTCAACTTTGGCAAGTGAAATTGATCAAGAAAATCGTCCATTTTCCTTAGATTTTCAAATCTTGTGGCATATATGCCTTCAAAGCAGGATCTTATGATTCTTTGTATTTCTTCAGTGTCTGTTGTTATGTCTACCTTTTCATTTCTGATTTTGTTGATTTCAATACTGTCTCTCTGCCTTTTAGTTAGTTTGGCTAATGGTCTGTCTATCTTGTTGATTTCCTCAAAGAACCAGCTCTTGGTTTTGTTGATTCTTTGGACTGAGTTTTTAGTTTCTAATTTGTTAATTTCAGCCCTGAGTTTGATTATTTCCAGACGTCTACTCCTTTTGGGTGTTTGTGCTTTTTTTCCCAGGGCTTCCAGCTGTTTTGTTAAGTTGCTTATGTGCGATGTTTCCAATTTCTTTTTAAAGGCACTTAGTGCTATGAATTTTCCTCTTAACATGGCTTTCAATGTATCCCACAAAATTGGGTATGTTGTTCTCTCATTTTCATTGAATTTCAGAAA
Source organism: Acomys percivali (assembly GCA_907169655.1). Taxonomy (NCBI): domain Eukaryota; kingdom Metazoa; phylum Chordata; class Mammalia; order Rodentia; family Muridae; genus Acomys; species Acomys percivali. Next base: position 101,275,215 of record OU015746.1, on the reverse strand, counting down.
CTCCTTGATTTCTTTCTTTATTTCTTCCCTGACCCATGTGTCATTTAGCACAGAGTTGTTTAGTTTCCACGTACGTGTAGGCTTTTTGTTGTTTCTGTTGTTGTTGAATTGCAGCCTAAGAGCATGGTGATCTGATAGGATACAAGGTATTATTTCGATTTTCTTGTTTCTGTTGAGGCCTGCTTTGTGACCTACGATGTGATCAATTTTCTGGAAGGTTCCATGGGGTGCAGAGAAGAAGGTATATTCTTTCTTGTTTTGGTCAAAGGTTCTATAGATATCTATTAGATCCATTTGACCCATGGCATTGGTTAATGATGTTATTTCTTGGCTTATTTTCTTTTTCAATGACTTATCCTTCAGTGAGAGTGGGGTGTTGAAGTCTCCCACTATTATTGTGTGGGGATCGATGTGTCATTTAAGTTTTTTTAGCAGATCTTTTACAAATGTGGGTACCCTTGTATTGGGAGCATAGATGTTCAGAATTATATTGTCATCTTGGTTGACTTTACCTTTGATGTGTATGAAGTGTCCTTCTGCATCCCTTTTGATTAATATTGGTTGAAAGTCTATTTTGTTTGATTTAAAATGGTTACGCCTGCTTGTTTCTTTTGACCATTTGCTTGGAATATTTTTTCCAACCTTTTACCCTGAGGTAATGCCTATCGTTATAGGTAAGATGTGTTTCTTGAATGCAGAAGAAGGTTGGATCTTGTTTATGCACTCATTCAGTTAGTCTGTGTCTTTTTATTGGAGAATTGAGACCATTGATGGTGAGAGATATTAATGACCAGTGACTGTTAAGAGTTTTAATTTTGATGTTGATTCCAATGGAGTGTTTGTGTAGCTATGTTTTTGCCATGGTATAGTTACCTATTTCCTGAGTAGTTTTCGTTGTAGCTTGACCCTTTGGGATGTAGTTTTCCTTCTAGTACCTTCTGTAAAGCTGGATTTGTGGATAGGTACTGTTTGAATTTGTTTTTGTCATGGAAAATTTTGTTTTCTCCATCAATGGTTATTGATAGTTTTGCTGGGTAAAGTAGTCTGGCCTAGCATCTGTGGTCTCTCAGGGTTTGCAGTATCTCTGTCCAGGCTCTTCTGGCTTTTATGGTCTCTGCTGAGAAGTCGGGTGTAATTCTGATAGGTTTGCTATTAAATGTTATTTGGCCCTTTTCCCTTGCAGCTTTTAATATTTTTCTTTGTTCTGTATGTTTTGTGTTTTGATTATTATGTGACGGGCAGTTTTCCTTTTCTGGTCAATTCTATTTGGTGTTCTGTAGGCTTCTTGTATGTTTATAGGCATCTCTTTCTTTAGATTGGGGAAGTTTTCTTCTATGATTTTGTTGAGAATAGTTTCTGGGCCTTAGAGTCTGATATCTTCTCTTTCTTCAATGCCTATTATCCTCAGATTTCTTCTTTTCATGGTGTCCTTAATTTCTTGGATGTTTTGTGTCAGGAGTTTTCCAGATTTGGCATTTTCTTTAATGGTTGCTTCAAGATCTGTGATTGTATCTTCTAGACCTGAGATTCGTTCTTCTGTCTCTTGGATTCTGTTAGAAAAACTCACCTTTGTGTTGCCCGCCTACTTTTCTGAGGTCTCACGTTCTTGTTTTTCTTCTGTCTGTGTGTTTATCATTGAATCCATTTTTGTCTTCAGATCTTGAACTGATCTTTTGATTTCTTTCATCTGATTGTTTGTATATTTCTGAGTTTCTTCCATTGCCTCTTTATAAGACTTCAGAGCTTGAACCGTTTTATTTATTTCTTTCATCTAGTTGTTTGCATTTTCCTGAAAATTTTCCAGTCCATTCTATGAGCTTCTTTTATGTCTCTCACCTGTTTGGCTGCGTCTTCTTGTATTTGATTATGAATTTTATTTGTTTCCCTCATTAATATGCTCCTTATTAAGGATTTGAGGTCATTTTCTTGTATATCCATTGTATTTGAGCTCTCTGGGTTGTTTTCTTTGGGATAGCTGGAAACTGGAGACGCCATGTTGTTTTGGGTTTTTTTGTGTATGCTTTTACGCTGTCCTTTAGACATCTTGCCGGCTGTGTTTTTGTTGGGTAGCTTCCCGAGTTGGATGGAGGGAGTCTGATGATAGACTCACTTGTTTTCTCATGATTTCCGTAGGCTGGAAGCTCTGATGCTTCACTGTTGTGGATGGCAGGAGGCTAGCCCTGGCATTTTGGGCTCTCACAGCCAGTGATCCTCAGCTCCCCTGTGCTGTGGGTCCTGCAATCGTTCTGGGTCTCTGGATGAGCGTTGGGTCAGGCCAAGGTATCCACAGCCTTCTGGGTTCCCTGCCAAATCCAGCCTGGGACACTGGGCCCAAACCACCCGCCGAGCTCAGCTAGAATCTCAGGGCCTGAACGAACTGCCTGCTGAGTTCAGCCAGAAAATCTGGGCTCAAAATGCACACCGTGTCCAGCCAGAATTTTTGGGCTGGGACTTCGCACCAAGCTCAGCTAGGGGATATTGGCCAAACTGCATGCCGTGGTCAGTTATTGACTCAGGCCCAAACCATCCGTTCAGCTCAGCCAGGAATTCTGGATTCAAACTGCACACTGTGTCCAACCAGAGTCTTAGAGCCGGGCCTGTGCCAAAAGCTCTACTAGAGTCTCTGGGCCCAATCTGTCTGCCAAGCATAGTTAGGGACTCTGGCCCTAAACTGCACCCCGAGCTCCACCCAAGTCTCCGGGGCAGAATTGTGCACTGAGCTCACCCAGGGACTATGGACCCACACTGCACTCTGAATTCAGCCCGGGACTCCGGGCCTATACTGCGTCGATAGTCCAGCCAGAGTCTTGGGGCTGCCGAGCCTGTGTGCACAGCTCAGGAAGAATCTCTGGGCCTAAACTGCCCGGCAATTCCAGCTAGGGCCTCTGGGCTGAATCTGCATGCTGACCTCAGCCTGCGTCAGTGCCCCAAAACTGCCCGCTGAGGTGAGATAGTGTCTTGGGCAGAAGTGCTCATTGATGTGAGCTAGCGCCTCTGGTGGGACTGAGCTCTCTGCCCAGCCTGCGACACAGTAGGTGAACTGCAGCTACGCTAAACTGGTGCCTTCGGTGGGCCTGAGCGCTCCACCCCATCTGTGTCACAGCAGGTGAACTGCAGATGTGCTGAGATGGTGCCTTCAGTGGACCTGAGTGCTCCGCCCAGCCTGTGTCACAGCAGTTGAACTGCGCTGTGCTTGAGATGGCGCCTTTGGTGGACCTGAGCGCTCTGCCCAGCCTGTGTCACAGCAGGTGAACTTTGGCTGCAGTGAGCTGTTGCCTAGGGTGGAACTGAGCGCTCCGCCCAGCCTGCGTCACAGCAGGGGAGCTGTGGCTGCGCTGTGCTGTTGCCTTGGGCAGTATTGCTTGCTGCTTTGAGCCAGCGTCTTCACAGCACTGTGCACTGAGATGTACCCGGGACTCTGGGGCTGAACTGTCCGCCAAGTCCAGTTTGGGTCACAAGGCACCACGTGACCCAAATCCTGTCCAGTATCCCTTCTCCTGCAGCAACTCCCACCCGTCACCATACTAACCGCCTCCACTGGAAGGCTCTGAGCTGCAACCTCAGTCGCTGCTGCTGGTGCCACTTGTGCCGCCGCTGCTGCTCTGCTCCGAGACAATCCGCACTCCTCCTGTGTGCAGGGGCACGCAGGTCCTATGCATCCTGGTCCCTCCGAACCATGGAGCACTCCTGCTGCCGTGGTGTTGGGACTTTGGTGTTCTTGGCTCAGAAATCTGTGCAATCCCTGAATTGTTCACTGGAGCTTCCAAACATGGTCGACACTGCTTGCCACCATCTTGGATTCCCCCCCTGCTGGGTTTTTAAAAATTAGAATTTAAAAATATTTTTCTAGAAATGGTCTCAATTGTTTAGTGCATCCATATCTATCAAAAGAAGAGTACAAATATGACATCGATTTTATTGTCTCAGCTCAGTCTATGAAATCACTATGGACAGAGCTAAGAATAGTATAAAGAACATGTCTAAAAGTCAGTACCAGTTTTAGAATTATAGTAGTGGTCACATGGTAATTTGTTTTTTCTAATCCTCTTTAAATTTTTTCAAAACTGTGTCCATAAGTTGCACTGGTCTGTGGTTGCTTTTTAATCAGTTGTTACCTGTTTGTCTCTGTGCACTATCACTGTTGAAGATTTAACTGGTAGAGAAACGGGCAGGGGATCCTCTACTGGGGACTGTTAACTAACAGGTCAATGATTTGTGAGGCCATTTTCTTAGTATTGGTTAAGAAATATAACTAAGGGTGTGGGAGTTACATTGTCAATAGGTTTTACACTTGAAGAGGTGAGAAAACGAGAGTCTTCCAATCTCATCAGTTCTCAGGCTACTGGTTGACAGGTTTCCTTTACACAAACTAGTATTTGTTATAAATGCCTTGATAGGTGGTCTTGGGACTCCTTACACAAGGTAGCTCACATGGCCATTAATTTTTCTGGATAAAACAACAACAACAACAACAACAACAATTTTTTTAGAAATGAATCACTTCATGAGCACAGAGCCTTTTAGACAAAATAAGTACTCTGATATGTTTTCCATGAGTAAGTTAGCTTAATATGGAAAAATGAGACTAGAGTGTAGAGACGTGTCCGCTTTACTTTAGTGTTCATCTTTTCGCTCTGCGTTTTTTTCTAATTACTTTCCTGAAAGGGATCTTGTTTACTTTCTGTTCTTTTTTTCCTATTCATCAAGATGGTAAATTTAGAGTTAAGAATAATGTGTTTCTATAAAAAGTCTAATTAGGAAAGCAGTGATATCAATATGGTCAAATATTTTATCCAGTTACTTTGGAAGGCATTAGCCTCTTAGGAAATATTCCTTCAAAAGGCTTTATATTCACTGGTTCATTTGTTTGTTTAAAGATTTTTTTCTCTGTGATAATGTGTTCATTTTATTTATTATTTGATGATTTATGTATGACTACAATATATTTAGATTATAGCTACCATTCCTCCCTCCAACTCCTCTCTCCCTCCTCTCAACATTATACTCTCCTTTAAAAAGTATAACTAAATGGGTATGATTCATGTTTCACATATATTCTGAAGTATAGGATGATCCACAACTTATCATAGCCTATATCCCTGAAGGAAACTGGCTCTTCCTATTCAATCAGCCATTACCTGTCCAAAACTCCTCATGCAGGAGTGAGTTTCCATGAGTTCCTACCTTACCCATGTTGGAGTGTTTATTGGCTTCATCTCATGCTGATCTTGTACAAGCCACCATACCTGATATGTACATTCATTGTTCAAATTGAATAATTTCATTATGATATCTTTTTATATGTATATTATGGAACTTGATCATATTAACACCCCAATTACCCTCACTTGTCCATCTCTCATTCTAATATATCTCCTACTAACATAGCATCTTCTATTACTTTCATCACACACACACACAAACACATACACACACACACTTATTTTTAATGAGTCTTGTGTTGATATTAATAGGATACCGAGATAAGGGTTTACTTTGTATTTTTTTACTGGCTTCAAATTTTTCAGAATTCTCCTATGTTGGTCTCCCAAGTGATGGGATTATAGGTATAGGTCCAATATTTACTTTGAGTCGACCCCATAAGTCATGCAGTTGACCCCGTCTGAAGTTTTGTTCTGGAATTATCAGATGGCTGTGAAAAATAAAGGTCATGGCCAGCCATAGTAACTAGATTTATTATTCTGACACTATAAGAAATTATTTGAATTTGTTCATCCTGGAAGACTGTACAAAATCTAGACCTGGGAACTGTAATGTCCTAGAATTAACAAGAAGATTATTTGGGCCTGACAAAGATGTAGCAAGCTTGAAAACATCTATGCAGATTATATATATATATATATATATGTATACACACACACACACACACACACACACACACACACACACAAATTGTCCAGAGACAAGAATATAAATATTTCTCCAGAGAGTTTTGATTCAGTCACCCATGTAATGAAGTTCACTTAAGCCACCCAGGACACACACAGAAAAATAATGGAAGACAGAATTTTTCTTCCAGATGTACACATTCTAACACAAATATATCTAATGCAAGGGTTGGAGGCAGGGAATCTATAAATTGTGCATAGAACCAGACTTTAAGTGATCAGGGAATAAAATACAGACAGAAAATTGCTTCTGGCAGTTATAATCTTATAAACAAGTATCTGAGTTAAAATACCCATGATTTTAAATTTTCATAAAAATTGAGTCATGTAGGGTTTGGAGGAAGTCAAGGGGATGACTGTGAAATAATCCAGGTCTCAATTTTGAAATTCTGTCATTTTTTTTAAGTAATTGTGCTTCTTGTGGTAGTGACACATAAAATGTGATCATTGTGAGACGGTTCAGGTTTAAGTAACATTCTTCATGAGAAAAGACTGCATAGTTGTAATGTACGAGTACTGAAAGACTTATAGATACAGGATAGTCTTTCACAAAAGGACAGCTGATTGTAAAAATATGTCTATAAAGCTCATTTGGATTCTGTTATAGGAGCAGATGGTCTTCTAGACAGCTTGGATTGGAGTGAAAAGAAATACTACTTGCCATGGGGTTTTGACCAGCATTCGAATGAGAACTGTATCTCAGTCTAAATACAGAGTTGGATTCAACCAGAGAAAGGCAGATGGGGTCCCAAAAACTGCCCTGTTGCCATATTTTTACCCATGGGCAATCCCAGCATCTAACAATAGCTGGTGCTATTGATACACATGGGCAGGTCTACGTCCAGAAGTGAGAAGTCACATAATGAGCCAAAAAAACAAGGTTATTTTGTTTATGTGCTAAGACAAGACTGAAAAATTTTAAAAGACTAATTCAGGTTCAGAAATCCTCCCTGCATTGTCTGAACTGAATTTTCTTTTTAAAGTTGGGTATAATGATATCTGATGAAGAAGTTATACCAGAGAGATTTTATTCTGATATCACCATTCAGAGGAGAAATAGATGACAAAAGTTAGTATGCATTCTCTTTCCAACTGGTTTCACAGTAGAAGGCTATATCCTAAGTGCTGGGATAGTAGCAGAATATTCATTAATTGTAACTAGTGTTGGAAGAAGTACGTTTGACTAAGGTATGTATAGCCATTATTTCTTGGTAAGTGTGACACCATAAACATGATTAACTACAGTCCTGCTTAACATCATAATCAAGGTATTACTGGAAGTAGTTTGTAGTAGCATTTTCTAGAAGGTAATCATGAAAACACAACAACAGGTGCTTAATTTGTTTAAGGGTAGACAGATATATACTCATACACACATAAATAAACATAAGAAGTTGACATACTAAAATGACTTCAAATTACATTAATTTGTGAATTATTTAAGTTAAAATTTATAATATATTTTGATAGATGAGGCTGTGATGTGTACTAATGTACTACTGATAATAGTATGTATTATAAACTTTATTATAGATACATTACACATATACTTGCATTTCTCAGTTAAAAGTTATAATATTAATATGTATTAATAATTTTATAGTCACTAGTACATACTCTTGTATATGTATCATTATCTCACTTTTGTTAAACTTTAAGGAAGTTGTAGATTTTCTATATATAGGATAATATTCTTTTCTTTTCATTAATTGGTTTACTTAATCACTCTACAAGCTGAATGCAGCCCCAACCCTCCTCTCCTCCCAGTCCACCCTCACACACCTCACCTCCCATTTCTACCTTCTCCTTAAAGAAGGGGAGAGCCCTCATGGGTACCAATCTACCCTGGAATTTCAAGTTGGAGCTAGACTAAGAGCTTCCTCTCTCATTGAAGCCATACAAGAAAACCCAATTCTGAGAAAAGGGTCCAAATTAGACAAATATGTTTATGAGGAAAATATTCTATTATGGATGTTTCATTCAGCAGCATGGTGTGCACTCCTTTATTCCCAGCACTTGGGAGGCAGAGGCAGGCAAACCACTGTGAGTTCAAGGCCAGCCTCATCTACAAAGTGATTCCAGGACAGCCAAGGCTACACAGAGAATCCCTGTCTCAAAAAGCAAAAACAAGAGCCACAACAAAGAAATGTTTATTTCACCTTAATTGGGGATATTCTTACTTTTTAATGATTATAGCTTTTAGAATGAGATAACTTCCATGTTATTTATATCTTATTAGTACTTCTGTGTAGGTACGCATGGTGGCATCAACATTGTATTCAAGAACCATGTTCTGGGTTGCTTTTTGTGGAAAATGGCCCCTCATTGAATTACAGGATTATTTAAAATAAGAATTCATAATGAACCCATAGAATTTCTTAGTAAAGAAAGTTGTGTATCCTGAAAGTTGACAGAATCTTAAAGATAATTACTGTCTATCTCCTATTGACTCATCCCCAGAAAAGAAGATAGAGTTTCAGTTTGTATAGTTACCTATATACTATTATCTATGTATCTATCTATCATCCATCTATCTACCATCTATCTGTTTATCATCTATCACCTACCTATCATATACATATATGTCATCTGTTTATCTTCTATTTATCATCTATTTATCCATCTATCATCTTCTACTTATCATTAATCTTTCGTCTGTCTATCATTTATTTATCATCTACCTACCTGTCTTGTCTGTCTATCTATCTATCTATCTATCTATCTATCTATCTATCTATCTATCTATCTATCTATCAATCATCTACCATCTTTCACAAACATCTCTATCATCTATTACATATCTATATATATCAAATATATGCATATATATGATAGATATGTATATAATTTACTACCTATTTCATAACAATGCGAGGTCATGACCTTCTGAATTTTTATGATTACCTACAGCCCTTTAGCTCTTTTAGTCTACCATGTTGTTTTATCAGGTCCTTTAGAGAGAAGGGAGAGAGGAGAGAAAGAAGAAGGGAAGGAAGGAGAAAGAAGATTCTAATCCTGGTTCAGAAGAGAAGCCAATTAACTGTTTCCCTGGAAATAATCTGACACTCTCTCCCATGTGAGTATACCTTCCAGATCTTATCACTAAGCATCTGGGATGCTAACTGGTGAGATTTGGGGCCCATTTTCATTAAGGTCCTTGGAGTTGCTGTGAGCTCATATATTTGTATTATTTATGCATCTGTTTTGAAATTGTTTTGGAGGAAAGAATCTGTAAAAACTATTGAAAGACAGGTCTTTAAATGACCTTTATTTTTTCCATACTTCCATATCTCTTGATGTGAAAATTCCATTTGATTGGCTCTAGTGAAAATGGGTTTGGGTGTCAATTCCTGTGTTTTCAAGAATGTGTTAAGATCATAATTACTTCAGAAGGTTTTTCTTTTAGTATTTAATAAAATCCTGTCCTTCTTTTCAAATTACTCAGATAGAAATTCTGATAAGAGATATAGAGACTTATTTTTTCTCACCCATTCCCAGTCCTTGCCTTGTGCAAGTGACATAAGAATCACTGTCTATCATCCTATCATCCAAAGAATGAGGCTGAATGCAAATTTTCAGTTAAGCCACACTCATGCAACTACAAAATAGAGAATAATTTCAAAGTTCTTTACAAATATTGATAATATAACTTAGACGCTAACTAATTAAGACAGGTACAGGTCTTGTTTTGGAAAATGTTCTTTTTTTTTCTATGACTGCTTACCTACTCAGTTTCAGAGAAACTTGAAAACATATGGTTGGGGAATATTTTAGAAGCAGGGAACACAAATTTTGTGTCAGACTTTGCTTGGGGTAGAATTTAGAAAACACTATTCCTAATATTGGTTTGTGTTATTGTAATGAAAAAGTTGTAGACTTTATATAATTTTATCAATTACTAGAAACATCTTGCCTCAAAATTACACAACATATTGTGAAGATTAAAAACACACATTTTGTAAGATTTTCCCTAAAACATTAAGCAAATATGCATTATCTATTTATAATTTAGAAATAAAATTATGGCCACATTGGAAACAATTATCTAGCCTTCTTTTGCTGACCTTACTTTTTGGCTCTTAAGTTGAAAATCGTGAAATTAATTGTTTGAGAGCAAGCTCATATCTTAAAGGCGACTTGTCTTGGATGCCCTACAACTCCTGGCCTGGATATTAAATGCCACTAAAGCCTTTTAAAAAGGAATCAACCCATGTTATATGCTGCCTTTGTTGCTGAAACCTTTCAGTCTTTCAAGTTGCTGTACCAGGGAAAGAACTAAATTTCAAACTTGTAACCAGAAATAGCTCACTCTTCAATTTTGGATGACTGTTGATTTCTGTGTTTAAGAGGAGTCATCTTAATGTGCATATCTCTTCTCTTTGAATAGAGTTAGTTTTGAAGATTGTTTTAATTTGAATAGACAGTTAGTATTCTGAAAGCCTATGATGTTGGGTTTATATATACACTAATTATTCAGATTCTCCCCAGTAATGCACCTGTCCATAATCTCTACTTCTTAATATCTGCCAACATATCCACTGCAACCCATGCTGCAGTGAACTTAGAGCCAGCGAGAATGTATACTTTGTAAACGAATACTGAGTTTCCATGTATCTCTCGGTTATTATTTAAATATAAAGTGCATACAAAAGGCTCACTGTTGCAGCCTAAGTCACCAGCTTGTAAAACTCTCTGGAAACTTAAGATGGGTGGGAAAAGCTGGAGGAAGTAGGTGATTCAGAACAGTCTTGGGGAATACCTGGTTTAGTTCATTCTTGGCTTCCTCTCTGTCTGAAGTTCTGTGAAGAACTTGTTCATTTAGACTCAAATCAGGCTGAAATATTTCTGGCTCTCATACAATTTTAACTAAATAAAAATTTGACCTACATCTATCAGGCTATTATTTTGGCACAACATATCACCAAAATTCAGATAAATGAACGCACCTCACATTTTTCTTTAGCTTGTTGAGTGTTGGAGAGGCTTTGACTTGTACCTGTCTTTCCATGTTCATATGATTCTAATTATTCTAAAGAAATCTGATTAATTTTCTCTTTAAGTGACCTGGAGCTGTACTTTATGACAACTCTGAGGTATTTGATACAATGAATGTAAGTGTATTCATAAAATGATTTGCGTTCACGAAATACAATTACACATTTAATGAATCTGATTAAGTGAATTGCTCAGTGCACAACTATTCTGAATCTAAATTTCAGAAATATGTTTTCCAATTAAATAAGAAGGGAACATTATTTTTATAATAATAATAATATAATAATAATAAAATAATAAAAGCAGTTTATGTATGTGATTTTATTGCTAAAATATTAATGTTTAAAAGTATCTTCTGTCAAAACAAAGAGGTATTAAGTGTTTATATCACTTTTCTTACAATGGCACTCACATTGACCAACTACTCAGATACTAACTATAATGGCTCAATTTAGTGTGTATTCTGTGAAGGAGCGTTAATGTCAATAGAATGCCTATAAACACATCTGATAGAGTAGATACTTCTATTATGTCATTCCCATTGATGTAAGGAAAGGAGAAATAGGGGCCTGAACCCCTGGAATAATGGAGGAGAAAAGGAAACTTCCATTATGTCACTATTATCACCTATGAAGAGAAACAGTGGCCAAAAGATGGTTTAAAGAATGTTTCACTCCAGTCTTGGGAAGATCATCAAATACAACAAAATCAGGCAAGACAGTGTTAAAGGGCTGCTTCATGTAAACATCAGGTCACTCAGTACTCTACAGTTATTCTTTTCGGTCTTGGCTAGGAGAGTATGGAGGTGCTGTGGTGGGTTGTCTGCTGCTGTCATGTGCTGTAGTCTTCATTGTCATATAAACAAATCTCCTTTCAGCCTGCACTGAGTCTATTCCTCCAGGAGAAGTTGTTAAGAATGCCTGCTTAAATCTAATCATGCAATGCTGGAGATGGTTTTTCTTTCTTACAAAATTGAATTTTTTGCTTGCCTCAGATCCTGTGGGTAAGCAAAAAAATGAAAGTCTTAACTACTTGGAGTTGACAGAAACTCAGGATTGTGGATAATTTGTTGTAATGTCAACAGTGATCTGGTGGAAAAGCATTTGCAGTACCTGGTCACTATGGTTTATGATCTTAACAATGCAAAATATCTGTCTACTGAACACTGAGACCAAAAACACCTGCAGATTCAGTTCCCTTGGAAGGCGGACAAGAAACCCCAGATGTGTAGTATTGATCTCTCAAATTGGTAAATGTTTCTCGTGTTCCTTTGCCATCTTTCTCTATAATATGTGGGAAAAATACCATAAACAGTCCTGTCTTACTCATTTAAAATACCCAAAACATCTTTCCTATTTATTTCTGCTTTTTTAAAAATACCCTGAAGGTGAAAGCTTTTGGATGGAGATCATTTGAGGCATGAAATGTTTCTAGACTCTGGTGCTCTTTTTTCATGACAAATGGAATAAGGCCAAGAATGAAATGGCGCATAAACAGTTACCTTGTATGTTATTATGGCTTAGCAGAGCCAATTGATATTTTTCAGACTTTTATGACTCATATAGTTGAATATAACTATGGATTGAAATTAAACTATATAGACATATCATTAAACTCCATAAAAACAAATGCTTAAATATTCAAACACCATTTTCTAATCATTTTACTACATTTTCATATTATCAGTGTTTGTGAATGATGTATGAGAAATGTCTAGAGGACATACTACAGAATAGTGTATACTTTACATTTCTTCAAAAAAAAGTACAATTATGTCTTGGTAGTTTGTAATTGGCCAGAGTGAGGATATTTTCATTAGTATTTGCAACTTGGTTAGCATATATTAGCAAATGCTTCAAGTGAGGCTTGCTTTAGTGTCTTGTTGATGATCTAGAGAAGTGGTTATCAGCAATAAAATTATTTTGTTGCTAATTCATAACTGTAATTTTACTACTGATATGATTCATAGTGAAAATCTCTGCTATGCATATTTGATATGCAACACCAAAGGGTTGGGGGCTGATAGATTGAGTAAAGCTGGTCTATAGACTATAGAGTGATGGAATGTGTTTATAATGAATATTTGATAAAGCGATGGTTAAATTGGGCAGGGGTAGGTGGATTTTTTTGGTTTTGTTTTTCCATTTTTTGAAGCAGGGTCTCTTCATAGCCTAGTTGTTCAGGAGCCTGCTCTTTGGACCAGGCTGGTATCAGACTCACAGAAAGCTGCCTGCCTCTGCCTTCCAAGTGCTACTATGCCTGGCTTGTGATGGTTGGTTTTACTTAGCAACTTAACATAATATAGAATTACGTGGGAAGAGAATCTCCTTTCTGTGGACATATCTGCAAAGGATTTTCACAATTTCCTATATTCAAGTGGGAAGACCTAGTCTGAAAGGGTGGGGCACCATTCCCTGGGTTTAGGCTCTGAACTGAGTGGAAAAGAGTGGAAAAATCCAGCCGAGCACCATGTATGTATATGTTTAGTCTTCCTTTGCCTTTGAGTATGAATAAGACTAGCTGCTTCCAATTCTTGTTACCTTGACTTCCCTAAAGGAAGAACTGTGATATAGAATTGTAATCTGAATAAATTTTTCTGTACTCAAATGATTTTTATCAGGTTATTACAGGAACAGAAATGAAACTAGGAAAATCAAGAGAATTATGTCATTTGTGTAAGCTAGAGTACATTAGAGTATGTAAGTCAGTAGGTTAGATAGCAAGGGTCAACTGCCAGGAACCTGAGGAGATTGTCTGCTTTAGTCATCGGTGACTGTCATCAACATAATGTCACTTTCAGCTTTCTGGCCTGCACTAATGAATGTTTTTCTTCATCTTTATGTCTGAAAATTCTTAGTGCATCTTGACTAGGTTGACTTGGACTTACAAGATGACAGGCATTGGATTGAGCTAGAGTAATTGCTATGATAAGAGCAGACCTCACCACAATTCTTGGAATCATTCTAACAGGTAGACACAAGCATGCCTTTATTGTGGCAAGAGAGTTTTAAAGCCTAAGAAAATAACACAATTTAACCTGGACTTATAAAATTAGGTATTAAACTATACTTATAGCTAGAGACTACTGTAAAACTTTGGAATACAACAGGGAACACATGGATGTGTGAATGATTGATGTTGATAATGTCATCTACCATTCATAGCTAGGTTAAATGACTTAAAAGAAAAGAGGGATGCTCTTTTGAAGGAAATTGGAAATAAATATATTTTTAAATTATCTTTGTCTATGTTGAATACTTCTGACAGGACACATAAAACCAGTCCTGAGCAATGAAAATTAAAACCAACTGAGTCCCAAGAAGATATAGCTATAAACAGGATAGGCACTCTTCTGCACCTGTCTTCCAAAGGGGTTGGAAACCACCTAACTACTGTCTTGTTGTATGGATTACATATCAACAAAGACTTCTCCCTTACCTAGAGAATAAATAACCTTTGTCACAAAAACTATTTGTTTGTTTGAATGAGAAATGTGCTTCATAATCTATAACCTCATATATTGGAACCCTTGGTCCCCAGGTGTAGGTACTGTTTGGAGAGGTCACAGAATGCCAGGGATGCAGTTTTGTAGGAGTAAGAAGATCTCTGGGACAGACTATTAAAAAGTAGAGCCTTTCATCTTTTTCTTGCTCCTGCTCTCTATTTCCTGTGTGTGTTTGAGGTGTAATCTCTCAGCTGCTGCCACCATACCTTCCCCATTGTTTTGGACATCTAAACCCTATATAACCACAAGCCAATATATAGTCTTCCTTAAATTGTTTTTGGTCATGGCATTTTGTTACAGCAACAGAAAAGATTTAATTGACACCAAATCTCAACTAAATTTGCTTCCTCTGATCTAAGGCCTTATGTTCCTCAAGAAACCTGATTGAAACTCTGTATGGCCATTCTCATTAAAGATCCTTTTCTTGAAAGGACTGTCTGACTCAGCATCTCTGTTGAACCCTAGAAAATGATTCTATGACAACAGTTTCAGTATGGCATTAGAACAAAATTATGATTTGTACAGATTTAAGAGAATACTTGGGTAACCCAGTTCATTTTAAGTAAAAAAAAGAGGGGAGACAGCTCTTATTAAACATACTTAGTCATGGAAGTCTGTAGAAATGTACTAGAATGCTAAAGATTTTGAGGTTCTAGGGGTCTACTGTAGAGAAGAGAAGGGACCAATAGTACTTGGCTAATCACATTACTATTACTACTGCATCAAGCCTTCTCCTCAAATATTTACCCCTTTTAAAATTTAAATTTATATTCTACTTACTTGTAAGTGTGTATGCCTATGAGTTATGTGTATAATGTATATTCAAGTGCCCATGGAGGCAAGAAGAAGAAGGTATCAGATCCCCTGGAATTGGAATTAGATATGAGTGTTGGGAAATGGATCAAGGTCTTTTGTAAGAACAGTAAGTTCTGGTAAATGCTGAGAAATTGCTCCACACCCCCTACTCGCCCACATTTTATTTGTCTATGCTGAATCTCAGTTTCACACTTGATTTTTCAGCCAGAATCCAGGAAGTCAGAATAGATGACTCTTCCCTCTACTCCGTGGGCAACAACTCACATTATAGCACATCCATTCCTTAATTTGCTTTAGAACTAAGAGCTTAAAAGTCTTGTTAATTCCAACTGACATTAACTGCATGTGTGAAACGACTCCTGAAGTGCCTTTCTAGGATCACACATCTTGAAACATTAAGCATTGTTAGTAATTGAGCATTAAGAGTTTACCCTTCACAGTGACTAGAGTTTGATTGTCTCAACAGATAAGCTCCAAGTACACTTATAGCAGTAAGAAAAAAATGTGCTAAATTAGGAGAAAAAAATCAAAGCTAAGGATGAACACATATCCCAGAATGTCTTAACCTAAAAGGAAATTTAGACAAAATTATTTCTTTTTCTCCTTATTATAGACTTATTTGTACAGAGCAGCAATATAAGTGGCCATCCTCACGTACTTGTCATGTTGAACTGTAGCTTTTCCATTTTTAGGTTATCGAATTAGCATTCTGTTTTACTGTCATTTCAAATCCTGCCATAACTGAAAGCTACTAGTAGCAACAGGCAGAGGTGACCTTTTCTTCACACCAGATTGCTTAGCCTAAGAGTTGGAACGAAGACAGATACTGTTAGAAAATAAATCTGTCTCCATAATAAAAATGTGGAGATAGCAAGGAGTGGCAGATGGATTCCAAACCAAAGGAGACCATACTCTGTGTTTTGGCATTTAAACCTCCACCCCTGTGCCAGGGACAAGATGGACATCTGGGATGCCCTTGGCCAGAGCTTTTTGCATCCCGGTCTTTGGGCCAGGCTCATGCTATGAGTTGTGACCTCAATCTGCAGGCCTCCTTTGCCAGGTTGTCTTCTCTTGCCTCCGTCTCAGGACACTTAGCTATTTGTTTGGGTGGTAACGTTGCAATGTTTTCTTGTTCTGTTCTTTGGCCTGGAATGACTGTAAATGCCTGCTTTAAATCTTAGCTGACTCCCATGAAATGCCAAGCTTGCCCATAGTCTAAAAGCTGTTTTTAACCCCCTTTGACAAAGTAAGAGAACCTTATATCCTTTTCAGACTTCACAGAAAGAAGCAAGACAGTTATACACGAAGACTGCTTGTGAGCAAATTCTGGAAATACTTTTGTTTGTTATGGGAATGAAAAGACTTATACCCTGCAGGCGTAAGTCAGGGATGCTAAATATAATACACAATGCCAACCAATGTCCAACACCACGAAGCAATATGTAGCCTGAAATATCATGGAATACCTTGCCACCTCAAAAGTCTTTTGTAATGGACAGTCTGCACAAATCCTTGTCTAGACTTCTCCACATGGTAAGTTTGTTTCCTTGTAGCTTCTAGTGAAGTATAATGAGAATGTGAAAGCCATTTACCCAGTGTATACTTTAGCAAACTTTAAACAATGTAAGTATTGCAGGTTGTTTTGTCATTACTGAAGAATTCTAGATGGAAGAAAGCCTTGATGATCTAATTTTGAGAGAAAGAAGCCTTGCATAGTTAAGCAGAAATTTGAATTGGGCTTTGTAGCAAAGATTGGGTGTTAGTGTGGATAAATGGTGGAGGAGAAATGATGAGACCTAAGATGTTGAGGCTGAGACTAGAGCTTTAGGAAGTGGTGAGAGCAGGTGAGAAAGATCAGAAGATGGCAGTCCCTTCTACTCATAGGATGGACAATCTGCCTTCCTTTCCCCTTCTTTAAAAATCATGAGGCAAATGAAGTGGAAGCAAGATAATGACCAGAAATCCCTGGGAATAGTAGCCAAATCTCTTCTTGTCTACAATATGTAAAGCAATTTAATAATCCCTGTCCTATCCTTTCTTGGATTCAGACATCAATAATATTATTAAAAACAGAATATTATACCCAAAAGATGTCAAGGGAAGTTATGAAAGTAATATCGCTAATAGTATGAGAGTAGACAGCCCTTCTTCTTTATAGTCATGAAGTTACCATTAATTCATTCTGCCGTCTTCTCTTTTACGTTTTAACTTGTATTTATCTTTGACATTTTCCTACATTTGTACAGTGAATCTTGGTCATATCCACTCCTTTCTACCCTCAAACTTTTCCTAGGATACCCTCTATCACATCTCCCTCCTAACTTTATATCATCCTTTTATACCTTAATTGTCTGTTTTAATGACTAAGTCCCATTAATGCTATTACAATATGCTTGGGTGTGGAGTCATCTACCAAATCACAGGCAGCCAAACAGTAGCTTCTCCTTCCAAAGATAAATGACTCTTGCTTCTGCAGCAGACACCAACTGCTGAGAATGACCTAATTATGGCAGCCTTTGACTCTTCTGTGCTAGAATTTTTTTCTATTTTCTTTTATATATTCAGTTTAAGTCTCATTAGAAGCCCCTCCCTCCTCCTCCCAGTCTCTCCCTACCATCTTCTACCCTTTGTCCCCCCTCCCCTTGTCATCAAGAAAGGGGGAGAATTTTTAACTGACTTGACTTTGTTCAGGTAGCCACAGCAGCTGTGAGTTAAATGTGTGTAACAACTCTGTCTCAGCCAGAGTACACCATCTCACAGCACTCCTTCCCATTCACTGGCTCTTCCATTCTTTTTCTATAATATTTGTTCATCCTTGAGGATTCATATAAATTTCCTAACCATGTCTGAGTACTCACAATCTTCTGTTCTTAGCACTTTGATGTGTGTTTACATTAACCATTTTCCACTGAAGCTTTTCTGACCATGATTGGGAGCAGCACAGATCTTTGGATAGCAATCAAAATATTGGAATCTGGAGAAGGATATTATATATCCTTGTGCTGGGAATGTATATTAGAGAACTGTCTAGGATAATATTATAGAGGTATTTTACCAGCATCATGGATGCTTTGGTAAGGAATCACATCAAAAGATCTTATTGGTCTAAGTGATCTGGCTGGAATGCAGACACAACGAAGCTTTAACACAAGTGAAAATCAGTACCCTCACGAAATCAACCTTAGGGTTCCACCATAGCTGATAATCAACACTTACTATTGCATTTCCCAAGCCATAACCATCTATGTAACATTGCCCCGCTAATCTATCATAGCCTCTGTAGCAAGATTCAATGAATTATGAATAATAATAGTAATAAAATCCCAGCAGGTCAGTACAGCACATTTAAATAAATAAATACATCCCTACAGTGATAGATTTCAAGATGAGAAATCTGTCTTACAATTAATGCTTGTGCAATAAGTCAAACCACATCACTTAAACTTTAATAGTTAATATTTACACTATTTTTAAATCAAAACTGATACACTAATTACATTCCTAGAGTTAAACTCAAGCTTGGTGTTTAGTCTGTTACATATATTTAAAAACAAAACCAACTTAGCATCTTAAGCAATGAGTTTTATTATGTCATTTTCACTCATATATATCCTTTTAGTTAATCCTCCTCATCTCCTTCTTCACTATCCTTTCTTGTTCCCTCTTTCTGGTTTTTTACTCTCCATCAAATAGAACCTTCTACTTTAATGTAACATGTGTTCCGTTGTATATTTTCCTCCCTTTCTTCCATTAAGTCTCTTCCTTCACTATCAAGATTCCTTTTCAATTTTCCTGAGCTTTGCAGCACACACAGTCACACAATACAGTCACACACACACACACACACACACACACACATACACACACACACATTTAACTTTGCCTGCTTATAAATGAAAGAAAACATGCTATTTTAAAAAAATATTTTATTAATGTATTCATATTATATCTCAATTGTTATCCCATCCCTTGCATCCTCCCATTCCTCCCTCCCTCCCTCCCATTTTCCCCTTACTCCCACCCCTATGAATGTGACTGAGGGGGACCTCCTCCCCTATATATGCTCATAGGGTAACAAGTATCTTCTTGGTACCTTGCTATCCTTCCTCTGAGTGCAGCCAAGCTTCCCCGTCTAGGACATGTGGTCAAATATGGGGCCAGAGTTCATGTGAAAGTCAGTACCCACTCTCCACTCAACTGTGGAGAATGTCCTGTCCATTGGCTAGATCTGGGTAGTGGTTCTAAGTTTACTGCACATATTGTTCATGGCTGGTGTCATAGTTTGAGCAGGACCCCTGAGCCCAGATCCGCCCATCATAATGTTCTACTTGTAGGTTTCTAGGACCCACTGGATCCTTCTGTTTCCACATTCTCCCTTGATTCTCTCACCTAGAGTCCCAATAGGATGTCCTCCCCTTTGTCCCACTTTCCCGGTAAGTGAAGACTTTCATGGGACATGCCCCTTGGGCTAGTTCCAGATGTAAGTGTGTATATACCATTCGAGTCTTTCTGTTTCTGGGTTAACTCACTCATTATGATCATTTCTAGTTCAATCCATTTGTCCACAAATTTCGAGAATTCCTTGTTTTTAATAGCTGAGTAGTATTCCATAGTGTAAATGTACCATAATTTCTTTATCCATTCTTCAACTGAGGGACATTTTGGCCATTTCCATGTTCTGGCTATTATAAATAAGGCTGCTATTAACATGGTTGAGCAAATGTTCTTGTGTGCTGGAGGATCTTCTGAGTATATTCCAAGGAGTGGAATAGCTGAATCTTGAGGAAGCCTTATTCCCAGTATTCTAAGACAGTGCCAGATAGATTTCCAAAGTGGTTGTACTAGTTTGCATTCCCAGCAGCAATGATGGAGTGTTCTTTTTTCTCCACATTCTTGCAGGCATGTGGTGTCATTGAGTTTTTGATCCTAGCCATTCTGGTAGGTGTAAGATGGAATCTCAGAGTTGTTTTGATTTGCATTTCCCTGATGACTAAGGAGGTTGAGCATTTCTTTAAGTGTTTCTCCGCCATTCAATATTCCTCTGTTGAGAAGTCTCTGTTTAGTTCTGAAGCCCATTTCTCAATTGGGTTATTTGGTTTGATGATGTTTAATTTCTTGAGTTTTTTATATAATTTGTATATCAGACCCTTGGCAGATGTAGGGTTGGTGAAGATATTTTCCCAGTCTATAGGTTGTCGCTTTGTTCTCTTGACAGTGTCTCCTGCCTTACAGAAGCTTCTCAGCCTCAAGAGGTCCCATTTATTAATTGTTGACCTTAAGGCCTGGGCTGTTGGTGTTCTGTTCAAGAAGTTGTCTCCTGTGCCAATGTGTTCCAGGGTTTCCCCACTTTTTCTTCTAGCTGATTTAGTGTCTCTGGTTTTATGTTGAGGTCTTTAGTCCACTTGGACTTGATTTTTGTGCATGGTGACAAATATGGGTCCAATTACATTTTTCTACATGTAGACCTCCAGTTAGACCAGCACCATTTGTTGAAGATGCTATCCTTTTTCCATTGAATAGATTTGGCTTCTTTGTCAAAAATCAAGTGACCATCTGTGTGTGGATTCATTTCTGGGTCTTTGATTAGATTCCATTGATCAACCAGCCTATTGCTATGCCAGTACCATGCTATTTTAATTACTGTGGCTCTATTGTATAGCTTGAGATTTGGTATGGAAATTCCTTCAGAGGATCTTTTACTTTAAAAGACTGTTTTAGCTATTCTGGGTTTTTTGTTTTTCCATATGAAGTTCAGAATTGATATTTCAATGTCTAAAATATAGTGTAGGTGTTTTGATAGGGATTGCATTGAATCTGTAAATTGCTTTTGGTAAGATGGCCATTTTTACTATGTTAATTCTCCAGATCCATGATCAAGGGCGATCCCTCCATCTTCTGATGTCATGTTCAATCACTTTCTTCAGAGATTTAAAGTTTTTTCAAACAAGTCCTTCACTTGCTTGCTTAGAGTTACTCCTAGATATTTTATATTGCTTGTGGCTATCATGAAGGGTGTAGTTTTCCTAATTTCTTCCTCTGCATGTTTGTATATAGGAAGGCTACTGACTTCTATGAGTTAATTTTGTATCCAGCCAATTTGCTGAAGATGTTTATCAGCTGTAGGAGTTCTCTGGTTGAAGTTTGGGGGTCACTAATGTACACTATCATATCATCTGCAAATAGGGATAATTTGACTTCTTCCTTTCCCATTTGGATCCCCTTAATCTCCTTTTGATGTCTTATTGCTCTGGCTAGTATTTCAAGAACTATATTGAAGAGATATGGAGAAAGAGGGCAGCCTTGCCTTGTTCCCGATTTTAGATGAATTTCCTTGAGTATCTCTCCATTTAATTTGATGTTGGCTATTGGTTTGCTGTATATAGCCTATATTATGTTTAGGTATGTGCCTTGTATTCCTGATCTCTCCAGAACTTCAAGCATGAATGGATGTTGGATTTTATCAATTGCTTTTTCTGCATCTAAGGTGATGATCATGTGTTTTTTTTACTTGTTTGTTTATATGGTGGATTACATTGATGGATTTCCATATATTAAACCATCCCTGCATGTCTGGAATGAAGCCTACCTGGTCATGGTGAATGATATCTCTGATATGCTCTTGTATTCGTATTGCGGGTATTTTATTGAGTATTTTCATGTCAATGTTCATAAGAGAAATTGGTCTGAAATTCTCTTATTTGGTTGGGTCTTTGAGGGGTTTAGGTATCAATGTTACTGTGGCCTCATAAAATGAATTTGGTAATGTTCCAACTGTTTCTATCTTTTGGAATGGCTTGAAGAGTATCAGGATTAGCTCTTCTTTGAAATTCTGGTAGAATTCTGTACTGAAACCATCTGGTCCTGGGCTTTTTTTTTGGTTGGGAGACTATCAATGATTGTTTCTATTTCTATAGGATAAATAGGAAAATTTAATTTGATTATCTGATCTTGATTCTATTTTGGCAAGTGGAATCGATCAAAAAACCTGTCATTTTCTCTTAGATTGTCACATTTTATGGCATATATGCCTTTAAAGTAGGATCTTATGATTTTTTGTGTTTTTTCAGTGTCTGTTGTTATGTCTCCCTTAACATTTCTGATTTTGTTGATTTGGATAGTATCTCTCTGGCTTTTAATTAGTTTGGCTAATGGTTTGTCTATCTTGTTGATTTTCTCCAACAACCAACTCCTGGCATTGTTGATTCTTTGAATTGTTCTCTTTGTTTCCAATTTGTTAATTTCAGCCCTGAGTTTGATTATTTCCAGACGTCTACTCCTCTTGGGTGCTTCTGCTTCTTTTTTTCTAGGGCTTCCAGATGTGTCATTAAGTTGCTTATATGGCATGTTTCTACTTTCTTTCTAAAGGCATTTAGTGCCATGAATTTTCCTCCTAGCATTGCTTTTCAATGTGTCCCACAAAGTTGGGTATGTTGTTTCTTCATTGTCATTGAATTTCAGGAAGTCCTTAATTTCTTTCTTTATTTCTTCCTTGATCCTGTTGTCATTATGTAGAGATTTGTGTAGTTTCCATGTATGTGTAGGCTTTTTGTTATTTCTCTTGTTATTGAAGTCTAGCCTTAGACAATGGTGATCTTATAGGATACAAGGTATTATATCAATTTTCTTATATCTATTGAGGCTTGCTTTGTGACCTACTATGTGACTGATTTTGGAGAAGGGTCCATGGAGTGCTGAGAAGAAGGTATATTCCTTTTTGTTTCGGTGAAATGTTCTATAAATATCTGTTAGATCCATTTGATTCATGGTGTTGGTTAATGATGCTATTTCTCAGCTTAGTTTCTGTTTCAATGACCTATCCTTCAGTGAGAGTGGGGTGTTGAAGTCTCCCACTATTAATGTGTAGGGATTGATGTGTGGTTTCAGCTTTGTTAATAGTTCTTTTACAAATGTGGGTGCCCTTGTATTGGGAGCATAGATGTTCAGAATTGTGATGTCCTCTTGGTTAATTTTACCTTTGATGAGTATGAAGTGTCCTTCCTTATCCCTTTTGATTAATTTTGGTTGAAAGTCTATTTTATTAGATATTAAAATGGCTACACCAGCTTGCTTCTTGTGACCATTTGCTTGGTATAACTTTCCCAGCCTTTTTCTTTGAGATAATGTCTGTCCTTGTCTGTGAGATGTGTTTCTTGAATGCAGAAGAATGCTGGATCTTGTTTATGTATCCATTCAGTTATTTGTGTCTTTTTTTTT